>CM076452.1:15634702-16234702 GCA_038419695.1 Scomberomorus guttatus | reverse complement strand
GCTGTGTGTGAATCATTGGTGCTCTCTCACTCTCTCGCTCGCGCTCTCTCTCTCCCTATCTCGTCTCTTCCCCACACATACACACACTAAGTGAGCGAGCCTGTGGTTCTCTAGTCTCTCGGTGAGCAGAGCAGAGTAGCGGGGGCCGTCGTCACAGAAAGGGCAAAGCAGCTCCGAGGTGAGTTGATCAATTTATACTTCAAATTTAATGTTTAAACAATACAATCAATGAAAATATAGTTCTTCTGATATTTACAGTTACCGTTAATAATTTATAGTTACCATTAATTTCAGTGTCAGATGGGCAAAGGAAAATAAAAGATGTGATAGAAAAGCAGTATGTCACATCACTCACAGCATCAGAAGTTCCTACTATGTTTGTCTGTTCAGTCAGGTGTAGGGAATCAATTTTAAACAATTCCAAATTCATAGTTTCGCAATGACGGAGAGTTTAACTGAGAATTGAGTCACTCCTGAGCCTGGTGTGAACACTGCACAATGACAAATATACAAAGGGGTCATTTAATCAGTCCTGCAAATGAGGAAGTGAGATTATTCTGTTTGAGAAGGAATTTATCTTTTTTGTGTTTTGTCTCATACATTGAAGTTGTTCTACATATGAACTTCACCTTTTCACTACAGTGTGAATTTCCATAGTAACACATCAACAAATAGACAGACAAACACATAGACAGACAGGTCTATTTGTAGATACATACAGTAGATAGATAGGCAAAATGAAAGACAAAGAGCTTGTTTCCAAATACTAAAGTACTATATGTAGATCAGAGTTTGCAAATTATAAGAGGTGAATGGTTGTCACTGTTAATAAAGACCTCTCTGACTTGCTCGGAGTCTGAATATCCAAGCAAATCATATGAGGATTCTCTACCCTATCAGAGTTCAGAGGGGAAAAATCACACACAAAAAATCTAAATTAAAAATTGATTCGTCCTGCAAGACGTTTTCATTTCTGATTATGTTTTTTTAAAGTGGTTATTCACAAAATGATTTAGCACTGGGCTAAATGTTCATTATGACGCTTTTTTCTGCATTGATTTTCTGAGAGATCACTGAAATAATCCAGCAATTTATTTCAGACATCTTTGTCCTTGAATTTTATGTTGACAAAGATACTGGAGGTGACACTCTTTTCTTTACGTTTGGCCATTGTGGCTTTCACTGCTCAGGCTGACTAGCTAGTTCTTCTGTTTATTCTAAAAAAGGATAAATATCCCGGCTGATACCAATAGATGGGCATCAAATCTGACGTCAAATATTTAGAACAAGATACGCAAAATCTTTCATTAATAGGTAATAAGATAAATCACTATTACGGTATAGCAATAGCCTACAGAATAGGTAAATAAAAATGCTAATTAAATGGAGGCTATAACCAAATGCATAGCAAAAATGAATCTGCACTGTATCAGTTGAAACAGCCACTAGAACAAAATGAGAGGATGTGGTTAAGTGTCATGATTGGGTCAGGGGAACCATCTGCAGTGCAAAGCAGTTCAGAAGAAAGTTCCCTGTCAAAAGAGTTACTTGGGAGTGCAACTATGAGATATGACATTTGAAATATTGGTATATATGAAATTTGTTGACTCTGGTCCTGGGTGAGTTTTTTTTTTCTTTACAAATGTGCTTTTGTGTAAGTGTGTGTGTATCTACTTACACACACACACACACAAATAGACATTCATCAAGTTCAGGCATTCTATACGGAAGCTGCAATGTTGACAAAACAGAGGTATGGTTAGGTCAACACTGACATAATGAGGGAAATCCATGATCCTCATGTGACCTGAACGTGTTTGTGAATGCTTGTATGTTGTATGTATGTACGTCTTATCCCCGCCCCGTCTGTGTACCTGTCTGCAGCCGCATCTGTCGCTCAGTGTGTTTTGTTTTCACACTGTCAATATTCCACAGCTTCCCTCCACTGCTGAGGACACACAACTGTTACCAAGCAACCCGCCATCCCAGACTACTTCTCTGGGTCTCTCTGTCAAGGACAAAAACAATGGCAAACAGAAAAGACAGACGCTCATGCACACATGTAGACCCACACATAGGTGTTGGCAGATTCACAAAAATACAGACTGCTATAGATTTCTTTGCAAAAGCAGAGGGAGTGAGCAATCCAAATATTTGCTGCTCAATTGAATTATATCAGGATAAGTGAAGCGTTCAAATGTCTCTGATTGACATTGCGTACTAGGAAGTTGTTTTCTACATCTTTTCAGTAATACAGTGCCCACCAATTAAAATGTTTAATAACCTAGTTAAAATTCCTTGTTTTTCGTGTAAAAGCTATTTTAAAAAAAAAAAGGTCAGAAGATTGAAGCATCAACACCAGCTACTGACCAAATGCTGGTTCCACTCTGCAGTTGATCAAGCCAAAAAAAATCCTGTTGCTGACAAGTACATCAAGTCACTACATGTACTTGTGCTGTGCAGTATTGTTGACACAAAGCTCTGCACATATTTCAGCAGCATTGCACAGACGGAGAAAGTGATTTGGTTCAGTGCGTCACTGTAGGGCATTACCATACCGTCTATCAACTATTGGGTGACAGATATGCTACATGTGATTGTGTTTTAATGAATTAGTGAATGAGTAAATGAAGGAGTTATTTCCTGGATCCATGACTAGTCTGTAGCAACCGGATAAAAAAAAGTTGATTTCGTACCCTGCTGACAATTCAGAACTTCCCAATATCGCACTAATTTTAGAGAGTAGGATCAACCAATTTCCTGTTCCTGTCACATGTAAACATATGCAGATACTCCTTCTCCTTCTAAAAAGACACATCTGGTTAGTAGAAAGGTCACAGAATGAACACTTGGTATTTTGAGAATCTCACAAATCAGGCAGTGAGTCCCAGCTGAGAGGTAAATAACCTCATTACTCATCTCTGAGCTCAGACCATGTCTGGTAAAGAGCTACTGTTCCAAGTTCTACTCTGCCCGCCTTTCATCTCAATACCCAAATTTCGCTCTTTTCACCAGATCATTTACTGAGTAATGGAAGGTCTAGATGGTGCTGAATGAAGCCTATCTAGCTCATTTGCATCTTCCTTGTGCTGGAAGATAGGAGGACAAGGGAAGGAAGGAGCTGCTAAAAGTTAATCACTTAATATTTCATCTTTCTTACAATATGCCCATCAGCTGTTGGGTGTTACCTCAGTTACACACAGACACATTGATAGACAAGTCCCATAGGACTAGTCCCTTCAAGCAGCGCCTGAAAACCCATAAACCCTTTTTTGTTTCTTGAAAACATGAAACAGCATCCTCCTGCAAAAAGTAGAGCAGCCTTTACATCCTGTAGAAAACACAGCACTCAGCAGTCATTACAATCCATTACAGTCTTCAAAATCCATTACTAAAGCATATATTTTGGGTTGTGTGCTAGTGTGTACATGCACGCCTTCATGTGCATGTCTGTGTGTGTATGCATGCGTGTATGATTATACAGTACCAGTCAAAAGTTTGGACACACTTTCTTATTCAAGGGAATGGGGAAAGTGTGTCCAAACTTTTGACTGGTACTGTATATACAAATGTAGTAACACTCACCATTGTTTTCCATTAGGGACAATTAATGAGAAGTTTGTGACAGTAAACAGATGGTCAGTAATAAAGTAGCACACTGTCTAAATGAGCAATGCTTTATTTACTATGGGGGGATATATTTCTCCACTGATGGTGAATGACTTTGTTACATTTTACTGTAACCGTAGTCTGCATGCCACAGTGGCATGGCATTAATGAAATGCAAATGCATTAAAGTAATGTCTTGTGCTTTCTTGTGCTTCCTGATAAGTGAGTGAGCAAGATTGTATATTAATATGGTTTTTATTAAAACACCAATGTTTATGCTAAAATAAACACAGGAAACAAATATGGTTATGCTCTCATACACTGTAACATGGGAAAAGGAACTAATGCATTTAGCTGAGGGCAGATAACAAGTATGCCTGTGTGAACACACACACACACACACACACACACACACATATACATTATATTCCAGGGTTAAGACAAGGTTATCCTTGTTGAAAAACTTCTACATGTCCATATGCGGACATTCCTCACAGACACGTTGGGTCAAAGCCAAACCTCATTCCAACTGTTTGTTTGAGCAAGTGTCTGTGTGTGTGTGTGTGTGAGTGAGAGAGAGAGAGAAAGACAAAGCGAGAAAGCGACTGACAGTGAGAGAGACAGATTTTGATGATGAAAATGGCTGAAATGTGTGGTCTCAGTGAGTAGGTTTGCGGTTCTGTTGAATATAAAGCCTGAGATGTCATGTGTCTTTGAGAGCTGCACTTGATACGTTAGTGGCTGTGTTATCAGTGTTTGCTCTGGATGAAGTTCAAAGCAGCGAGTCGGTGACAGAAATGTGTCTGCCATTGTGTCAATCTTTTGACGGCTCTTGCCCTCTTTGAGGTGATAAGTGAGTGGCTCTGGACTAAGTCTGGCAAATGTCCCAATATCCATTACGGTTAGAAAATAGACGAGCAAACATTACCCACCACCCACTGACGCAAACACATGTACTCCACACACACGCTTATCAAGTAGTTACCCTCATTCCACCAAGCACACATTACAAACTCATGCCCGCATGCCATTAATGAATTAATTCACAGAGGACAAATAACACTCTGTTATTCTCTCTACAAGGTCTGTGAAAAAAAAAAAAAAAAAAAAAATTTAACAAAATCCTTTATAACACAATTTTTGTCAAAAGTAGTTTGAGAAAAGTTCTTACCTAACAAAGCAGCATAAATTATGTTTACTTGCTATTTGATTTAAAAATGGGATTTGTGGCCTAACTCAACATTTCCATGTGACACCTTGAGGAAGCTAAAAAGGATTGTACTTTAAGGCTTTACTACATTGCTGCATCAAAATGTTTGTTAGCCGAACATATAATGTCCCCACAACAGGGTTGGTTTATGGTTTTATTATAGATTGATTGGAATTCCCATTAGCTGAAATGGCAGCTTTACTCTCACTTGTTTTATTGACAAAAATGGCTGTCATGAAATAACTGAATAATATCAGTTACAAATGCCGACACATTTTGTACGACACATTCAGAATCTTGTTTGTCTCTAGCGGACACATGAACTATGTAGAATTTTTGTTTTAACGTGCATTGTAACAAACCAGCTATGAATTATAACATTATAACAATTATAACAAAACATTATACTGTATATAAGAGGTTACTGTTATAATCAAACCAAAAGAAAGTAACTGCTCTTTGTTGTTTAATGCATGGCTGTGCAATATCTGAAATTGTAGGATACTGTAGACTGCCCCAATGACTGTGTTATTCATTTCTTTCCACTAGGTGTCACTACAGCCATAGAAGACAGTGTTGAAGACAACGTAATGCCATGGATCTCTGTCAGCCACACAGACAGAGGCTGTGTTTGCTACAGCAAAGCATAGTGCTGATTTGCAGTTTTCAGTAGCAGCATTTGTCAAGAGACAAATGTTGTTTAACCAACTTCTTGCAAGACTCCCTTGATGAATATTGTCATGAGTGTGAATGGGAACGCTGGTGTGGTCCAGTCACAGCGCAGCATAGATAAAAGCTAGAGTTGGTGGGATTCAGGTCCAGAAACAGCTGACAGTCAAGTAAATTAGCAGGAAATATAGGAGAGAGAGGGGGAGACATAGGGATCACATGTGGCCAAGATCTTTAGTCACATTTGACCATGGAGACATTGAGATTAGATTGTATGCACCTTGATAAGTCAGAGCACCCAGACACTCAGAGTGAACATATTTAATAACATTATACAGGAGTTTAAGGATTATAATGTGAATGTCTTTTTTGTAAAAAGCAAAGACCTTTTCATCTAGTTTAAATCTAAGAAGAAAATGGATCAAGTGAAGCCCTAGCCATGATGTCGTCAGGTTGTCTCCAGTGAAGCTCCAGCAATAATGTTGTCAAAATTGGTACTGGGTCTCATCCTATCCTTCCTCATCCTTCTGACCATCAGTGGTAATGTGCTGGTGTGCTTGGCTGTATGCGCCTCTCGACGCCTCCGCTGCCTCACAAACTGCTTCATTGTGTCGCTGGCGGTGACCGACCTGCTGCTCGGCCTCTTGGTCCTCCCTTTTTCCGCCCTCCTCCTGCTCACTGACGACTGGCCGCTCGGACCGGTCTTCTGCAACTTCTACATCTCCATGGACGTCATGCTCTGCACTGCCTCCATCCTCACCCTCCTGGCCATCAGTGTGGACCGCTACCTGGCAGTGACTATGCCCCTGAGATATGCCTCACTGGTATTGCCTTGGAGAGTTGTTGTGGCCATGGCGAGTGTTTGGACAGTGTCCGTGGCCGTGTCTTTCTTGCCCATCCAAATGGGGTGGAACACTGTTAACGGGACAGTGCAGAACCATGGGCCTTGGGCTCCAGAGAGGACGTGTCGTTTTGAGCTGAACAGACCCTACGTACTGACCGACTCTCTTCTCACCTTCTACCTGCCTCTGGTGGCTATGTGCTGGACCTACCTCAGAATACTTCACATTGCACGGGCACAGGCCAAGCGCATTATCAGTGCCCGTCCCACCTGCATCACCAGCTATGACTGCAGGAATCACCCTTCCACCACCATCACTGTGGTGTCCAGTGTGACAGCGGTGGCTCTGCGGGAGCACAAAGCCACAGTGACACTGGCAGCAGTGATAGGGGCTTTTGTGGTGTGCTGGCTGCCTTATTTCCTCCTGTTCACAGTGTTGGGCCTAAAGGAGCATCCAGACCCTAACACAGTACCAGAATTTCCCATTGTGTTATGGCTGGGTTACACCAACTCAGCCCTCAACCCTATCCTCTACGGAGCCCTCAACAGGGACTTCAGGTCAGCCTATACCCATCTATTGAGATGTCGATGCCCTATTTACAGCGGGTGGAGAAGAAGACAGTCATATCCCACTGTAACAGCAGGTAAAGCTGTAGAAGGATGGAATTAATATACAGAATCTGCACTTTTCAAGTTCATCAGTTCAGTGATCTGTTTGTTATTTAGACAAAATGACAAAATGTGTTCTGATAATAAAATACGTGCCCCAAACTTTCTCACCTTTTATTCGTCCTCTCCTCTCCATCTCAGCCAGAGACCAGCTTACAGAGGTGACACTGCTGTGTGGCCACACCCCTGCCACCTGCAGGGCAGGTCTAACAGATCAAAACTTCGTGCTACGAGAAATGAGCAGCAGGACAGCCGCAGCAACTATCCAGTTTGCAAATGGCAGCGCTGCCACAGATGTCAATGGCAATGAAAGGTAAATTATTATTCAGCATAGTGTCTCTGCAAGACACGTCAGCAGCTGCATCCAGAGTCAAAAAGTGAAAATGCTTCAACGCTCATATCCAAACAAAATGACTTGTTTCACTCAGAAAGGGCCTTGATCAGTGCATGAATCCAATAAAAATCACACAAATGTTTCTTTCTTCTGTTATCTTTAATTATTATCTATGAGCCCAGGTCGTGCTGAGCCTGTGCTGGTGAGGTGGATGCTGTGTTCACTATACTGTGGTTACAACCCACCACCAGAATCCATCAGCCTGAGGAGAAAGAACACCAGACAGACAAAAAGATGGACAGAGATTTACAGACCATCTGTTTGGAAGCCTTCAGTGCCACAGCAAACGCACCAATGTAAGTAACACACCAAACACCACCATGTAAGTAGATACATACATAGGCAATACTGACATCCCTGTAGGCCCCACAGTTCATGTGTGGCCCAGAACAAATGAACTGTGACACACTGATCCTAGCGGTGTCATCCACAGCGCATCAGGCCATATGGCATTATGCTTATTAGGCCAAGAAATTTGCTCTCAGCAAAGAGGAGTTACATTACCTTGTTTCCCATCCTGCTCTCGTTTCTTTGTTCAGCTTTAACAAATTGGTTTGCTTGTTGCATGTGTATGTTTATAAAGTGTGTATTAGTTAAAGCAACAAAACAAAATCCCATAATAAAGTTCTGAGTATGTTTATCTATGAACAATATATATATGTATGTGTGTGTGTTTTTATAGTTTCTCCAGATTTGCTGCCTAGTATTTATCGCAGTCAGTCTTGAGATTGCTGAAGCATTTTATAACTCGCTAAATCAAGTGCAGCATCAAAAGTCACCATGTCAGCCAATGTAAGCATACTCTTGTGAACTATGAGGAAAAGCTTACGAGAAATTAGTCATATTTGATGGAGCCAGATATGGTTTTTTAAAAAAAAAAGCACAAGAAAATAAAACAGTCACATCTTAAAAAGGATAAATCCTTACAGCACTAAAAGGCTAACAGGTCAAGAATGCTTCATTTTAATGAGCAGCCAGGATAATTTATTGCTGGCCATGTTTTTTTTTTTTTTTTGATCTCTCAACTTCTTCTGAACTATTTGTTTCAGTCTTTCACTTATGCATTTACCCACAAAATATTTTAAATGTTTTTTCTTGGCATTTTGTGTTGTGCTGCTTTTAAACAGCTAAAACTATGAAACTGTAAATTAATGTGAATTCATGTTTTAAAAATAGTATTATTGCAGCAGTTTGAGTACTGCAATATTCTTGTATGTGCACATGACTTTTAATCTCTCTATAGCACCAGTCCTACCTCCTAAAAAGTTAACGTGCAGCTCTGTATCGAATGTGATTGTTGATACAGCAAACTGAAAGCTAATCCACACTCGCTATAACGTGTGAATATTTTTCTCCCTGCATACTTTCAAAAGTGATTGAACAGAATGGAGCGACAAAAATTCTGATTCTCTCGCTTTGTGTGTCTCTCTGTGTTAGCACTCACTCTATCTGTAATTTAACAAACAAAAATGGGAGAAAGTTGGACCTCAGCAACTCCACATCTCATCAGCAAGTATCAACTGTCCGCCCGCAGCAGGCCTCAATCCATCCGAACAAATGATGATGCTCCTAAAGTGGATGGAGCTCAACATTTCCAACACAAATCATTCCACTGCATCCAACACAGGGGGACATGTGCCCCCAGCATGCTCTTGAACTGACTGGATAGTATTGAAGCTCTGGAGGACTGAATGAAACCAGGCATTTAACTTTTTGGTCGTCAATCTCATGAACTACGTTTTTTTAATGCTAACTCAAGAGTACACTCCAGTGGAAGCACGAAGTATCACAACTTAAACCTGGACAAAGTAAATGGACGTTAAAATTAAAAATGGATGTCTCACTGGATCAAAGGAAATGGACAAATGCAAAGGGACTAATATTACACTCACTTCACGTGGGATCTCTTGAAATGTGTGACATTTGAATGTGTAGCATGCTAATGTTTTGTTTAAATTTCAAAGAATGCAGTCTCCTCCAGACTTTGCCTTTACTGTTGCTCCTTCAGTGACATAAAGCTGGCAAATGTATGTATTGTATCATATCTTATTGTAAAAGCAACTGAAGACTGAAAAGAATGAGATGTACTGTTTCTCCAAAATGAAAAGATACAACCACACAAATAAAGAGCAGCTTAAATAAAGAAAACAATGATATGCTAACATTTTTTTGGAGGCGATAAAGAAGAACTGTAGCCAAGCATGATTGGGGATTATCATATGCGATGATGAGGAAACCCCTGTGTAAGTGGTACATTGAAAACAATTCATCAAAGCTGTCAGCACACATCGCCCCAAACCATTGCAACATTAACACTTAACCTTCTCCACACTTCAAGCTAATTCCTTCGAGGACTGACACAGGAGTGTACGTAATATCTTTCTGCATGTCAGGTACCAGCTGGAAACAAGTGATGCAGGGGATTTTACACATAATTCAACCCATTCAACAGCATGGATTTATTCATCCAGGATAGATCTGCTGAGAATGAATGTTTTTTTGTAACAGCTTTATCTGTTGACCCATAAATAGCACACCTGGAGTGATTGAGGATTAAAGATTTTTTTGCAAATCTGTACATTGACTAACTTTCTAGTCATTCCAAATATGGGAAGTGATTACTTCTTCTCATTGCACTTGTACCTGGTCAGCTACTTGAGAGTTTGTAGCACGGCTCTTTTGGAGTCACTGTCCTTTAACACTTGATCATCTTGCCTCGCTTGGCTTTGGCTTTCTTCTAACGTGACTACACAGTAAAATATGGGGAACAAAATACACAACCCTCATTAAGTCAAAGACAACAGCAAATGGGTTTACAGTTAGATTTGGCAGAAAAGGCTCTTCTCTTTGAGGGAGCTCTCAAAGCATCCGAGCAGCAACGAGGATTCTGCAGGCAGAGCTACCCCCCCAACCCCTAAAACATAATGGTAGAGAATCAAAGATAGATGTAAGCAAACAATAACATTAGAGCTTAGCAAAGTCACACAAATACACATAAATCACATAAGGAGGTGGTTGTGTGGTGTTGTGTATACAGCGTTAGGAATAAGCAGGGTAAAAGTGACAACTTCATTCATAAAGGCTGCTTAGCATGTTTGTATAAATGTCATTGGATGTTCGTAGTCAGCTGGTAGCCAAAAACATGACACATCAAAAACCAATGATACTGAGCATTAATGCGCCCAATTGCCAAGCTAATATGAGGCTTAAGCTGTCTTAATTAGCCATCTTGGCCTGGCAGTTTGGAGCTTTATTGTCGATGTTGCGTCCTGGAAAATACCTACATGCAACTACCAAGACATATTCTTCCATCATGGCTCGATACTGTCCATGGAAACAAGGAAAGATTTTCATACTGAAGAGATCAGACTGAGACTGTTGAAGCCTCATATTAGCCTCAGCTCAAGTTTAAAATGTATTTTTGCACAGAACAACGACTGTGGATTTTGTCCCCTTTCCCAGTGTAGCTCTGCTAGAAGGGATTGCATCTTGAGGAGGAGTGATTACAATGAACAACAACCGTTTCCAGGCTATATATGGCATGCAAGTATTTTAACTAACAATAACAAATCCAAATGTATCATTTAAGGGCCTTTAAAAAGGCTTTTAAAAAATCTGACTCTGCAGTGTGAAGAAAATTACAAACACTTGCAGTAAATATTTCATTGACAGTTTTCATGGCTTTAGTGGTTAACATGTTCAGAGAGTTGCTCCTATCTGTACTGTGTTGTCTCTGCCCGGACAACATTTATTATGCTGTCATCTCCTTGAGCCTCTCTATTCCTACATAAATGTCATCTCTCTCTCTCTCTCTCCCTCTCCCTCTCTGAGTGACCATTGACAGCTTAAACTACATGAAAACCATTCATCATTGCTTCTTTAACATCAGATTAATGTGGAGAAAAAACACAACATATAAACTCTCTCTTTCTGTCACTCTAATACGCAAACACACACTCACACAAATACAATACACACACCCGACTAGCTCTGTATAAGCTATCAATCATAGATATTGTCATTATTCAACTGTCATTGACAAGCCCCTCTCCTTCTCTCTCTCCTGTCTCTGTCTCCCTTTCTCTTTTTCTCTCTCTTTCTATTCTCTCTCTCTCATACACACACACACACAAACAGAGGAAGAGACAGAGAATCGTGAATCATAAATCTTATGAATGCCATCTAAAGACTGCTCAGCACTATGAGAAAGAGAGATGATTGATAGATGTGAGTAAGGGTGGCAAAAGGGAGGACGACGGACAGAAGGTTGTAACCAGCAACACCGAGGTCAGAAACTGCAGTTCAGGGGTCAAACGAATTGGAGGAGTCACAATATGGCCAAGAAGGAAGGAGAAAATGGGGAGGGGGGAGGGGGGGGGAGTAAATGGTTGAAGGGGAAGGAAGAGAGAGAGAGGGAGGAGGAGGGTGTGGGGGGATGTTGCCACAGTGAGGCTAAAGCCATAACTCATCTTTTATTAAAAATAATGAAAAAACTTAATGAGTTAATAATATCTGGAGAAAGAGATAGGGAGTGAGACAGAGATGGAGGAAGGGACAGGGGGATGGAGGAAAGAAGGGAAAAAGGAAAGGAAAGGAGAAGAGGGAAAACGACGCAGATAGAAAACAGAACAAGGTCAACGTCTGTCCCTTTTCACCCGCTGGTCCTTTATTCCAGCTTTCAAAGTTCACACAAGATCCATTAGACAGGCAGGGACAATCATAGCAATCCCTCTCTTTCTGCCGACCTAAATCCCAGAGCCTGCTTGGTAATTAAAGGCACTTAACAACCAATTAACAGTGATGAGCTAAATTAGCAGGATATTGTCTCCTTTGACTACACCACTGCATTATCAGTGTATTGAAACAGCGATGAACAAACCTCAGTGGCCCGTGTTTGCATGTAGGCAAATGACGGATTAATTACTATTAAAACATCAGCATCTTAATGAGCTTGGAAACAATTAGAGTGGTCGTTAGCATGTGGAGAGCGGCTGAAAACAGAGGAAGGGGGGAGTGAGCGCAAAACAAGAGAGAAATCTTCATTGGGAGGCAATACTGATTAAATGGACGTACGGTTGCACTCATCGCCCAATATCCATGGACTTATTAAATACATGACATCACCATTTGTCTTTTCTACCATCAAGCTACTTTTCTCCTGCCATTATCTTTCCCTTCTTCTTCTGCGGCTTCCCCAACTCTCTGCCTTCGTTTTCGCCTCTCATAAAAAGCCTTTTTCTTGCTCTTCCATTCCTTTCTCCACTTTCTGCTTTTTAACTCCCATTCCTTCCTTCCCTCCTTCATGCTTGGGGGGCACAGTCCTGTGAAGGAATTTAATATGCAACTTTTATATGAGAAACCAATCGCATACGTCTGGGTCTATTGGGCTCGCAATCTATCGGCCCGGACGGCTAATGCAATAGAGAGAGCCGGGGCTATTTATCACACAGGGAGCTATCTTTTCCTCTCTCTCTCTCTCTCTCCCACTCTCTCCTCGCTCTCTCTGTCTTTATTCAAGCCCAGATTCCTGGCTGCCACTAAATCAGGCCAACTATGAGCTATGGCTGCCCAGAGGGCATCTCCTCTTTTATAGGGGGATTTGGATTTTGTATCTACTGGTTCCTCAGTGGTCGTTGAGACTGTGCTAACGGAAGCTATAAACACTCAACAAACAAAGGCAAGAACTTAAATGTCCCTCTGTCCCCACTGTAATGATCATGAACGTGTGGAGATATATGGAAGTGGGAGGAGGTATAAACCTGATGAATAAGATATCACTGGCATTTACAATGATGCTGCAAAGATTTGTTTTTGTGCATGTCTTCAGTCAGTCAGACAGACAAACACTCCACAAGCACAGACGTGTACACAAGCTGTTATAGTAATATGCTATAATTCACACAATGTGACTAATAATTCACACGCAGCAGCAGCACAACTTCAAAAGTTTCCTGCTGAAAAACAAAAGCGGCAGTGTGCGGAGGAAGCTGCCCACCTGCAGCAATTAAAATGCCTCCGAAAACCAAATTAATTTCAACAAATTAGCCACATTACCGGCCACTGTGTAATCGCTGATGGCAATTAATAAGAAATTAGTCACAATCAGCCCTATATTAACATCTCACCCAGGGGCCGTGGCTGGAAATTAATAACCGGAGATTCATCTCTCTTACTGTCTTTCTGGCTCTCTCCCTCACACACACACACACACACACACACACACACCTACACCCACCTATATTGTTCATGAATCACCTAAGACACCGATTTTTTCTGTGTGGTTCATCTCATATGATCCACAATCTGCTCATGTCAGCTAGCCAGCTTCCTCTTTACCAGGGTGTGAAAACCCCCTGAAAGACATGAGCATGTGTGTGTTTGTGTGTGTGTGTGTGTTTTTTTTTTTAAATAACAAGTATATGTACAATCAACATATGCGCTACATTATGAACACACACACCGATAGAGATATACCATACACTGTATATTTGTGCAGCGTGTACTGTATGTGTGTGGGTGTGTGTGTGAGTGTAGAGGTGCTACACAAATGGGGAGGGGGCATCGGTAGAGACTGGGCCCGCCTCTAGGGGTCCTCACACCAATCAGCAAAGCGCACCAAGAATCAATTAACACCAGTGGGAGGGGGCAGAGGGTACGGCACCACACACACACTTAGATGCACACACATACTGTCCGCACGCACACTGCCCACACACATGGTACTGTCTGAGAAGATATCCGTCAGATCACACATTGCACGATATGCCAATGTGTGTGTGTATGTGTGTGTCCCTATCCCGGTGTGCCCCGGTCTCTCATGGTGTGAGGTTGGGGAACAGATTGGGGGTCAGCAGGGGGGTCAGGCCAGGGTCACCCCCGTCTGAGCTGTGTGTGTGTGTGTGTCGGTTTGTGTGTGTATGTGTGGAGTAAAGCCTGACCACCACTTCACAGGGCTCGCTGGCAGGCAGACGTGAATAAGATGGATGGTGTTGATTCAAAGTACGAATTCATTGTTCCCCCTGAATCCACAGAGAATAAAAACATCCACAGAAATTATGAAGCAAGGGACCGAAATGAGTATCTCACATTTCATATTCCTCTTTCTCTCCATTGCTCTCTCTCTTTGTCTCTCTCTGGTGTCGGGACAGCTGCTGGCTACATGAAAACCATTCATCATTGCATCTTTACCATAAAATTATTGACAGAGAGGAGGACCAGGAGCTATATCGGCTACATTTTACAAGGTTGGACAAAGACAAAAGTCTCCCATCAGTGAAAACATGTGAAGTTGAATTAAGTAATGAAACCGGCAACCATGTTTTTGGGGCCTCAACTGCAAATGAGAACAATGATGAGAGAGCAAGAAAGCAAGATAAGACATTTCCGCTCCAACAGACAAAACATAACGGTCAAATAAAGTGATCAAAGAGTGTCTACCATTTGCCCGTGAACGTTCCACTGCGAAACCCCACCTCTTTCCTCTTCCTCTCTCTCTACACATTGCCGTCTCCATCTGTTAGCCCGTTGCACCCGTCCATCCACTATCCCCCCACCCCTTACTCCTCGTTTCCTCTCCTGCTCTGCTCCTCTCTGGCCTTCCTACCCTCAGGGAGGTAAGGTGATCTCCCCGTGCTGGTGTAAGTGACTGGTATTAGTCTCCTTCTCTGTCTGTCTGTTTGATCCCGGCACTAATGACTCCACAGGGACTGGGGTCTGATAATGGGAAATCAATATAGAGAATAGCGCTCTGGAGTGGCCTCACTTAGCTCTCGCTCTTTCACGCCTCACAGCAAAGTGCCTCTGTGTATTTGTGTGTGTGCGGTTGTGTACGAGTAGGAGTGTAGTGTGTGTGAGCATGTGTATCGAGGAAATCTGCGTGTGTGGAGCCACACTTAAATATGTCTATTCCCCAGTGCATGCAAGTTTACTGTTACTTCTAATTCCATCTTTTTAGTTTTGATTTCAATTCAACTGAACTCTGCAGCTTAGGAAAACTTCTCAGAGCACATTGAAATCAAAGTTATGGAGAATTGACATTTTTGAGATCATCCTACAGTAAAATGCATGTGTGTCTGTGTATATCTGAGCTGTGTGTGTGTGTGTGTCTAATCAGTCACACTCCTGTGCCTGGGGCAAGACAGGTGGGGCTGGTGGCATGAGGCTGGTGCCCCCCCTCAACCCTGAGGGGCCAGAAGGCCCAGCGAAGCAGGGGGCTGGAGTAACTCCCTCTGCCAGGCACCAGAGCACTATGGCTGGTGGCAGCTGGTGCTCCATCCCTCCCTCCCCTCCTCCCCTGCACACGCGCCCCGCGGGCAGGCAACAGGAGGGGTGAGGAGGTCAAGAGGCAGCAGAGAATTGGTGGAACGGCGGCGACATGCGGGATAATCGGCTTTTATGAAGCGGAGAGAACACAGACAGAGAGAGACGGGAAACACAGCTCTGACACAATGCAACCAACTACAAGCAGTAATGAATTAACACATTAGCGCCACGACCAGGGGCGTTCAGGAGAACTCAGCTGCTCTTAAACACAAACCCACACTGGCACACTCTCTGCGCACACACACATAAATCAGTCAAAAGTCATTAAAGCAAAAGCAAACACGCTCATTTATTAATTACATCAGTCATTTTGTGTCTGGCAGATAACTCTGAAAGCTACCGAGAAGGATCATAGATTTATAATCTCCACAAAAATAGAAGAGAAACTTTTATTTAGCACTCAGAATAGATAAGACAGAGGTTAACTCTCAAAAGCTACAACACACACACACACACACACACAGACACACACACATGAAGACGAGACAATGATATGAGAATCCTCTTGTGCAAACTCAAACCATGTGTTCAATTATCATCAGCCCCAAATGATCCCCATTAATGCTTTAACTCTTTCTCTCACATCTCAATTTTTGCCATCCGTCCTGTTTTCGCTCTCTGCTCTGCGTCCACCCCTGTAATTCAGGTCTGTGCAGTTACTTACTTCCCTTTCTCACTCTCTTCCTCTCCATCCTCCTCTCCCTCCCTCCCTCCCTCCCTCCCTCTCTGACTTTTAACCAGCGTGAAGAGGCAGCCATGCATTCAACCATCAGACAGGCTAACATGGTCTACCCTCACACACGCACACACAGAGTCAAAGCATATTGTTCTTCAGCTGTAACAAGAATGCGATGTTCATTGCAACAAATATCTACCATATCAGGGCATCTTTATATGGTTAAATAAGCATCCTGATACTTGCAAAAAAAGGCTTACTAGACTGATTTGTATACATGAAAGTTGCTCTATTGGTTGCTGTTTGCTTCCAATAGAAAAATATATATCCAGTAATCCACCATTACTGTCTTCAAGTGAAGTAATACAACATTTTTGTTGTCATCTGTCATTTAGGGAATTATCTTTCCTCCAATAAAGAAACCTTTTGGCAGTCTTCATATTAGGCAATTAAAATCCTTTAATATCTACCAAGCTATATATTTGACATTTACGGTGACATCTTACATGGTTTATCTGCTTTTTAACTGCCTGGTGGATAAATTGTGTCCACACAGAGATCAGAGCAGTGGTCCAGTGACAGCCCGGGGATGATGATGGTCCTGCCCCGGTCCCTGATGGGGGATCCCATTCCTCTCTTCTCATCCAACAATCCCACTGAGCATGTCAATATGAAACACTATACCTCCACACAGGGGCCATGCAAGGCTCTCCCTCCCATTATAGACAAGACAGGCTCCTATTGATAGGATGAGATTGTAAACTGTAAAGATGCATGGTGCCATGTAGAGAAACGTGTAAATTAGACTAAATCAAGTCCCCTCAACAGTAAAGCACATTTTCACTATATTGCACTCAATGTGAGCGTGATTTACAACATGGTTTTTGTTGCATGTGGGCACAGGGAGAGCGGGGTGTAAAGCTTTGTTTACCCAACTTTAAAAAATCCAGTGTTGTCAGATGGCCGATGCCAGTGTCTTTCAGCTTAATACTACCTATATTAAATAGTTTAAATATTTCATAAGGGCGGTTTTTAGAGCGAGGGAGGGGAAATCGTTAGCTGCGGTAAAGTTTCATTAACTGCTCCCCATTTCGCTGCGAGGCAAACTCATCTCCTCTTATTGTAATAAAACAATCTCTCTCTCGGTGCTGCTCTCCACTCATCTCCCTCTCTCTACCCCCTCTTCTCCTTCTCTTTTACATCATAATAATACACTACATCCCCTTTAAATGCACTATTACTTACCGCTGCCTTTTCATATTGTAACATCACGGGCACTTTAGCGACAATATAAAAGCGTGTCATTCATTATTCAGAAGCAGCCGGCCTCGTCCCCCTTTTAAAAAGTCAGGCGCGCTGCTGAAATTGATAACTGCGAAGAGACGCGCAATAAAAACGCAGCCCCCGGGTACCGAGCTGCAGCCCAGACCCCCGATTATGCAGATCAAGTGGTAATTTCTCAAACAAATCGCACTCTTTCACTCTTTTGTTGTCGTTTCTTTTTTGGACTTTTGGAATCAGGGTGTCAGCTTTTATATTGCCTGTGGAAAGAAAAAAAAACGAGGATTGATGTGCATCTTAATTGTAGGCTTTTCAGAAACAGCCCGTAATGTGCCAGGGTCTAAATATTTTGGCCTAAACGAGATAACTTAACCTTTTTTTGTGGACTTTAGGTATCAATTATTGTTTTTACCTTTTTCTGTTGTGATCATGAAGCAATGAATGTTTTTGGAGAAGGTCAGAGCTAATGTGTCATAATCATTCATAATCATTGGATTACACCGGATTACTAACACCCAACATCTGCAACCAGTGGGACCCCGTCTGCTGCATGTGTGCAGACTTGAGGGACTGCCCTCACTCCAGAGGAGTCCGGATAAATGCAGTAATTATTAATGTTCATAGTGGCGCAATTATTCAGTTGTTGTGTATGAATCATCCTATAAAAGGAAATATGCAAATGTTGTACATCAATTAAATACATTTAAGGGTGTGTGTGTGTGTGTGTGTGTGTGTGTGTGTGTGTGTGTGTGTGTGTGTGTGTGTGTGTGTGTGTGTGTGTGTGTGTAGGTCTGTCTGTCTGTGTCAAAGTTTGACATAATTGCTGTTGGGAAATTATTTTGCAAATGTCATCAAGAGAAACATAAATGTCCACAAAGATGACAGCTATAACAGACCAATTCTCCCCCATCAAAAGCCACCGGTGAGCTCACATATGGCAGGCTGGACCAGCCAACACTCAGTCTGTCCATATTGCCAAACAAACACCTCGGGCCTCGTCCCATCTCATATTGCTTCATAAGACTATATTGTGAAGGGCGATCCTTTTTAAAATATATATTACCTACCACGGAATCTTTGCATTTCCGTTTGACTTTGTGGCATCACAAATGACAATTTAACCATTTTCATTTTATCTGATCAGAAGGTTTTTTCTTGTGTCATTTAACAAACAGCATCAGATGAAAAGTTTTCTTAATGGGACGTGCTTATAACACAAATGGGTTCCTTGCTAATAGTTTGCATAAATGTTTGCCAATACTGCAGCAAAACCTCAAAACTAAAATCACTTACACAATTTAGACATTTAAATACAGGAGAATAAAAACGATGCATTAATGAACAGATCTTTTTTTTCCCAAAAAAGCCAACAAATATAAACCCCATTTGTCAATAAATGAATATGCTGGTTTGTTAGAGTAATGTGATAGCCTAAAAAGCCACCTGCCGCATCCGAACCCGACGCGCATTTGTCTGTCCCAGAGACAAGTTAGTGAAAATGTGATTATCCGGTCACTTTGGGCGCCTGTTACATTGAATCTGAGCGTTTAGCAGCTTCTAGAGCCCGGACACTTTATCTGAAGTAGCCCATGGCCTTCCCTTGTCAGGTCATTTAATGTGGAACTGGCAACCAGGAACAAATAAGGCCACACAATTCTGTGCCAAGCTCAATAGGTGCTGGTGATTCACTGCCAATGTTCAATAAGGCTGCTGTCCTTTTATTGTTAAAGAGAGACTTGGTGGGTTTCATGTCATGAATTGGATGTGCGTAATTACGCACTGGTAAAGTAAATTACCATGTGTTTATTTTATTTTTTTGTTGTGTTTTCATGAAAGTACTTTCCATATTTAAGAAAAGGTGTTAAGATGAATTATAAAGTAAATGTTTTTCAGTTATTTTACATTATTTATTCTAGAATTAAAAGTCTCCAAACGTCCAAGACACGAACATGACTGCTCTGCATTTGGTTATAAGGTGAGAACAATTGTAAGGCTTTAAATTCGATAAACTGTGAAAATTAAGACATTTGTTCACTTTGGTTTATTCTTTAAAAACGTCCAAAATTTTTAAACGGCTGCACATTAACTGCCACCGTGCAGGCGGATGTCAAATGTAAATTTGATTCCTGCGCATTTGGTTATAAGACGTGGATCATTTGAAGGATTTAAATCAAAAGGAATATAAATTGAGACTGACACTTATTCCTTTTGGTTTCTCCTTTATAAAACGTCCCTGATAAATAGTCTTCAGGTTATAAAGCACTTCCTAATAGCTGCCAACCAGTTTTTCCTCTGAAGTTATTATTATCGTACATTCCACATGTGTCAAATGATACAGACTGAAGAGGAGACGCAGACAGCAAGAGGACAAATGATGCGCACTTTGTGTCTAGCCTGAAAAGTGGTAATGGGCAGAAGCGTCAATCCATAAAACTCTGAGGTGAGTAAAAATGTTTTTCAATCTGATATCATTTGTCACCAAAACGTATAAACCCGTTCATATTGCTTACATTCATGGAGACGAGTGGAAGTCTGACAAATGACTGACAAAACAGCATTTGGTTGAAACGATAAAATATTACATGTTCATCGCCAAACAGCTCAGAGGAGCATTGGTCCTCAGTGATCCCTGGTGCGATTTTTTTTTTTTTTTTTACATATACTATCATAAATTTCCATGAAGTTGTCGCTTGCTCCTTAGCTCTCCATTATAATGAATAAAAACGACAACATCAAATACTGACTCGCTTAGAATGCATGAAGATACCACGCTGATGCCCGTGGTTATGGGAAATCTTAGTTATTGTGCCAAATCGTGGGCCTACCCCCATTAACATTCAATCAGTCATCCCGGTGCCAGCCAATGAAAGGTGGAGAGAGATGGAGGAGGACGGAGCTGCTAGACGGAGCGTTTTGACGCGCTGAGAGGAGGACAGAGCGTCACATCTCTCCAAACGTCCAGCAAACTTTCACCACAGCCTGTAGAGAGGACCCAGTCCTCCGAAAGAGGCCTGTTTGAGACAGCAAGGACGCGCTGGGTTCTGGGCAGACGGCTGGACAGCGATGGAGACATTACTGGCGTTGACTTTTGGAACAATTTGACCCTGCTGTGAATCCTCCCTGAAAAACATCTTGTTCAGTTGTTTCCGTTCTTCTTTTGCGACAGAGCGACAGGGATGGAGCAAGCACCCAGCGCGCCGAGTCCTCCTCCCAAACCGGCCCATCACGAACCCATCAGCTTCGGCATCGACCAGATCCTGGGAGCCGGTACAGAACCAGAAAACGGGCGCACGGCTGGAAGACAAAGTGGATCCGATTTAAGCAACGCGGACGGTTATTGCAGTTTAGGAAGCCCGACCGGGGCCAGCGCGCCCTCTTACACAGCGCTGTCTATCTCCCTCTCCGGTATAATGCCTCCGGTGGAGGCGTCAGGTTCATACGGGGAGAGCAGGGGTCTAGGCAGCCGGGGAGTGATTCGAGTCCCGGCCCACAGACCCGTGACAGCCCCGGGACCCCCAGCCTCCGTCCAGAGCGCTGTTCCTGGGTTTGGAGGGCTGTGCTTCCCGTGGATAGGAAACAGGTTCGCCAAGGACAGAATATCAGGTAGGCCAGCTGTTAGACTTAGTGGGTTCCCTTCATTAATATTCTATTAATGTTTAAACAAACACATGGACCAAATTATTGTAAAGGCTATTTATAGTCAACTGAAATGTTTTTCACTTTAATTATTTAGAGGGAGCATAAAAGAGAAAATCACACATATAATACAAGTTTTAAATGATTTTTTTTAAATAATAAAGTATACTACATTTATTATATAATGGCTTGTTTCTATGTTACTGTCTTCACTCGTGTTTTAGGAGTTGGATATTTTATTTCTAAATCATGTAGGGTTAGATAAGCAAAACAAGTGTAGTAATCATACAACTAATCTCATTAAGCTTTGTTTTAAATAACCAAACAGTAACATTGTCTGGTCACCATTCATTGCTGTGGTGCAAATAAATCCAATGTATTAATAAGCTAAATTAAAAATATAAAACTGACTATTTGAAGAATTATTGGGATATAAAATAATTAACGTCACAAACTATGAAAAGTAGAAACTACTGAATAAATTAGTAAAGGCTGTA
The DNA here is from genome assembly GCA_038419695.1 of Scomberomorus guttatus. Taxonomy (NCBI): domain Eukaryota; kingdom Metazoa; phylum Chordata; class Actinopteri; order Scombriformes; family Scombridae; genus Scomberomorus; species Scomberomorus guttatus. Next base: position 16,212,898 of record CM076452.1, on the reverse strand, counting down.
ACATTTAACAAAGGACATAAACACACAGTGTAAATTAGGCGGATTAAAGTTTTTGTTTTTTTGTCACACAGACAGTATTTTTGACAAAGGCCTGTAATACAGTATGTAAAGGAAAGATAAAGGCCTGCTGTCCTCTCTTTAATCAGCAGTGTGGAGATCATATGTACTTTAACTACTCTCTCACAATAATCTTCAGCTCACATATCTACACAGTCTAAATAAGGAATTGTTGTCAAACAGGGCAGATATCTGTGATGTGTGGCCTTGAGTTTCTACACAGAGTGTCTCATCTTCCACTCACCGTGTATCTCTCTCTGTGTTCCCTCCAGCGGCTCTGGTTCCGTTCGCTGTTACGCGGCGGATAGGACACCCGTACCAGAACCGGACACCCCCCAAACGGAAAAAACCACGGACGTCCTTCTCCAGGGTTCAGATCTGCGAGCTGGAGAAGCGTTTCCACCGGCAGAAATACCTGGCCAGCGCCGAGCGAGCAGCCCTGGCCAAGAGTCTGAAGATGACAGACGCACAGGTCAAAACCTGGTTCCAGAACCGCAGGACGAAGTGGAGGTTGTTATGAAAAATCATATTCAAAGTCAAAGTTGTGTGCACTTACATTTATAACCATACTTCAGCACAGTTTACACGTTTAAACCCAGGCACTGCAGCCTTCATCCACCACGTTTCACGCCAGTTTCCCACGTCCAGTTCAAAAAAAGTTTCCCCCGTTTTCCAGATGACCCCGTGCGTAATTTCCTGTTAAATAACCTCGTTGACAGGGAACAGAAACACTAAAGGATAAACAAAAATAAACAGCAATATATTCAACATTTTGGCTTTAATATAATTTTATTGCCATTTTTATTCTTTTTTTCTCCTAAGAAAAAATATATTTTTAGGGATAGACTCTACAATTTGTATAATTTTAACTAGCTTAAAACCGCATTAAAGATGTCTAAAATGAGGCTATTACCAAATATTAAAGCGAGTCAAAGATAATATTTTTATTTTGCAAATTGTTCATGTTTGAGATGAATCTTTACATGTTTGCAGCGTTCTATAAAAATCATTTTATTTCTAATCTAAAAACTTACCACTGTAGTTTAATGCAGTTTATGTGTATTTTCACACTAAACTCTTTCTCAAAGTTTTCTTAACATTTGTACATAACCTTACATCTTCCTTATTTATTGATGTTTAATTTCTTCTCCTGTCTCTTGTCAGGAGACAGACAGCCGAGGAGAGGGAGGCGGAGCGTCAGCAGGCCAATCGCCTCATCCTGCAGCTGCAGCAGTCCGCCCTCCAGAAGTCCCTCAGCGAATCAGCGGTGTCTGATCCGCTGTGCGCCCATAACTCCTCCCTGTACGCCCTGCAGAACCTCCAACCCTGGGCCGAGGACAGGGAATAGAGACCAGACAACATGCTGAAATCAATGAGCACCATCTATTATCCCTGGGAGGATAAATAAATTAAATTAGGCCTTCATGAAGACAGTATCTTTGGGACTTACTTTGATCCATGCAATGGAGAGAAAAAAAAAGGGTTGGACAAGACAAACTGGAGAATGGGTCACAGCAGTTTTGAGTGGATGGTTGTGAATCTGGACCTGAAAAGATGGTGAGTGATGTCTGTCTTCAAGCAGAAACAGAACTTTCTTGGACTGCATTTTCACAACTCTGTGGGCTACTTGGAAACTCCAAAAAAAAAAAAAAAAGAGCTGAACAGAGGTTGTCATTGAAATATCTTGTCACCCTGTGATTGTCTTCTTATCTGCGTGTACTTATTCTGTTTATTACAATAAATGGGTGTGAGGAATTAACTCCATAGTCCTGAAGGAGGCAGTTAATTCTCCACCCTCAGACATGACATGATAGAGCATTTTGTGGAGGAGTTTTCTCTCAATGCAAATATTTCCTTAGTCTGAAACAGATAAACTAAAGAGAGGCCTACACTCCAACAGCTGTAAGACAGAGTACTCATGTCAAACTGTGTTCATGTGTTATTAATGAATCTCCTGCTCTGTTTAATCAAACATACAAATATGTCTTCACAAAAAAAAGCAGATTGAGAGAAATGTTCTAATCATTCTGCTGCTAAAACCTTCAGATTTATAAATTTGCACTACTGCAATCACCTGTACATATCCAGGTGTGGTGCACCACCTTAACCCAAAAAAAAAGATGCCCAAAGTGTTACATTATGAAAAAAAAAGCTACTGTAAGCAGTAATAAAGGGAAACAGATGTTAGGATTAGTAGGCTGAGAAGTGAAGAAAATATGAAAGAGGCTGTAAGTTGGGTAATAAAGGGAGTGATGCATGTTCAGTAATGGTGGTGAGGTTTTTTCATATGCACATTATTAAGCTTTATTTGTGGGCCACGTTGGAAAAAGGAGGCAAAGATGTACAACCCTTTTTTTTTTGTACTTTCATTGTATAGCTGTGTAAATAATAGTATAAACCATTCTTGTGACCCTTTTTCCTCATGCTTTTTTTATGATGCACCATAACCTTTTTTTTTTTTTTTAAAAAAGGTTTTTAACACACTATAATTATAACAAAGAGACGCTGTGGAGCGACAAGGTAAAGAAGAGCAGACGATTCGTTTTGTTTCTTGAAAAGTTTAATGATAAATATAATGATTTTATACAATATTTCAATACACACATTATTTCAATCTGACAGCTTTAAGCTTGTGTTCGCCTGTCCATCTGTCCGTCCTCCTGTCTGTCAGTCTGTCTGGATGTATGTCTGAGACCAGCCGCAGCACATCTCAGCAAAGAATATTATCACACTATTGGTAGCACAGTGAGAGGGCATGACAGTAAATCATATTTTAAATCTCTCTTTTTTTTTGTCTCGCTTAATCTTCAAAACGATGGCTCTTGTTTGAAACATGGCTTCCATTCCTCCGGAATCAGTGAAAAGGTCTTTACTCTCATCTTTCCCTCATATTCTCTCATCTTTGTCTCCACCGTCCCTCCTTCCTGTTCCCACTTTTCTCCCTCACAGTGAAAGGTTGGTCGTTCTGAGATTTTAAAACAGACACGAGTTGAAGACAAAACTCTCCTCTCTAAGCAGAGACACGGTCAGTTCGCCTGGTTGTAATAATGTCCACAAGATGAAGTTACATGCTAGAATAAAAAGACACTTTAATATTCAGGCGAACAGGAACTTTACATCAGGACACCACACACACACACACACACACACACGGACGTCCCTGTGTCGCTCTGCATTTATATGCCAGTAAACCTCTAAATGTTCTCTTTAATTAACAGGCCAGTCAGTTCAAGTGTACAATGAGCGTCAGGTAATAGAATTACAGTCACATCCAATGTGACAGAAGGACAGACAGACAGACAGGACCGGAAACACACAGACAGACATGAATGATACCAGACAGTGAGTAGAAGCCACAAATACGACAGTTAAATATCTACAATTGAGTTGTTACAACACTGAAACACTGACTGACACCACTGGAACACACACACACACAGTCACACACGCGCGCGCGCACACACACACAGGAGGAGTTAAGAGGGCGTTTTTGTCGCAAGCTGTCACAAGACGTAAGACTGTCGCACCTCAGCAGTTGAGGTGTCGTGGTGAGATGCTACACCCGCACCTGTCTTCCAAAATGAATCCACTTAGCATGATGTTCAATATATTGCCACCACTTTTTTTTTTTTAATGGCACGTGCACGTTAAATACACCGCGCGCCTCTGTCTTGCATGCTTTACAATATTGCTCATGTTCAATGCACTGACACAGACACTTCATGATGGGAACAGCTATTATTTAAGCCATTAATGCGCCAAGTTTACATTTGGTTGGTCTCACTGCTAAGCTGCTTTTTTTTTTTAGGTGTCCTGCTTGATAATGTGGTTTACATATTTCAGAAAGGTGTTCGACCAATTGTGAGAGGACAAACTATTTACACAGTGGGGTGAAATACACACTGTCCCGAGGTGACAGAAAGTAACAAACAGCAACAAACGAGGGAGATGGAGGTAAATGATCACAGAAAGGTCGAATGAAGGTGACGGGTTGAGCCTGAAGGACATTTTCCAAAACCAGTGATGGTTTGTCACCATGGATTTGTTACAGCAAAACAGCTTCCATACAGTTTTGTGACAGTCTGTCACACCCAAAGTGCTTGTTTCCTTTCTCTCGCCAGGTATGTTCTCTGCAGGTTCACCTCTCTCTCCTTCTCCTCCTCCTTTTTTTCTCTTTGTTCCTTTCTCCTCTCTCAGTCTGTGCTTTCATCTGTTGCACCACATCTCCCTCTTCTTTGTTGTCTAAATGACATTTTCAAAGAGCTGTAGAGACCTCATGATGTTTTCATCCTGTGCCAAGTGAGAAGAAGAATGAGAAGCTGATTGTGGGAAGAAACAATCATCATTTAATTCAGTTTACTGGCCACTAGAGGGCAGTAAAAGCTTGTAAAACGAGGACAATGTGATGTAGAGAGTAATCTCTCTGCAGACAAACACACTGAAATAAAAACATTTCTGCTGCAGCAAAGACTATAATTAATAGCCAGTATAGTGAGACTTGCAAAGGAAGACGATAAGCGAATGCCTTTCATAAATAGTAAGTACAATTGTTTTAACTTTCTGTGCAAAAAGCCACACAGCAGACATTTTGAGTTGTCAAAATTGCCTCAGTAAGTCATGACAGTGTGACAGTGAGCCAGCATGTGCAACACCAGGACCCTGAAACTGAAGCAGATAAATGACCATCATTCATTTTATTATTTACGTGTGTGATTTTCCTGCTGTGACGTATCAAAATGTCTTCCATGAAGACGGCTTACAGCAAAATTAGAGAGATCCTCGGGATTATGCAAGAGAGGAGGAGGGAAAAAAGAAGAGAGTACCTCTTCACAAGAAAGGATGAATTCATCCAGAGTGACCACCCCGTCTCTGTTTTTGTCCATTTTCTGTGGAGAGAAACACACATGTGGTCACACCGTTTGTTTAAGGTGTGCCAGCAATCAAATCAAATCAAAGGTACAAATGCAGCCCACAAAGATCAGTAGCCCCGTTCAGTGACATCATCGTCATTTTGGCAGCTTCTTTGTTACTTTGTTTGTGCATCACACTTATCAGAGATCACCTGCTGCTCATCAGTGTGTCCAGTACTAAAAATCTTTTTTCAAGAGTGTCCCGGCCAAGATAGGCAGCAATATCGAGTACAGACAAACAACATAAAACAACACAAAACATGTCTCAATGTCATCACAATGTCAGACTGAAACACTGCAGTTATAAATCATCAAAATCTCCAATACAATCATATTAAATATTACATCCTAAAGACAACTCAAGACAACACAGTAGCTGTCTTGATCCCAAGATGTGTGTTCTTGGGTTACTTTGTTAAGTTTGGGTTTATTTAAGTTTTGAGTTTGTTTATTTGCACAATTAAAAAAAAAATACACACAAACCACAAGATAAAAATCAATGTGCAGGGAGAGGAAAAAAGCCTAGTAGGCTTATTGATTACCTGATTGATTATTATGCACACAACTATAAAAGAGAAACAAAGTGTTTCAAAGTTCTAAGCCACCAGTGCTCATGTTACTGTAGCTACTCCTCTGTTGTTGCTGCTTCCAGAAATATAATACAGTGACTAATGCACCCTTGTTTGGTATGATCGATGTTTCTGTTGTTGTTTAAATAAAAGAGTCAGTTGACTTTACCTGAAAAAAGGCATCCACATGCTGTTTGGGTGCGTCAGTTTTCAAGACAGGGTACGTGTACTTCCCCATCATGTCATATATCGCTCTGACGATGTCTGTCATCTCCTGCCAAACCGCACACAGACACACACACACATAAAAACATCTAATGTGACATTAATGTAGCCACATAATGTGAAATATAATTCAAAGTTAAAACATGTACACACAAAAACACACCTCTTTGTTGATGTATCCGTCTCTGTTGATATCATAGAGGTTGAAGGTCCACTGGAGTTTCTCAGTGATGGAGCCCCTCAGCAGGATGGACAGAGCTGTTACAAAGTCCTGATGGAGACAGAAATGACTGTATGACAAGCTGAAAATAACTAAATAGAACAAGAATATATTTTTTTAGACTAAATTTAGCAAACCTCAAACTTTATGGAGCCTGAATGTGCTGTGTCAAATGCATTGAACAGGTAGTGTGCGTAGGTGCTGGCATCTGCAGGAGAGGAGGAAAACGTGTTGTCAGCACGCCGCGTAGAAACAATACAGAGACACAGACAACACAGCAAACAACGACAACACACGCTCTTTACCTCCATGTGGGAAGAACTGGGAGTATATTTGCTTGAAAGTTTCCTCATTTACAATGCCACTCGGACACTCCTGGAAAGAGAGAGGAAGATAAAACAAGACAAAGTGGGAAGGTGGGTATGTACAGTCTGCCAGCCCTCTTGAGACTGGGAGTCATCTTTTCATTCAGTATTTGGGTATACAAACTTGCATTCATAGTGCCGTCTATAAATGTTATCTCCCCTACACCTTTTGCATTCTTGCAGCCCCATATCAGCACACTCCCACCTCCATGTTTCACGGTCAGCACTGTGCCGTTACTGTGGTAGTCCTGGGCAGGTCCACGCCAAACGTGCTGGACCCCAGCTGACCCAAACTCATTTATTTTGGTTTTTATCTGACCAAAGATTGAGCCGCCAATATGCATCAGGCTTCTTTTCATGTTCTTTGGCAAAGTTTAATCTGGGAGTGTTGGTTTTCTTCTTGGACGTTGGCCGTAGAGGTTCATGCAATGTCCTTCACACTGTCTGAGCAGTCACTGCAAAACCAATTTCTACAGATACTCCTTGTCTGTTTTTCAAGGCAACGTTGCATAAATAGCAAACTGTGCGTCATTTTGCAAGGACGGCCTCTGAGCCTTCTGTTATTGGTAGTATGGGTCTTCTTCTACCTTCTAACCACTGCTGCAACTGTTCTGCTTATGTTCAGTAGCCCACTGATGATCTTGTACCCTCTCCCGTCTTTATTTAGTCTCACAATGTGATTTCTTACTTGTTCAGGCAATTCCTCACCATGTGGAGCCATGTCGCATTAGACACAACCCAGGCCAAAATTGAGTAAGTTGTGGTGTTCACAGGTTCTTTTATAACCTTGTTCAGCCTTAACTGGAAGTCACAGGCGTACTCACTTTTGTTGCAGGTTATACTTTGAGGCCTGTACTTTCAATTTAGTCTGTCTAACCTGTTTGTTTCTAATTATAAATAAGATTAAATACCCTGCACTCCACCCTAAAAATACTACAGTTATTGTAAGATGATACAATGTTGAATCATTTAACATTGTAGTGATATTGAGACAGGGGTGCACTCAGTTTTGTTATATACTGTGAATTAGACAGACCAACCCCACTGACAGGTCAAACAGAGGTGGACTGATGGTAAATGAGGAAGAGTGTGGCTGCAAAAACACATTTTTACCAGTTTTGTAGTTGACTTTTATGAGACTGCATTAGGTAATTGTCTCCTGTCAGAAGTGCATCAGACCGCAGAGCGCCAAGTTATTACCAAGAGCCAAACAAACACTGATATCAATCAGTCAGTGTGTCCCTGATAGATCACTGACTCTTTTGTAGTACTTTAGCATTCATTACATCTTAAAAGTAAATTTATATTTATTGTAAAAGTTTTTAAAAAAAACTGCAATCAGCTGCAATACAGTCAACAGAGTAACAATAAAATGAAAACATATACAAAAACAACAATGTAAAAACATTTTGGTAATTTAAAATAAAATCTGAATTTTTACATAAAAACATTATAGTATGTTTCATAGATATACTGAATATACTGTACACCAATGGAAATATACATTAGCCCATTTAAACCCAAATAAATTACTTTAATTTACATTCTAATCAATACTTTAATGCAGAGAGAGACACACAAACTGATAATGGAGCCTCGCTGTAGTTCAGGCAGGCACGGTAGTTAGTTTATAGTCACATGTTACATACAACCTCCAACGTAACTGTATGTCCACGACCTACCTCTCTCATATCTCACATTTGGCACTCATTCAGTCTGCAGTGTGTTGTGCCCTTGCTGCTCCCTCCACCTCCCCAGCCTCCTCCTGGATTCACATTCAGTTGTGATGTGATGTCGAATGTTTCTTTTAATGTGTTCATGTTCATCTGCCTGATGAAAGACTAACGTACATTTTTGATCCACACCATGAACTCTGTAATCTGTGGACAGTCTCTGTAGCAGATTACAACAACAGCTGCACTTCCTACATCGACTTAGAGATCATGGTGTTGATCAAAAATGTATGTTAGTCATTTATCAGGCAGGTTAATAGAGCTTTATCAGATACAGCATCACAGCTTGGTTTGGTAACCTCTCTGTGCAGCTACAGTCCAAACTGGTCTGACTGCTGCAGACTGTATGGAAGATTATGGGGGTAAAACAGCGTACGTCCTTGCAGTCTACTTACAAACAGGCTACCCTGAGGCAAGCCAATAGGATAGTAACTGACCCATCCCATGTTCTTCACGCTGAGTACCAGCTACTCCCCTCTGGTAGGAGGTTTAGAGTCCCTCATAGCAGACTAAATAGATTTAAAAATTCATTTATCCCAGTGTCAATAAAACTTGGATGGGCTCTAGATGATCTTTCATGTAAGAGATTTTTAATGAAAATGGGATTTTCTGTTTTTTTATGGATGTGTACTTGGTATTTATTTATGTTATTTATTAGCATCTTTGTATATTTTCTGCATGTGAACTGTGGTTTGTTATTTATTAACTCAGTTGTATCTTTTTTCTGTATATGAAATCTATTTTATGGCTGCAGCATGAGTGAAGAGCCAAAGACAAATTTCCCGCTCTAGTAAAGTTAATCTTGAATCTTGTTTCTGAGCTCAGGGACAGTCTCTGTCACGCTTGCTCAGATTTATTTCAGAGCATCACATGAGCAGAGTCACACCTCCAAACTGAAAGGGTTAAAATCTTGAAGTAAATGTCTGAACTGAGCTTTTTTTCTACACCAGGATGTTAATAGGTCGAACTGTGGACAGCTTTTGGTGGACAGCTTTAATAAACTGGCCAGAAGATAACAGGTGACTAATAAAACCACTTTTTTTACATAAAGCCAGTCTTATGTCGGTAATTCAAAGTATATTCAACAAAAGAGAGATTTTTCAACAACATTGTACAGTATGTTTAACTGCATTTAACTCCATTCTCAATTCTCTATTTTCATTATTCACTCTTTATTTACTCTATTCACAGACAACAGGGGCTTTTATCAGGAAGTGCTAATTCATAGCTTAACAAGAAGCCTGATGAATATATGAGGATTGTATACATTCACATTCTTCTTCACTTGGTCTGATCTAGGTGTATTGGAGGGACTGTAGGTCTAAGCTGTGTACTGTGTACTGCACTGAACCTTCAATATCAAAAAGAATCCAAACTGTCTTGTAAAAATGTTCATTAATGAATACAAAAAATATTTTACTTAATTGAAGTGCATTCAATCTGATGGTAACGTTTTATGAAACTATACACTAATTTGAAAATGCATGGCAAGAAATTATCATCCTCACCATCATCATCATTTCCAAGCATACTGTAGTGAACACCCAGCTCCACTTTAAACATGCAGAAATTCCAAAGGCACATCAGCACGGGAGCAAACTATCTACAGTACTGACTGACACATCACCTCATGAGGAAGAGGAGGACAAGCAAAAGCACCAAAGCATGCTCTCTGAACAGTCACTTACATTCTTGAAGCCCCGGTAGAGCACTTGGAGCTCTCTTTTGCTGAAGTTAGTTTGAGCTTCTAGCTGGTCGAGGCCCTCCGGCCGATGGCACACCATGGTCATCTCCAGGTCATCATCAGCTTTGTCTGAAGGGACAAATGCAAACACAGAGAGAGAAACAGAGCGATATTATTTAGGATAACTCACACAGTCATACACACTGCAAACATAGTGAGAGAGTAAAAGAAAGGATTGACAGAAGTAGTGTAGAAAAGGGAGATGTGGATATATAATCAAGTCTGAAATAAATCAAGATCTTTCTGAAAAGGCAGAAAAGATACAAAAAAAAGAGAAGGAGGGGAGGAGAGGATGAGAGATGGAGGTGCAGAGAGGTAGAGGTCAGTCTAACAGCTCCATGTTCCTCCTCTCACCGGCCCTATCATTAACTACTCATTACTCTCCTCGCTGGAGGGGAGGGGAGAGAGGACAAACCATTCACTCTGAGACAACACACAGACACAGACACACACACACACACACACACACACACACACACACACACACACACACACACACACACAAGTTTGCACAGCTATCCTTGACTTCCATTCATTGTGGACAGTCTAACCCAAACCCAGGACCTAGAAAAACACATTTTCCCTCATTGGTCTACAGAAGACTACTGGTCCTGACAAGGTCAGTGTTTATACCGGAAAAGGTCCCACTGAGGTAACAAAAACACATGCACACACACACACACACACACACACACACACACAGAGTGCCTATAGGTGAACGTGACAGTATAAGACACTCCACCCCCTCTTTCTCCCAGACACTCATCTACACATTTGCACGAGCACACAGTAGTAATAAAAAGTAATAAAAAACCAGTAATAAAAAAAATCTGAATATGATATAGTGGTCATAATGTGCTGTAGTAAAACGCAGGATGAAAAAACTGGTGGTTAAGTAATAAGACATTATGTTTTATGAGAGCTATTTCAGAATATTGTCAGTCTGTTTTCCCATCACTGACCTGTACTTGCTTGTCCAGCTGTGTTTGCCAGGCAGTACTTTTGGGAGGAGCAAAGAGTTAACCTCCTTTCCTGCCTCATTATAGTTAATTAAAACACATGAGAGGGTGATGGATAGGTGCATTTCTATAATAAATCAATGCTACAATGCTAGCTTCTAAAGCAGTCCATAAAAAAGCTTGAAGATACATGTGAGCACATTTCAACACGGTGCTTCAGTCTAGATTTCTGCCCGTGTGAACCTCTAATTATCAGTAGGAGCTGATTAATGTGTTGCTGCATGGTGATCAAGTACAATTTCCTCTGAACACTGATATGCAAATTAGTCTCTGATTTACAGCTGCTTTCTACAAAAGTCTTCGTCGGTATACTAATTATTCCACTGTCAGCAGAGAATTTAGAGGTTTGAAGGTGTGCAGGTACAGTCATGGTGTACAGTGCAGTTGAGATGGGTGAGCTAAAGCATTTTTAGGCCCCTGTTCTGCTTTAATTGAGTGTCACAGTGTCCAAGGTTCACTCTGTCCTTGGCTATCCACATTCTGAAACATCAACAGTCTTGAAATAGAAACATTTTTATCTGCGTAGTCCATTAGTGCCTCGTAAAGCTTCACTACACCGATATATTTTATATTCCCCCCTTCAGTTCGATTCACCCGGTGAATCATGAGTAGCGGGACAGCATTTTTACAGTGCCAGGCAAAGACAACTTCATCTCAGTACTAAATTAAACCTCAGTCAACAGTGTATCACCTTTTTAGATTCAGTATGCAGCGTTCCCATTTAATACATCAGCAGACTTTAGTTACATATCTAAACTTGTCCCTCAAACGCAGCACTGTAGGTAAGTGCTGAGTTTCATATCTCATTACGTGTTGATGTAATTATATTATAAAACAAAATACAATTCTTCTTCTATTGTAATAAGCCACATAAGATACAAGGACTTATGATGTTAACCCACAAGAGCTTATTACCTTAGGGTCTAGTAATTAATTACATCACAGGAACATCATTACGTTATGAATTTGTGTTATGTTGCTTTGCAGTCTCGACATAGCTCATCCTCCCTTCCCGACTGTAACACACACAAACACACAATTCTCACACACATGCTCACTAGCAGGCAGGTCGGTGTTTTCCAGTGTCTCATTAGGGTGGAGGTTATTCACAGTTCCCAGTGGTCTTTTATGTTGTAAAAACATCCACACATATACTAAAACACAGATCCTCACACATCAGGACTTGCTTTCATTTACTTGGTTTGGTTGTACATTTTTATTCTCACAATGTATACGGTTCATGCACCTATAGAGTCAGAGAGCCAGCACTTCCTCTGAAAGGCTTCACTGAGACTCTATTGTTCATGTTATAATCCTGGTAGCAGGGACACAGTCACCGTCACACTCCACACGTACATTTAAAACTGACACAGCACAGGATGTCCCATTTCACAATACAATGAACAGTAATGCCTCTTAAAAAAGACACTAGTCCTTTGAATCTTGGAGCGGTATGTATGAACAGCAGCATGTGTTTGTCATGAAGCATCTGACAGGGCTGCACTATTATAAAGATCTTCTGACATAAAACACATAACACACCAAATGTATAAACGTTATGGAACAAAAACATTGCTATGTGAGGTGTGTGTCTGCACTTGTGGGAAGTCAAGTTTGAAATTGTTTTCTATACTTTCACTCAGAACGTTTAACCTATAGAGTGAAAACTGGACTCATGATCAGAGTCAAGTTTTCAGCTGCAGATCTCTCCTAACAGACAGGAAGCAGAAGTAAATTTAGCTTTTTAAATTTTGCAGAAAATATGATTTAGTAATTCTACTTTCATTGTTAAGCTGAGATATATAGACTACTAAATATGCATGCAGTACAAAAGCAAAAAAATGTGCAATTTTGCAATTAAATATTATTATATACAGGTTTCTATACACACTAGAGCTACAACGTTTAGTCGATTAATCAATCTGTCGATCGACAGAAAACTAATCGCTTCGCCAGCTACTTAAATGTGAGTGTTTTCTGGTTTCTTTAGTCCTCTGTGATAGCAGACTGTATGTCTTTGGGCGGTGGACTGTTGGTCGGGACAAAACAGGATATTTTAGTTTGCATCTTGACATTCTATAAATCAAATTACTAAACCAATTAATTGAGAAAATAGTCATCATTTGCAGCCCTAATACATACATGTACAGACATACATTAAAAACCGCAGATGAGTGAAATTTATGGATCCAGACATCCAGGAAAGGTAGAGCAGTCATAGGAGCACATACACCAAACCTCTTATTTTCACTGAGTTTAAATTAATGACACTCTTATCCATTATCACTAGTTATATATTGAGTTGACAAACAAATGTATGGGACAGCTGGCTGTAACAGATTTAGAAGATCAAAAGCAGCAGAGAAAAATACAACAGACCCTTTCCCAAGCCCTCTTCAGAAAGTCTGTATTATGAGCCGTTACGGCAATAGTACAAAAATCATTACGAGGAATGTGAGAGTGCAAATCTCTCATATGCTGAATAACTGAACAACCTGCAGCGTCTAACAGTTAATATTGGTTCATTGTTTGCATATTTATGTATTTTTTGAGACAGTAGTAGGAGTACCTCTGCTGGCTAGGTAAGGGCTGGATTACAGTGATAGTAGATGTAGTACTGACTCACCCTCCACAGAGATGACTCCCAGTAGGTGCAGCATTTTGACGGCCCCACAGCACATCAGAATGATGGCTATAGTTTGTAAGCTGTTCTCACTCTGCCCCTCTTTTTCCATTTTGATGACTTCTTTCCTTCCACTGGCCTCGTTGTTTATCTTGAAGCGTCTTGTTAACTCCTTTACTTGCTTTTGTTTTGGTTTTTTTGTTGTTGTTGTTGTTGTTTTTTCTACATTTTCTCTTACATTTTTTGCAGGTAGAAACATATAAGATCAATACATGTATTCTTAACTTTTAAGCTTTTTCACCATGTACAGCTAGATTCTGACTACAGCTGACTATTGTTTCTCTGTATGTCTCACTCTCATGGCCATAAACTTTCTCTTCATCCGGCTTTATCCTGGACTGAGATCAGCACTCACCTGCCTCTCTCTATCTCTGTCTTTTTATTCCCCCGTCTCTCTGGTCCCTGGGGCATCTCCCTCTCTTATCCTGACCTTCCCTCCATCCCAGTAACGCTCTCTCTCTCTCTCCCTCTCTCTCTCTCTCTCCGTCCCACCTCCCCTCTCTGTTTCAGTCACTGTGTCCTTCACTCTTTGGGAACAATCTTTAACTTGAAGGTCCAACCTGAGCATACTGTAACAATGATAAACTCACCTTCTACTGTATGACCATATGTGTGTTTGTTTTGGGACAGTGCGTGTGTGAGTGTGTGTTCATGAGCAGATCGGCGCTTGATAAATTGGCCCCATTAAGACACACATTCATCCCCGAACAACAGAAGGCTTAATTAACCACAAAGTGACTCTTCTAATTAAAACATACATGAGCCCTTTCATGTGACTTATTCTACAGTATAAACGTCACTTCACTGAAATCAGTAATTATGAAAAGATCCACTGAGACAAAATGACCCATCCTAATCTGCACTGTTAACTGTATATTGATCTTGCATCTGACTGAGAAGAGTACAAGATACTACATAACTTGCTATAACCTCTAAATAGCAGCAGGGGGCAGCAGAAACTAAGACAGAGAACACCAGTGTGTGTCAAACCTCCTAATGAAGATTCATTGTACATTTCATTAAATGTGTTCATTCAGATTTGGCAGATATGTTAAGCCATGAGGTGCTCAGAGGATCAGAACAAAGAGTCTTCTTTGTCAAATAAAATGTGGTATGCTCTTCCAATATAGCATGCATAATATGGTAAAACACATTTAAAATAACATTAAACAACAGCAAACTAGTAAACAAGAAATATTTACTCTAATATCTGTTTACTGTGACCAGCTGGTATTCATTTATAGTCTTAATGTGAATCTGAAAAGGAGCAGTGATTGTACGATGAGGCGATGTGTAGGCACCGACTTGCAGACTGCAGGGGGCTCTGCTGTATCAAGAGGTTCCCCACAGAGTTGTTAATTGAAAGTTTGCTTTATTTACAGATGTGCAATTAAAGCAGCAGTGCTGGGTAAAATTGAATTTCACGGCGAGAGTAGCATTTAATTGAATTTGCTAGACATTTAAAAGATGCTCTGTAGCGTAAACATCACTTGAACGTCAGAATGACAAAGTGTTTATTGTGTTTGTTCAAGTAATCAACGTTCAGCAGTGTCTTACTGTGACTAATCCGCAGCGGTTCTGTCATGATATGATGCACAGGAATATTGTGATGCACAATATGATGCACAAAACACAGTGAACAGGGAAGCTTCCTGCCACAGACACCACTCATACACAGATATTATACAAATAAAGCAGGACACTGTACCAAAATATTAAGACTGTGATGCATGTTATATATCAGTTTTTACTATATAATATTTCTTATTTAGAAAGCATGTTTAAAACAAGTGTTAACCAAAATGCTTTAAAGGAATTTAAAATACAATCAAATATTAAAATGAAAATAATTTTTTTTTTTTAATCGTTACTTTTATCAATAATAAAATGCAATTTCAATAAGGGTGGGTTTAAGATGAGATTTAAAAGGGGCGAAAGACGTGGGAAGATCTGACAGTGTTGGATTAACTGTTCCACAGTTACAGCAGAGCTGCTCTGCTATCACACAGACTGAAAATTGTCTGTTGTAGCTAACTGTGAAACACGTCACATGTTTATCATATGTGGAAATTGTGAATTATGTGAAAATTTCACAAATAGGCAGATGGGATTTTCACATACTTTACATGTGAAATGTAACACATTACACATGAAAACCTCACATTCACATGTAATACACATGTGAAACACATTTTACACATGATGTGTTCACATACGGTATGGGCACATGTGTTTTTCAACCATTTCACATGGAAAATATCATATCTCACATTGAAAAACATGAACTTCACATGTGCCTATTTGGTAGCAGCTAGGGCTGCAACAAATCATTATTTTCATTATTGATTATTGATTAATGTGTCAGCCATTTGGTCAATAAAACATCAGAAAACAACGAAAACGCACAAGGTGACATCATCAGATGTTTTGTCCAATCAACAATCCAAATTCCCAAAATATCCAATCTACTATATTATAAGATAAAGAAAAATGTTGTATTCCCAGCAAATGTTTGGCATTTTTGTTTTAACAGTTATATAAACAATTAATCGTTTATCAAAATACAGTAGTTCCCAATTCATTTTCTTTCCATGACTAATTGACTAATCGATTAATGACTGCAGCTCTGGTATCAGCAGATACTCAATATTAAATCAGGCCATCTCTACTTTTAACTGAGCTCTTAGACTTTCCAAATGTTGATAACAGTCACTACTAAGTCCATTAAGGCCATTACTGAACCTGACCCACTGGACCCCTCGTCTGTGCCTGTTAGTTCTGTTCAGTAATCCATTCATGGATATCTAGCAGTGGATGCTGCAACAAGAAATAATTTGGATCTGACGATAAAATGGGCATTAAAGAGGAGTGAGATTGAATACATGCGTTTGTAAGTAATGTTCTGACTGCAAGGAAACTACCTTTAAAAAGCAGCACTTATACTTCATGTCTTGTAAAATGTACTATTGAAAGTTTTATTGCTAACAGGTGAGATCTAGAAATCTGCATGATTCATGTTCCAAAATTGAATCTGCAGATGTAGCAGGCAGGTAAACCTAAATAAACCCAACACAGAAATCCCCCTAAAGAGCTTCACCTCCATGTTACACCAGCTGTTATAAGCTGTGGAGTTTGACAGTGACCAAAAGCCTGAACCCTTTTTTTTCTGAGCTTGTTTGGAGTATTAAGCGGTGCCCTGAACTGTCAGCAAAGAAAGACTACCTGTCACTCTCTCCAGCCAGCACTCTGCCACAAAAAATACCTCTTATATCAATACGCACTCAACTTTCCTCCAGCCCAGAAGCATGATTTAGCTCTTGGCTTCCTTCTAACTACCTCTGGCTCAAGTATTTAATATTAGCTTCTCATTTCTCCATCTCTTCCTTTCCTCTACTGAATCCCCTCTTTCTCCTCCATTCCTTATCTCTCTCACTCTGCCAAACTCTCCTCTCACTCTGCCACTCTATCTCCATGCCACGCTCTCTCCTTCCTTCTCGTACTGTGTCCTGTAATCCTTGCCAGAGAGTGTGTGTCATTTGCATAATCTGAATTAGCCTAATCTGCAGTCCTGGCGGCGATGAAGAGGGCTCGCTCTCACCAGCCTTTGTAATGATGGAGAGCTCTCTCCAAGAAAGTAGCAGCGGCTCCACCGGCCACGGACTCCAGGGGAGGTATGGAGAAGGTATGGATGGAAGGAAGCATCTTAAAAATAGATTTATAGCAGCAACAGTTGTATTTACGCCATGTGAGAGCTGCACATGTAATCATGTTCCACGGCGTGAGCTCAAGCTCTCATTCTGAGACCCATTTTTTTTCCACAGTCAGGCCAGTGGACGCAGTGCCAATCCCTGACCGGCCTTTAGGTGGTTCACTGAGAGTCCAATGACTCGCTCCGGTTGGCACACAAACACAAACACATGGACACGCAGAGAGCCACTCGCATCCTCAAACAAGACAAACAAATGCATTATTTCAAGGGTCATAGATAAACGAAATATTAAACCACCCGTGTGCATAAAACAATATACACCCCCATGCTTGCGTGCTGACACACACACACACGCGCACACATCTGCTTGTTTACTAATCCTCAGCCCGTGAAAGAGGACTGAAGTGCTGGGGGGTGTTTGCAATGTTGTGCGTACGCACAAGAAAGACACACACACACACAGAGAAACCCACAATAATGTCACTTCGTCACGTATTAGTGTGCCACTGTTGATTATACTTGGGAAGAGTGAGACAAAAACAGCTCATTTACGCACACATAGCACCATGCCAATATTGATTTTTTGAGTAAATACATGTCTAGACACAGATACACACTAAGAAACACACACGCTGCTGGATGCCAAGAGGGAGGAAAATGACGAGATGACTTAATAAGCACTCACACCAGCTAATGGGAGCATGGGTGATGGAGAAAGGGAGCAAATGAGAATGAGAATGGAGTCATAAAAGAGAGAGGAGAGGTATGGAGATGAGGGTGCCGGGGGCCGATTGTGGTGGTGGCATGTGAGATTATGTGAGGGTGAAAATTAGAAGAAAGTAAGATAAAGAGAAGCATGTGTAGAAAAGGAGTGGGAGGGGGAAAAAGGGGGGGAGACAACGGGGAGAAGAGAAAAAGATGTGGAACTGTAAAAAAAAAAAAAAAAAAAAAATGAAGAAAAAGGTTGAGGGATGGTGAGGAAGCAGAAAACGAAAAAGAAAGCCAGATAAGAGAAGGCGCAAGGGAGTGACAGAAGAGGGGAGGCAGGAGGGAGAAGACTGAGACAACATTGCTGCAGGCAGAGATGTGAATTCACCAGAGAGAGGGCGAAGAACATTTAGCTAGAGAGAGGAGTTGTCTGAAGGCCACCACAACGGACGAAGAAGAAAACAGGAAACAGGTAGAACAGAACTCCCACCATAGAGAGTCTGTCAGGGAAAAACACACAGGTCCACTTGACAGAAAATAAAGCAAGTTGAGAGATCAACAAGCAGCCCTCACAGCCCAGACAAGCAAAGATTCAGGCAGGTGCAAGACACAAACATGGCAAGGCTTTCTTTTTTTTTTTCCTTCAGTGATGAGCTTGTGCTCAGAGGATCAATCATGTAGGAATCTAATCTCACAATATTACAGCGCACTCTCTCTCTCTCTCTCTCTCTCTCTCTCTCTCTCTCTCTCTCTCAGTGCTGCTGTCAGTGTCCCGATCCTGGATAACAAGTTATCTACAGCGCCACAGAATAGGCGGCTGCACACATACAAGCCCTGCTGCACTAATCCTGCATAACATGTTCCAGCACACAACCGCAACACAACACCAGAATTACAACCCCCCCACCCCCCACCCCCACCCCCCAAAATAGCTCTACATGCCATTCTTCCGTGCTTTGCAGGGCATTTTGCGGAGGTAAAAAACAAAAAGAAGCTTGTTTTCTTTTGCAGAAAAGAGATCTCACACTGTTTTTTGTGTGCATCTACAGCCACCTCATTATTCAAAATAGCAACAAATTTACACCCTGCCTTTTTAACACCCGCGGGGGGGAGGTGTTTGTTTGAGCTCGTAGCTTATTCAAAAGATGAAACCAGCCATATGCACTCACTTGGAAAATGTCCTGTATGGTCTAATTTGCAGTGAAAAAAATGATAATAGCCTGCCTCAACAAATAAGTTTAAATGACTGCACACAATTAATAGAGGGTATTTTCATTCTGGCACTGATCTGCTGCTCAGTGTGCGTACTCATTGGAGCAGCCAGTCTGGATTTGTTAGATTTATATAAATGGGGTACACAGGCTTTGATTAGAATGAGTAATGAGAGAGTAAAATATTTCTCACAGGCAACAGGTCCTCATAAAACATTTGCCTCCTCGCTTCATCTGCATATTTGCATCTCTCACCAGCTCGATCTCTTTCACATGGCCTTGACTTATTTAGGAATACCCCAATCTCATCAAACCTCCCCCCCACCCCTCCCGCCCCAAAACTGACATCTTTTGTTGCCATGGCTACTGTGCTTCCAAGGTAACAGCAAGACGGAAAAGCGGTGTGTGAGCGGAGTGACAAATACCTTGGACATGTGTGTGTTTACCAGCGTCGATGCACGCGTCTGCACACACACACACACACACACACACACACACACAGTACCAGGCAGATATACACCTATTGGAGCACGTACACACACACACAGTCTCTTACTTTCCTCCCTTGGTTTTCTCTGACAAAAAAGATAAACTCAGCAATCACATGGGTTTCTACACACACACACACACACACACACACACACACACACAGTCGCACAAAAACTTTGTTGTAGAATAAAAAAGATAGGCTACTCATTTGGGAACACCTGTTGGTCTATCATTCTTTCTCCCTCTGCCTCTCTCTGCCTCTCTCTCTCTCTGCCTCTCTCTCTCTCTCTCACACACACACACACACACACACACACACACACACACACACACACACACACACACACACACAGACTACAAACTGTATGCCCTCTTTCTTTCACTGCATCTTAACTGAAATACCAGCAGTTATTAATCTTAACTCTGCAGCCTGTGTACGTGCGCTGTATATTTACTTGTGTGAGTGTGTAAGATGCAAGAAAAACACACTGTTAAAAGTTTCATTGCCCTAAAGTGTGCATGCATGTTGTGTTTCTGTGTGTGTGAGGGTATGCATGTCCATGTACGTGTGTGTGTGTGTGTGTGTGTGTTTATGTTTGTATGTGTGTGTATCCCCTCACCCCTGGACGGCCTCCTCTGCTTGGTCTGCATGGTCAGCGTACCCACCACAGCCCCCATGTTTGTCGTCGTCGTCGTGGAAACAAGCGCGTCTGTATGCTGAAGTCTGTATCTTATCGTCACGTGTTTGGACGGCTAGAACACACACACACACACACACACACACACTCCCCTCGCCCTCTTTCCTCTCCTCCTACTCCTCCTCCTCTTTCAATGGCTGCTCTCGGCAGAAACCCTCTTTCTATCATCCCTCCTTTCATGCTTTCTCACTCCATCTCACATTGCTCCTCCTCTCTTTCTCTCTCTCTCTCTCTCTCTCTCTCTCCTCTTTTCTCCCCACACTCTCCCACTCTCCCTCCCTCCCATTCCCTTGTTTTTCATTGGGGGTTGTAGTCCCCCTCCCTCTCTCTCTCTCACTCTCTCTCTCTCTCTCTCTCTCTCTCCCTCTCTCTCTCTCCCTCCCACCTTTACAGCAAGCCAAGAGGCTGAGCAGAGCATCAGTGATTCACTATGAAATCGCCAGGATGTTGATTCACTAAATTATAAATTAATATGAATGCGCGCATTGATTTGTAGACGATAACACTCCGTGAATCACTCTGGACAAAAAACACATCCAACATGCCCTGTTAGATTTCTCAGCTAAACGCATTTGTTATTCCTCAGAGTGGAGACAAGTATGCAAATACATAAAGGCTCAAATATTTTTAAAAAATGAATCATGGAGTGAAGGGAAACATGCATGTGTCAAAAATTAGGAGCAACCCCACGTATCACATTTTCCTCAATCATGCCCCAAGATCACGGTTTGTTCATGAAAAGGCCACTTTAATCCATCAACACTTCCATTCACTCCATCCATCATTCCTGTTCATCCATCCATAATACACCCACATACCCACTATCAGGAGTGGAGAGAGAGAAGGGGGGGGGGGGGGGGGGGGTCAAGGGACAGAGAGAGTGTGTGGTGGCAGATTGGCTCCCAGGGCAGGAAGGAAGGAAGAGAGAGAAACAGGCAGGCAGTAAGAGAGCAGAAAGGAGGCAGAAGGCTTAAAGTTAAGGATGTAAGGAGAGGGAGAGATTAAAAGCAGGAAGAGGCGAGGGATAGAGAAAGAATTAGATATTTAAAAGGGTAGAAATAGAGGGATCAAGACAAGTGTCAGGTAATAGTGGAGGAGTGTGTGCTCTTGCCTGCAAGAGCTGCGCACACACCCAGATGAAATTACATTTTAATTACAGCCCGATCAATGCAAACAAGGTATAAGGTCTTACATAATGAAAGCACAGGGACACAAATTGGAAGACAGCTACAGATGAGAAACGACGCTGTGTGTGCTATTCCTGTGCACATACAAAACATATATTTCAAAGATGCAGAGAGCTCCAAACGCTGCATACAGATAGCCTATTGACATTCAACAGGGACTTGCTGGATCCACTCATCAAGGACCACTAGCCTGCGGACATGACCGAAGAGGATCCCACATGTAAAAATGTCATCGTCAGCTGCAGTTTGCTTCAAGGATGAAAACATTTTTAGAAGCTCTTCTTTCTGCCACAGAATGGGGGGAAAAAATAAGGTTTAATAGAGTTGCAATTGCTTATGTCAGGTTTTACAGCCAAGTTTTCAGCAGTCGATTTGGAGAATAGACACATTGCCCTCTTCTATCAAGCCAGCCGTGTGTAATAATGCTTCTGCAAATGTGGCAACTGCTCCAAATATGGGGCACTTTTTGTCTGCTGATGGTGAATAATGAACAAGGCGTGATTGTTAGGAGGCCATATGGGACGATTTAGCTGGTAAGATTAAGTTTTGGTGAGTAAAAAAATCTGCAATCTGCTTCTGTGTAAAAATGTGCTCATGAATGCTCGGATGTTTTTGTTTTTTTTCTCACAACAGTGAAGAGAGACAGAATGGACAGCAGTGGGGAGTATCGCTGTCACCCTGCCTACACACACACAAGCACACATATGTACAGTACACACATACGTTTGCACACGCACGCACACACACCGGGAGCAGAAAGAATGGCTGATCAGAGGAGGAGGTCTCTGTGGACTCTAGTGGCATCCAAACAGCGTGCAATGTAAATGTAGCATGGCCACACACAAACACACACACACACACACACACACACACACACACACACACACTGCACTTCCTCTCTGCTTACTCTGCTATTTAACACAGTGCGTGTATTATGCCTATAGGAATTTACAAGCTATCGGAGTGATTTCTCCCTATCTTTAATGCCCTCTACTTCATCTTTAGCCTTAAACTATATCTATCCATCTCTCTCCACCCCCTTATCTATGAATTTGTCTCCAGGCATACGGCCTACGCCAACGCGCCTTTATCAAGCCATCTCTCCCCGTAAATCTCTGCACACGTATCAGCCTATAGTGTTCCTGTCGTTTCAAACACCATTCCCGGCTCATTCCAATCTCAAATCTGCATCCCTCTCTCTGTCCCTCCGGGTCTCTGACAGGCCCGTTTTCCACACGCTGAAAGAAATGTTTCTCCTTCTAGTAATCATTTCAAAGTCTGTCTGTAGAGCAGAGCGAGAAGTTGGAGCGTTTGAGTGTGTGTGTACAATACTGTTGCCGAATCGCCCAGTGTTTCCCTGTAGGCATGTGAGGGAATGGCTACAGACTGTTTTACAAGACTCCTGCCACACTTTTAAGGAAAGAGAGGATAAGAGGCAGAGGAGAGGAGAAAACATCAGGAGAGAGGTAGGATGGCAGAGAAAGGGGAAAAGTAGGGGAGATAGTAGGAGAGCATTTTTGGCAATGAAAAAAACGAAGAAGAAAAAGTGGAAGGAGGACGCCAGGAAAGCTTCCAGTGGGAGATTAGAGTGCGATGCAGAGAGAGAAAGAAATGGGTAACAAGAGCCAGGAGAGTGGGCGAGTGGCATAACAGGAAAGAAAAGGCAGAGGAGAGAGCAAGTGGGACATGCAAACATTACATTTCCAGAGAAGAGGGCGGAAGAACAAAGGGAATGAGGGCAAAAAAAACCGGGGGAGTAAGCATAAGAGAAAATGAAACTCTAAAAGATCTTGATTAAGATTAAAATGCCGGGCGGGAAAGCTTTAGAAAATCAGCTCAGCTCTTCAAAGCAGCACATTCAGACCAACCTCAGTGCTAACCTGCAGGCCTACAACATGAAAACCTATGAAATGAAATGTCCATCCTAACAGTTATAGATTATGGATGTATCATGTTGCTGTTTGAAACTGTGTTGTCGGCACACAGGGCTTCGCAATTACTCATCAGGGGCAGCGACGCTTTGGACAGGAAGAACATGTCTATTAGGAAAATCGATACTAATATCTACTGCTGTCCAAATGACTTCTCACACAGACGCTTCTCTGTATCTTTATTAGTGGACACACGCTGAGCCTCTGGCTAGCTCCCATCACAGTATGAAAAAAGAGAATAATTAAAGGAGCCTCCGCTATTGATCTCTCATCATCTAGAGAGAGGGGGGAAAGAGAAAAAGGGATAGAGAGATGGGGTATGGACATAGATAAAGGGAGAAAGTGAGAAATAGTGATGTAGAGGTGGATGAGCAGCAGGGCAGAAATGTGGAGGGAGAGAAGGCTGGAGATGAAGTTTGAATGGGAGAGTGATTAAAGAGAGAATCAATGAGAAAGAAAGACAGAGAGAAATACTGGGCCAAGGCAATAGAGATGTCTTCCTCTTCAGCACGGTCATTATTCTCATAGCTAACTAGACTGACATGGGACATAATGCCTTAGTAAACACATACACAGCAGCAGGGGAGGGAGCAGCAGGGCAAAATTCTTCCTGATTGAACAGGTTGTTTAAATGTTTTTTTTTTCTGCAAGATTGAATGATGAACAGCAACTGACTGTTGGATGTGTTGCTCCTGCAGGGGCTCATTGACGTCCAACAGTATTTGGTCGTCTCAGTCCACTCAGTCATACAGACATTGACCCACAACTGTAAATACAGTACAATACAGCTGATACAATTAGTCAATTAATTCACTAGTTAATCTACAGGAAATTAATAGTCCACTATTTTGATAATCGATTAATAATTTGAAACATTTTTTAAAGGGGACGTATCATCCACATTTCCAGGTCTATATTTATATTCTGGGGCTCTACTGGTGAATCTTTGCATGATTTACAGTTCAAAAAAGTCCTTATTTATCTTATACTGGCCCTTTATGCAGCCCCTCAGTTCAGCCTCTGTCTGAAACAGGCTGTTTTAGCTCCTGTCTCTTTAAGGCCCCCCTCCCGATGAGCCCACTCTGTTCTGATTGGCAGCTCGGGAGGCTATGTAAACAAACTATAGTAGCAGGATTTCAATTCTTTTTCTCGTTCTTTACTCAGAATTGTAACTTCTCAAATACATCCGTACATGTTCGAGACTGAATCCAATCTAAATTATGCAAGTGGACAATGTGAACAGCCTATCAAACGACAACAATCTTAGCTACAAAGGCTACGGATCGGACAGCCGGACACAATCTGATGTCATCACAAGGAGGAAGTAGAGGTAACTTTGCAAACGAAGCGTTCAGAGCAGGCTGAGGCCCTGGCTTTTGACTTTCAGGGAGCATTTTTACATAAGTTTTACATTTTTACATAAGTAAGTTCAGCATTTTTACATAAGTAAACGTGTTTAACATAAACATCCAACATCATAAAAGTATAAAAATAACTGAAAATCACAAAAAGCATGATATGTCAAAAATGCCAAACAGGCCACTGCTCCCAGTTTCTCAAATATAAAAATATAGAGAAAACAATTGAAAAAATAATTGTCTGATCAATCAATGATGAAAATAATTGTAAGCTGCAGCCCTATGCAGTAAACTAAATGCATTAAATTATAACCTTAAATTCCATTTTTTGCATTTCTTCACCTCTTTGTTGCAAACATGTAGAGATGAAGATATCTATCAAGTGTATGACACAACTGTGGACCATGAGTCAACTGATGCACAGAGATACATCATGCATTATTTACGGAAAAACCGGGTGCACACACACTCACAAACATAAACACCCATCTGTCCTCAGAGTCAGGTGACATACTTTTAACAGCTAAACAGTTGGTGTGTTGTTTCCAGTGTCATATTGTTCTGTAACATCCATTTTGCACAAACAGCAGAGCAGAGAAACAGACAGACGGAAACACCACATACTGTCAAGCGTTTGAATGTAATACAATAAAAGGAATGATAAATGATAAATTAGTTTTTTATTTAGCGGATAATTGAAGCTGTTCATCTTGCCTCTGTCCTTCCTTCACACTGCAATAGTTTTTTATTTCTCAGAGGTCACAAACTAGCGTCTGAGGGGTGCATTTACTTGCTGGCAGCTGGAATCAGCCTCCTCCAACCCCACCTTCAAATGTTGAGATGTGCTGAATAGTTCCCTTGGTGATAGATTTGTTGTTAATAATTAAGAATAAAGAAACTGGTTGGTCTATGTGACATTACTGAAAAGGTCATTTTTCCTACTATAGTTAAACTGACCCACTGAAATTATTATTTTTTTTTAAATCAAGCATGAATAAGTTCCTGTCAGGCTTAATTAGTGTAATAAACATGAAAATAGAAATGACTCAATTGTTGTTTGTGTGTTATACTGTACAGGTTGATATGGGAATGTAAGGTAAATATCTATAAATCAACATATTAAATTCAGACAAAAACAACATACGTCAACATACAACACGTCTTTCCACTATGATTTAAAAACACCACAAAGTGTTATTGAAGGAAATACTGTATGTTGCAATGGACAGCTTTCCTTCTCTGTATTCTTTATGTGCAGTAAACTACAGGAAAGAAAACAGTTCCAATTTCTGGCTGAAATGCAAATGACTGTGACTCAGGTTTCAGTTTGTTGTAATGCATGCAGTGTAATATGCCACCAGAGGCGACTTCATGCCCATTCATTTAAGGCGGTACGTGCCCCTTGGATGGCTTTAGAATTTCTATCCATCCATTTTCTTTGCTGCTTATCCTCTAGAGCGTCGCAGGGGAGCTGGAGCCAATTTCAGCTGACATTGGGTGAGAGGCGGGGTATACCCTAGACGTCGTCAGTCAATCACAGGGCTAACATATAGTATAGAGACAGACAACCATTCATACTCATATTCACACTTATGGGCAGTTTTAGAGTCACCAGTTAACCTAACCTGCATGTTTTTGATCTGTGGGAGGAAGCTGGAGTACCCGGAGAGAGCCCACACAAATTGCTAACCACTGCCCTACCATGCCGCCCTGACTTTAGAATTTGTTAAATACTATTTTCACAATAAGTGTTTTTAATTAGCCTTTATAATATAGTAGAAAAACAAAAGTTGCTTTTGTGTATGTTTTTATTTGTATTTAACTCAGCCTGATACACATAGATAAGGCTACTTGGTTCCTTCCAGCTCGAATGCACTATGTAGTATCAGTGGAGCTAGAAGACAGTGTTGCCAGATTGGGCAGCTTTCCACCCAGTTGGGCATTTTTAAAAAATATCTGGCAGATAAAAACTGTTTTGGGCGGTTTGTGATCATTTGGGCTACTTTTTGTACAATTTGGGGCGGTGTCCAACAACGAAAGTTGGGCTATATTCCAATAAATAAATTGCAAGTTTCCAACTTATAAATAGTGTTAACATTAACATCCAGGTCACAATTACGACTGGGATGTTCCAACTAGGCACTTCCTTAACCTATTCCACTCCCGCCCCCCTACCATAGACCAATTTTTGAGGGGGACAGGGGATGTTTAGCAGGTCAACAGTATATGCCACATAGAAATGGTTTACATCACCTGAAAGCTGGAAGCCTGAAGATTAATTTAAGATGCAGCTCAGCACTGTGTGTCAAGTTTTTCTAGTAATAAATCTGTAATGAACACTGTGTTTTGGTTAGGTGCCTATTCACATTTTGAAAGTTTAGAGTGTATAAGGGTTTAGAACATTATGATAGTAAATAATGGCCATTCCCATTTTCATTTATGTCTCATAAGTTGTTGCAGCAATTTTTGGGTTGATACCAAAATTTGTTACACAGATTTAGTGCAAATTTTAACCATTTTTGACGACTCAAAAATTGATAAAAATGGTCAAAAATCCCTCCAAAATACCACATTGAGACACCAAGACCTTGAGGAAAACCATAGAAAAATTTGGAGATTTCTGTAAGAATTGCATTTTTTAGTGATTGGACGGCAAGCACTTTTGTTCTGGAAATTGCTCCTAATTGCTCAATATACCTAGGAAAGCCATAATCCTCTGAATGCCCTCGGTCTCTAGTTTGTGGTTGTAAAGTTTCATGAGGCTGTGATTATCCTAGAGGTCACAATAGGTCTCTTTATACAGTGATGTCAAATTTCAAAAAATGGTCTCACTACAATGAAATGGCTACTATGGGGACTAACATCATCACACATGAATACAATTGGGCTCATTGAATCCACAAGAGTCTCAGCTTTCCAGTCATACCAAATTTATGCAATTCCAAGACTGTTTAGGGATCCCATTTTTAGAATAGGCGAAAATAACACATTTATACTGCATGCAAAAAACTGCATGGTTTTTTCCCAAAACTGCATTGGATTAGCATAAAGTGGGAACATCTGTAAAGAGGAGACTCGTGGGTACCCATAGATCCCATTTTCATTCAGATATCCTGAGGTGAGAGGTCAAGGGACCCCTTTGAAAATGGCCATGCTAGATTTTCCTCGCCAAAATTTAGCGTAACTTTGGAGCATTATTTAGCCCCCTTCCGGAAAGCTAGCATGACCAATGGATTCCTAGTTTCATATGATAACAGTATCTTCACTGTAACTATAAAACCGAACCCACTACAGCCTCTGAAAGACAGTAATGTCACCCGCAGACGCCAGCATCCTCGGGAAGTGGAAGAGGTTAGTACAGAAGTGCCTAAAAACCAAACAAACATGGATGCCTCACGACCAGCTCTGTAATTGTATGGTGAGTTGTATGAAAGGTTGGACACTAAGGAAGGAGAAAAGGACTTGTACCAATTGGCTAGACAGAGGGACCGAGATGGGAAGGATGTGCAGCTGGTTAGGTGGATGAAGGATAGAGATGGAAATGTGCTGACTAGCAAGGAGAGTGTGTTGAGAAGGTGGAAGGAGAACTTTGAGCTGATGAATGAAGAAAATGAGAGATAGAGAAAGTTGGATGATGTGGGGATAGTGAATCAGGAAGTGTGGCGGACTAGCAAGGAAGAAGTGATGACAGCTATGAAGAGAATGAAGAGTGGAAAGGTGGTTGGTCCAGATGACCATACCTGTGGAGGCATGGAGATGTTTAGGAGAGATGGCAGTGGAGATCTTAACTAGACTGTTTAACACAATCTTGGAAAGTGAGAGGATGCCTGAGGAGGGGAGAAGAAGTACTGGTACCGATTTTCAAGAATAAGGGTGCTGTGCAGAGCTGTAGTAACTACAGAGGTATAAAGTTGATTGGCCACAGCAGGTGATGATGAGTGAGCAGCAGTATGGGGAAAGAGCACTACAGATGTGATGTTTGCTTTGAGAATGTTGATGGAGAAGCATAGAGAAGGTCAGAAGGAGATGCATTGTGTCTTGTGGATCTAGAGAAAGCATATGACAGGGTGCCAAGAGAGGAAGTGTGGTATCGTATGAGGAAGTCAGGAGTGGCGAGAATGTAAGAGTGGTGCAGGATATATATATAAGGGTAGTGTGACAGCGGTGAATTATACGACTGGAGTGCACGGATGGGTTCAAGGTGGAGGGAGGTGGGATTACATCGAGGATCGGCTCTGAGCCCTTTCTTGTTTGCAATGGTGATAGACAGGTTGACGGAACGAGATCAGGCAGGAGTCTCCGTGGACTATGATGCTCACAGATGAGAGCCTGGGGAGGTGGACGTATGCACTGGAGAGGAGGAATGAAAGTCAGTTGGAGCAAGATGGAATACATGTGCGTCAATGGGAGGGAGGAGGACAGTGGAATGGTGAGGATGCAAGGAGTAGAGGTGGATGAGTTTGGGGGTTTGGGGATTGAGGAAGAGAGTTGAAGAAGAGAGTGCAGGCAGGGTGGAGAAGGGTGTCAGGAGTGATCTCCAACAGAAGGGTACCAGCAAGAGTGAAAGGGAAGGGTTGCATGGTTTGGAGGTGGTGGCACTGACGAAAAAGCAGTAGGCGGAGCTGGCAGAGTTGAAGATGCTAAGATTTTCGTTGGGGGAGTGACGAGGGATGGACAGGATTAGCAATGAGTATATCAGAGGGACATCTCAGGTTGGACAGTTTAGAGACAAAGCAAGAGAGGTGAGATTGAGATGGTTTGGACATGTGCAGAGGAGAAATGCTGGTTATACTTAAAGAAGGATGCTGAAGATGGAGCTGCCAGGCAAGAGGAAAAGAGGAAGGCCAAAGAGGAGGTTTATGGATATAGTGAGGGAAGACATGCCGCTGGTTGGTGCAACAGAGGAAGATGCAGAGGACAGGAAGAGATGCAAACAGAAGATCTGCTGTGGCGACCCCTAAGGGGAACAGGCATAAGAAGAATTATTATTCTGTCAGAGGGTCTGTTATAAAACACCTGTAAAAGCTGTTCATATGACTGAAAAGCTTTAATATTAAATGTAACATTATCTAAAATCAAAAAATGTATAATTACTATTATACATTTTTCATTATTGTAACTATGGTGTTGAGTCTGCCTAATTATTCTGATAAAACAGAAGACTGGAGGCAATAGGATTGATATCCTATAAAAATTCAGCTCTACTTTTTCCGCTTGCTAACATGTTCTTGTTTAATATTGCTGTTAAATGTGTCATTCAGTCATAGTTGTAAGTAATAGTTACTGATAGGGTGGCCTGTTACATCATGAACATAAAAGCCAAAGCAGATAATTACTGGTAATAACTTGGTTTTGTGTGAACATTAACATATGCATTGTGAAACTGTGCCCCCTGAATGCCACATTGGCAACGTCTACAGTTTACTCCCTATATGTCTCATTTCAATGTGATGAGCATCACTGGTGCATATAGGTTATATATAAACTCATAAGTGTGCATACAGGTCTAACCATATAGCCAGAGAGCTAAGTAGCTATCTATATTCATCATCTGCATTTCTCTCATCAGTGCCAGAATTACAAAGGCCTGAAGGCAAGCACAGGGCTGAGCTGTCTACAGAGATAAATTGCATGAAAAATGTTGTTTATCTTTGAAGAACTAAGCAAAGCATTTGCCTCCAAATATTATGCAAATAAAGCACATTTATTTATACAGTGTATTGATTTCTTTATTTAATAAAATGCCTGAATGTGGGTTTAATTTGCAACACTGAAAATCAAACGCTGACAGAGGATTTTAAATGATGGACAGATTTTTTTTAAATGGAAATGATCCTTCCTGTGAATATCTACACAGTGTGGACTATATGGAGGTTGTAATATCACAATCCCATCATTACACACTAATATGCGCTCACACACACACACATGCTTTGGGCATGGGATTAACCAAAAACCCATTTTTTCTTATGTTGCCATGTGCCTAATAAAGCTCTTTTGCTGTCCTAATTGGCTCTTTTGGTGCACTTCTTTTGATGTGCGGGGATGAGAGAGAGGGGCGGAAACTGTAAAGCCTATTAAAGATACAGGGCTTCTCTCCTCTCAGCTCTTTAGCCCTGCAGCACATGGAAACATTGAGCCACACACACTTGTACTCCGGAAGACCCACATACACTCACACATGCAAAAGCACATATTTACATATATTCTTCTGGCCTTAAACCCAAACACTACGTGATTAGAGAGGCTTCAAACAATTCGAGTGATCTTAGAGTAAGGACAAAGGCTACCCTCTGTGTGAAACTTAGAAACAGGAAGAGATGTGAGGGTTTGAGAGACCGAAAGAGACAGAAAACCCTGAGATAAACAGTAAAGGCAGACGAATCACAGATCAAGAAGAGAGCAGCTCGGGAGAAGAAGAGAGAAAACTTGAAGGGAGAAACATATCAAAAACAAAATGAGAAGGTGAAATGGGGTGAGAGCAAGCAAGACAGAGCGAGAGAGAGAGAGTTAAAACTCACTTGACAGCGAGAGAGTGCAGAGAAATGAGGGGAGAGGCAAAAACAAATGGAGCGAACGGACAGGGAGATGAATGTGTCAGCAAGGTGCAGGTTTTGTAGTTTATAACATACCCGCTGGGAAATATTTCATACAAGCAGAGTAGTTTGTGCACAGTGACATAGTGGATACATTTCTTGTTTTTTTTTGTTTTTTTTTCGCCCCAGGTAAAGAGAGACACATATAGATTAATGCCAATTTATGGCCATATGAGCTGGTGAGGGCACTGGCTGATCCCTCTCTGCACATTTCAAATGAGCTTTCTTCCCTCTCAGAATAAGTAAGACTTTATAGGACGCAGCGACAAAAACAAGCACACCTGCTTTAGACAGCTCTCTTGAATTCACTCAGTCAATTCATCACAATAAAATGGTCTAAACAGGACTGAAAATGGACTGTATTTATATAGTGCTTTTATACCAACGTACTGCACAATATGCTTCTCATTCACCAATGATCCTTGCTCAAGGACACTTCATGTGGGCGCTGGATAAATCATGGATTTAGGTTAAAGCAGACATTCCCAACATGTTTCACTTGTGTCCCCTTAAAACGAAGCAATGTCTACTCTTTACCCCGTTTAATACAATACGTATTCAATGATGAGTGATGTTCATTTGAATATTTTTTTAGAATGCAACAACAGCAACAATTCCAAAAAAGTCGGAAAAATAAACTGCTTTGTTTAACAGGACATGTTTTTAATCATCTCATGACCACTCACTTTATCTTGCTGACTCCAGGTTGGGAACAATTAAAGTCCTCCTGCTTTTTTTTCAAGACATTACATTTGTTTGTCTACATTTATCAGCACTTGTTGTGCAGCAGAGCTCCTTTTCCTGCAGATTTTACCTCTTGAGCAGCGCAATAGTCTGCATAGAAATTAGCCCCGCAGGCTAAAATATGGAAAAATATAAGGGGCACTGTAAAACAACAGTTATGTGATTAACAATTAGGTCTATATTGTTTATTGAGCTTTAACTGGATTTGCATCATAGTCAGACAGTGAGGCCTGTTTATTGTTCCTAAATCAGATCATCATTTGTAAAACATGACAGGAAGTCTTAAAAAATATTACACAAATGATGGATGATAACAGCTATTAACTGCAAAACACATGCGCCATGGTGCATGCGCAGGAACGCGGCTCTGTTTACAGTGCTTCACTCCCGCACATGTGCAGTGGCATCTGTCATACCCAGAACTACTCTCTGAAAACATGATCGCTGTTATTAGACTCTGCAGCCGTTTTTTAAACAAATGTTCCCAAAACTCTTGAGGGTGAAGGAACACGTCACCCAGTGCAGCAGTGTGGCTCACTGATGTGTTGTTAATAGATTTTGGACAACAACAGAGATAGAAGAATAAGACATATCAGGCTTTGGGTGAACACACACTACTTAGAAGGATCAGTTCATTGTTGGTTTGGCTCTGCACTAGTCTCACAGCCAGACCTCTCTCCACAGCACTGTGCCAGCGCTGGTCTGACCTCACCCACTATCATTCTGCTATAGGGGGAAAAAATACTCTTGTTTGTATTTCTTTAAAACAATCACAATCATCTTGGGTGGCACTAAGCCCAGGATGCAGCGACCATGCCCTTACATAATAGTACTTGTTTGAGTCCTGGCATTAAAATGGATAAATCTCTGCAAAAGAAAAGCCACATAAAAGAGTAAAAGACGTACGTATGTCGACTATGTAATACGACTTTTACTGATAAAAAAGACAAACATTACTTGCCATTTTCAGCATGTAGGCTGCTAGCTCGGAGGTAGATTTTTCACATAGAGACGGGGATTTTGAAACCAGTAACACGCAGATAGCGGAAGGGAAGCAGAATGCGACCTGAAATAGGCGGCCAAAGGCAGGCTTATACCCACAGTCTACACCCACCGAGTCAGACTGGCTCTGCACATGAGATTTGTTGACAAAATATAGAAAATCGTCAGCTATATCCTTTAAATCCTTTGTAATTAACTAACAAAATTATAAAAATGGATCTGTCACATTTGAATGAAAAAGTTAATTTAATAATTTCCAAGCCTAATATGTTTCAAGTAAGTCTGAAATCTTGGTTATGAAGTCTTACGTCAAATTCCAAGTCAAAACCATTTTTTTCAGTCACAAGTCATTATAGCTGAGTTGCGGTATTTTTTATTTTTATCTAGTCAAAGTCTGAAGTGATCAGATTCATGAATCGCGTCTGAGTGAAGTCCAAGTCATGTGGCTGGAGTCCACTCTGAGTCAGATTGTGTCCCATGAAATCATTTTCCAATGTTTTATCCTGAAAAGTTCTTTATTCTCAGCTGGTCATTGCCTTGTGTTGGGTTGTGATCAAGGATGGGCCAACCTTCCATGCAAAATGAATCCTGCCCTGCCTTCATTAGGCCACTTTTTATAACAGTGCAGCAGATGGTGAAACACACACACATATTCATTGACACTCACACTGCAGCCCCCCTGAGGAGCAACCTCACCTCCTCTCTCAACTTTTCTCAATTTTTCTCTCCCTCCTTTACTCATCTGTCGCCTCCTTCCTCACACAGCTTCACACCCTAACAGTGCAAACTTCAAAGTGCCTGCTATTTAGAGGCTACCCTAACTAGAGGGGAGCTTTTCCCGGACGAAATTTGCTAAAAATACATCTTGCTTGCTTTGTAAGCATTGTTGCTTTTCCCCAACTAGTAAATGGGCTGTGCTTGAAATGGAAGGGGACAACACGGCCGAGTTTCTCTTTCAGAGAGAGGTGCGTTTGATCTCATCGTATAGATTTCATACTTTAGGCTGCAGAAAACATCCACCCTGAAAATGTGCCTCAAGTATCTTGTTCAGCACAGATCTGAAGTATCTGCTGAGAGCTGTTGCCATGCAATGAAATGAGGCGCAGGATGGGAATTAAAATAAACAACCCACGCAGGATGCTATATATGCCTGTATTTCAGAAAAGCATTTATAGTGTCTCTAAAGTGTTTATTTTACAGCTATTTCAAATACTCTGTGTGGTCTGGCTGCAATGTTTGACAGGTATAACAGAAAATAAAGACAACGGAAAAGCATTTTCCTGAGGGACTTACACAACATTCACCGCACATCATTTACATCACTTGCATCGCCTCCACAGTTTTTGCCACAGCATATGCAACACGCAGCCTGTTTTACATGATCCCACTCAGCAAATGACTTCAATCACCCATTTCTGCATGTTTCCCTTATTTTCTGACCCTTACGTGACAGTTTGGTGAAACATGATCCGGCTCCTGTTTTTCTGCCTCTTCATTCTGTGCGATGCAGATCTGTGTGATGACCATCAGGTTTGAGGTCAACAGATGCAGGACAGACCATCGCCAGAGGCTGATGGATTACACCGTACTAATTTAGTAAACACCCCCCCCCCCCCACACACACACACACACAAAATGTACGCCCCCCTTACATAGCACTTGTATGTTACTGTGTTTTGTGCACAACAAGCTGCTCCAGGCAAATTGCCCCTAGTGGGATTAATAAAGTTGCTTGTATTGTATTTTTGTTTTACACACTCCTACATTTCAGGAGGGAAATATGTGCACAAATATTTTCATGAACAAAGCTGCGCACACTAATTTATATCTATGAACACATTATATCAGCATGTGAGCGTCAAGTGTCAGTGCCAGTTTCCTCTTGTTAAACAGTAGCAAGGCAGACAGGAAGCAGGATGGTTTGGAGAACAGACAGGGGTAAATACCATCACCTTTTATAGACATGCCCAATGGCACATCTGCACAAACACACACAACCATATATTCCAAAATCCACAGTTCAAACAAAGGACAGACGGCCCTGAGATTACATCATAACCCAATAATGAATGACATTTTCTTGCCAACTTTACATCACAGCCCAGTATACATTCAGCTCATTCCCATAATGCACTACTTGTGCAATATTCATGATTCTGAGAGCAAACGTACACGACTCCGTCATTACACAACATGACAGGTGGTTGTCTCGTATGACATGCATGTGCTCACACTCAAGAACACAATCCTGAGAGTGTGTGAGGGAGAAATTCGATAAATCTTACAAAAAACAAATTCTTACCTTTGTGGTAGGTGACCTGCTTGGATTGCATGGAAAAGGTTCCCATCACGAGACCCATGTTGACTTCTGCGAGTGAGCGAGTGTGTGCGCCCGCCTATAATCAAGGTGTGCTAGAGAGTGTGCGTTACAGTAGGTGTGTGTGCGTGTGTCTGTTGTAACTAAGTTCGTCTATCAGCCAGCTGTACGTGTGGAAGTACAGATATCACTTCTCATGCTGCCTCACACCCACACAGCTCTGCTGCTTCTGCTCGAGGGTGTGTGTATGTGTGTGTCTGTGTGAGTGATTGAGTGAGTGAGTGAGTGAGAGAGAGAGAGAGGATGTGTGTGTGTGAGAGAGTGTGTGAATGAAATAGAGGGTGCACATGCACTCTGAAGCTACCTTTGTCTACACTGTCACTGAAGCTGCCTATTTTACATCTCTCTACCATGCACGCCCTCCCTCTTCCTCTTCCTCTCTCTCTCTCTCTCTCTCTCTCTCTCTCTCAGTGTGTCCCCTGCCACCAGACTGTCATTCCATCAATTCCTCTGTGCCTCTTTATGTATCTGCCTCTTTCTGTCTCTGCTCCCTCTTCTCCTCCTATTCGTCTCAGTCGCTCTGTCTCTTTGTCTGTCTGGTGGGGAAAGAAGGATTGCACACTGTTGCACAGAAAAAGACAGACAGAGATGAGAGAGAGAGGGAATGAGGGAGGGAGGGAGCGGTGTGTGTGTGTGTGTGTGTGCGAGAGAGAGGAGAGGAGGAAGAAGAAGCGGTGAGAAAACAGACAAGAAGGGGAAGGAGAGTAGAGGCGAAGAAAAAGAGGAGACAGAGACAAATTAGGGGGATTTACAAGAAAGGGAAGGTGGGAGGGATACGGGGTGAAAAAGGGAGATAGAGAGATGAAGAGTGCAAGAGGTGAGTGGAGATAAGGGAGGGCTAGACTGATCACTCCCCCTTTACTATTCAGCAGGCAAACAGTCTGACTGTGGAGAGTGTATTTGCTGCTTTATCTCTACATGCACGGGGTCTGACAGGCGGAGTGTGTGTGCCTGTCTGTGTGTGTAATTATTCTGCTAGCGGGTGGGTCACGGACACAGCTCTGTACATCTGACACCACTACATTTGCAGAAATGCTGCCTCGCGCATGTCAGCGCCGACATCGACACGCTGTATCAGACGTGTTTTCTGGTCTCCAGTCTGCTGATGAATACATCAACCGTACACACACACACACACACACACACACACACACACACACATACACAAGGCCACACACACTTGCTACAACAATACAAGCAGGGGAGTGACGCCAGTCCACAACACAGTCGAACTCACACATGTACTCCTCTGTCAATCACGCTTAACCCCTTGCTGCCCCCCCATGTAACACCCTGCTGTTGAGATTGGCGGGCTGCACCGCTGCTATCGACTGCAGCCCTCTATTGAAATTCCTCACATGGCTTTACTTAAGAAAAACAATTTACAGCCGGGCTGAGGCCATCAAGGCCAATGATAAAGTCATTAGGCCATGGCATTCATTAAAAGCTACTGGCTGCAGTAGACTGCACGCTGAGAATCAATGCAGAGTAAAAACAAGACAGGGGGAGGCAGAGGAGGAAACGAAGATGAAAAGAGAGCCAAGGAGAGGTGGAAAGACAGAGAAAGTGAGAAAAAGGAGCACTGCGGGGCAGGTGAGTGTCTGTAATGTGAGAGACATTTTTTGGGTATGCAAGAGCTCACCTCAACACACACCCACACCTCCTCTTTCTCCTTTTCCAGCTCTGCAAGAAGGGACTGATCTGACTGTAGTTTCCAATCAAAATCAAACACATTCACACACAACCACACAAGCACAAATGTGCACAACTACCCGCTGGTGACCGAAGATAAAAGAGGCAATATATCAACAAAGAGAAACAGCTTTTTAAATACACACTACAGCAGCGACACGCAGAAACACTGATTAAATTCTGAAAGCTCAGCTGAACAGACGAGATAAGGGAACGTGATTTGCTGTAGCAATGATGTTTAACTTCAGTGGAAGGGTTATATTCACATCTATCAGTGTAGAGAAAGCCTTTGGTTGATCAGACACTTTCAAAAACCCACCGGATAAACTGAAAAAACCTGAAAAAGTAGTGAAGCTGAAGCCAAGCAGGCTGTTCTGATCAGGGGTTGACATTTTCTGTATACCAAGATTTTAACTGACAGACTGAACTTATTTGAAGAGAACAGAATGCAGAATAGAATAGAATAGAATAGAATAGAATAGAATAGTTAGAATAGAATAGAATAGAATAGAATAGAATAGAATAGTTAGAATAGAATAGAATAGAATAGAATGGAATAGAATAGTTAGAATAGAATAGAATAGAATAGAATGGAATAGAACATAAACCTCCTTCTTGATGTTACTTAAATATATCAGTCATATCACTTAAATTTTATGATATAGATTTTTTTGGATTTGTACTGTACATGCACGAGTTACGATTAAGTTTTCGTTTCAATAGCTAAATACATTATAAATATTTGTTATGTCATCTCTCTTTCTCTTCTCCTTTCCTGTCATATCTCTACTGCCATTGTCCAAAAATGCCCCAAAAATAACAATAAACTAGTCCACATACTGTTTGAGTAAGGCTGCAACTATTGATTATTTTCATTATCAATTAATTCATTTTCTCGATTGATTAGTCTCTGAAATCTTTGAAAATAGTGAAAAGATGGCATTTGCAATTTCTCAGAGGCCACAGTGATGTCTTTAATTTGCTTGTTTTGTCTGACTAAGAGCCTTAAATGTTAAGGGATTCAGTTTACTGTCATATATGACAAGGAAACAAAGGAACATTTGGCATTTTTGCTTGAAAAATTATTATTTGATTATTAAAAGAGTTATTGTTCCAACCATACCTGTTGAAAAATATTGTAAACTCAAAATGAATTTACTATTTTTTTCTGGAACTCGCTCAGGTGTCATCACATGATGTAAGTAAGTAAGAACTTTGGTCCCACGTGATAACAAATGGGATCTCTATCATTTGGACTGGCCCAGATTGGAAGACTGTAACAGCTGAGTTGAAACAGCAAGGACCCTGGGAAAGAGAGTGAAAGAGCATTTGAAAGAGACAATCTCAGCTGTTTGTGAACATCAGATCAAGCCAGGTCATAGCATCGACCGGGAAGAGGTCAAAGTCATCGACCAGGAGTCAGTGGACAGCCAGAGAAAGATAAAGGAGGCCATTCACATCCGAAGTCAGACCCTGTGCATGAACAGAGACCACCCTTTTATCACGTGACCAAAATTCCTGGGTTCCAACACCCAGGGTAAGGGAAAGATCTAGATGGTTAACCTCCTCCACCTGTGGACTTTGTGGCTCCATAACAACATCATGCTACTTTTGCTCCTGACAAACAAGAGTCATAATTCCTACAGCTGGTAGAGAGCTTTGACCTTTGAACATTTGCCATTTTGGGGTAATTTGCTAAAATGACTAATGTTGTTATGTTTTCTGGAAAGTTGAAAGAACAGAAAAAAGAATATTCTATCATAGATACAATACAATAGATTATCACCAATATATAATTATTTCCATGTAATCTAATTGTAAGTCTTTGAGATTCAGTATCCTGCTGACAAACAAAGTAATTGAGGCATTAACCTCTCAGTGGTTAAAACAAGGAAACCGAAATAGCTCCGTAGAGCTGCACTTCCAGTGCAATAACACTAAACAACAACAGGCTCATCACATTAGGCTGAGCGCCAAACTCTTCCAAGACATTAAGCCTGACATCGTCTGCGCTGCTACTCAGTCCTGTCCAGGGTGCTGTGGATCATTCTGAGTGCCAACCTACCTCTTTCTCATCATTTATTAACCATTACACAACAGACCTTTTACTAGAGTGAAATGGCTGCCCGGCTTGATTGAATGGAGGGTAAAGAAAGAAAGAAAGATTTAGACAGTGGAGTAGTGAAGGGGTGAAAGGTAGAAAGTATTTGACAGCGGAGAAAGAAGATGTTGACAAGCACAGGAAATGTGGCAGGCAGGCAGTGAATAATAAATTGACTGGTTAGCCGCTGCCCAGTCTTATCAGTTGAAGGCTGGATGGAATCTGTCATAGTGATGACCACACAGAGGAGAGAATATGAGCGCGAACAGAGCAGAGGATTGGGAGGGGAGGAAAGAGGGAGTGAGAGAAAGAAATGAGACAGGGGGGCAATAACTGTAGGGAAGGGTGGTGGCTGAGGAGGAGGGGAGAGCGAGACAAATGAGAGTGGAGAATTTGGAGGGCAAGATAGATGGGGGGAGGTTAGGGAGGGAAAGAGAGGAGGTGGGGAGAAACGGATGAGGCCAGAGAATTGTAAGGAGGGAGGGGGTAGATGGAACGAGGGAGCGAGGGAGGCGAGTACAAGGGGGGAGGAGTGAAAAGTGTACCTGTCCCCTAACTGGCTCAGTGTCGTTTGAGTCATCAGAACAAACAGATTGATTTACTGGAGTGAGGAGCAGAGGAGACAAGCTCAGCGGTCTTGACAGACTTGGGAATGAGCTGCAACGCTGCCGAGATCAGCCAATTCCTCCCGCGAAGAGTCAATCACGTGTCTTCTCCTCTAACAAAGCCAAACGTGTGTCAGTTGCTCCTACGATCCACCGAGTCTGAGCTGTGCAAGGCTCAACTGCAATCAATGTGCGACGAGTAAACACTGCCAGAGTCATTTTGCCTCCAGAGTGACATGCTGCTACAAATGCTGAAGACCAGAAGAACACAAGATGGGTCAGTTCACCTAAAAAAAAACAACTAATTATCACTTTTTGTCCAGACCTCACTGTTAACATTTTCCATTGGGACTATTTCTTTGGTGTAGAGCTGAAATTTAAAATTAATTGATTAGTCTGTTGGCATTAATCATTTAAAGATCCGCTCCAGACATGTTTTAAGATATATAAAAATACTCCGCTTGGAATAATTAAATGTATCTGATATGGTTTTTCCACAACAAAAGGTCCAATTATCTCATTAAAATGACATCTCCACAATGCACTGGTGCCTTCAGGTTTCCACATCACACTTGTGTAAGCTGCATACTGGACCACAATTAGCTTCAAAACTAGATGTGATGTCACAAATCACGACTTAAACGCAGAGAAACTTCCCCCCTTCAGCAGATGAATCTAAAAGCAGCCTTCTACTGTCAAACTCTGCACATACATCATTCTGCACAGTGACACTCAAACATCCAACTGATTATCCAAGTTAGTGGAGGGAGACTTTTTACAGCAAGAATGACACATTTTTCTGGTTCCAGTCTACAAAATGTTAAAGGTTCCCTCCAGACATGTTTTAAGATATATAAAAACACTCTACTTTGAATATTAATTTGTGTCCAATATGGTTTACCTCATTAAGTTACCTCGTTAAAATCCTTACAATGACATCTACGCCCTCTGCCTCACTGAATAATTCAGAGTCTATGAATATGCAAATATTGATTATATCAAAAGTTTAACTGCTGGTCCAGTCTCACTAGAGGAGTTTCAACATCACACTTTGCATACTGGACCACGACTGGGTCCAGGCTAGTTGTGATGTAGATACATTATACACTGATAGCCTATTTAAGGCGAGCACAGAGCAACCTTCCCCCTTCTGCAGATGAATTTAAAAACAGCCTTCTAGTGTCAAACTCTGCACGTACATCATTCTGCACAGTGACGCTCAAACATCCAAGTGATCAACAATAAGCAATTACATTTTTTAGTGGAGGGGAACGTCAACATTCTCAGACAGTAAACTGAATATTTGTGGTTTCTGGACTGTTAGTCAGACAAAACCAGCTATTTGAATATGTTAATATGTATAATCTTTTTTTTTTAATAATAACAATGGATCATATAGATGTTACAGAGTCGCTTAGTGATGAACCCACAGAGAATGATCACCTGCAGTTCCCCCCAGCTCTTTGAGCATTTTTCAGCTCATTGTTTTGTTTCTGTGGCAGCAACTTTGGGTTTTGGTTCAGTCTCACCGCCTTCATCTGCGCTGTTTCGCTGCAGGAAAGGAAAAAGAAAAACCCTGAAAACCCCTCTGTATGCTACCTCGGCTCGATTGGCTACCACGTATGTAAGTGAGGAAATTAGCTTTT
This sequence comes from Scomberomorus guttatus, assembly GCA_038419695.1. Taxonomy (NCBI): domain Eukaryota; kingdom Metazoa; phylum Chordata; class Actinopteri; order Scombriformes; family Scombridae; genus Scomberomorus; species Scomberomorus guttatus. The sequence goes on along the minus strand of CM076452.1, from coordinate 16,171,319 downwards.
TTGTAATTTAGGTGATCTGGCTTTTAAATGATTCAAAACAAGATGACTGGTGATTTCCTGCTTTGGTGCCCACTTCTAACAGACTGATCAGTGGTAACAATATAATGTCTGGAAGAACAGGGGGTCTGTATTTGTGAGTCTGTGCTGCTTGAGGTTTCTCTCCCTGACAACCGTCTATTTCTCTCCTCAAGGCCACAGCTGCTATTTTTCTGCCTCAGAGTGAATCTCTCAGAAAGATTCAACGCTGCGAGCCTCCCACCTTTACGTCACCTGTCAAGATGTGAAAAACTCCACTTTGCCACCGTCTAAACTACTCCCCCTGGTCGATACACAGATAACACATTTTACGGAGCTCTTTAAAATACGGTCAGCTGGAGGTAAACTTGCACAGGCCCTCGTGTCATTGTGTCCAGGACATTAACCAGAAGGAAACACAGTAACACGAAGCAGTCGATCCATTTATTTTTTCAGCTTGGTTGAAATATTTACTGTTTCCTTTCTGCCATAAATGTTTTACAGACAGCATCACCTTGCCTGTGGGTGCTACTGTACTTGAGCCCTGTCACCTTCCCTTACTATTCCTGGACACAGACAGTTCACTCATGACACACCAGGGAGTTTGCTTCTTCAAAAGTGCAAATGAAATATGCAATTTATATTTTTGTTAACTGCAGGTAAGTCCTATTTCTTTACCTTTAAGTACCTTAGTGGTTTCTGTGAACTGCATACAAACACCTCTATTGACTCTCTCTCTCCCTCTCTTTTTCCCTGAGGTAGATGAAAGTGATAGAAGTGTTAATTGTATGCAGCTTGGGGATTGATTACAGCGTTGGGGGGAGAGCGGTGTCTCCTCCCCTGAGAGCCTTTTCCATATAAATTATTATGCATTATATTTGTATTAAACATTCACTGTGTCGCCTATGGCGCATTAAAAGTGATATGACAGCATTTTGGAGCAAAGCAGCAGCACACACAGATGTAGAGTGCACACACGAGGAAAAGCACACGCACTAATATTCACATCAAAGTGTGTGTATGTGTGTGTGTGTGTGCACAAGGACACGCATGTGCTCACTCACATATGTGCAAACATGCACACATGCATCCGTCCTCTCATTTTTCTTTGTTTCCTGCTCTCTCTGTGCTCTCATTTACCCATCCATCCTATTTTCCCTCCTTCTCTGAATACAAACACTGCAGCCAAGTCCCCCCGACTCAAAGGGGGGACATGAAGTGACTATCTGATGGAAAAAAAAGGGAGCTGCTGAATATTTCATTAAGCACTTATGAGGAACACCTCAGATGTGATGCTGGTGAACCCTCAGTTTGAAAATCTCCCTCACTGTCCGTCTTCATTCATCAACCATCAGAGGAAGAGCCGCTTCATCAACAAGCACTTGAGACACGGAATATTTAAATATATAAAAAATTAATTTAGTTAATACTACAACTCACATTTGTTCCGATCTTCTCTGTCAATGTGGGATTATGGTAATGGTGGGAAATAAAGGAGATGAATCTGACGCCCTCTGCTGTGCAGTCTGAGAAACTCACAACTGGGAAGGGAAAAAAACATAAAATGCTGGATTTTGGTCAAAAATATAACATTTTTTAGAAAACTATTCTTACAAAAATAATGAAATCAGCATTGACATTACATTACAGCCTTTTAAATAATAATTACTGTAGTTAATACCCAGATACTGTAAGACATTTTCTGATAACACAGTAAAATTTAGCACAGTGGAGTTATCTTTTGCTGCTGTAAGCTTTTGTCAGCGAACAACAGCTTACTTTTTTTTTTTTTTATCCCTTTTGGAAATGAGCTCTTCTAGTCGAGCCGGTAAAAAGACAGGAAGGTGGAGGAGGGTGATTAACATTGCATGTTTCTCCTATTCCCAACAGAGGAATGCTTTGAAGACGGAGAGGAGTCAGCACATTTAAAGTTTCTTGTTTTGTTCCTCTGTGTTTGTTCCATGTACCTGTCAACCACCAGGTAAAAGAATCAAGCCTACTGGATACAGCCCGGGATTGTAAAATGAAGGTCGATCTAGACCAGAAGCTCACCTTCCCAACGGAGATCATTACAACCAATTTCAGGCCGGATCATCCTGTCATCAGCCTAACAAAAGACCCTGTTCATTATAGAACTGACCGAGCCACGGGAGGATGCAAAAAGCTGAAGTACTCTGATTTAGCAACTGAAGCTGAACAAAAGGGCTGGAGAACACAGGTGCTCCCTGGAGAGGTCAGCTGCAGGGGTTTTTTCAACCACCAGGCTGCTGAATGGACTGGGAGTCCGAGGACAGGAGGCCGTCCGACAGAAAGGACAAAAACTGGGCGGCAAGATGACCATCGGCCTGCAGGAGGGGTAGAAGCAGGGTTTGGGGTGGCAGCCCACGACACCGTTGCGCCCTCTGGAGGTGACGTGGGCCTATCAACGAAACACCAAGGGAGGAGGGTGTCCACCTGATGACCCCAGTGAAGCTTCTACCCCTACCCCCACTGCTGGTTATGATTTACAGCCCGCATAAACAGGACTGAATCAGAAGAAGCCAGGACCCAACTGATCCTCCTGAAGTTCTGTTGCTGCATGGGCCTATCAATGAAACACCAAAGAAAGAGGGGGCACACATGATGACCCAAGTGAAGCATTTACCCCCCTATCCCCACGCCAATTACAATATGGGACAGACAAACAATGACAAAGAGAGTAAATAGGATTCAAGCTAATCTGAGATTCAAGCTGCAGGCTTTCTTGCTGTACTCTGGCTGAAGAAGAGGAAGGATTGAGGCATATTTTTACGTGTTGTGCTGTGTATTGTCAACCAAAGAGGGTTTCTGTTTGCTGATAGCAGCCATCAGGTGCCGTCACATGTGCCCAGACCACCACAGAGTATGGTATTCTGCATCCAGGCAGGTTGCATTTGTATGCCAGTGGGAAGCACCTGAAGGCAGGCTGCACGGATAGGATAAGTGAAATCATGCCGGCTGTTTACAGCCTGGCGCAGTTTGACAGGAGGTTTGTTTTTCAGAGATGATTGGAAGCTGAGGAGAAGTTTAGGGCTAAGGCTGTTCAGAATGTGACAAGTCAAACAAGAGGAGAACCAAAGTGATGAAAGGCATTTGGTCTAATCAGCCTGCAGCTAAAATAAGTGAGCAGAGCGAGAGATGCCTCGAAACTCCAGCCTGAACTAGAGCTAAAATAAATACAAAATTCAGCTGGTAGGGTTGTGTTTTAAGATTGTGTTCTGGCATTTTTGCCTTTATTACATAGTTGGTGGTAGAGATTGACAGAAACCACGGTGGATAAATGGTTGTGGGACATTTAAAGAGGAATATCACAGTTATATCTGCTAACAAGGACACCTGTTTTAAGGTCTTTTTAACATGATCTTTGACCCCAAACCCAAATGTAGCCTGGGGTGAACAATTTAGCTGCAAAATGTGACCCAGTTTGGCAAGTCTGCAGGGTCCTGTCTGATATGGGTAAAAAAGAGTTTAGAGGAGAAGAATTTTGAAATTACACTTGAGTCTTATCATTGACGTTATGTGTGAAAGACAAATGCTGAAGTGGATGTGACAAAAATAATCATTTGATCTTAGCTCTTAATGTTTTCTTCTCCCTGATTTCACTGTTTTTTTCTTATAAGTTTGTGTTCTGATTTGTGAACACACAGAAAAGAGATTAAGTACTTTTTTCTGAGCTTTGCTGCCAGTGATTGATGGTTAGATATGACATCCAGTCATAAGGTTAGCAAATGTGATTCAAATGTCTCTGTTAATCTGTACTTTCTCAGTGCTACCAGCAGAGGTCAATGCTGCTCTGATAGTCACTCCACACAGAGCTAAATCCTTTGAGTACGCCTGTACTTTCATTGCCTTTCAGTGTGCTGAATAAAGAAAAAGTATTTTCTCCTTCATCGGACATGTGGGAACTGGTTAAAAGCTCCTCTTTCTACTTAGAGAAGAGTAAAAGAGCAAAAACTATTATTATACAATGTATAACTCCGGCTCTTAAACTGTCCTAAAACGCTGACTGTTAAAGGTCACCTGAAGACGAGTCTGTAACTTACAGTGAAGTGTAGAAAAAGCTGCATAAGAGTATAAATCCCATTTACCTTCTAATGTCAGCATCTTACTGAAGAAAAGATTTAGAGGCTGTGCTGATGGCCGGATCAATACCTTAAAATTTGCAGTTTGCATTGACATATTGTACTCACTTATAATGAATCATTCATGAACTCTGATGTAAATTCTCATATTATGTACTTTATTGGATTGAAACCATCGTGTTTTAACCTTTGCAGAAGTTGATTTGTGCTGTGACCTTTGTACCTACAGCTCCTAAAGAGAGCCACATCTCTTCTGCTTCAGTTGAGAGGAGAAAACAGAGGAAACTTTAATTGTGTGTATTTGTAGAAGAGTAATGGCTGCAGAGGGACTAGTAGTAGTAGAAGTTGCTTTATGTTTATGTGTAAAAGTCGGGATATCTCGCACCTCTGCTGGTTTGATCTTGACCTTTCTGTTTTTAATCTCTCTCTCTCACGAGTCCCCAACATAATGGACATGCAAGATTAAAATTGCTGGAGTACCACTCTGAGAGGACACTGTTCAATTTAGATTACTTTAAGGCCTTTTAACAAGCTCCTGCATAATCTCACCACTTTCACAGAAACATTTGGGATGCAACATTTTGGTCATCCGACCTCCGTCAGTTATTTGGAAAGTTGATTCTTAGAAAAACAGAATACTAGAATATTAGACACCATTAGGCGCCATTAGGGAAACATAAGGCCAAGTAAACACATTAGATTAGATATTTTCCATTCACTGCAAATGGCTGACCAGTTTACAACTTTCTACTTTCTTACATTATGGGCAGCAGATAGTCTATGGAAGGCCATTAAAATGGACCCCAGCACCCAGTAAAAACTCAAGTAAAAGTACATTTCCAGAAAAGAACACGATCAATAATACATGTTGACTATTTGCTGTTATATTGCAACAGCAGAACTAAATGTAATTAGTTATTTCCTCCCAAATGGATAAAGAGGGCACAGGCAACTTTCTCCTCATGTCCAATTAAAACACCAATGTCCCAAACTGAAACGCAATGGCTAGTAAACACAATCCATAAAACTACAAAATAGTAATGGCCCTTTGTGTGTGTGTGTGTGTGTATGTGTGTATCTAGCCCATTTGCCTTTATAGCCGTTCTCTAATCTGATGTTGCAGATGTAGCTCTCGCTCCCACCGGAGTTCTGAGAAAGAGCAGATGTAGACCTGTGTGTGTGTGTGTGTGTGTGTGTGTGTGTGTGTGTGTGTGTGTGTGTCTGATATTTTGCAGACCCAGATCTCTTCTTCCTGCAGCTCATTTCCTCATTGTCTATGTGGGTGTTTTAATAACAACGTATTAGTGCCATGTGTGTGTTTTTTTACATACGTGTGTGTGTGTTTGTTCTTGAGTGTGTTTTATTTCTATGTGTGTGAGAGAGAAATAGACTTTATGTATGAGGATGTATGAGTTTATCTTTTAAGGAGTAATTTGTTATGCAACCAAACCTCAGCAGCAGCTCGTGACATGTGTGTGTTTGTTTGTGTGTGTGTGTGTTTGTTTGTGTGTGTGTGTGTCTGTGTGTGTGTGTATGTGAGACCTTGAGGGCAATTCTACCCACTGTGGCTGAATACTGGAGCCATCCACAAACATGTGTGTGCATTTCAGTATGTCTTTGTGCATCTACTGTATGTGTGTTACTGACTTCTTTGATGTTTCCAATCCCTCCAGACAAAATGTCAATTGGCTCAAAAAGCATTATACTGTAAGTGTGTGTGTGTGTGCGTGCGTGTGTGTGTGTAGGAGTGTGTGTGTCTGTGTGTGTGCCTCCAGGCTGCTGCTGTGCTTCATACAGTTTCTGTGGCATAGCTTTGTGCGTATTTGCCTGCACTGCTTCAACAATGAAAGTACTGGAATAAGATTTAAAAAAATGCCACTTTAATGTTGCACGTGCACTCATGTACTCACACATACACACACACACACACACACACACACACACACACACACACAGGACCTTTACATATAGGTACCCAACCATGGATGCACACGCACGCACAAACAACTAATGAATCACTACAGTAAAACCCTCCCCTTCCTCTCAGCATTGTGTGTGTACGGCTCCTCTTCCCTGTTGGCACACCGACACGTTTTATTACTCGCATTCATCACAGGCGCACACACACATACACACACACACACTCTGCTCTATATCAACTTTATCTCTCCTCTCTATTAGCTGCTTACTCCCTTCATCTCTGTCTCCTTCACTCCTCCCTCTGGAGACCATACTGAGCAGAACGAGGTCAACTGCAGACAAGAGTAGAGCGCAGGAGGGCAAAGAAAAAGAGTTGTATGAGCTGAAGATGAAAGCTGAAGCGGATTGGACTTATACTTTTGCTTTTGTGACACTTTAATATTAATTTAGTGGGCTAGCCTGCCGCAACATAATGTGACCAACACTCAGGATGCACACACACAACTTTTAGTGCTTGCAACATATAGAGATTTTTAACTTTATGTACAGGCACTTATACACGTAAGCACAAATTTGCTTACATTTGCACAAAAAAAGCCAACACAGAATCTATAAAAGGACATATTCAAGCACTTACATACCTTTAATGAGCGTCCCAGTGACCAGTTTGTGCAGGGACAAAGCAAACTTGACAATTCCCTGTTTACAGCGCTTTGCACAACCTGCCATTCTGACAGTAACCTGGGACACAGCGGGCTGAGCAGGGCCAGAGCAGGACAGGAGTTTCCGGGACAAAATCAGCAGCAGCAGCAGCAGCAGCAGCAGCAGCACTCTGAGATCGAAGTGGGAATCAATGCAACTTCTTCTGGCGGAGTGTATGAATCCAACAGAGTGAAAGATGCAGATGAGAGAGAGACGCTCTTCTTACTGTGTCGCCGTTCGTCCTGCTGAGCTGGAGGGAAGAAAAAAAAAAAAAAGGAACGGTGATCTCCCTCCGTTTTCCCCTGCTTTCCCTCCCCCACCCCTCCTCCTCTGCCTTTTCCATCCCACCTCTGAATGTGTCCAAATTAGTGTGAAAGCGATGAGCATGTATGAGAGAGAGAGAGAAAGAGACAGAGAGGAAGTGTGCTAAAGAAATAAACTCAGTGTCTAAGCAAGACAACTACAGCTTGTTAGAGGTGCTCTTACAATCCAAGTTTCCAAGAAACTTCCTTCCAATCTGCAGACAGCCTCTGGGATTGTAGTAATGAAGTAATCATGAACTGCTCTCGGTTTTTTCCCTCCTTTTCTTCTCCTCTTCCCTCTCGCTTATCAAATTCATCCCCTCTTCTAAGTGGGGAAGCAGTAATCCACTTTCAGCACCAGTGACAATGGACAGCTCCCCACAATGCACGGCAAACAAACTGAGCTCGCTCTGTTTCTCTCTGTAGGCAAACACACAAACACACACACACACACACACACACACACACACACACACACACACACACACACACACACGCATACGCATACACACTCCTCCTTCAACCCCTCCCACAAGCCTGAACACATAGAGACACTTCATCAGTTGATAAAATGATGAAGTGGGAAATTTATGAATCTCCCACCATTTCATAGCAAACATCAATGAACATGAAATATCTGATACTTTTGATTCTGTAAGAGATACATGACCTTGCTGATAGTGCACGTTATGGATGTGCTGATTATAGTAATGATGTTATTATCTTATCTTTTCTTGAGGTAAAATATTCCTAATTCCTACATATATAAAATGATTTTGATGTACTTTTTAAAGAATTTTAGTGTGTAGTGTGGTAGAAATACTCCTTTACTTTACTTATCCTTAATCCTTTACAATACCACAAATATTATTATTATGATTGAAAATATTCTGTGACAAGAATCCAAAAGTAGCAGTAAAAGTGCAGAAGCATATTCAATTATATATATATAAAATATAAAATAATTAAAATATGCTTGAAGTTTCAAAACTATAAGTACACATTTAGCAGAATTGCACCTTTCAGAATGATGTGTTTTACATTATACATATACATTAACATGTATGCAGTATTTTTATGTTGTAGTTTGTGAGGTGGAGCTAATTTTTTTACTACCTTATATACTATTGGCTGGTTTAACAATATTTTAATGCATAGCATGTAAAAGTAACTAGCTGTAAGATAAATGTAGTGCAGAAAAATTACAGTATTTTCTTCTAAAAAAGTAGTGGAATAGAAGTTCAGAATAGAAATACTCAAGTACAAAGTACTTTGTATAGTACTTGAGTTAATGTACTTTTCCACCACTGAAGGTAAGACTCACGCTGTTGTTAAAATAGTTATTGGTTATCTTAAGTACTTTATTGATTCCTTTGGCCCAAACCTCAACTCAATCAATCACAGCAGGACTGACAATGAACTGATTCAGCTGTATTTGACCAATCTTGTAAAGGATCACATGTTGTTGACCTTTACCAGGCCGCTGATCCGTCCTGCCGGGGCTTTACACCGCACTCACCGACCTCAACTGAAAACTGGCACATAACTCAAGAGAGATGACGACCCTGAAAGAGAGAAGAAAAGATGGAAAAGAAAGAGGAGCTCAGGAGACAGAGAAGGAATGAGAGAGAAACGATGCAGGGAGATAATCTTATAATGTCCTCCTGGGCTATATTTAGTCCTGAATCACATATAGATGCTGGACCGAAGGCTGGAATGGAAAAAAAGAACAGAAATAACAGCAAAGTTAAGAGGAGGAGAAATGGAGAAATAGATGTAAACAGACACAAGGGAGGGGAGAGAGAGGGAGAAGCAATGACATAATAAAAATGCAAATGAAAGGCATAAAAAACACAAGAAATAGAGAGAATTGATGGAAGAGAAGGGAATGAGCTGGGGAGGGTGCCAAGAGGTGTTCACTGGGAGTGGAATGTAAAACTCAATGTCCCAGACAATCTCTTGGTTATTTGCTATCAAACTGAAAGGTTTGGCAGGGACTGGGATCAATACTTTTTTTTGCAGACTCTTGAATGTTCTGGTTCAGACTTCATGAAGCTGACTGGAAGGTGGGATGAAGAAAACACGAGAGCAGGGTGAAAAAAAAAACAGAAAGGGGAGATGAGAGGAGGGGGAAATAAAACGGTTGAGAAATAGAAGGGGGAGGATTGTTTTCTGAAGCGCCACCACTGTTTGGCTATTAAGCATGGAGGAGATTACTGTGTGGGGGAATTTGCATAAACATGCTTCTGTTTTACCGCCCCCATTGTTCATGATTAATGAGATTAGGGTTGCCTTTGCGCACAGATTCAAGGATGTAATAGCATCTAATTGCTTGTCTCTTCAAAATTAGAAACTGTAATGTTTTATGTTTATTTCAACATGGATTTGCTCAAAGTGATAAAGCTCTTATTTCTCTGCCTGGTGCTGTCGGAGAGAGCGCACCTGATAGACACAGTGGATAAAGACGTGGAGAAAACAGTAGGGGAACTAGAGTGGTGGAGAGGAGAAACAGGAGGAGCTGGAGGAGAGATAGAGTTTCATGACACACAACAGCAATAATGCACTTCAAATTGAACTGTATAGACTGGAAAAGGGGGTCAAAATGAAATAAAGAAAAGAGAGAAAAGGCAGTAATATAAAGTACTTGGCCGAGAAAATGACAAAGATAAAGGAGAAAATGAGAATGGAGGATTGTCTGAAAGAGACTGAGATGAAATAGGGAGATTAAAGTGTATACAGAAACAGTACAAACGAGAAGGAAAAGGACGTGAGAATGGCCAGAAGTATGAGGGTGAAAATGATATATAGCCTGAGGAGGAAAGAAGAAGAGGTGGAAGGAGAGCAGCAGGGAGCCAAAAGGAGGAAAGAGAGGACGGTGAGGGTGGCATGAGAAAGAGAGAGGGGATGGGTGGTGGAGATAGGCAGGAAAAATGAGCGAGACAAAAAGAGAAGAGATTGGTTTGAACGCTGTAGATCTGTCAGAATTGAATCACAGGCGGCCAGCTGTAAGCTCTGATAGTGCTCTGCCTCTAAATATAACAGGCGCTGAGATGGACTGATACGGCCACAACAACAGACGCAGAGATGGTGCGAATAAAGGAGGCTTCACAACACTGAAGGAAGAAAGACGTGATACAAAACTGCCAAATCTGTACAACATACAAAAAGCATTACTGCTCACCAGTCGGTAATTTACATGGGATGACAGTTTTAGCATGTATGAATGTGCCTGCATAATACGACAATATGCATGCAAATTCCAGCACTTACCACATACACACACACACACACACACACACACACACACACACACACACACACAGTAGGGGATAATATCACAGTCACCACACTATTGTTTGACAACGCAACAAAGCAACTGTCATGACAACAACCTTCCAGCAACCAAGACCCATCTGCCCAGACACAGCAGCGGGAGAAACCCACTTTTAGAGCTCATCTCTGGGTGTGAGCAGCCAGCGTTGCCCTGGAGGTCTGGAAGTCCACTCAAGACCACCATCCCCACCCGGGCCCATGACACTCTAGGTGTCAGTGGCAGTGATGGAGTGACAACATCCCCTCTGGATGAAATTAAAACCTCAACACACACACACACACACACACACCATCCCTCCTCCTCTTTTCCCTTTCTCCTCTCCTCTTTCTCATCTGCCGCTCCTTTTTCCAGCAAACCCCCCTCGAGACACCCTGCTGATGACAACTGTCTGTCTGCATCACTGCACACACACACACACACAGATATCCCCTGCGGTGCTGATACAGTGTCTCACACACACACACACACACACACACACACACACACACACACACACACACACACACACACACACACACACACACACACACACACACACACACACACAAGCTCCAGAAGTGTCTTTAAACATCACAACAGAATATTCTTGCATGAGACTTGAGCCCAGCTGTCAATGTCATCAACACCCTTGTGACAAGTCATGCACACACACACACTTCCTTTTATCTGGAGCTCCTGTTTTCCCTCCATCTCACCGACGCTCCTCCTTCACACCCTGATTCTCGGAAACTCCCATGTCGGCCTACATGTAACGAGCCAACATCTAGTACGGAAAATTAATTAACACAGAGGTCATTAGCTCATGTAAACATGACGTTAAGCACACACACTACTGAGACACACACACACACACGTGCGTCACGTATGTTGGAGTGTGTGTTAATAATGAAGGTGAGTCTCCCTGGTGAGTGTAATGAGAGTCCTGCGGGTCCAGTGGAGTTTCTGCAGCTGCACTGCAGTTTTCTATTGAAGCCTCTTTAGGTGGTGCAGTGCTACAGTGGACTACAGCAGACCACCACTTTATCTTACACTTGAGTCTGACCCAACAGGTATATGACGGGTATAATGGGTCCAACATGCAGTGCAGCCAAAGTGTGCACAGTTCTTTTGTATAAAATATGTGATTTATCTACCAAGTCAAAAGGCAGCTGGACTTTAGATTCTGGAAAATTTGTTTGTTTAATTTTTGATGCATGCAGACTAAACCTGTGCTGTACATACACACCACTTCTGTGTAAGTGTGCTCAAAGGCTTTATATATAGTATTAATTAAACTGTTACTGTAGGGCAGATACATATGAATACATATGAAAAACAATACATTTCATAACATTTTATGATCCATATATAAGCAGTATAATAAATAAACAAGGGCTGTTGGTTATTTTTCATTAATTTACCTGCCTGTTATTTTCTTGACTCAATTATTCTTTTGGTCAATAAAATTTAAGGAAATGCCCATCAAAATGTCCTAAAGCCAAACGTGATATCCTCAAATTGTTTGTTTTGTCCGACCAAAACTCCAAAGATATTCTGATTATTTTTCATAAGCAGCAAATTCTCACAATTGAGGAGCTGTATCTATAGAAAATATATTTGTCATTTATCAGAATGTTGGAGATTATTTTTCTGTCGATCAACTAATCGATTAATCATAGTTTCCCCTCTAAACTTCAGCAAGCATAAAATTACATGGAGTAGAAATACAAGGTTAAGATGTCTGACTTGTCTTTTACTACTTTTGGTTCACGAGAATTTTCTGTTGTGTGTGTGTGTGTGTGTATGTGTTTGTGTGATCTTCATACACACTGTAATGAGAGGAGCAGCAGCAGGAGCAAGGTTATAGAAGAAGAAAACTTAAGACACTTTTATACCTTTTATACCTCACCACACAGACACACGCTCCCTCCTCCTCCCGGTGCACTTTCTGCTGAGCTTGAGTGATGACGTTCTCAGGGGAGCTCCCAAAGCTGCCGAGCACAGCAGGTGATTATTAAGCTCCTTTTTTGCTGCTGATGCTTCTTCCTGTTCTTCGCTTGCTTTCAGTTTTTGGTGTTGTGCCTGGTTGATATTGAATGGGGAGCAGACACTAAGATGATTTAGGCTACTTGAGCACGTCTTTGTACGCACATCAGCATCATCCACTCCACTAAATCTCTGTTGAAAGCACCTGTCAAACGTGGTGACTTACACACACAGTATTGTGCTACTTTACAAAGTCAATAGACCATTTTCAATCCAAGAATGGCTGCCATCTAGTGTTCATTAATGGGAAGTGTTTGAGTCAAACTAAGGAAGGAGGAGTGGAGATAAATCTACACCCAATCATAGACATGTGTGTATTATCTGTATTTCCAAATAACAATTCTGGATAGATTTTAACCCTCTGCATCGATTTACACACACTGGAATGACAGTCGCCATATAAACATTTATTCTCTGTACAGTTGTAGGGAATCAATGGGAAATCAATATTATCAATTACTGATAGAAAAATACATTTGCTGCACCATGGTTACTCGACACCTGTACATAAGTAGCAAAAGAACATCATGTGTAGTGAAAATTGTATAAAAAAAAAAACCCAAAACAAAAGAATACGTGCATGTGTGCGTGCAAACATAACATCTATTAATAGACACAGGTGTGAAAAAGCAAAGTGTCACTCATACAAACGTATGTGGTACAATTCTGTATACACCGTTGGCATACTTTTATAATATACTCTACAAAAAATATTAGTGTGTTAATCTCTTTTTCTACTTTCTTCTTCTATATATTAACGATTGTGTGCAAATTTCAGAATACAAATAACATCTGTGTTCAAAGTAATCCCGGAGACCCATGAGGAGAAGGGAACTGATAAGTCTTTGGAGTGAATCATCGTTTCTCATATTTGGCTTAATGTGTGTAAAAATCAAGTAAGATGACCTTCAGGTACAATGATGCGTCGGCACATTATACAGCGTGTGTTGCTATGAAAAAGGCATTTCGTAAATGTCCCTTTAGTCACCGATTCGTGTCACAGAGTCCAGAGAGGCAGCAGCTGGGGGTCAACACTGATATGACACGTGATCACTCAGCGTTGGACACAGTGTAAAAATGTGCAGAAGATGCAAACATCCCTCCAACATTTCCTGCTTGAACAATGTTACTAAATGTTGGTGTGAGTGACTGATCTTGGCTTCAGAAACTTTGCAGTGAAGTGACACTTTTTAACAGTTTGTCAGGATTTGTTTGATTGGCAGCCACTCTGGCCTTTCACCTCAAGCCTGACAGTCACAACGTCCCATCTATTCATGGCATGAAATCCAACAGATGGGACTCTGAAACAGGAAGTTCTTGCAACAAGGATCCAGCTAATCTTTACCCGCTTTTACAAACAGGTTAACCCTCAGCGCAGAGGCGGGAATCTTTAACTCTTCTTTGTTTATTCAGTCTTCAGTGAATCACTTTGAGGCCAGCCGCGGGTCAATAATGACCATGTGAAATGAGTATTTCTGATTGGTTGACCTGAGCCTCACATGGCGAGGGTAGCCCAGGAGTGTGACAGTGTCTCCCTCGCTCTCGACTGAGGTGGAGGTTGGGATGGTCCCTCAGAGGACTGCAGCTATAGAGGGCTAGAGGGACGGACACACACAGGACACACAGGACAGAGGAAATACTGTAACAGATCATCACTGTACAGAAACACACAGAGGACAGTGAAAAGTACTGATATGGAAAAGTATCTTAAAGCTTTTAAAGGTGATTTTCTGTTATTTTTATACTGTTATAATGTTGGATGTCTATGTTAAACATGGTTCCTAAAACTTGAGGTTACCATATGTAAAAACATGTACGGATGTATTTGACAAGTTTATATTTTCAAGCAGAAATCTAAACTACTATTGTTTGTTTAAGTAGCCTGCAGAGCTGGCAGACATCTATCGAGGGGCTTCCAGCAGATAACCAGATCAGAACAGAGTGGGCTCATCGTGAGAGGAGTGTAAAACAGCCTGAACTGAGATAAAAGATAAAAGATAAATAAGGAGTTCTTTGAACTGTAAATCACACAAGGTATTTCCAGTAGACCTGGAAATATAGACCTGGAAATGTGCAGGTTATGGCCACTTTCTTTAAAAATCTATTAAAATTCATTGGATTATATTAGATTTCACTTTAATGTCATATTCCTCTGAAATTTGTATTACAAGGTTTCACTTTCACATACATAAGAAAAACATTGACCAGGAAACTAAATAATTCTACAAATATGTAGCTTTGTGAAATAAATACTAATACTACTCAACCAACTTAGTGCAGCAGCACATAAATGTATTGACATGCTGATACATCAACACAAGGACACAAACACACTTACTGATCTAACCTTGGCCACTGGTGATGAAGGTTTTCACTGAGGAGTTGCCGTAATTCTACAGAGACACTGACAGAAAGATACATGTAAAACATTTCTTAATTTGACACAGTAACATAAATACAGAGATGTTTAATATTACCGGACGACGTACTTGTTGTGATTCAGTCGTGGTCTGTCCTGACTGTCCTGTACATGGTGTGGACACTGTTTGAACTCAGACCATTAGAGCCCAGCGTTTGGACGCTGATGTGGAGTGGGACACTCAGGTCGATGTTCTCCAGAATACACTGTAGAAACAGAAATAATACACAGTTGTTTTTGTTGTGATAACAGGATGTAACACATACAGCAATTAGTCGTCAGGTAAGAAACTGATACCTTGGTGCACGCTGAGCTCATGACAGACTTGTGGAAGTCCCCGTCCACAAACACCTGAAATAACAAGAACAACAACAAACAAGATTTCAGACAAATACTGTATATCTTCCCAAAACAAAGTCCACATATCAGCGTGCCTGCTAGTTTGCTCTGCCTACCCTGTATCCATACACAAACGTGCCGTTACTGCAGCCCAGCTCGTCGAGCGGCGGCCTCTCCCAGCCAATCATGAGGCTGCTCTGACCCACTGTTTTGATGACCTCAACGGAGCGCACGTTAGCTGGAGCTTCTGGAGGGGATCAGACAAAGATACTGAAGGTCAAGCAAGCGTAGTAATTAGCCATCTAACCTTCTTATTAATGCTGTACATAAAGGATATACAATGCAGTCTGAAAACACAAGTATATTAAATAAAATGACCAAGTGCATAAACAAGGCTGCAAGACATCTGCACTGGAATGTTATATTTTCTAATACAAGGCACACAAACAGAAAATGGTCCATATCTAGGCTGGGTATTATCACAATGCAGCAGAATGTAACCAAAAACTAATATTCTAAAATTATGTTCAGAAGCTCTAACACACACACACTTTCAGCAAATGTTTTATTGCCAGATCGATAAAGGAAACGTCACAAAAACACAAAGCACTGTCTTCTATCAGGACTTAGCGCTGCTATTTGTTTTGCCTTTGTGTAAATGATCTCCAATATGGATTATGTGCATTACCTGGTTTTGGTCTTGGTGTTTTGGTCTTCTCTGGAGCAGTAGGGGACTTTCTGGCAGACTTGCAGGATCTCTCAGGAGAGCGGTGAGCAGATTGAGTGCAGGATGAAGTGAATATGAGGCCATCATAGGCAGGCGCAGCACCATCCATCATCAAAATATTAGCCTTAGGGGCAGTTGATATGCTTGGGGCACTTGTGTCTGAGGCAGTGGTTTTTGGATTAGTGTCAAGAAATGTCAAGACATTTGAGTCAGTAGCTGCAGATCTGACAGTGTTAAAGGTAGTGGTCACTGTATGTTTAGCAGTAGTTTGCCTTTTCAGTTTTGGGGATATTGGTATATTAGTGCTACTGCTTGAGGTGGATTTCTCTTTGTTTGATGCAACAGTGTTAATAAACGAGCTGGAAGAGCTAGAGAGAACAGAAGCTGTTGCAGATATATCTGCTTTTAAGTGATGCTTTGTAAGCGCGTTAGGGCTGAATGAAACGTTAGCGGATCTAGAGGCAACAGCATTAAAAAGTGTTGTTGACTTATTGGTGGCAACAGGTTTGGTTGTCACTGCTGGAGTGTGCTTAGCTTGGCTTGAAGCAGTGGTGACTGGGAGATGGTTGGTAGGTGGAATATTGACACTGAGGCTCTGCGTCTTCATCTGAGAGGACGGGCTCAGGTCTGCAGGAGCTGAAAATGACAGACTTTTCCTGGGCTGCTGTCCTCTTCCTCTGCTTACCGGAGCCTTGGAATGAAGACAAACACATCTATTAGACATATACTAACACATTTATTTAGATTTGTCATTGTACATTTATCAAAGGTCTAGAGGGTGTCGTATGTTCTACAGATTAGGTTTCGAGTTCAGTTCAGAACTTTTTAAGAGAAAAATCTAGTACAATTTTTCTATAAAAAGTACATTTTTTTATGATTCATCTCTAAGCTGTAATAACTAAATACTCAAAAAGCTATAAGTATACCTGAAAGCTGCTCAACAGAGTCTTCTGCAATTGCTCATGTAGGTTGATGATTTTCTCAGGACTGCTCAGCCTCCTCCTCGGACTGACACGAGTGGCTGTAGAGGAAGGAGCAGGACTCAGGGAGGATCCACTCCTCGCCTCTGATGAAGTGGTCAGATCTGGGGAGGACGGTGCTTTCGTGCCTGGATGATGAAATCCAAGTTTCTCTGGTCCACTGGCAGAGGGAGACAGCTGCGTGGTAGAATTAAGAAAAAAAAACTATAACTATATATAGTTTTTCCTACAATTAATAATTTGCTTTACTATTTGAAGTAAGAGTGTTTTGATTAACATTTTTAAGTATAAATATGTTCATGTCTAATTAATTGTGATCATAGAAAACAGCATTTTTGAAATTATTTAATTCATTCAGGTTGGTGGCACAAAAGTCACAGAATTATTGCAGCAACAGTTCATTGCTGCAGCCTCAGTAATGTCAATCAAAGTTTATAAAATAAATACATATTGTTTCTTTTATCTCACCTGTGTTGTGTTGGTACTCAAGCCCTCTTTCAGTGCTGGAACAGGTGATGGCGCCTCCTGGACACTGGCATGCTCCTGCACTGGTGAGGTTGGCACAGGTGAGTTGGCATTTTTCTTTACTGCTAGTGCAGGTATGATGTCACCACTGCAGTCTTGAGGATTTGTTGTGAATTCAGTGGTGATTAAAGAAGAGTGTTGTTCACTTTTTCTGCATTTGACTCCAGATTCAGTTGTGAATCCATTTTGATGCTGGTTTACAGGTGGGACTGCAGCAAAGCAGGTCTGATCAGGTGTGAATCCACTGGAGTAGTCCTGAAATTTTAGAATAAACCCAGGTGTAAACCCACTACTGTAATTCTGGGTCTTTACGGTGCTTCCTGGTGTGAATGCTGCAGTGTAGTCCTGCAGAGCGGCGTCACTGAGCAGCTGCTCGACCTGCTGCGTCAGCGCGGCGTCCACGCAGCCGTGCTTGTCCATCACTTTCATCATCTGCACCAATAAGCTGTTCCTCTCTTGACACTTTACCACCAGGCATGACAGCTTGGCCTGTCATTGGATGAAACGATAGAACTGTTATTGATGTATGACAAAAGTTATTCATGCACAGCGGTGAACACTGTACAGCACACAGTGATAAAGGAATAAAAAGCTCTGTTTCCTCACCTTTAAAGGAGTTATATCCAGATCTGTCTGGCTCTTCTTTTTCAGGAGTGCTTCATACTACAAACAAAAACCAATTCAACACATGAAAGCAACATAAGAAAAAGATTAAAAAAAAACAGCACAGTTCATAAACTAAAACAAACTGCACACAGGTAACAAGCAGAGGAGCTGACACAGCTGACTGGTTACCCACTTTAGCTCTGATGTCGTTGTAACGTGTCCGGAGGGACATGAGAACGGTGCTCAGATCATCCCTGCTGCCCTGTCCTCTTTTCAGAGCGATATACTCCGAGTTCAGCTCTTCTAGAGCTACTGTCTGTGGGGTTTTACACACAATTCAACACACACACACACACACACACACATACAGGAACAGGTCTATGATTAGAAAAGCCTCATGATCCTGCTGGTTTTTATTTTTATGTATTTGCAATTATCCACCACTGCTCAATTTAAAGTAGTCCATCCTCAGCTCAACATGTCAAAATGATGATATGCTAACGATCTTTAAAATAAGAAGCATAGAATGTTAGTATTGCAGTCTGGTCCGTCTGTACCACAGTAGATACTCTATGGTGTATGCTTAAGCTTTAGATCTGCATATATTTCCATATACAAGCATCAACACTTCCATGAACTTAAACATCTGCTGATTTGTGTTTATATCTCTGACAATGGAACTGAAGTTTTCAGAGACTTTTCTCTGCACTTTTTCTCAGAGAGGAGAAATGCATTGACTTGGGTCACACACACATCCTCCATCTTTTATACTGTCTTTGTTCAGATTCAATTAAAATGGTTGAGATCAAATTCATAACAGTGCCATAAACATATTCAGAGTTCATTTATGTTGTGTAACAAACCAAAAAGAGAGACATTCTGATAGTCTTACCTTGGCTTTGAGCTGAGCTGTGAGGATGTTGTATTGCCCCTCTGTTTGTGCCTTCAGTGACAGAGCGTCAGTCTTCTCCCTGAGCAGGCCTTTCAGTTTGCTCTGCAGCTCCTTCACCTGCAGCAGACACAACCACTGGTTAGGCCTGACAGAAAAACAACGTCTTTATTTGGCTTTGCTCCTGGAAGGAAAGCTACAACAGAGAGTCCAAACTGCAGGACATATTTATGGCTTTATAAGGTCGTAGGAAGGCTAATTAGTGCAGGCGCTCATCTGTCAGAGCAGCTCAAGATGTGTGATGCTTTAACTGTATGTGTATGTTTTTAATGTGTGTCTGCGAGTTTTTTTTTTATTTTACAGGATCTTAACTTCATGTGCAGCCAATAAGCAGACCAAATGACACTGATGGAGCAAACAAAACATGATTATGACCTAATGTTTCCTAATGTATATCTAGTTAAATACCTGGGTTGTGAGGCAGTCATTTTCCTTACTGGTTTCTTCCATCTGATTGGCTTCATCTGTCAGCCTCATCACCTTGTCAGCTGCTTGAGCTGCCCTCCTCTCTGCCTCCTCCCTCCTGGACTCCGACTGACACAACTCACTTTGCAGCCTCTTGGTCTACACATGCACAAAAACAGATGAACACATGCAGTGTTTTAAGTTTCTTATTATATGAAGAGCCAATGATGGACATTTTCAGACGACATTTTTGTATTATTAGCTGTATCCATACCTCTGCTGCATTTATTTCTTATAGTTATAATCTTTTTTTCTTCTATTGCAACAAATGTTCATAAGGAAAAGCAAAGTTGTGTCAGCTCACCTCTATGTGGCTCTTGTCCACTTCCTCTTGTGACCTCTTTAGTTCTGCTCCCAAAGTTTCAATCTCCCTCATCAGATCACTTTGCTCCTGTTTTCCATCAAAATCATGTTGTGTAAGTAGACAGTAATCCAACATCATGACACATGATGAGTCATAACTTAAAAAGGAGACTGACACAATAAACAAAAGCATAAATAACGTCTCTCTAGATACCTGTATAGAGTTTTCTTTGTAGTTATTAGTCTGACATCTGTGTGCAGTATAATCTTCTGTCCCAACAGTAGTCTCCGTCTTCTTTGTCACCCCGACACTGTTTTGATTCAACAGATGGTTTTGATTCCTCTCCTTTGTTTGTGTTTGGCTGTGGAAACCAGTTTGCAAGCTGTTTCTTTCCTCTCTTAGGCCTTGAAGTAATCGTATTGTCTGCTTTTCTTCCTGTTTCAAACAACCGATTGAATGTTCAATTCTGTCTTTTTCTTCTTTCAAACTGCTAACGGACTTTAGCAGCTTGTCACGGTCTTCCTGTAAAATAGAAGGTAATTGTTCCTGATCTCTCTGCTCTGTCAGACGTTTGAGGGAATCTGTTAGTTCGTCTCTCTCCAGCTTCAAACTGAGCACCGCCTGGCTTAACTGGTCACTCTCTTTTTGTAAACTTTGTAGTGTTTGCACAGTTTGATCTCTCTCTTCTTTTCCACTTGAGAGTGATTCTAACAGTTTCTCTTTTTCTCTTTCAAGACCAGATAAGCACATAATGAGCTGCTCTTTCTCCTCTTTCAGGCTATTCGTGGACCTTATAAACTGGTCTCTCTCATCTTTCAGCCCGCAGACTGTCCTGGTTAGATGCTCCCTCTCTTGCTTAAGACCAACCAGAGATTGAGAGACGCGGTCTTTCTCCTCCTTCAGTCCCCAAACTGTCCGAGTTAAGTGCTGTTTCTCTTCTGTCTGTGTTTGGACTGACAGAGCTACTTCTCTTTGCTCCTCTCTGAGAGAATTTATTTTGCCAGTCAGCTCCTCTTGTTCTGTTTTGAGGCTCTGGACCAACTTGGTCAGCTGGTCGACTTCATCAGTCAATGAACTAACATGCAGATTTCTTTGTGGGCTGTTTTTGTGTTTGTTATGTTGGAAATCAGGGGCTGAAGCTGTGATCAAATTGTTTGGTAGTTCTTCTTCTCCTTTTAGCACACTTTCCACCAAACTATCCACACATTCTTCCAGGTTGTTCTGTTGAAAACCTCCTGATACTGCAGCTGTATATTCACTTTGCCACTGAGATCCACACAGTTCCTTGTCAACCTGTGATCCCTCCTTACACTCTCTGCTCTCTACAAACTTTTGCTGCAGCTCCATGATAGTATTGAGATCATCCTCAGTCTTCCTGGTGAGTTCTGTGATCAAACACCCGTGTTCCTGGTTCTCCTGCTCCAGCCGGGCTCGGTCCTCCTTTAACCTAAAAATATGCTCCCTCAGCTGAGTTTGCTCTGCCTTCATCTCCTGTTCTCTGAGCTCAATGTGAGCCAGTAGCTCCTGGATCCGGTCCGCCAAGGCCCGGTTCTCCTGATTCAGGGCTTGGACAAGATCATCCTGAGCGAGGATGGTGTTACCTCGGGCAGGAGACGCGTCTGTTTCTTGCTCCTCTGCTTGTTTCCTGAGTTGTGATTTCAGTTCAGCGTTGTCTTGAGCCATCACCTGCAGCTGTTCCTGTGTGTGCTGCAGGGCGGCCTCCAGGCGGGCACGTTGCTCTTGGAGAGCGTCAAGATCTTCCCCTAATCCCAAACTCCTGTACGCTTCTCTCAGGGCATCAGATTCCTCACTGGGAGTTTCCTCCAGGTTTAGGACTCCTCTGGAGGACCAGGTCCCCAGTTTAAACTCATCTATTGTCTCTGTAGTCACAGAAAGTGACTGGAGGCTGAGGCTGGATTTGGAGGCAAGGCGGGTAAACAGGTTCAGAGAGCCAATTTCAGGTGAAGACAGAGTTTCCAGCTTGACGGGTGAGGGGGGATCCTCTGGGTCGTTCTGTGTGCTCTCTGCTGTATCCTGGTGGTGAACAGGTGCAACTGCAGATGAATCTGGCCGGCCTTCTCGCTCATCCAAGATTAGCTGGACCTGCACAAAGATCACAATTTAACATCTAAAATGATAACACACCTGCTTAAAATATAATATAATCCTAATTCATGTCTCAGCCAGCTGTAGCAAAATGTTGATATTCAGACACACATATAAGCATCTAAAGTGGGGGAGGTGGTTATGTAACAGTGAGCCAAAAAACAAAACAAATCTGAAAAAGCAACATGTGAAAAGCGCAGCTCGCTCCTTTTTATTTTTAATGTAATCTGTGAATAAAAAGTGTCACTGGATCCTGGCACTGGAATATTGATTTTTTTTGGCTTACTGTGGTTTACTCTGTACCAGCTGGCACCCAGGAGAGAAGCACTGCTGTGTACCTTCAGTTTTGTGGTTATGTAACACTGTAAATCCTGGGAATAGAGCTTTCACTTTATATTCTCCACATTCAATCACACTTATTATGCTGTAACAGCTTCTTAAGATATTTCAAGAAGAAATTTACGACACACTCAATAATAAGACTGGATTAAATATTCTCTGAACCTATAGTTATTCTTATTGAGCATGTTTAGCCTCTAAAGCATCTAGAGTGAAAAATACACCACAGAAAAGTAAAACACCAGATTGATCAAACTGTTGAACTTAACTGTGTTTTATAGGGGTTTTAAACGATAACACAGGGATTTGTGACTTTTCAAACATATTTGTGCCTGAATAAATGCTCCTTATCGCATCACACACACCTTTCCACAGCTCTCATCTGAATAACATCCAGTGCCATTAGTGTTGGAGGGAACAGAGCAAACAACGGGGCTGCAGCTCAGCGAGCTGGTCCCAGAACCTGGACATGTTGACTCAAGGATTATAGATGACTGACTTGGTGTTTGGTTAGTTGCATCCCTGAGGCTCTGCTGGAGTCTGTGGTTCTCCTCTCTCAGCTCTTCAGCCTCCTCCATCAGGGAGCTTTCAGACTGCTTCAGTTGCTGCACCTCTGCCTTCATCTCCTCCACCTTGCAGCACAGGAAGTGGCTGTTCTCCTGAGCCTCCTGGAGCTGCTCCATCAGCCTCCTCCGCTCTGTCATCCCACTCTCCTCTCTCTCCAGGAGCACCCTGAGATCCTCCTGCAGGCTCAGGATGAAACCTTGCAGCCTGGCCTCATTTGAGTTATGTTTGGTGTCTCTGTCCTCTTCTTTGTCTGTCTTTTCCTCATCACCCTCTCGTCTTCCTTCTCTCTCAGTTCCTATGTTTGGCTGCCATTGCTTCCTCCTCTCCTCCTTTTTCTCCTCCTCTCCTTCACCCTCTCCTCTCATGGAAAGTAGCTTCTCTTGCTCCTCCCACTGTATTAAAGTCCCGGCAGTAATTCTGACGGCACTGATTTTTGCAGCACCGGTGGCGGCACTCACAGTCATGTCCAGCAGCTGCTTTTCTAAAGTGTAGATCCGGTTCTGTAGGCTCTGCTCTCTGTCCCGGGCCAGGCTGAGCTTGTGTTGGAGTTGAGCTTTAAAGTTCTCGAAGTACTGGGACTGGCGGCTCATCTCCTCCTCTTTGGCCTTCAGCTGCCTCTGACAGCGCTGCAGTCGCTCCCTCCATACCCGCTCCCCCCGTTCCTTCTCCTGAGTCTGAGAGGGAGAAATATTAAACTGTGAAAACCAATTCTTGAGTTATAGTGATACCAGAATCATTCATCAAAGCTCGCTTTACAGTATGAATTGGTGGAGTCCTGAGCTACACTAATGCTTTGCTAGAATATGTGTTAGTTTGTGTGTTAAGTGTTCTAGTAGGCTAGTAGTATGTCTTTAGCTGTCCTCTATTGCTATTACTGTATAGAAAAACAGGATGACAGAATTATTGATAGACTAATGGACCTACAAATTGGGTAGATATGAGGATCAACATAGCCTCTTTGGGGCTATGTTGATGTTATATGTTGCTTTTATCTCGCATCAATCCAACAAATGCTGTCTGTCATCTGAATATAATCTAACCAAAGTTACTTCAGAGTTAAGGTCTTATCAGTCTATTGAACGCTGACCAGATTTTTCGTCTAATCCTACAAAAGGTAAAAACCTGACTCAAGACTCACATTTATAAAAGTCTTTATGTTTTACAATTTGAACATTCATGCCTATTGATGCAATCAGTGGTCCAGAGTTCTCACTCACCATGGTCCTGACCTCCTCCCTGAGCATGTGGAGTCTCTGATCCAGCCTCTGGGAGTGTTGCATGCTGGGGATGTGGGAGGCAGAGGCTAGCTGATAGAGCTGTAGCAGCAGACTCTTCTCTGACCTCTCTAACGCTCTGATCCTACCACAACACACCCCAGAGAAGCTCGCATTACATCATCTTAGCATCCAACTTCACACGAGCTTGCATTTTAACATTCAGCCAGGTTTAATTACTGTCTCTATTAATTTGATCTAAATCTAAATAAAATCTCCTGCAGCGAGTAATTCCAGAGAGGGAGATGTTAACAGCAGCGTGCTCGCATGCAAGTGTGCAGTACAGCCAGGAGTGTGTGATATGTGATATCACACCTTGGCCAAAAGTGAGTATATAGTAGCAGGTGTGTGTGTGTGTGTGTGTGTGTGTGCATGTGTGTGTATGACTGTGTCACTGGATCCCCTCTCCCCCAGTCTCTCACCTGTTCCACAGGTAGCTGTCAGACTGGATGGTTGAACCTGCATTCTGCTCCAAGACCTTCACTCTGTCACACAGAACCTGCAGGTCCGGGTCCGGGTCAGCTCCCATAGAGCCTGTAACCATGGGGACAGAACTGTTTCCGGTGGCCGCCATGTCTGACGAGGTCACGTGATCCTCCATTGGTTAGCCTGTTTTACCTGCAGCACAGGAACTGATGGTGTCAGACTTAATTTGCACCGGAAAGAAGAAAAAAATAAAAACACGTCTCTTGTGTCTTTCTACATACACACACACACAAATAAGAATATAAACACAGACTAAGGAAAAAATACACAATGTGTATCTTTGATGAACAAAATACAGTCATCTATTATTCACAATGTCAACAGCTTGGTAGCAAGTTGTCGAGCGCAGGTATCTCTCAGGTTACCCCGCCTCCTTTCATCCTGAAAATTTAAGCTTAATAAGTAAGCAAGCAAGTTTGGCTAATTCATAACTAAACAGGCAAGAACACAGACACTAGTGGACAATCTGTCCACACTAGTAAAAATAGAAAATTTGTATTCTAAAAGTCATTAAATTGGCTCTTAAATGATAAATGATCTGTTTTTAAATGATCTGTTTTTTAAATAATAACCTGTTGTTTAGTAGTAGTTTCATCTTCTTTATGCAGAGGCGAGCTTCCTGCGAGTTCAGCTTTTGCTCTGTGAACTTTGTTGCGCTGTCGTTGCCTTGGAAACGCCACAGACGCTGGACTTTGCCAGAATCCTCCATGTCCAGTTGGCATTCAGACTGCTGACCCCCTCGCTCTGCCCCTTCTCTCAGCATTTTACTTTCACTCCTCTCCTCCACCCTCCGTCTCTCCTTTCGTGATTGCACTCTTTAATGTCCGACCGGGCATCTTTCAG
Organism: Scomberomorus guttatus; assembly: GCA_038419695.1. Lineage (NCBI taxonomy): Eukaryota > Metazoa > Chordata > Actinopteri > Scombriformes > Scombridae > Scomberomorus > Scomberomorus guttatus. The sequence goes on along the minus strand of CM076452.1, from coordinate 16,145,992 downwards.
CTGAGGCTGTGGCTCTTCTCCTTTTAATAAATCCTCTGATTCAGAGTTTTCTCTCAGTAAATCCATATGTTTGCTTCTCACAGGAGTTAAAGTTCATGTTCCAGGTCCAAGTATCGCTATAGTAGATGCCATTTATAAATAAATCTCACTTAAATCTCATGTATATCTGGTTATTTATTAAACTTTCAAATATGTTTGCATTCCAGGTTAGGTCTTCTGCAAAAAGTGCACATTTATCAAAAAGGCCATAAGGTTTTCATGAGCTGTCTACAAATGCATAAAAAACAATTAGGTTTTGTTTTGTCCACTCTTGCCTCCAGAGCACCTTAACACCTGAGAAAAAAGAAAACATCATTTATTACCTTCTTCGTCTTTATTCTTATCATTATTATCACCATAAATGTGCTAAATACTGTGTAGTAGAGTAGATGTGATGGATATTATTTGGATACAGGAGCTACCTGATGTGGGTCCAGTCGCTTTCATTAAGGCCAAAGAATAAATGCTAAAGAGAAAAACAAAAAGAGGAACAAAAACTAAAAGAACACAAAGGGTTTTAATCGACAGGTGAAAAAAGAGAGAGAAGAAAAAGAGCGTCAAGGACTTTATAAAATAACACACAACAGTACAGTAAATGTTGAGTCTCTTATATTCTCCCTCACTAATTTCTGGTCTGGTTATAGCACAAGTATCCATTACCAGCCATGACGGTAAAAAAACAAATAAAAATGTACCTTCTCCTCTATTTCCTTTATTTGTCTCTTTTGCAAGTCAATCCTGTCCTCCAGCTCTCTAATTCTCTGCAAAGCAAAGACAGCAGTGGTTAGAGGGTCGAAATGTGTTGAAATAAAACGGTAAAATCTCACACAATCATCCACATTTGTAGAAAAACAAACAGTCATCAAACAGTTAAAGACTGGGAAGCCAACTATTTTTGTATGTACTCCAAATACGCTGCTCCCTTCCCATCATGCCCTCTGTCTCCATGGTAGCTGTTGCTCTATGTCGGGTAAGAATGAGCTGCCATGGCAACCGAAGAGCAGATCTAACAGTGAACTGTGGAAGTGACTTTAAACCTGTTTATTCTGTTGATTCTGGGATAACACATTAGCTTAAACAGCCCCCCACACTGAGCTACAGCATCTTTTAGTGTATCGAGGGGTAAAAAGGAGGATATAAATTCTAGAGCTGCAACTAATGATTATCTCCATTATTGATTAGTCTGTTGATTATTTTCTCAATTAGTCGGTCAGTTGTTTGGTCCATAAAATGTCTGAAAATGGTGAAAAATGTTGATCACAGTTTTCCAAGGCCCAAGATGACATCCTTATTCACAGTTGAGATCTTAAAAAATAATTCTATGATTAATCGATTATCAAAATTAATTTAATAGTTGACAATTAATCGATTAATCCACTGATTCATTTACAAATACACTGGGACAGTCATGAAATTCTAAAACTAAAGCAGAAGGTTTTTAATTTAATATCATCTGTTCCAGAGGAGTGTTTGGCGGAGCTGATGCTGAAGGCTTCAACTAAACATTCTTTTAAAAACATGAGAAAAATAAGCTGATTAAGTCTTAATTACAGAACCACTACTGAGTCAACCAGGGGACTGAGGGAGAGAAACAAAAGCCCGACTGTGTGGAAAAGGAAATATTTTTACTGGACTTTTATGCGAGAAAAGACACAGAATTCCTCTGATATTTAGGTTGTTTTTGGCTTTGATTTCTGGGCTCAACTGCAGGTTAAATACACAAGATACTCAGGGGGGCATGTTGGCCTAGATCAGAGGTTTTCAAAGTGGGAGGCGGGCCTCCCCAGGGAGGCTCCAAACAGTTTCAGGGGAGGCTCAGTGAATGGAAGTGAGAAAATATTACATTAGTTATTACATCATCAGCTATCAAAAGGAGATCACATAGAATAGCCTAAATGTGTGTGATTTGGTTAAAGAGAAAGTTCTGAGGGGAGGCCCACAGTGTCAGACCCCTGGACTAGATGGTGGCCTGGAGTGGTAACCACCTCGGTTCAAGTCCATTTGTTGCGTTTCATTCCCCGTCTCTCACTTTCTGTCTCTCTCTCCCCATTTTGAGTCAGCTCTCTGCTGTTGACTCTCCATACAGGCATAAAATGCCAAGTTAGTTTAAATGTATTGAATTAATTAGTAGTGTATGTCATGAGTAGTTAATTAATAATGTGTTGTAAGTGTTTTGTGGTTGGAGGAGCTGTGTTAGTTAGTTAGTTAGTTAGTTACAGTAAAACTGATTCAAATGAAATTCAAGGTGCCGTGGTTGTTGATGTAGTCGATGAGTAACATACTTTATAAGCCATGGGTGTAAGACTATCGTGAGGGCTGCGGAGTGGAGGGATACTGAAGGAGTGGGGGATATTCAGATCACAATGAAACACACACTCTCACACACACAGTCCTTCTCTCGCTCTCTTTCACTCTCCCACTTCTACATAAGCACTTACAGGTAGAGTTACAGATTGCACACACGGGGATACTGCATCTTTTTCATAGCACCAGAGGTTTGGTGGGGTCAGGCTTTTCAGGTAACAGGGGTCAGATTGAGGGCGGGCTGGACTCAGTAACCTGTCTGGGTTTGTTTTAAGCCTTACCTGCTGGGCCTGCTGTAGGAGCTCCATGCGCTCCTGTAAGATCTGACTGTCATACTGCCGGCTCTGCCGGAGAATCTGACGCCGCAGCTTGTCCACGGCTAGCCTCAGCTCCTCCCTCTGCCTGTCTGTCAGCGACTCGGCCACCGCCCGGCATGCCGGCTGCTCCTGCTGCAGAGCGCTATACAGCGTGGCCTCCAGCTCCTCGATCCTCTGCACAGCCAGCCGCACACACACACAGGTACACAAGCACACACACCCATAGACGTGCACATGCACATGCAGAAACACACACACAGGCATGCACAAACACACAAGGAGGCACACACACACAAACAGATACAAGTATGCACACAAACACACACACACACACACACACATACACACCACTGTGATCATGGCAGATATGGAGAACACTGTTCCACTTTATATTCAGGGGTTTTTAGGCTTCACCTTTACATGGTAACTACATTTAATAATAACACAAACTGTGTTTTTATTCTTATTCCACAGTTAAGTTACCATGTAAAAGCCAAGCTTTCACCAACACAATATAAAGTGGGACCATAAACACAAACCAACACCAAAACTGACCAAATAAAATGGTTAGAATTACAGTATATGGAGAGTGACCAACTGTAAGTGTTGACTTCTGATTTCAGGCTACACCCTATTTAAATCAGTGAGGTATAAAGGGAGTGGAGGGGCATTAATTCTGAACGTTTAGGATCACTGATGACGAATCTGGCATTAACATCTCATTACACTCACACTGTCTGGGACTTTTCTGTTCCTTGAATACCATTACACAGGATGTGATTAAAATCATTATATATCTTTAGTCGAGGAGAGACTAAATCAACAATTGGCTATCTGAGAAGATAAGAGAGCATTATGGCCGAGAAGCAAAATACCAGAGCAAGTTCAGCAGCTTAGATTGTTCAGAGAATTTAGGCTTCAGTGGTAAAAGATGCAGTATCCCAACACAATGTGACAAATTTGACCTCCATGGAGCATGTTGCATTCATGATGTTTAATGGGGTCCCAAATGTTTATGTGTCATGCTGAAATGACAATGTTGCCCCCCTGCATTTCTGAATCACTTAATCATGAACCATTATGCCACTATGTACACAACCTTGGTAAACATTGTACTTAACATAAATGAGAGTATTTTGTCTAATAGAGACACTTTGGCTGTCTTTAATCTAAAAGGTACAGGTACTGTGGGTAAAACCCTGGTGTGTTATACTGCTCCACGCTCCGTACCATGTAGGCCTGGTCCAAGGCCTGTTTCCTGTAGTCCAACTCCTCCTCGAGGAATCCCTTCTGCTTACTGAACAGCTCCTGCAACAAAATGTGACATTAAATAGTAATTGACATTATATCACAACTGGATCATATAATATTGTGAAATCAGATAGGCTTTTTGACATGAAAACAACAGAAAAACAAACCTAAGTAACTTGTTTTGTGTAATATAGTGAAAAACCCAGGGATACCTGCTTAGTGTGATGGACTATGTGTGCATGAGTTTCACTTTGCATCAGTTGAGCCGACAATCAAAACACATGAAGACTGTGTATTCTCACGCTAAATGGATTTTTCACCTTGTCATTTTCCAGGTCAATCATCTTCTGCGTCAGGGCGGCCTCTGTGCTATCAATCTGTTTCAACCACTGCAGAGGAAAAGGTAGAGCGGGGAGGAAAAAGAAAAAGGAGAGGCATTAATGATTTCTCAGAGGATAAGAAATGTTATTATTTTCACTTTCCACATTTAACTTGACAAATTACTCAAACGCAGCGTCCGTTTCAGGAACAAACAGTATCATTACAACGTGTGTCCACCATGTGTCAGTAAAGATACATCATGCCTGAGAGGCCTTCCACTCACCTTTTCACACAGAGAGATCACTGTTCCTGCCTGGATCACTGCTACCTGCTCCTCGTTTCTGAGATTCTACAGAAATAACAACAGGCAGGTAGAGTTATCAAAAAATTATAAGAATGCCTGAGATTATACTTGTGTAATGAGACGTAGCAATAAAGAACTCACCCCATTATCTCCCAGGATATCCAGTTTCTTCATCAGCTCAGGAATGATTACATCCTGCATGCACACAGGTCAAAACCAGACATTATATATAGACTGTGTGTAAGAGAGTCTTAAAGGAAATGTATATAAATGGGTTTTTGTAAGTGTGTTTTCACCTTGACCCCCTCCTGGTGGCAGTAGGTCTGCAGGGCACTGCTGCTGTTCTCAGGGAATGCAGACATGTGGAGATTGAGGGCAGGAGATCTGCGCTCCCTCTCCTACAGGGAGCACACACACCGTGTTAATACTTATAAACAAACACATAAAATGCATCATCTGATCAGCTGAACTGACTAGATTTCTACCAGACCTGAGTTAATGTAAGAATTCATCACACCACTGGTGGTGGTGAACAGTGAGACACTGGATGTGACAACAGATACTGAATTTAAATGACTGAATGAAAAGGGAGTGAATGAGGGATTTACTTACATGACACTGAAAACATGATCAGGAGCTGCCAAAATGAGGGAGGTGGAAACCCATAGATGTATATAAGCAAATGAAACCAAAAGGGAGTTTGAAACCACATGCTGAAACTCAAAACTGAGAACGTTATCTGCAACATAAATAGCTGCAGAATCAACAGATACGAGTGGTTGGTGATGCGATTAATAGTCCAACTGCCAAATGCCTTTAAACCTCTGTGTAAATTACGTCTTTCATTATATATATGTGGTTAACTTTAATATTAAAGATAAAATTATTTAGCAACAAACAAAAATCCCTAAATGACACTGTTAATCTGTCCTTAATTATCCATAAATCACAGATGGTATTTTATGGAAAATGTAAACAAAATTTAGAACATGCATGCAAAAATGAGACAAAATGAACAAAGATGGGATTGGATAGTGAACTTAAATACATTTTTATTCCATTAAAATTATATTCATCTCAACACAACATTCTTTCATTAAAAAAATATTCCAGTTCAGTGAATGGGGTGCGCACACAGCTGCCATGCAAAACAAGGAGACACAGATGCATCTGTTGGACAACTCAAAAAGTGTGTTTAGGTGTACAGTATGTATGTCTGTCACTGTATATAAGTCTTGCGTCTGGAGCTGAGATTGTTGTTGTCGCCTCCTGGTGACAGTTTGACGCTGGTGCAGTCTCTTACTTCCAGTTCCAGCACTCTGAACTCCAGCAGCTCATTCTGGTCCCGGGCGTCCTGAACCTCCGCCTGCAGCCGCGATTCTGCCTGCTGCAACGCACACATCTACAGACACACACACATGCGGATCTTTGTTACACAAGTTCAAAGGTTTGGAGTGTTTTCAATGCATTATAAATACTCTGAATGTCCTGTAGTTGTTACAGTATATTTATGTATATTTCAGCTGGCTATAGCATCATTGAAGGTCTTTACTGCAGTCTCACGTTTCTCCACTTTTGTTGGTAACTTGCTAGCCTTGCATCCAAGAAGACTGACATACTATAGATCATAAAGGGTCAGCACTAGGGGTGGGTATCAAACCTTAAAGGATAGGTTCACAATTTTTCATGTCTGTCTTTATACAATAATCAGGTCCCCGTATGTACACATTAAAACAGTTTTTTTTCTTGTTGTAATCATTCCTCCTGTTAATACTGGTCATTAAAAGACCCCTTTCTAATGTGCTTTCAGTATAGGTGAATCTATCCTTTAAAACTTTGAGACTGACCCTAGCACAAATTAAAACTGTCAAATACAAAAAGCTGGCATTGAAGAGTTTTTCAAATTTAAATATAATTTAATTTTAGAAACCGTTTTATTTACTGTAGGTGAAGTTCTTACATAATTGTGTTTCTACTACATTTAACAACTTCTTTTGTCAATTGGAAAAAAAGAAGAAAAACATGTATTCCACCAGAAATCTCTAATACCTGGTCCTAGTATGCACTAAGTGTACAGTAATGCTATTAGATCTTCATACAGCATCCATGCTGCCACCAAAGTGATGCCTTAAAAGTGAGTATAGGCCAATGAAATCTACCTTGTCATGAAGTTCCTGGTTCGTCCTGAGCAAGTACTGCTTCTCCTCCACCCACTTTGAGTCCTGCCATAACAACCAAACACAACATCAGCAAGAAATGACACAGGCAGGAGCAGCAGAGGAAGAAGAACTAGGAGAGAGGATCCCTCAACAAAACAGGGTGTAATGAACAAAGCTGTCGGGAACACAATCAGCCAAATCCAAACCTGCCACACAGTGACCGACTCCTCTAATTCCAAATGACACATGCAAATGTAACAGACACAAACAGACAGGAACAGAGTGGCGGTAGCACAAGTTTATTGATCCAGAGAAATAGAGCCCACTCCTGAGATAAAATGTGATGATGCATTCACAGTCATCAAGAGTTCACAGTGACAGGAGGAACAGAAGGCAGTCTGAGGTGAAGAACAGCAGAGCAGCAAATCAAAATACAGAGCTGGATCAAGCCACAGTGGAACAGGCAACATGCAGTGACACAAAAGAAAATCTTGAGAACAAATGAAGAAATTAAGGGTCGTGATATGAACTAATCATAATAATTTCAGTGTTCTTCATGATATTCAGTGTAGGTAACAATTAAGGTGCTCAGCATTTCTTTCAATTTACTTACTTTTGACAAAATAGCCAAGAGACCGACATGTTTTATGATGACTTTTGTACATATTTAATTACTAAAATCAACTTAAATCGTATATTTTCATACTTAGAAATTGTAAAATATTACTGGATCAAGATCTTTTATCCCAAACAATTTTTTCATAGCTGATAGGAAACAAAATGGTGTAAGAATCCTCTCCGTGGTCGGCAGCACTGAAGTGCCCGATAGGAAACAAAACCAACAACAGGAAGGATAGAGGATGAGGCAGAGCGTGCAGGCACAGAGCTGTGACATCACACATGCAGGAAGTGACATCACAGGAATCTGCGGCAGACCTGGTCGGCATAGCGCCAGCCCAGGAGCAGAGCAGCCAGACAAACATGCAGGAGGGCCAGTGAGAGTAGGACCCGTGAGCTCCTGTCTCCATCTCTCGTCTTTGTTACCTGCCCCCGCTCGACTAGAGCCTTCTCCAGGTCCACGATCTTGGCCTGGCAGCTGCTGAGCTCTGCCTGCAGCTGCTCACGTGTCTGTGGGAGAGAGATCAGACAGTAAGGAACTAGTGCGCGAATATGTCACAAGTAAGCTCGTGGAGTTGTAAAGACAAAAAGGTTGAGAGTCGATGGAGGACGGGTAAAACTGACAGTACAAACCCTGGCCTCCCTCTCAGCATCCAGAGAGCCTCCGCTCTGCTCTTGCAGGAGGGCGTAAGCCCGCTGGAGAGCCTGGTACTCTCTAGTCAGCTGACGGAAACGAAGCTCTGACTCTTCACGAGAAACACACTGTGGTATCAAAGAGGGACAAGGTCAAACTCACACACAAACCTTTACCTCAACCGATTTATAAACCAATCTCTCAATCTGTAATCTGTCTCAATCTGTCTTGTTTCTGTCTGGTCAGTTACCTCAATATTTGTGCAAAGCATATTTCAGCTATTAAAACGGCAGAATATTGTTAAAATCATTTCTCTGCATATACAAGAAAGAATTTCTTACCTCTTCCAAATCTTCCTCTGGAGTGGCAGGCGTACGGTCGGTTAGGTCGGTGTTATAGGAGGTCAGAGAGGACGTCTCAGAGTCTATCGACTCCTCATCAAATCCAAAATATGTCTCCACAACATGCCTCTGCAGAGAGGAATGGAGGAAAAAGAGGACTGTTAAATAAGTTGACTCATAAGTTGCTCATTCTATAGAAAGCCAGTTCACATTCATCCAAATTATATCACACTTGATTTCAGATTTAAGAAATTCTGTTTTGAACCCACAAACAGCCCCTAAATCCACCTCACACATCTGCTTACTTTTCAACTTGCTTCTTGTTGTACAGTCACTTTATTCATCAAGATCAACATTTTGTCTAGAACTTGTCAAAACCAGCCACTGTCATTCTGTCATCACATCATATCAGATCAAGTCTCAGCATGTTTGTTTACTTCTTTCTTGCTATTAACGTTTCCCCTCAGGGTCCTTACCATCATGTTTATAAGTCATCTCCTGGCAACCAGAGAAGTAGAGGCAGACCAGGGCACACAGACAAATGAAGGAAGAGAAGTAGAGGATGAGGAGGATGTACTCTGTCATGATGCTAGACCGAAAAAAACTAAAAACCAAACTATAAAAAATATCCTCAAAATGCTTCTATCATTTCTTGGACTATACCAGTCGATCTATACAGTGCACTGCAGGCCTTTCCAAGAGTACTGTGGCTTTCCGTCGGACTCCCACACAAAATGGAAAAACAGACAACGAAGAGTCTGGTTACGATCAAATCACTACAACAGAAAAAGCAAAAGGCGAGCTTCTGTTTTTTGTCTTCCAGCTCATGTATTAAATTCTTAAACGGAGAGACAAATTTCCAGGTAAAAGTCCAAGAGCCAACCCTGTATCCCCCTCGCCAAGGTGACAAACTGGTTCCAGCAGGGGATGTGGAGGAATATATGTATCATGCAACTCAAAACTCCTCCTCTTAGCTACATCATAGACTCCAAAAAAAATCCCCTGATGTATTAGCCCAAATGTGCACACACACACACAAATCGGAGCAATTATTTTACCCAATTATCATCCTCAGCTCTTTCCCCTCTGTGTTCACACACAACAAATCACATAAGTGCAACTGCTGCACACAATTTCAGCTATTTTTGTGATAAATCCTACACTATTACTACGGACAAAAGAAAATAATGGGACAAGGGTAATAATTTTCCACTAGCTGTGGGAATAGAACATGCAGGATTTGCATGTGTTCTCAGTTTGATGCTCCCAGCTGTGAGGGATACTGTCATTATTGTCTCTTGAGTCCAATTAAACACACACAGAGACACACACATACACACACTCCAGTACTTACAGATCAGTCAACCACAGATAGGGTCGTTGCTTAGCTACAACACCACACCACTCGATGAACACACTTACTTTAGACAGTTTGAGAGGTTTCCTCCTGTTCTTTTTGCTCATCACCAATCGGTCACGTTCCTAAAGACAAACACAGAGCCGGTTTACATCTCAGCTTTGTCGCTGGCAAGACCAACTTCACATCTGATGTCCAGACATGACTGCTGCACAGGCATCACATACTTCAACCAAAACTGTCGTCAGAACAGAATATTACAACCAGGAGCACTGAAGTCAGAGGGGAACACAAGAATTCACCGAACTGGACTGATAATTTAGACAAAGTGGTAATGTTGGACAGCAAACAATATTACAATAGAAATAAAAGCATGTGGGTTGTAGTTTTACATAATGAGGAAATTAGTTTGTGATTAACTGTTTGGGATGAGTCAGACTGTGATGTGAAGGTAAGGTAAATAGTGTGGGAGTAGAAAGACAGGTGTAGATGAATAAATGAGACATTCTCTGCTGAATTACAGGTTGTCTCAACATTTATTTACCCCAATAATGTATTACATCATACACAATCAATTACACTCAAAATATGTGTCTTATTCCGCTAATCCAATGTTGACACAAGGCAAAGGCAGAGAGGACCAAGAATCAATGGCTAGTACTTTCAAAGTGATGCTCCTATTTATCGATGGGCAATATGGATGAAATCCTGATATAAATGACGTGTAATTTATTATAACATAATTGATATATTGTGATGTAATACATTTTCTGAAAAAATCAACCAAGTAGATATTAATGAATGAAACAATCAGACACAGTGGTTCTTCTATGGCGAATCCAGTGAAATGAACACCTGACTGACGGAAATACTTCATCATATTAATGCAAACATTTTTTTAAAAAGCCAATGATGCCTTTTAACAATCCGGATCATTTTCCCACAACGGCTTACACAACAAGAGCTGTTAAAGGGAGATTTATGACGGAATAAACAATATGGCAAAATAGACAAATTTATATTGTATGACAGTATATTCTGTATTGACATGCTGCCAACCCTACCACTGTTTTAGAATAATCTTTGATTATGTGATTATGAAATTTTGAGATATCAGCACTCATTAAAGAAACACTGCTGAGGAAATCATTTGTAAAACAATAAGAGTGCACTCAGTAGAGTGCAGATCTCCACCAGGTGTGTCTCTCTTACAGTCAAGATGGCAGCAAAGATAACAAAACATGGGGATTCATTAATCTCGTATCATATCTAACTTTAGTGGATCATAACATATCGGGTATGAAAATAATCTTTCCTCACAAAATATTAATTTCAGCAGCTTGCTAAAAAGGTGTCCGACCCTGGTGGTTTGAGTAAAATCCTGACCTGCGTGAGCTCGTCAATGATGCCACGTTGCTCAGCAACCTGCAGCTTGAGGAACTCCACTTCCTGTTCCTCGTGGGCGTGGCTTAAGTCTGTCAGGGAGCTTGGCCGCTTCAGCTGGGGTTGATGGGTTTGCTGCTGTGAGGGGGGCCGAGAGGAGGAGGCATTTTCCTTCTAAAGGGAGGGAGACGGAGAGAGAGAGGCTAAATGATGGTTGTACAGAGAATTATTTCATGCTTTTACTCAAATGGCCACTAGAGGTCCTGTTTTAACTCAGTGACACAAAAGGTACCACAACAAAATGCCCTTTTCCCCTACTGATAAAAACTAAAATATCTGCTATTTTCTACTAGGATTTGAACTCTGAATGTATCTTTAGCTAATAACATCATGGAAGTGGGAAACAACAGAGTAAATATAAACACACGCTGGGTGCCTCTCACCATCTCAGCGTTCTCTCGGCTCAGGTTTTTGAGTTTCTCCTCCATGCGTTGCAGCGTTTGCAGGAGGTCATCATTCTTCTTGGACAGACGCTTGTTCTTCTCGAACATGGGCTTCATCTGGCTCTCTGCCTCTCGCACCCGCTTCAACTGGACAGAGAAAGGAAACATGGAGGGGAAACGCTGTAATCTTAAGTGTTGCCTTGTAGTGACAGAACTTCCAGTTTGAGCATGATAGACAAGATCCAGGCTAGAGGGTTAGAAAATACATTTTGTAATGCAAGTTTCACATGCATGCATGTTTCTTTACATGTTTTTGTGTGTAGTGTATGCAAGTGTAATACCGTGCATGTATTTGCATGCCTATACAAATGCATGTATGTACTTCTGCATGTGTGTTCCTCACTAGTTCATTCCTCTCGTCAGCCAGCAGTGCATTTCTGTCCTCCAGTTTCCTGATGACCGAGTGGAGCTCTGCTATCTTCAGCTGGAACCTCCTCATGTCACGCTCCTCCACCTCCTGGGGAGCAGGGGGGAGAGGAGAGGAGGAGGAAGACAAAAACTGAAAAAAGGGGAGTACATGCAGGCAGGTAGAACAGGTTGATGGGAAAGAGGAGGTGATGGGATGAAGGATGAGGTCGACTGTGAACTTGTATATGAAGTAGAGCTCGACCGATATATCGGTATATTTTTACTAGCTAATATCAGCATCGGCCCCAAAAATCCACTATTGGTCGGGCCCTGATGTGAAGTATACACAGTATCTACACGCTTCTCATGAATGTATGAGTTGTAAGTAAAGGTGTGACTTGATTGATTGAGTGAAATTCTTTATTGACAATATAAAAGATATATGACATATATAAATAAATAATATATACACAGCCTCAACCAGGAGGCATCATATCTTTGAAGATAATGTAGAAAGAAAAATATTTACATCTTCAGTTAAAAAGTTAAAAAAAAAACCTACCCATGAGCCTTCATAAACTCATGTTGGTCAAATCCTGTTGCATAAATTCAGTGAATACAGTCAGAGATTTACAAAGACACGTGTCTGAATTAGGTGTGCATGTACCTGGTTGTTGAGCAGGTCTGAGTTGTCGCCCAGCCCAGGCACCACCTCTCTCTTTGGGCTGCCATGGTTGTGTCTCTCAGCCTCTCGCACCTGGCCCAGCTGCTCATCGAGGGCTTCCTTCTGGAGCTGGAGCTTCTGGGCGTAGCCGGCCTGTACCCCAAGCTCTCTCTCCAGCGCACACACCACCCGGTCCTTCGCCTTTATTTCGTCCATCTACAGAACAAGAGCAATGTCAGCCAGTCAGAAATACACCAAAAAAATACACCAAAAACTTTTATCAAATTCAGCAAAAATGAAAGGTTCTATTTGTAAGAATCAGAAATTCCTTCTCATTAGTGACACTGGATGGCTGTTAAGTGAGCTACAGTCAACATCCTGTTGCTCGTGCGTGTGCTCGCTCTGGTGCGAGACTGTTGCAGCTAATGTCGTTTTCCTCGCTTACACTTGTCATAATAATCTCATAATAAAAAGATTTCTAACGTTGTGTTTTGCACCGTGTTTCAGCAAAGCATCTCATTCTCCACAAACCACCAACTTTTTTTTTTTTTTTATAAACCATGTTTACTAAACACAGGTAGGCTCAGTGAGCTTTGGCCAGGAAACAACACGCTGTGGCTGGGGAGCAACACACTGCGGTTTTGTTGTGAAATGTGCGCTTATTACGACCTTTGGACTACCAACAGGGAAAACAAAAGGGGTAAGCTATGTTCTGGTATCGCTCTTTTTTTTTTTTGAGCAAGTAATGTTTTAGCTGTGTGCGCTTGGGAGTGGGCAACTTGTCATTGCAGAGGGTTTTTTGTTGTAAAATGTGTGGTGGTTGACAGACGCAGCTAGCTATTTCATTAGCTGGAGAGCTAATATCTGCAGGCGTTTCTAGTTGGATAACACTGTTTTTGTTGTGTTGTTGTATCATTATGCCGGTTGTTTGTTGACGTTAGTGGGAGAGAGGCAAGGCACTCGCAAAAACATCACTTCTGTTGGATTTTTGCGGAAAATCCGTCCCGGATCCACATATAAATCAGTCCACAGGCTGATACAGACAACCAAGAAAGTCGGAGAATGTCTCATTTTTTAAGTTACGTTACAACCCGTTCACTCACTCACTGGCAATAAAAAACAATTATACATGTAAATTGCTTCACAATTATTACATATAGAAACTTTAACTTCATCCAAGTGTGAATATCCAGTTTACATGAATATTGTGTTTCTTGGTTTATGTGAAAACAGTTAAGCTTAGTCTAATGTATAATTCTAACCTTAAGTCCCACATTGAACATACCTTCAGTCTCACAAGCTGTATGCTCTGATGGCCAAGAACAGAATAAGGGACTAACAGTGTTTTTGCATTTAAAATATTGTGCATCAGGTGTAATTAATTCATGAAGCATTGTTCTCGCTCTGCGTTCACACAACTACTTCTGACAAATGCTCCCACTTCCACTTCCTTTCCTATTTTTTTTTAACCCCCGGTATTTCCTGCACTCCCTGCTCTCCATCAATCAGTCATGCTTTATTCATTCACCATTCTATTAGCCTCCTTGCTCAAACATTCCTTTGCTAACAATAATGCCTGTTATTGTAGCCCTACTGTATATAATCTAGATAATGAGTAACTGCAGCAGATATACAGACTTTTATTTTTGTATCTCACCACACTGCATGCTCTACATGGTGAGATAAAGTTAGACAGAGCAGTAATTAGCCTCCAACCTTCAAACAATGTCAGTGAGATAAACCCTGAGCTGGAACTGAACTTCAGAAGCAGGATGTCGGTGTGTGAGCAACTCTTGGTGATATTAAGATGTGGTTGGGATGGACGAGGACTGTAAAAATATAACTAACTTATTGTCTTTACTTTACTACAGTTTTTCAGCATTTTTTTTGATATTCCACTGTGCAACATACTCATGGTTGTTTACGGTATGTTTATTAAATAACTTATTATTTTTTTACTTTTGCCAGTCTTTTAGCATTTGTCTATAACATTTGTGAGTTGGATGCAACATAATGCCGTTCTGCTGTGCACCTGCCCTGTGTACAGTCTGAATGACAATAAAGTTCATCTTGAATCTTGAATAATAACAGATGTTGAGTTTGTCAAGCTGACCTATCTCTGAGGACTAATATAGGGTTTATAGGGTAAGCTGTGTATTTAATTATTTAACTGCATAACTTATTATGAAATGTTATGAAATATTAATGTGAACCTATTACAGTCCATGATTGCCAATTAAGCTTTTTGCAGAGTTGTTACTGTAAAGATAAATATTCTAAGTTGTGAACCATGATAAATAACGTTTAATGAGACTAAATAATTTCTATTAAATATTACTTATCCAACACATCTGCTACTGTGTATGTCTGTTATGTAACATCTAGGTAACAGCAGCATGTTGTCTCACCAGTCGACGGATGTCTTTCTCACAATCCCGTTTGATGCGATGCACCTCATCCTGGTGCTGTTGGTAAGCTGTCCGGAGATCAGCCGCTTTTGCTTTATCTGCTTGCAGAGCATTGGCCAGCGCCTCCTCAGCCTGCTTCCTGGCCGTCTTCTGCTCCTGAATCTAAAAGATCACATACACACATAAGGTTCATTCTGTACACGAAACATAAAAGCAACAAAGACACCAATATTCACAAGTTTATCAACACTTGTCCTATCCCATTAAACAGACGTAATGATAGATGCCTTGTTTGTCTGGAGAGGCTACAGTGAAACAATAGCTTGGCGGCAGGCTTTTCCACACGGCTTCCTGTTTTTCAGCAGCAAGTTTACAAAGGACAAAGACACATACACACGTAATGGTTTCAGAATGCCAACTTTCCAAAAAAAACCTGTTTGTCTTCATCTAAAACAAACAAACAACGCCTTCAGGAAATATTTGGCCCCCTACACTCATCTCAGGTATGTGATATAACACCCTAAATATTAATACTACTCATAAAATTGAGACAATTGACAACTGATACCAATGTGAAGGTACTTAAAATATGCTGAGGTGTGTCCACTGGCATTGTTGAACTTGGATGCAAATTAGGATGAGCCTTCTTTATGAAAATCAGAACATACCCGATATGTAAAACCAGTGTTAAGGTTAATACTTAAACTGTATTAGGTGATGTCACAGTTACTACATTTATATTTTTCCACAATCTATAATAATAACTTAGTCAATAACACATTATTTTCACCTACAGCTTAATCAATAACACATTATTTTCACCTATGTACATGCTACAACATACCTCCTGCTGTAGCTTTATTCTCTCCCCATCAAAAGCCCTCCTGGCCTCCTCCCGGGCCTCTCCGAGAAGGGCATTTTTGAGCTTGTCAGCTGCTCCGTCTCTCAGTGCATTTACCAGCCCCTGAAGCCTCTGCACTTCAGTGTCCCGGATCTTGATGGCCCTGGCTAGCTCGACTTCATGCTGCCGTGCCAGGGTTTCACGGGCGGCTGCGATCTCACGTAGCTTCTCCTCGTGGAGTTTGGCACGCAGGTCGGTGAGTGCCACAGCGTGTTTGTGCTGCTCCAGCTCCCGAGCCTGCCGCTGCTCCTGGAGCCGCTCCCGGAGCTTACACACCTGTGAGAGGGACACAGCAGGTAAGACTGTCAACCAATCATCTTTACATACATCACCGGGTCCCAGTTTGTTCACCCATTTGCACAGACTATGTGCAGCACTGTGATGACTTAATTTGCTAGTGTATGCATAAAGTCCTGGCAGTCTGAAACAAAATGGATGAACAGCTATCAAGTGGTGGTTTATTCACCAACAGGGAGCAGTATCAAGTGAAGAGCAGTAAAGGTTTCTTTGCTGGCTTAAATAAATGTTAATCATTATGAGCTGCAGTTTATTATTTCTTATGATAAAACGCAGTATTTTTTATGCATTTTATGTATTTTAAATGGTCAATCAGGTGAAAATCAATTTGAATATTTGTCCAATTGCTCCACCCTAGCTGTCAGTATTGTACTGTATACAGTGCTGTTGATATTCTTCCACCTGCTGTTCCACATGCCACCTTGCAGATGCTTTTTATGGAAATTGCAAACATTTTAAGCATGGCTTGCCCCAGAGGGAACTGGACCTCACCCAGTTCTGGTACTGTTATTGCCATTCTGCAAGTACAAGCATGAAGGATGTAGAGAAGGACAAAGTGAAGGATGTGTGTCAATCGGCAGATACAAGGAGAGGCTTTTGGAAACTTTTCCAAGACGCTGTGCAGTGGAGAGACAGGCCTGTGTCCACGTGGTGTACAATGATGAAAATGTAAAACACCTTACTATTGAGGCATTGGAACAAACTAATAACATTTGATGAAAATCAAAGTGGAACTTTCAAATCTTTAAAATATATAGTACTTACAGAAGTATATGCTCTACTGAGTGCAATCGCTATTGTTTATGCAGCCATTTATGGTATAGCTGCTATTATAAGTATCATGCTGCAACTACTGAAGCATTTTCAGCTTTGTGACTGTTAGCCTGCATAAACAACGTATAAATAATTCTTCAAAGTTGGCCTCACTCTCCTTCCTTTGCTTGTATTGTGATGATCTAAAGGGAACTACATTGCTACTGTCACTGTCATCAGTTTTCTGCACCAGGCCTCCCCCTTCTTCCTCTTCTTCCTCTCCCTCACCTTGCCCCGCTCCTGCTGCAGCTCAATCTGGACGTCCATGAGTTTGCTCCTCAGCTCCTCGTTGGTGGCCTGCACCGAGTCAGCCATCACCTCCGATTTCTCCGGCTTCCTTCCCTTCTTAAGGGGCAGGGCCGTAGAGGGTGTGGATGATGACATAGCACTCTGCCCGCCCAATCAGGACAGACATAGAGTGCCAGGTGTGGCGTGTAACGGAGGAGAGAATCAGTCGCTGCTCCTCCTCCCCGCGGGGCTGACCCAGCACATCATCACCATTGTCAAGTCTACATCATTGCTGGAAGATGCTGAGAGTTTCTATTTAACAGAGAGAAAAAGAGGAGAAAAGATGGAAAAAGGGTGAGTAAGTGTTAAAAACTGGGTTACACAAACCTACTCCGCACAATACTCTGGACCCAAGCCACATGATGTGCTACAGCCTGGGGAAAAGTGACTATTTTTGGGACTAACATTTATACTCTCCTCTGTCACCCTCATCTCTCTAACGTATACACGTGGATCTAACACTGGAAGCTCTCTGGTCATTTATCATCATCCTATTTCACTCCCTAGGCTGTGCTTATCAGCTCCGTAGTGCATGAAAATGTGTCTAGCCACCAAAGCTTTGGTCCCTCCCTGGCCTCTAGCATCTCCATTTACCCTTCTCTCTTTCTGTAGACTTTAAAAAAATCATCCTTTACCTTCTCAGAGATGATTTAATCTGTTCTGGATCTGCATACATAAAAAATAAATGGCTGCACTAGTATCGGTGTAGTCTACTTAACCCCTGGAGAGAAAAACTAATGACATATTAACATAACTTTATCATTTTACTACAAATTCCCTGAGCACTGAGAATATGTACTAATGTAGTCCCAGAAAATTTAAGGTAGAAATCTTTGCTTCATTTATTTCTTCTTTGTCATCAATCTGTCTTTTCTTTTGCTTTCTTTTTCTGAAGAGAACATGTGTCAAATAAATGTGTCATCATTGATGGATTGATTTGGTCTTGACTCTGTAGACCAGACGGATGAGAAGCTGCCTCATTTGATCATTCAACTTAATTCTTCAGTGCAATACAACTGCAAGACCTTTCCCTTTGTAAACACATAGGACATACTGGAAAGAGTGACCACTGGCATTATTTTTCTGGTTATAAAGTCATCTAAAATGCAAAAACAATAAGGATATGCACCAGCTAAGCAGTAAAAAAGAAGGGTCACATCCACTTGAACCACACAAGGCAAGGCAAATACAAAAGGATATAAATTAATCATTAGTATAATCTCCACTTCCTCCCTTTTACCCCACTGAAAACCAGCTACAGCTGTGTTCCCAGTTGTATTTTTGGCACATTTTGTCGTATATCTGTTGCTACGATGACACACATTCACTGAGGTGAAAGTGGACTCCACTAATCTCTTCCTGGAATGAATTGTAACCCAGTAACCTTCTAGTCTTCCTGCTGACTATTAAATAAATAATGCAACAATGAGGGAGCTGAAGCATTAAGACCGCAAGCGCCTCCATCTTTCCCTACACTCACACATTACCAAACATTCATACAACATACACAGATGGCAGCAACAGTTACCAAGGCAACCCTTCCTCTCTCAAAACTCTATTCCTCTCATAGCAAGGGATGATGGGAAGGAGGAGTCTCACCGTGAATTTGAGACACAGTCACACACACACACACACACACACACACACACACACACACACACACAGAAATGGCGCGCGCACAAAAACACACACGCTTGCATCGTATAGAGGCTGCATATTTGAAAAACACACATACGTGAACACTCCATTTTCGTTATCTGGTGCAATCTCTGAGCCGAGGTTGACTGAGAGACAGAAATGCATTGATGCTGGAGGGCAGGAAAGCTTTCTTCCACATGGCATGTGTAGTCAAACCTTGGGAACCGGTGGCGAAGGGAAAGGAGACGAATGAGAGAGAAATGGTTAAGAGGAGGGAGGGGAGGAAAGAGTATGAGAGGGAGGGGAGAGAGGGAAAACCATGCAGAGAAACCAACCTTCAACCATCTTCCCCCACCCCTCTCCACTTACTTTCTCCGACCGCTCTCCATCCCTCCAACCCCCACTACACTAGCTGGCACAGTGATGTTACCGAGCAGAGGCACTCAGTGATCTCACTCTCATTCACAGAGACAGAAAGAGAGAGAGGGAGAGAGAGATCATTCAAACACAGAAAGAACTGACACAAGCACACATTCTTTGAATCTTACACAGAACAACCAG
The DNA here is from genome assembly GCA_038419695.1 of Scomberomorus guttatus. Lineage (NCBI taxonomy): Eukaryota > Metazoa > Chordata > Actinopteri > Scombriformes > Scombridae > Scomberomorus > Scomberomorus guttatus. The sequence continues at coordinate 16,126,543 of CM076452.1, read as the reverse complement.
GGACAGATTCAGCTGACACACATTCACTCCAGCACCGAAAAGCTCTCGAAACTTATTGACACTAGTAACGAACATGTATTTATTATACAGCAGGTCAATAGGCTTGATTTACTAGCATGTGACACTGGAAGTTGCACAAATAATTTACAAAATGTTCAAAAAATGTTTTCTTTACACTTGCCAGCCTGCCACTGTTCAGCATGTTTATGCATGCCTGTGCCATTATCAGAGACCAGGTGTACCCAGGCTGAAATGGCTGATAGGCATGACAGATGGTTTCACTGTTTTTTCTTCATAAGGGAAGGAGGCGTGGATTCTCAGCCAACTGAACATGTAACTGCTATCCTCAATGGAAAAAAAGAGTGACTCCTTAATTGGTCTGATGCATCATTTTTATATTTATTTTTACACATTTTGGGTCTTTGATGAACTTTGCTTGCATCACAACAGAATCGCATGTATCGCATGAACATGAGCTCAGACTTTGCCTCAGACGAACATGTGTGTGCAGACACATACACATACATACATACACAAGCCTCCTGGAGCCACATGTTCCCAAGCTGGCAGCCAGGAGCTAACTCTAAAAGGTTATAGTTCACAGAAAACCAGGAATGTTATATAGGAAACCGGAACATTTTATAGGGGCACCGAGAAGCTAACAAGCACTTCTAATGTTCACAGAAGCAAATAAAAGCCGGCGCAGGTCATAGATCTTCAATTACCTCATCCACTGCAAGTATAAACAGCCTTGCTAATGTTCGGCTGAATAAACTCAAAGTGCAAACAAAACCTTTTAATAAACAAAACTGACAGCAACAGATTAAAAACTTCACCCAGATACGGCTGATATAATTTCATGTTCATGACTAAATAAAAAAAATCACATGACTCATCAAAATCAATCACAAGTCAAAGAGTTATATAAAATGAATAATAAAGAAAATGGACCTTCAAGGCCGATTTAAATGCAGTGAATGTCGCACGGACACAATCTTCTTAAACAAACAATGGAGCTAAAGCGCTTGCTGGTGACTGCAAGAAACAAGTGATGAAGAAATTTTGCAACCAGCGAGGGATTTCACAAATAAACTAATTGTTGCCTAAGAAAGGAACTCTTAACTGTGGGCCACCCTGAAAGCGACAGCAACAAAATGTGTCCACAAGCTCCAACACAGCATAAATCACATGTTTTTACCTAAAAGTGAGCACAGCGTGACCACGGCCGAGGAACGTACCTTGCTACTGGTGGCTGGTTGGATGCTGTAACCTTAATCCTCGAACAAAGCATGACAAACACACAGGTAGTTTCACAACTGCTGCAGGAAATGCCTTTTCTGTGTGAAATTATGGGCCCATATAGGGTTACAACAGTTCAGTGTTTGGTAGATGTTGTTTGCCTTTTAGTTAAAGTGTTTAAAATGTAGCATATGACAATGTTTGTTTTGTCTTTTGTCTTGTAACACACCTCACACTTCCTATGCAGTCTGTTATTTGAAGTATTGGCATTAGTGCATTAACCCTGTCCCTGGTGGACATCTTTAAGTCTGCGGAGTGACATGCATTTTTTTTTTAATGACAATGTAGCTGAGAGATGCCACCATCATGATCAATATTCAGTGAGATTAAGACTTTATATAAAATCATGAAGCACAATACAATTATCCCAAACTGGCTACAAAATAATAAATAAATAAAAATCTCTTAAGTTTCCACATTACATTTACTTTTAATGGCTTATTTGTGATCTCATGTATGTGATCTAATGCACTTCAAACTGTTTCCTGTAATAAATGAAGTACAAATGTTAGGTAGACAGATGTGTTTACAACGGTCGCAGGCTTGTTACACGCATGCAGATGGACCTCCTCAAGGCTAGACAGACCACACACACACACACACACACACACACACACACACACACACACTCACAGAGTGTCAAACATTAACTAGACGTCAGTGAGACATGCGGGCCCAATAAATACGTACAAGAAGCTGCAAATGTACGCTCCAGCAGAGACGCCTCACTTCTCTGTCTGGGTTAAAAATGAACAGTGAGGGCGTGGACGGACTGAGACGTACTCCTGTTTATATACTGCACTTTCATCACATACGGACACATTCAAACATTCTCACTGTAGTCTGATCAGCATCGGGGATCGGCAGAGTGCAGACTGTCAGAACAGGTCTGGCCACACTCCAGACATCCCTCCACAGTCCAGACACACACACACTCAGCAGTCTAGAGATACTCCAAAGACACTAAGAGTCTGAGTAACGCAGCCAAGTGCAACACTAGTGGAGCATATGACCTAAAAACTACTATGCCAGCAGAACAACTACAAGTTACTGACCCCAATGACTAGTCAACCCAAACAGATAAACAAGAAGTCTCTCTCTCTCTCGGGCTTCTCTCTGTTTCTGTCACACGCACGCACAGACTATCTACTCAATTCAACCCCTTATCCAGCTGCTAGTTTTATTGCTCTGCATTTAGATCTATACATAATAATGTATCGATTTGGTCTCTCTAGTCATTTATTACTGGAGCCACTGTGTGCCTGTGCATATCACACCCATGTGAAAGTATGCTTTTGCATGCGTGGGTGCATCTGTGTATATGTTAGCGGTGATAGCCCCCACCCCCACCTCAAAGACATGATAGTGCAGTCAGTAATGTGATTAAGCTTGCCTCTCTCTTTCTGACTACACAGCACATCGGTCACTACTGGTTGGCTGTGTTTAACCCTCTGGCTCATAACATAAACTGCACAGTACAGACGTTTACTTATCATCCGTCTCACCTTCTGCATTAAGAAGACCCTTATATGCCTTAACGAAAGGGTTATAAGGAAGGTAGTGGTGCAAAGAGAGAGGCATGCACATGTGGGTATAGTCCACTGGGATTATCCAAGTAGCTGAACGTCACTCAAAGCATTATGCTATAGAGGGAAAGATTGGATTATGAATGCAGAATAAGTGGATAGATTAAGTTAGGGAGAGGAGAAAGTGGAGAAAGGAAAAAAAAGGGGAGGGGGAGGGAAATGACAGTATGACGTAAACTGGAGTTCCAGTGAATGTCAGGCATTCATTAATGTTATACCTAACAGAAAAGATTGACAGATTGAGGTCAGGATGAAAAATATAACCTTAAAAAGAACCACAAATAGAAAGTAGGCCCTCTCTTTTTGTCCCAGCACCTGCATGAGAGCTATATCAGTCAATACACTGACACATAGCCTACAATGAGCACAGCTTGCTTCATCACCGTTTTTGCAGCATGCCCCGAGCAGGCTGATGGGGCACAAGTGAGTGTGCAACACATGTCGGCTGTCCACCGGGGCAGATTTACGAGCCTCCGGAGCCTCCGGAGCCGCAGAGCTGCTATGACTGGTAAACACAGCGGACTGGCAGAGTGCATGCATGGCAGAGGAGTGCTCCGGTAAAAGGGTTACGCTGGAGATGTTGGGATGGCCTAATGCGATGTGACCAGCCCTCTAATGAGTTGTCAAATGAGAGATTATAGGCTAGAGTGCTGCTGGAGGGAGCGCTTTTATCACACTGCTGACAGCCCGCCTGTCCGGCTTGCCAACCACACCCCACGGCATGCATGCGTGGGGGCTGCTGCAGCATCATCCAGCCACAGAGGTCGGATGTCCTTGCACTCACTCTGTACAGACCAATGTGTTGATGTGTCTTTGCGAAGCACTGCCATGTAGCATTTCAGGAGGACAGCAAAAGCGGCTGAATATTGATCGCTCGTGTCGTTATCAAGCTGCATACTTCCTCCTTAGCTGGCTGGCAGAGAGAGAGAGAGGCCAGGTTCTCCACGAAGCCAGAAAACACAGCATTCACATCCCTGTCAGGGTCGATATGAGGCGGGTTAGGTATCCCCATATAAGATAGCTCTACTCGGACACCGGTCAACAAGCTCCCCGGCGGCTCTCTGTCGATTCACTGCGCCGTTAGCGGATGAAACACGGATGTCAGGTGTGAATCACAGCGGCTAACCGCCGGTCCCAAGTCTACAAACGAGTCTCCAGAAGTTGTCTAGCGTTATAGAGCGAATAAACTCACCTGAAATGGAGGTCCGGTGATCGCTGCCTGCCGCTGCTTAATGGGTTTCACATCCAGGAAGGGAGGCTGGGCTTCGGCGTGGAGAGCTAACGGCCAACAGCGTCAACTAACAAACTTTCCTCCTCACGTATGACTCATTTCCCAACAGTTAACACCACGGCTGAAGTTGTATCCTCCACCTCTAATGCTATTATCCTCACAGACTGGATTCAGCTACACCTCCTCTCTCGCTGCACGTTGAAATTGTCCCCCCCACGCGCACACACGCACGCACACATGCACACACTTGCAGACACGCGCGACGTTATGGGTTTTGCTATACGTTGCATCCACATGAGTGTAAGAAAAAAAAAAGATAAATAAATAAAACCGCGTCGATGCCAGTGTCGACGTGAACGTGGGAGGGGAAAAAACGAGCCGGGCGGGCGTCGCCGGTAGCGTGATAGAAGCGCGACACCTGACTGCGTGTTCAAGAATGACACCGCGCGCGGTGAGTGCGTGGAGACGCCGGTGCGGTGCGGGAGCAACGTACGCCGTCAGGGGTGGCACGGAGAGCCCACCACACCAAACTGCTGTCAGGTTTTTTTACTATATTTATCCAGAAATATTCGTTGTAACATCGCTGTTAGTTTTTCCTAATCAGCCTGCATAAAGATGTGCTGTTTGCTTTTTATGTTTCTGCAGTTCACAACAACAGAAGTGATCTATTATCATGTTTTTACATCTTAAAAACATCTTTCAAATCCACAAAAGTATTTTTAACAGGAGAACTACGTTTAAATTTCTAATAAATGAAATGCAACATTTTGACAATATTCAAACCCCAAAGCCTTAAAGACTGTAAATTATAGCTATGAACTACTGAGAAGTAAAGAGTTTTGCAATAAAATAAAAAGGCACCATACCACCCAAAATAATACTAATATTATCATTATTTTCACAGATGTGTTTATATTTTATTCCCTCTTTCCTATGAAGAGCCACTGTGCCTTCTGCCAGGTGTATAGGTTAACCATCAATATCATCGTCAGCATCACAACATCCAGATTCAACAATATTCCTGATTTTTCCACTGTTTATCTCCATCTATAACAGTGACAGACTGTTAAAGAAATGCTTCAATCACAGTGGGGCTCTACATTCAGTATATTCATCTGCATGGGACAACATATGACTCGTCAAATCATAAAAGTAGGTGAAATAATCTGACGATACGAAAGTGGTGTGAGTGTGACCCAGATTCTGGTGGATGCATTACTTACGCACAGCTGCCTGTCTCTGCCTCTCCACACTGCGACTGCCTGTCTGCCATTCACAGGCAGCTCCACACACATCATCACAGCTTTCTGTGGCTGCAGCATATGTAGCCCGTTGCTGCAGGGCAACATAGGAAGTAGTAGAAGAAGAGCACAGTAAGGGATGAGGATCAGTTGTCTACATCATTTCCTATAATGCAGTGGTTGCTCACTGCACTCATCCAGAATTGGACTCCCATAGGAATTTTTCTGCTTTTTTTGTGCTATTTATATGTGTTGGGCTTTTTTGAGTGAGATAAAGCAGACAAGCAAAGGGGGGGTGGGTTTGGAGTATTAAGCAGCCCTCCATTCAGGTTCCTGCTGAGGCCAGCAAACAGACACCCAGATGGAGCGATAAAGTGAAAAAACATTGAGGTTGCAGGCAGAGAGCGACGAGGAGAGAGAGGAATGTATGGCCTGTTTTGTTTTGGTGAGGGGTTGACTCAGAGAGCAAATGTGTGTCAGCGAGCCGTAATGAGTGTTTCTCTTAATTGTTTTGCCTGAGGTTTTTTTTTTTTTTTTTTTTTTTTTTTACTGTTTTAGGCAACGTGGTAGTTTGTGGGTCTGTTTTTTTTTTGTTCCATGACTCCCTCTGGAAGAACAACAGGAGAACAGGAGACTTTTCAGAAACAGAAAAAGGAATCCTTTTTACATTCAACGTCACTGTAACCTTGTAGCTAGGCCTTGTGATATGTCATCCTCAGATAAAAGAACAACCAAAGGCGTCTCCAGATTCAGGTGATACTGGTGATGATTAAAGTGTAAAACAGGTAGGAGGTATAAGTGAAAATCATCCTGAGCTGTGCTTCTAAGAAACGGTGCACTGACTAGGTTCAATTTTCAAGTTATACAAGCATCTTAATCACAGATTTCTCAATGGGAAAAAAAACAAAACAATCTGACTCATTAGCAGTGATAACTCTCTCTCTCTCTCTCGTATATCTGTGGTATTATATCTAGTCAGTCAGCCTATTTCCAGCTCTTTGGCCCAGTTATGAGAAACATGGAAATGTGGAGTCTCTGGTTGGGTTTTTTTTGCATATCCATGAGAGCGGTCCATAATAAGCTTAACATATTCATGACTGCTGGCAGATTAAATTTATACCTTTTAGAGATAGCGTTTGGTATTCAGAGGGGACCAGAGAATCAAATGAGGGATAGTGGTAACACACACACACACACACACACCAACAGACACTGAGTCAAACATTAGACACCAAACTGACCGATTTTCCACAATGTCCCGCGGTCTGGAGTGCTTATGGTGATGTAACATTTTCATATGAAGGTAATTAGGTTTCCCAGGCATGACTCACCACTATTAGTCACCAAAAACAATCTGAACCTAATGTTCCATGTCCATCCCCAAAAAACCCTCATTCATAACATGAACATAACAAGACGGCGACATCATGGATAACAGTAGAAAATCGTCTTTGAAGCTCATTTGATTTGTAGAAGCTTGTTAAACATAAACTTGCCTCTGACTTTCTGAGTAAAATATGAGGTGTTTCATGGAAATGCCAGTGTTAAATGTTCCATTAGATATTCCAGTACTTAGCTCCAATACACTATTATACTGCCCACACCCAGAGTCATAAAACAAGTTGTTTAATGTAGCCATGGAACAAAGAATAGGAGTCAACAGAGTTACAGAGTTGAATTACAGATTTGTATTAGTATTAGTTCCTGAATAAACGTAATGTATTATATTATTTTCAATTTGCAAACAGAACTTCTGACATGATTTAATAAGTATTGTGAATGACATCCAACTGTAAAATCAAAATACTGTCAGTACTGGTGTGTATGTCTCGCACATACAACTCCTAGTACTCACAGCAGTACTATAGTTAGTGCTGCACAGTGGAAAGTATTGTATACTGTGTATATTCTGCTAGGCTGCATCGTGTCTTCTCTCACATTGAACCTTTGTACATCATGAGCACTGCTGGATGGTGCTGTGTAGTTTTGTTTTTTTGTTTGTGTGTGTGTGTGTGTGTGTGTGTGTGTACGTGTTTTTCTGTCCTTATTGGGACCAATAGTCCTCATGGGGACCAAAGCCCGGTCCTAATGCGGCATTTCTGAGGACCTGGTTAGGGTTAGGAGTAAGGTGTGAATTGAGGTTAGGTTAAGGTTAGGGTTAGGCATGAATTGGTTATGGTTAAGGTTAGGTTGTGTAAAATGAATGGAGTCAATTCAATGTCCTAACAAGGATAGCTACGCAAACGTAGCTATCCTTGTCTTGGATTGCTACCAATTGTTTCCCTTTCTTTCTTAGTGTGTATGTTTTCTTTGTTATTGCATATGTTGGGTTTTGTGCCACACTGCAAACCAGTGTTCTTCTGGGATAATAATAAAATTAATCTTAATCTTAAATCTTAAATCTTAATACCAGCATTGTGGAATTTTCAGGATATTAAAGTGAAAAGTTGTTTTGATATCTCATTAAGATAAAACATTTTTAAAAAGAAATAAAGCTCAGACCTGTTACATGTTGGGACTGAGAGCCAGTTGAGAGGTTTTGCATACCATTATTCCTATCTTCCCTTTTTTTATGACTTCATTTTCCTGTTTCCCTGCCTCCTTTCCACAGGCCCCAGAATAGCAGCAGATCAATACACAGAGGGCTGGCAGCTGAGAGGGGAAATATGCCACGGCAAGGAGTTGAGTGTTCCCCACTTACTGTAGAAAGTGTGTAGGAAGTGCCAATGATTTGAATACAGGATGTTTCATATCAGTCAGTGGCACAAACATTACAAGAGTTGGATTAACTCCACTCTGAGAAATTGGGGAATTTCCTCAATGTGAAACCTATACCTGATACTACATCATGGCAGTTCTTCTGGTATCATAACATAAACAACTATGCAGTAAACAATATTCATTAAATACACCATAAAAAACATGAGCGGGCTACAGTACATGCAGTACTGCTGCCCATTTCCCTGCAAAGGGAAACCGCAAAGGTCAGAATAGCTACTGGGCTGCATTAGTGATGGAAATACTCATCTTCACTGCAGTCAACGTCCGTTCTCACATAACTCTTCTGGTTGCTATGGTTACTGTCCATACCTCCTTTTCTTCCTCCTCAGGTCTCTGTTCCTGTGTGAGCCATTGGCATTGCTGGGGGAGCCCGCAGGTGGGGCCTTTACTGTAAAGACGGGGAACTGTTACCTAGAGAGGAAGAGATGAGGGGGGTGAGTGTATTTTTGGACTAACAGTCTCCGTTCTGTCATTGCCACTGATAGACGGCTCGCCAGATATGAGATTGGAAAAGATGATGTGGAGTGCTGGAGGGGATACAGAATCACAAACAAGCAGACTGAAATAAGAAAGAGTGTAGTCAGACCAGTTTATTTCAACTTCAATCACCTAAGTAAAGACCACATGGAAAAAAACTGCATGTGTCAGGCAGGGGCATGTGTAGCCTACCTAGGGGATTTGAATAATCAAAAGATTTGGACTCATAACAAGCTCATTATTACAACTATCTTGAGCCGTTTTGCCTGGATGAGAATTGCGTCTGTGAGCATGTGTGTCTAAGCCTATTTAAAGGACAGATTGCCTAATATAGATTGAATGTGTGCATGTGAAAGACCAAAAACCAGTATAAGGGTCCCTGCTTATCCTCTCAACTGGATTGCGTTAATCTACTAATCGAGAGCCATTTACATAACTGCTTCAGTGCAGCTGCAGTTAAGCAATTACTGCCCCCATTTCATTTGTTTCCCACCCTGTGATATCTACTCTCATTCCCAGACTTGAACTTTTATCTCAGTCTTTCCCCTGAGTCCTTCTCTTTACATCTAATTTTATTGTCTGCTTGCTTTCCTTTCTTGCCAGGGCCCCCCTTGTTTTCCTTTCCCAGTGCTCCTAATGGCAAGCTGCTCTGTACGTGTGCAAGAAGCTATACTACAAACAATCTGTAACTTATGTTTGGGCTCAATCAACATGCTGTGGTCAGAGAATAAAACTTGCAGAAAATATTACACTCAAATCACAGATTTAGAGGCAGGTTATCACAGTTTTACCTGATTGTTGTTGGTCCAAACAATAAATCCTTAAGAAAATCAGATCTCATAGTTAAGTCTAAGCCTCCCATACTTTTATAAAATATAATAATAATAATAATATAGCCTATTCCCAGAGCCAATAATATCTTATATCCTATATCTTATCTTTATGGTGGTGGTGGGGGCGTTAAAAACAAAAAAGCACAGTGGCAGATTAAATTTGAAATGTTTTAAATAGTTTAGCAAAACTGTCTTGGAGGAAAACAGTAAACACGTAAATGAAAATCGACATTTAGCGAATGCAAACAACATGTCATGTGCTGCTATCTCCTGGTGGTGAACTGATAATACATGGCAAACAGGAAAAAGACATCGAATAATGATTTACAAAAACAGAGCAGAAGTTTAACGAAGCATACAGCTAAATTATGGAGGCCTTTTTTTATATAACTTTGAATGTTGAAATCGATATAAGATACCCTTTAAACGCCAATATATATCTCTAAAATCACTTACCTGTATTAAATAAATAAAAAAATCTTTCGACGATCGATTGTTTTTGACTGACGGACGTCATTTGAACGTCCTACTTTTGCAGCCAATCAAAACGCTTTAAGGAACCAGAGTCTTCATTTTAGTCCAATCACAATACAGAGAACAAGAAGTGGGCGTAAACCTCAGCTGAAGCAGCTGGCAGACTTTCCTGCGCTTCGTGTGTGTGTGTGTGTGTGTTTGGAGTTTGACCACGTAGAGACAGCGGACAGGCAGAATTGACAAAAGCGAAAGTGAAGAATGACTTGGGACACCGAATAGTGAAGAAAGTGAAATATTGAAGCTTTGTTTTCAGCAGAAGGATTAAAAATAAACTGGTGCTCTGCTCCTAAAGGTGAGCGGACTATAGTAGTTTGGTGAACATGACAAGTTAGCATTAGCAACAAAACCACCTGCTATTTCAGTTACCTGCCACATCTACCACTGTCTTTTATATGTCGAGTAACTAAGAGAAAGACTGTGACACCGTGTACACACTGTATTGTATTTGTGTAAAATGTTACCATATGCATGTTCAGTCCACCGGTTAAAGCAGTGTCATTGGAGCTGCTTCTCTGTAGCAGAGAGGGGGCTTCCCTAAATTCCAGTTGGACACATAACGTTTCCAGTCAGGGCACTTGGAGGATGTCACCTTCTCAATATAGCTGCACAGGGCTCACCTGATAACATCTAAAATAGACTCCAGGAGGCCACGTGGTTGGTTTGCTGGCACAGAAAAAAATGTTTATAAAATGCTTTTTGGAGACATTTGTTGTTGTGGTGGTGTGGTTGTTTGTAATAAAAATCTGTGGACCCGTGGTGGCACATGGCCAGCATGAAGCCTGAAATTGTTGCCTTTTTTAATGGTATGTCTTGTTCCTAGTGGATAATATTGGCGGACTTTGTTGGTTTTATCCAATGAGATAAAGCTTATTATTATTTTGACTCTCAGCCTCACGTATCTCTGTATTAATGTGGTATTTTCCCACTAAATATCATGACACTATGCTGTATTTTTCCATAGGTTTTAGAGAAGACTCACAAGATTTATGTGTGTACTCGGGGCTTATTTGATGGTCCTGTAATAGTTGAGTGAGTGGAGGCGTGTTGAAATGAAAAGAGAGAGTGTGCTTTCAGAACAGCTGTTACTCTGCCACAGGTGTTGTCTGTCTTTCACTGTCACTTCCTTCTCCTTCATACCCTCACATTGTCAGCTGTTTCTCTTTGAACAGCTGCTTACCATATGACTTAAATCTTACTACTGTTGTTTTCGATTACTCTGAAACATCTCTGTGTTTGTGAATACACCCTGGTGAAGTCTCTGACTGTCTAATTTGTTATTTTTTCAGCCATGGAACCACCGCCGACCGGCACCTCATCCGCCCCAAGACTCAGCCTCTCGTCCCTGCGGACAGGCCCCTCCTCTACAAGCTCATCTGCTACCACATCCACACCATCCTCAGATCAGCCTAAACCTAAACTCTCCATGCCAACACCTCCAACCACACCGTCATCTTCTCCCTCCGCTGCCTCCTCTCAGGCTTCTCCCAGTCTTTCTTCCCGCTCCTCCTCCCTCTCCACGCCGCCTACCTCCCCTCTCCGCCTGCCCATCAGAAGCCCCTCTCAGGTGGGCAGATCTCAGCTCAATGCAGCCTCTACGGCGAATCCCCCATCTGGAGCCAACGCCTCAGCTCCACAGCCTCCTACCACACCTGAACCAGGTGAGAATCAAACTATGACATTCGATCTTTTACGCTTTTAATCATAAAACAAAATCTTTGCAGTACAGTTTCACCTCCTTCTTCTGCAGCAATCAGTGCAGTCAGCACTCCCGGTGTGCAGTGAAGTGTTATGTTTCCATGACAACCACAGACATTTACCACAACATGTAAAGCAGCCTCTCCCATTTTGCTGACCTGAGGAGAAAAGCCTGTCTCACCTCTATCTTTTCAACTCTGCTTAGATCTTAGCCAAAATCCTGTGTGTGAAGTTCACATAGCAGAAGCTCGTCTGGGAATATCACATTTTAATTTACTGCATGGCTTGGCATGGCAGTGACGTCTAGATATGTAAATATGGAGTATTACTGGAAAGTGTGAAATCTAACACCTCAGTCATTTAATTTGGACCATACTTTTTCCATCAGACCTGTTAAAAATACACTGTGATGAGGCATGTGTCTACTTGTCTAGAATTGAACAGATAATATAATGTAGCTAATGAAAGTAAAAAGAGGAGACGGGCTGTAAGTGTGTGTAGCATTAGGGAAGCTAGCAGCTGCTGTTGACTGCCCTAAACAAACGTTTAAAGGCTCAGGCGGTGGGTCAGGTTTTGAACAGCGGACCAGGAGGATTGTGGGACATCTGATGGAAGTTACCGGATCCCATCACATTTCCTTTTGCTTCCTGAGATAGACAGGCAGTATCACTTACAGCCCGTGGGCGTTTTGAATCTTGGAAAGCGTTTGTTGCCGCCCCCATCTTTGTCCGAGTATCACACAGATTACATTAGATGCAGTTTCCATGTGACAGCTCTTGCTTCAGAGAGGCGCTGAGGTTTCAGAGTAGCAGAGGTCATCAGCTTAAAGAAGATGATAATTAAACCAGCAGGTTTCAGTGGGACAGTTTTATTAGGGCAGGAGCTGTTTCTGGAAGGATGTGACTTGTGCTCACACTCTGGGGTCACTCGTGTTACTAACTGCAACAGATTTGATGGGTTGTCTGAACTGGAATGTTTCCAAATTTCTGTTCCTGTTTATCTGGACCATGCGTGCAGAGAATTTTAAAACCAAATATGAGCCAAAAAAAAAAAAAAAACTATGATTATACTTATAATACTCAAAGAAGTTAAAGTTAACCCAGTTTATTTTCAGCTTGTAGGCATGTAAAATAAAAGGTTTCCGTGTTCAGATAAATTTCATTTGGACACAAACTTGAAATTGAAAGAGCATGCTCAGCGGTTTCAGGTCCTGTAAATCAGGGTAAGCTAAATATTTTGCTGACATGGTCCTGTGTCAGGATTAGACAACTGGGTCAGTAAGACAACACATTTGAGTGTGTGTGTTGCGAATATGCTTGTCAATAACAGTTGCAGTTAGGACTGTTATAAAACAGTATAAAACAGGATATAAAACATTTTCATCTTCAGTTCAGATCTTTTTGTCTAAAGGTGCAACTAACGATTATTATCATTATCATTATAATGATACCGAACAATACTGATTATTTTCTCGGTAAATTGATTAATTGTTCTGTCTATAAAACATCAGAAAATGCAGAAAAATGCCCACTATAAGTTCATAAAGATCATGGCCAACAGTCCAAAATCAAAACATACTGTGTATTTTAATGTATGTTCCCACTTTTGACAAAGCTGCAACAACTGAATATTTGGCATTTTTGCTTGAAAAATGACAATCAGTTATTCAATTATCAAAATAGTTGCCGATTTATTTTACTGTCAATCAACTTATTGATGAATCGACGAGAAATTGTTGCAGCTCTATTTATGTCCCACAGGTAGAACAAATTTTTGAATTAACTTCTAAGTTACAGAGGAGATACGTGCACGCCTTCACTAAATCATAAACAGCCACAAAATTTACCCAAGAAGGTGTTTGAAGTTTGAAATGATTTTATCATGGGTCTGTTGTATAATGTGTACCTATTTTTTTATTTTCTGTTTCCTTCAGAAGAGCCAGAGGAGGAGGTCAGCTTTGAGGATCTGGAGTACAGAGCAAAGTCAGGAGATGCTAAAGCGCAGACCAAGGTCAGTGTCAAAGAGCACACTGCAAATACTGTTGACTTTAATGACCATATGGTGGGTGCAGAACAGATCAGCCAACTAATGATAAATGTTATTCTAAAGTGACATATTGATGGGAAGGACGGGTCATGAGTCAACTAAATCAAAGTAATGCTTGCCCTGCAAGTCCAAGTGTGTCTAAGTGTCTGTGTGTGTGTGTGTGTGTGTGTGTGTGTGTGTGTGTGTGGGTGTGTGTGTGTCCAGATGGGACGTTACTTCCTGGCACTGGCAGAAGAAAGGGATGAGGAGCTGAACAACTGCACAGCGGTCACTTGGCTGGTCCAGGCTGCTAAACAGGGACGCAAGGACGCCGTCAAGCTGCTGCAGCAATGCTTAGCCTCCAGAAAAGGTACCAACAAATGTCCCTCTCCTACCCTCAATCTACAGGTATTAAATGATTGGCTTGATGTTATGAATTGATTAGACCGTCCTTCAACTGACGCTTAAAATAGTTTGCCGTCATCAGTGTGCAGATGTCTTCTTGTTTTTCAGGCATCACTCTGGAGAACTTTGAAGAGGTGAAGAAGTTGTGTACAGAAACACGGTTTGAGAGAGGAGTTCGCAAAGCGGCTCTGCTCATGTACTGGAAGTTGAACCCAGAGAGGAAGAAGTCAGTGGCCGTTTCTGAGATGCTAGAGAACGTCGAACACGTCCACACAGAGCCAGGTATGGAGAGGGGATATACTGTCATTGCACAGTTTTTATGTTTCTAATAAAAATAAAATAAAAGAAGTATTACATAAATTACATAAATGAATAAAAAAAGAAGTACAGACATCTTAAGGGGAAGTTCTGTTCTTCTATTTCTCCTCCATCTGCAGGCAAACCAGTCTCCCCGGGCCCACTTAACAGCTCTGCCAAGAAACAGAGGAGAGTCCTGGAGAGGATGGTCTCCAGCGAGTGTATGTGTGATCCAAAACATGACTTCTATTTGTGGAAAGTTTTTAACACACACATAAAGGATTACATATGTACAATTTGTAATTTATTCCCATTTGGGTCATGCCTAAGGTAACTCAGGCGGAATAAATACATCATTTATATTTCATCACTTTAAACAGTTGACATTATAGCTACAGTAAATGTTATATTTTGCTTGTAAATTAACCTACAACATGTGTCTTCTGTATGTCTTTGTAGCCATTTCTCATGTCGGCCTTGACGACTTTGTTGAGATGACGAAGAAGTATGCTCAGGGCATTGCACCGTCAACAGTCATGGCTGCTGTAGGAGGCGACGACGACGACGATGATGATGTAGTTGTGAAAAATCCAGATGAATTGCCTCTTCACCAAAAGGTGGGAAGCTCTCAGACTTTGTATGTCAGGACGCGGCTGGTCTGCTGTCACTATGACTCCCAGCCTTCTTTTTACCCTGGCAACCAAGGCCCTGAAAATGGGGAAATTGGGGTTCATGGTTGGCACATTAACCCCTAGGTCACCAGAGGGCCCCTATTTTAAATCTATTCTTTATGTTCTTTGTCTGTTGTTAACCCCATCATGTATAATGTCAGTCTTTCAATTTTCTGTCCCACCTGTACTTGTGTATAATTTTTTTACAGTTCAGGGTCAGCATATTTTCAGTGTATTATCTAGACCCTTCTGACCCCTCCTCTTCATTTGCTTCAACCAGCTGCTGAAGTTCCCCCTGTACGCTCTGCTGGAGATCAAGGAGCACCTCATCGACTGGGCGTCGCGAGCTGGCATGCAGTGGCTCAGTACCCTGATCCCCACGCACCACGTCAACGCACTCATCTTCTTTTTCATCATCTCCAACCTCACCATTGAGTTCTTCATCTTCCTCATCCCTTTGCTGGTTTTCTACCTCTCATTCTTCTCCATGGTCATCTGCACACTGCGTGTTTTCCAGGTTAGTAACTTCTGCTTCTGCTATTAAATGCACATTTAATAGTATTAAATTTGTGTGTTTAATGGTAAATTAAAATTAAAGGAAATTATTTATTCTTGTAACCATGTAAAAGTGCGCTTTTTGTTTTGCCAAAAGACCTACTGGAGATTTGGAGTAGAGGACTACTTATCAACAAGACAGAATTTAACGAGCATCTTTGTCTACAGAATTCAAAAGCGTGGGAAAATTTCCGGGCTCTGACAGACCTGCTGACTCACTTTGAACCTGGTCTTGATCTGGAGCAGGCTGAGACCAACTTTGGATGGACACACTTGGAGCCTTATCTGTAAGCATGCCTCTATTTACCTTCATCATCTTTACTTTGTTGTGCTTGCAAATTTTGAATTTAGTGTCGTTCAAGTTTTACCAGTTTGACTACATCAGTTGACTGTTGTCATGTAGATGCATTCATTAAGTTTTTGCTTGGTTCAGGCAGGTTTTTGTTTTTTGTTATGGTAATGATAAAAAGTAACTAATAATTTTACTTATAAAACAGACAGACAGGATGAATTCCTTTAATCTGATCATCAATAAATGATCATTTATATATGCATATACAGAAGATGGAAAAAATAACTTTTGTAAAGGTGAAGAATTAACCTCAAAATAAACAGTAAAACTAAAGTGAATACAGTCAAGATCACAAATACGTTTGTAAAATTGATTGAATACTTGTGTAGAAAAATGAACAAATCCCGTCTCTTTTCTCAGGTACTTCCTGCTCTCAGTGATCTTTGTGGTCTTCTCCTTCCCCGTGGCCGACAAGTCCTGGATCCCCTGCTCAGAGCTGGCCACCGTCGCTGTCTTCTTCACCGTCACCGCCTTCCTCAGCCTTCATGCCTCTGCTCAGCTCTTTGCTCGTAAAGCCCTCCTCACAGAGGTCCTCTCTGGGGCCTGCTCCCTCACTTACCTCCTGCCAGACTCCCTCTGGTTCCTCAGGGTCTTTGGGAAGACGTTCATCACCGTGCCTCTTGGGGACATAGTGGTCTTAAACCTGGGGGTGCCCTGTCTCCTATACAGCCATCTTTTCTATCTGCTCTTCCGTATGGCCCAGCTGAGAGGCTTCAAGGGCACCTACCTGTGCCTGGTGCCATACCTGGTTTGTTTCACTTGGTGTGAGCTCTGTTTAGTGTTTCTCAATAACGCCACCGCAATAGGACTCATTCGCACCTGCGTTGGCTACTTCCTCTTCCTGTTCGCCCTACCTATACTCTCACTGGGCCTGGCTGCAATGTTCATCGTCCAGTTACTGCAGTGGTTCCTCGCTCTGGAAGTGATGAAGATGGTGGTCACACTGACTATTTGTTTTGTGCCAGTAGTCCTGAGGCTTTGGACCCGCTTCAGTCTCAACCCCATCGTGGTTTTCCACTCATTGTCCAGGAGTAGCATCGTCAAGCTCATTCTGGTGTGGCTCAGTGCGGTGGTGCTCTTCTGCTGGATGTATGTCTACAGGTCTGAAGGCATGAAGGTGTATAACTCCACCCTGACGTGGCCTGAGTACAGCAACCTCTGCGGCCCAATGGCCTGGAAAGAGTCCAACATGGCCCAAACTCAGATTCTCTGTTCCCATCTTGAAGGTCATCGTGTCACCTGGACTGGACGCTTCAAATACGTCCGTGTGACGGACATTGAGAACGGGCCGCAGTCGGTTATCAACCTGCTGCCTGTATTTGTGGGGAACTGGATGCGCTGTCTTTACGGTGAGCCGTATCCTTTGTGTGACGAGGTGAAGAACGTCACAATGGAGCCTCAGCCCCTGCCTGCCCCGGCGCCTCCCCGAGAAGATCCCCTCTGTAAGCTTAAAAAACTAGCCAAGCACGAATGCCACATCAAACGCTTTGATCGATACAAATTCGAAGTCACAATGGGCATGCCGCTGGAGAGGAAGACCAAGAACGGGACGATCATAGAGGACGAAGACGCGACTAAGGACATTGTTCTGCGGGCGAGCAACGAGTTCAAGTTTGTGCTTTTACACTTGAACACAGGAAGCCTGGTGGAGTTCAGTACTATTCTGGAGGGACGTTTAGGCTCCAAGTGGCCCGTGTTTGAACTGAAAGCCATTCACTGCGTCTCGTGCGGCGATGCCCTCGTGCTCAGCCGCAGACAGTACAAGATTGAACACGACTGGAGGCGCACGGCTCAGAGCGCCCTACAGTTTGGCTTTGACTTCTTCTTTAACCCCTTCCTGACCGCTCAGCTAGAGCAACACCCTGAAACAGAGACTGAAACACAGGTAGAGACACAGGAGGAGGGGTAGACAGAGATGCTGGTGTTAAGATGTGTGATAATGATTATAGTACCTTCAGTTGAAGAACATTGACTGTACTCAACTACTCTTAACAGAATCTAATAGCAAAATTGGCAAGTTATTTGCCAGTACTGTCAGAGGGACGACAGATATTTAGACATTTGTGTCATCTGTCCTGATGTAAATCTGAACGTGAGCAAGTGTGTGTTTGCATTCTTATAGCTTTTGAGCCAAAATGTGTGAGAATACATAATATAATGAAATTAAGTGTAAGAAGGGGAGAAAGTTTTTTTTTAGATTAAGTTTACAATTTATAGACTAACACTAAAGGAAGAAACACAATCTAAACCTCCTCAGCTGCGGTCAGCTGTGCGTTTGTTGAAAACATTTCATCAATTTTATGCCACTCTCACGCTCACCAGTGTGAGTGTGATAATGAAGTTGCTTTGATTTGGTCTGTTGTACGAACACTATCTGTTGCATCCAATTTTATGTTTATTTGTCAGTATCATGACACATTTTGTAGCCAAAATCATCAGTATTTACATTTTACATTGTTGTCTGTGGTTGTATGAGAGGAGATGTTGGATTATTTGTTTAACACAAAAGGTTGCAGGTAGGATGTAAATTTGTGGGGGTCTTCTTTGCTGTTAAGCTTTAATCATTTATTATACAGTATATGTCCAGTATGTCATTTTGAAGTGGTTGGTGTTGGAAATGGTTTTCAAGTGCCTTATAAAACTTTAAAGATAATTTGTGAGAAAATAGACTAAATCATGTCTGCAATCATTTACCTTTCTCCTCCCTCACTAGTTCTCATGCCTGCTGTGCAGGGATTTAATATATTGAACATTTTCAGTCCCTGTGTTTCAAGTCAGGATGTCACCACTGTTTTCTATTCTGTGACCCATAAATATGATGAAAACATTTCCTTGTTGCAGTTTTATTTTAATTCCATTATATCAATTCAGAACACCACATTTCAAGATTTGAATCAAGTGCTAATTATTTATGTTACTTGTTTACATGTCAGATCACCTCCTCAATACTCTGTGACACAAATAACCTGCTGAAATATGTGGAGTGTAACTAAAGTTAACCTTTTACAGCATTTTGACTTGTCAAAGTGTGACTAATAACATTATTGATTGCTGCATTTGAATTGGGCCATCATTAATGTAAACAGTTCTACCTGTGCCTTTCCTGCTATGACAAGTCAAAATGTCTATGAATTTGATATATTTGAAAACCAAAACAAGATTCGTGTTAGCAGGATTGATTCAGAGAGCAAAAGGACATGAAGAGCAAGATGGACAAGCTCGACAGGGAAGAAGAGAACAATTTGTGATGGATTTAGTCTTTTTCTCTCTGAAGTTTGCTGTCCCTGATCTGAGAAGCAGCTGATTCTGGAAGGTGCACATATTGATACTCATCAAGCAAACAAGTCAAATCTAAAATATAAAAAAGTCTAGTTCACTACAAACTCAAGGCAGTTTGGGCAAAGTTTAACTTTTGTTTTGAAGAAATGTGCAGTTTAAGTTTTTGGGAATGTTATTTCAATAAGCGAAGCATAACAGAAAAGGTTCAGGAACCATTGTAATAGTGTGCCAGTCACTTTGTCTACAGATGTAATAAGTGTGTAACAACACTAGGTGGTGCCTCAGACCACATGACTTTGCTGATGTCACAGACTGTAATGATGACCCCTTGTAGACTCGTATAAATTGAAGCTATAAAGTGTGCACATTAACATAATAGCTTATAATGGTTTATATAGCTACACTGCAATAAAAACCACAGCTGTACGCTCATTGGATGCAATTTCGTTGAAATCTTTATTCAGAAAAAAACATATTAACATTATTTATAACTGTCCATTTGACAATTTTGTAATCAACATACATTAACACAAAAATATGTGAATTGACATTAGTTTGGTCAGGAGGTGGAGAAAAACTGACACGTCTTCAAAAAAAGGACAAATAAAAGAATAAACTGTTCTCTAAAAATAAAAGATTCTGCACATCAGCAAAGTAATCAGTGAGGAAGGCTGAAGAGATTCTGCTGTAGCTTTGGAGGCAATCATCAATACAGATGATCGAGTCCACAGTCCGTTTATGGATTAAAAAAAACTAAACCTCATACATGTCAAAAACAGAGTTTATATATATACAGACACCATTTAGGCCCTTTGATTTTTTTTCTTTTTTCTTTTAGAGTACAACATTAATCAGAAACATTCCCCATTCTTCTTGGTTCTCAGTTTCACCGAGTAGAAACTGATTCTTGGACGGCTTCATTCAAAATGTACATGTAAGTGTATGAACCGAACACTGGTAAACATGCTTCAGTGCCCGGAGACACAAATAAAGGTAAGAGAGCTCGGTCATCTATGGTTACTCGTGCTGCACGGGGCCCCCGGTGGCCCCTGAAGCCTTTGTACAGCTGGGTCTAAATGGTTGAGAAGGCAGCCAAGTCAGTCAGTCAGTCAATTTATAAACACCTAGGCTAAATCTGTTTGACATGCAGCATCTTTTTCCTTGATTGTTGAAATTATTTTGTTTGTTTTTTAATTGTTTTTTTTTTTTTTTTGCTTGATTTGAGTCGTATTTTAACGGCAAAGTAGCACATGACGCGGCCCCCGGACCAGAAGCAGAATCCACAATCAGAGAAGTTGGAGTTTCAACACTGAGACTGAAACACACTGTGTGGAGCAGATATGAGTGTGTGTCCTCATATTTGGCTATTAAATTCTGCTTCCATCTGAAGGACTGTTGATGTTTTACCTCACTGAAAACAGCCCGGTTGTTCATTGTTCCTGAATCAGAGAGGGCTCAGAGGCGTCTGGGTGCACTTGGGTTAAGGGGAGGGTCCCGAGTTCATCCTTGCACATCACACATATCAATAATTATCATTGTCATCATAATTACCATCATTAAGATCATTTAACAAGAAGTTACAAAAACAAAAATGGGGTAGTTGATCTGAAATCAAACAAACAGCCAGTTACATAAATGCCCCATTTTTTCATCACTGCTGCTGGTAGACACGAAGGGTTTTGTTACACAAAACAGTGGGCTAGGGATAAGAATAGGCTTCGCTCGAGCACACAAACGGCCAAATACAGAGAGGAGGAGGCGGAGGAGGAGGTGGAGAAAGAAAAAGAGCCTGAAGAACCAAAATGAAGACAAACATGTAAACGTCTCTCCATTCTGAGGAGGGGGGGGGGGGTTCATCCCCCTCAGAAGCTGAGCTGTAGCAATCGACACACCATCAAGCACAATCCAGAGGTTAACAATCAAGAAATCCACAGTTCGGACAATTTTGCAATCCATAATCCACTGCGTAATCCAGCCTGTTCCCGTTCTAGCCCTCTCTAGGTCCTTTCAGTTCTGGGAGGCTGGGGAGGGGGTGAGGGAGAGTATCAGTGAGTAGACCTAGATGTGTGTATGTTTTCAGATCGTGCGTGTTTGCCTTCCTGCCTCTTTAGGCATATTCCTGGTGTGTGAGAGAGTGTGTGTACGTGAATGTGTACATTCTGGCATAGTTGTGTGTTCAGGTGTAAACTCGTGTGTATCCACCGGTGACATCTGTTCATTAATGCATCTCAGAGTTGAGTTTGTCTTGGAAGATGTACAGGTTGTTGGTGGCGGCGATGGCGATGATGTTCTCCGTCGGGTGCCAGGCTGTGTGGAGGATCTTCTTTGTGAAGTCCAGACTGTCCACGCTGATGTCGTCCTTCCGGCGCTTTCCTCCGGCGGCGCAGACCCTCCGCGGTTTGAGGACAGCTCGGGGTTTGCTGCTCTCTCTGGACGCTTCCAGGGTCACGTCGCGTTTGGTGTTCCGGTCAAACATGCGGAAGAAGTTGTTGTAGGCGCCGGTCATGATCACACTGGACAGAGGAGGAGAGGAAGCAGTTATAGGAAGCAGTCTTGTTATTTCAGTCTAGAAACTTGTGAGGACTGTTTCGCTTATTTCCCAACCTAACCTTACACAGCCATTAATACATGACCAAATTTCAAGCATCGGTTCATCCAATTTACAAAAAGACATATTTTTCTACGAGTACTATGCTTAATTACAATTTTGAGGTACGTGTACTAGTGTGTTTGATTCTTCTTTATACTTCTACTTCACTAAATTTTAAAGGGAAGGAAATATTGTACTTTTTTACAATTCACAACATATCAAACAGTAATAATCCAATAATGAAACTTCCAATACTTTACACACATTACATTAATGTTAATGTGATCCTTTAAAAAAAGGGGGTAAAAGCCATGCATTCAGAATTTGAAGTACAAAAAAGTAAAACATTTACTTTTACTTAGGTACCCTTTCAACCACAGAATTTTCTGCTTACCCAGAGGTATCTCTAGCCATGTATAATTTCAGGTTTATATGCCCAGGTTTTGAGATATCCATCTCTGCTGCCACGTAAATACACAACGGAGGTATATAAAATTAAATTTTGTGGTGCTAACAATGCTAAACATGACTTTTGCAAAACTCAAGCATCTTGTCCTCCAAAAAAAACAATGTTGGTTACTCTGGATAATCCAGGAAACACCCTGTCAGCTACTTTCTGCTGAACATATTGTTCCAGTGAAAATGTGAGGTCTGAGTGGATTATCTGGAGCAAAAAGGACGCTGTTTCTGGGAATATGTAGCTGTTGAATCTTTCAAATGTAATCTCACAACACTTTAAAGAGCACTGCAGGCAGAAATACCTAAAATTAGAGCCTGATCGATATATTGGTCAGCTGATATTAATAGTCGATATTGGCCTATCACAGATATATTGGTATCTGCGTATATGTTGTCCGATATGTGCCAATTTATATTTTTATTTTAAGTTATATAGGCAGCATTTTATGTATAATTATGTATATCCTTTTTCTTAATTCAAGTTTAATATATACGTACCTACGTTTTTTTTATTTATAGTAATTTATAATTAAATTCCCAGCAGTTCACTGTTTCAGTGCACTGATGTCATTTTATACAATTAAGCTTATTGTTAAACTGTTAAATATCTTGCCTCCATTACATATCTTTGTCGCAAGTGTTTGATAACCACATTTGAGGGATCATTGCAAAAATGTGCTGTGATTATCGGCCGATATGTCGTTATCGGAATTTTTTTACTCCCTAATATTGGTATTGGCATTAGCCCCAAAGATCCAGTATCGGTCAGGCCCTACCTAAAATATCTCAAAACTTGGGCACATAAAACTGAAACTCTCAGCATGACAAGAAACCACCAGGTGGAAGTAGAAAATTTAAATTGAGGTGAACTAACTAAACTGTTAATAATTATACAAACATACTAAAATAATGAAATACCTGTCCGAGCCGTTCCAGGCACACTCAAACTTGTCAAAGATGCAGTCGTTTTCGTAAAGGGAGCACAACTTGCTGCGGAGGTAATCATGAACCTGGAGGATTACACACAAACACACAGAGCTATGATTAAAAATGAATGTAACACACAGCTGCTTCACTCTCAGGTATAGTCTCCATGTAAACTATAAATAGAGGAGTGAACAGAAGATGAACACACACACACACACACAAAGCTTGGCACAGACAAAACACATTAAATGCAGGCAAGTTGTAACGCGAACCGCCCCGAAGGCAACACTAATAAGAAACAACACCAGCCCTCAGCAATCTGAGGGCCAGGAGTGCATTTTAATCTAAACTCCTTTTCCGTAGAAGTAAATCCATTAACATCCCGCTCTCTATTATCAAACCCACCAAGGGCATGATAATAGAGACACACATGTGCACACACACTCACATATTCACTGACTAATAACTCTTTTCCCTTGTGTTTTCATTCGACCTGCCTGTGTCAGCACTGTGTCCACTCGGTGATGCAAGGGGCTGAAATCTACACCTTCTCCAGTCACCGTGCTCTGCATTAAGCTCCCTGTTTTCACATTCTGCATAAAGTCAGCAGTCAACAGTCGCCTCCTCAATCAATAAACGGTCAAGCTGAGGTCGGCTCATGGTTGTACATCAAACCTGGTGACATTTTTGTTTTCCCCTTTGGGTCTTTCTGCACAGGGTGAAATGATAGTGTCAGCTGGAGTTAAATATATACTCTTTTTGTTTGTTTGATTTAGAGTACAGTGCCTCATTCCTTATGGATTTACGCATATTTTTCATGCTCCAGGAGGAATACAGGTGTAAATTTACCAAAACAAGGAGAAGTTTGACCATGAAACCCCTTTCCTCCCCTCTGTTTCTCCCACCTTCCTCCATTCACCCACAAACCGTCTTCCTCATCCTCATCCATAAACCAACTCCTCATTCTTCTCTCCTCCTCTCATCACACCATCCTCACTCTCCCAGCCAAACCCTCACCCCTCTCCTCCCTCCCTCCCTCCCTCCCTCCCTCCCTCCCTCTCTTCCTCCTTCTCCATGCTGCATTGCAGATCTAGGTGTCGGGCGCTGTGTAAGGTATCCCTCCTTCCTGCTTCACTTTATGAGTGGAGGCTCGCAGCCTATAAATAGCTCCAGTGCGTCTTTTAGCCTCCCACTCCTGGCGGCCTCATAGGCCCTCACACGTCAAGCAGACACACACACACACACGTTCACCCACACGCCCGTGACACGAATACTAAACACACTGAAAAAAGGAGTTGATAAATACTTGTACAGCGCATAAATACATAAACAGAAGATGGTGGGGCCTATTGTAAACACTTAGAAGTGACATTACACACGCAGAAATAGAAAAAGCTTTTTTTTATCTGCTTAGTGTAAAGAATGTCTTCTCTCAAACACACTGTTTGTTTACATTTTTTCACAGCATGTTAGGCCCACTTACAGTAATCTCTCATCCCACATGCATTGCATAATGATAATGTACTATTTGTCTCACACATTGGTTAATCTGCCAAACACGCAGATTTCACATCTACAGATTAAAGTCCAAAGTTTAAAACTTCAGCCACAGCGAGGGTTTCTGGTGATTCTGCACTGATGAGAAGAAGTGCATTTTCTGGCGAGTAAATAAATCCAATTATCCTTAAAAGGTTTTGGAAAAATCCAATCATCAGTAAGTACGGTGATTCTGAGAGACAACCTTCTTCCCCTGATCCATTTATGTTGAGAATCATGCTTATTTTCCACGATGACAATGTCCTCTTTCAGTAAAGGGAGAGTTAGTCACCTACCGGCTTGGAAGACATAACAGCTATTTCAACCAGAAACACTTCCGTCATTAAAGCGAACATTTAATACAAACAGTTAGATAGTTTCAGTCGGCAAAAGAAGCTTTTCTTCTCTTTGAGGGAGCTCTCAAAGAATCCAAGCAGCAACGAGGATACTGCTGGAAGAACTAAATCCCCACACATTTTTAATAATGCACATCCATTGCCATCTCTTTCAGTTTGTGCTCAGTCTGTGGAAATTGTTAACCGTTTCGAGTATCTGAGAACATAAGTTAATGATAAATTAATTTTCACAGCGTGTGGATGTGGATGCTAAATGTAAGAAAGCCAGTCAGAGATCACTTCTTCTTCTAAAGAATTTTGGAGTATGTAACCCTGATAGAGAGCATCTCAGTCTGGGATGGTGATCTGACTGTTGCAAACACAAACGGGTTGACTGGCTTGTTAAAGCAGGCAGAAAATTTGTAAGTTGCCAACAAGAATAATTAGATGCTCTGTATAACATTGGTGTATACAGGAAAGCTCTGTCTATTATTAACAACACTGAACATCACGAAATTACATGAAATTCGATATAACACCTCCTAAATGATGTTATACAACACTCCTGGTAAAGAAAAAGGGCTGTTATAAAGAAAAAATAGCACTGTACACAACAAACAGTAAAAATGAGGCTGTGGAAGCTAATATGATTGGATGCTACTAGTTAGCTGATAGCTGGACAATTTAGCAAATGCTAGTGAGGCATAAATGAAACAACCAATCAGCAGGGGCAACGGTGACCTCTCTGAACTAACATGAGGAGTAGTTATAAATTTTACTGGGGTGATGATTACTTAGCATCACTGTATTTGTTATGACCTGCAATTATCCCTGCACCCTGATGTGGATAAAAAACTTACATTAATGCTTCCTGGACTACTGATTGGTTCACCTGAGTAAAGCATCAGAGCAACTTGCAATAGAGACAATCCTGAGGGGGGAAAATATTCACTCTGGTGTTTCTTGCATTTCAACACTGCCTCACAGGTGTCACACACCTGGTATGTCTCCAGGGGCTTGCTCTCCATGTTGAGGTCCCAGACTTTGGCAGTCAGGTAGTCTCTGGTGAGCAGGTAGCGACCGCTGTGGCTGAACTTGACGTCCGACACCGAAGAGATAATCTCGGAGAAGAAGGAGCGAGCGCTGGGGTCCTCGGGCTCCTCAAACACTGTAGAGGAAGGGGGGGGGGGGGGAGTGGTGTTAAGCAGAGTGTGATAAAGGAGGGGGCTGTGGAAGTTGATTTAGGTGTGGAGGTTTCTCAGTGCAAGTGTTACACACCACACAAAAGGTGATGAGTGTGTACTTGCAGAGATATGCAGACAGATGACTACAATACACAAATACCACTACTACTACTGCGTGCTCATAGACAGGTGTTGCTGTCTGACTGTCTGTGTATTACTGTAACATCTAGACGTTTGACACATTCCTAAAAATAAAATACAACCCTGCGAAATGTAGACATTTCCCTTTGAAGATAACACAACTTAGATCCCCGGCTGTGCTTACAGCTCCACTGAATGAAGTTCAAGTGTTCACTGCACTAGTGACTCCTACTTGATGAAGCTGCAGATCTTGTGGAAAGTAAAAGGGTACAAACTAGAAAAAAAGAAGGCTGGGAAACTACACATGGTCAGTATAAAAAATGTCACATGAATTGTTGTCCCTTAAGGAAAGCAGATTTATGGGGGAAACTAACCCTGACATAAAAAATGGGTCTCTTAGTTAAAAAGAAATATTACTACATAATGAAAAAATGTTCCAAAAGAAATATATTGTGGTCCTAAAGTGTGGTGAAATCAAACTCCTTATTTTTGATGTTCAATCATTTACAGTAAATGAAGATACTTGATGTTTTGCAGGTAGGAAGAAAAAGTAGGATGTTAATCTAAAAACTTTACCAGGGTTATACTTTGAAAACGGTTAAGTTGATGTGATTTGTAGTTCATGCAGAAAACCATGCAAAACCAGCTGTATCAGATATTTTGAGACTTTATAAGAGATGGTGTCTTCCATCCCGGCTCCCAGCGGGTTTACTCACATTTGGAGTGTTTGTCGCACAGCGCTGCTTCTCGCATGTCACAGAGGCGCAGGGTGCCTTTGCTGCTGCTATAGACAAACAAGTTACAGTGGTGGGGGTGAAACTCAGCCGCTGTGATCACCTCTGTCAGATCCTCCATGTTGGCTGGCTTGATGTCCACAATGTCTGAGAGAAAGAGGCTTCGCTCAGGAAAACAACAGGGACAGTGAGCTTCCTGGCTTCCTGTTTTAGTCTATGAACTGTTTTTATGCACAGAAATCTACTGTACTGTATGTACACATTCATTCATTCATTTGTCGTTTTATCAATTTTATCCACTAACTGAATCAATCCACTAACTGTGTTTGAATTCATGTGTACATCCACACAGGCCCGTAATCCACATACAAAACAAAAACATAAGCATATGTAAATGTATACATAAGCAACACAATGTAAATAATTTACAGCACAAATAAAGCAAACCAATATAAATATATCTTGGGGGTGGGGGGATTGTTGGGAGAAAGGTAATTCCATATTCAGATAAATATATTGTAATATTATAAATCCTGTCTGGGTCGGGGATGTGACTGTACTGTGTCCTATTGAGCTGGATTAAAACTCAGAAAGAGGGCTGAAATATTTATGCAGCCATTGAATTATTCATTACGCTACATTTTCACTCCTCAAGAATAATAATTCCCCTCCCCCAACTCTGTGTCTTTGTGCATTTCTTTATACAACAAAGTGGGATTTACAGTGAGGGAGTTTGGTGTGTGTGTGTGTGTGCGTGTGTGTGGGATTTATTATTGTGCATGTATGTGTTAATATATGCATTAATTATCTGTGTCCTTGTGCTTTAATAAATCTAGTCTTGCTTTTATATGTGTTGGTGCATGTGTGTTCACGCTCACGCCTACATGTTGGCACGCATGCTTGTTTGTCTTCATCTCCTCTCCTCACTCTGCATGCATACTATATAACCCACAAAGGATACTGAAGCTGCGGTCGGTGATGTCCAGATGCCAGAGGTTGATCCGCAGGTCGTCAGCTGACATGTAGGTCTCATAGTCGGAGTTGACGGAGATGGAGTTGACGTGGTAGGTGTGGGCGTTGGCAAACACTCGCCGCGGGCTCACCTCCACCATCAGGTCCATCGGCTTCAACACCGGCACCTCGGAAAGACAGTTAGAGCGAGTTTAAAATCCCATGTCACTGATTAGGAGAAGAAAAAATGTAAAAATACAGACACTAGATTCCATTTAAATCATTTTATTGTATCATGAATTAATATTTAATAAACTACTTCATTTGACATCAATAATACATTTCATGCTGGAACCCAAATTCACTCGTTTGATAGCTCGATCAAGTGCCAATTCAGTGAACTTAGTAGAGCTCATTTGGCATTTGCATCAACACACAATTTCTTTGTTGATACACGATTTACATTTTTATAGACTGCTTAAATGTGTGTTCTTATTTGCATACAGCACAGCGGGAGCACCACCACCGTGCACACACGTGTTCTCAGACCTCTAAAGAGACACCCTGTGTGCTACTGATCGCCCAGAATTCATTACAAATAGAAACATTGAGGCGTCGACTAATTTAGATCCAGTCCAGATGTTCTGTTGCTGTTCTCTACAGATGGAAGTAGTGGATTTCTCCGCCCCCACACACTCACACTTACACACATGTACCTTTGTGCCAGTGACCCATTTTTGCACATGCAAACACATCTGTACCCACTGACCCAGTTATGTTGCCCAACCTACAAATTATGAATGTTTGAGTGTGTGTATTCACATGTGTATAGTTAAATAGATAGATAGATAGATAGATAGATAGATAGATACCTGTAGGGAGGTGACAGTGGAGATGTCCTTGATGCGACCCTCCTCATCCTTCAGGTTATATCCTTCTGGCCGTTTGTCTCTTTCACTCACCTTCCACAACTTAATGGTCTTATCTGAAAGACAAAACAGGAACATTAGCTAATCAGGTAAGAATGAGAGAGATAATTCGTAAGTGTAACTAATGAATAATAGGTGCTTGGTGATATGCTATCTGGAGATGGTTAGATGTGATTAAGTAGGCTAAATATGGATTTTATCTCCAATTTTTAAACCTACAATAGTTAAACCTAAAGGAAAACGTTGCTATGTTGCTGTTTAAGGATTGCAGTATAAAGAGAACTTTAACCAGGCACTTGAATCCAGCAGAAAAGACTTAAAAAGACGAGACAATCCACTCAAAGCTGTCAGTTCTGACAGCGTGGACTCTGATACTCTAAATGAGCTAACAGCGAGGTTTTGTCTCATCAACACTGACTGACACAGAGGGTTTCTGTATTATATTGAAAAAATGACAGCAAGCATCCCAGCAGCAGCATTAGCTAACTGCTGAGGCAGGTCTTACATTTTTCATACCCACAATCATAAATAATATAGTACTTAAATAAATCAATAACTGTGCGCTCAGGGAAAAATCTATAGATCTTCCAATATAGCCATAAACTCAGAAAGTAAATTAATGATGGGACCTCTCTTCCAAGGCAGACAAACTCAGATCCTAACACAGTACAGAAATGTGATGCAACACTCGCAGAAAAGCCCCCTGCACATTGCAAACTTAATAAATCTCTTTATCCGAGGGAAAATCTACTTTACTCGAGTGACTCAAATTTAAATGTGAGCGTAATTCCTTTAATCGCTTTAATGCCCTGCCATGCCCTTCACTTTGTCACACACCTCTTAAGGGACAAACACGGGTAACTCAGACATGAGAGCACAAATAATGCCACATTTTACAAACTGAAATGGATTATCTTTCATACGTCTCCACTGATAAATTGCAGCGTGAACACCTTGTGAAAGCAAAATCGTTCAAGTGTGTCGCGCAAAAAATATCAACCGAGCACATCCCTGCCTTTGTGACATCCTGGATCCTTTGAGAAACTCACCATTGGTAGAGAGGAGGAAGTGCGCAGCGTTCTGCTGAGGCAGCCATCGGATCTTATTGATCTTCTCCTCGATCTCCAGACTCTTAAGGTAGTCGAACTCGGGCTCGTGGCTCTGGAAAGTGCTGTAGACATTGTATTCACCCTGGGAGAATGGCTCAGACTTGCTCTGTGGACAGAAAAGGTGTGTGAGAACATGGTGAAGGGAAGAGAGCCAAAATTTCAGTGTGCACCTCCTCACATGTAACACCAAGGGGCCTGAGGCAGTCACCTCCACTTGGATCATCTGAAGAAATGGCATGGCACAGACTCTGCACAGCTATAATGACACACTCTCTGACACAGCAGGGGCATCAACTATTTATCAATCAATCTAGACTGTAGCTGGAGGGGAACAGTGTTCGTTCATCACTGCACTCACAGCTGGGATGAAAAACGCTATATTTGTGTGTACGGCTGTAAGTGTGTGTCTACCTCAGGTTCCCTCTGAAAGATGACCACTCGGCCCCCCTTGTCCCCTGTGGCCAGGAGCTCTCCTGTGTGGTTGAACTCAACAGTGGAGATGATATCAGCTGTGGAGAAGGACAAAGATGGAGGAGGAGACAGAGAGGGAGACGTAGCACGAGAAGAAAGAAGAGTGGGGAAAGAGAGAGCAGCCATTAGCTAATTGACCACACATCATCATTCATCATCATAATCTGTTTATGTTCACCTGCATCTAAATTATCCCACGAAGTCAACAGTCAACGCATTAATGTGTAAGTGGATTAAAATATGCAAATGAATGTGTAGGATAAAATATATTTGGTCAACAACAAACATATTAGCCCGTCAAAAATGCACAGAAAATCAAAGAGATACACACACAGCTGTTTCACATTAGGCACAGGTGTTATCTGTTTTCCAGTATGACACATACACAATGACGCACACTATGACTCCCGCTCATGAGATTACAGTGTCACTTGAGTTCATCGCATGTGTGTATATGCAGTAATTATGTACTCTAAGATCTCTGTAGTGCTTTAAAGACTACATAGAACTCTTAAGTGTATTTGTGACTGAATATCATTCAAATATTATTTTTTATCAGTACAATAATTTGCCATGACATTAATTACAGTCTGACTCACTGACACACTGTAATACGGGGAGTAAGCACTTCGTTAACCACTTAGCATTTACTAACTCAATGGACCTTCCCTGCATCACACTATACACAGAATCTGAAAAGCACTTGTGTGTTGTCTAACGAAGGACACGGCAGCATCACATCTGAGGTTTGAATCTGGTTTAATGTTGCATGTAGTCTCCTCCCTGTCCTTCTGCCTACTTATCCTCCTCTCACTCCCCCTGTGTGTTACAGATCAAGGTTTTAGTTATAAACATTTATTTGGAGAGAGAGCTGCTCCGGAGCTCAGTGGTTAAATCTCTTTCGAAGCAACAAGAGACGGAGGCTAAATGAGGAAGAGGTGGTAAGAGATGATGGAGCTGAGCTGGCATGAAGCCATGTAAAGCTATCTTTTGGTTATCTAACCCTCAAAACTGTACTGGATAAGCTATATAAAGACTGTCATGATGAATGGGTGAATCTAAAAAGTCATCAGGGCTCTCAGCTGCCTCATTTTCATGTGTTTGAACAAAACAAGTAAACAAGTCGAGTCAGTACGCCAACAGAAGTGAACCGAATGTTCAGTTCAGTTGTGAAATTTCAAATCTGTGTCCTGCAAAGTTCTCACACTTGTAAACACAAAGGCCGTGTTAAGGACAGACGCTGGTGATGCTGATCACCATGGCGATTACTTCCGTGCTGACTGGATAATCTTCAAAATTATCATAATCACATAATCATCACATAGTCACAGCAACCTCACGGATTCTGTAGTTTTCTTTATCAAACTCCAGCTTTCATGACGTCAACCAGCATTCTACTGTACATCAGGACACGAGCAAAACCATTCAGTTCACTAGTTCGCTTGCTGGTGTGTGGGACAGAACGTTATGTGCTGTTTATGCTTCTTCAACACTGACAACTTTCAGATTGTTCCGAACAATCAGTCTTTCCACCACCATTAAAAACTGTTTTGTGCTCCTCAGCTCCACCAATCGAGGTTTAACAATAAAAATGTGTGAGCAGAACATCACAGTTCCATCTGTGAAGATACTGTCCTATGCGGGAATATTTCCTCAGAAATATATCCTTGCAGTTTGACTCAATCTCAGCTTGTGCAGTTTACTGGGTTGTTAAACCAAGCATGACCAAAGAAGATGCCACATTTCCTGCATTCAACGAGGTGATACGTAAAAAACTGGTCAGTGTGTTTGTAGTTTTTTGAGATTGCTGAAAATTGTTGACCATACAAACATTAAACCTATGCTACCTTACAAAAACATAAATACACCTTTAAAGCCGACATAAGTGGAATTTCAAAGTTTCCCACCTTGACCCCCCCTTTGTAATGGTATCAATAAAGAGACTATAGCAGACAGCAATACACGCCGTTGAACACTGGACATTGACATGAATAGACTGAAAGCAACACATTGACTGCACCAGTTTTCATTAGGACTATCTCAAATAGACATATATCATCAGGATAAGTAAAGATGTTATAATAACACAAAAAATCTAAATAATATAGCTTTAATAGTAGCTTTAAATGCCACAAAATCTACTTATTTTCAAATGATGTTTAAGGTAATCAAGCTTCCACAGGGTTCCACTCATATTTTGCTCACAGGTTACCAAAAATATTGTAGGAAGGTGCATTTCGACTGACCAAGTCCTGCCTCAGATTTTTGTATAGCAAAAGCTCAAATCTGCCAGTGAACTACCAAACAATCAAATACTATCTTTAAAAAGGTCATAAATTAGCTTTGACAATGAGACTCATTTCAGACATTGGATCCCTTCAACAAAGGAGTCCACTGAGCTCCGTTTTGATAGAAAAGAACATGGGCCTCAATAAGCATTGAATGTAATAAAAGTAGAGCGTGGAGAGTGTGTTTATTGAGAGTCGGAGTGATTCAAAACTGTAGCCTTGCCTATTTTGTGGTGGCCTTGAGAGAGACAGATTTTATGATGAGGGGAGGCAGGGACTGCTCCTCACCCTCTACCACAACACAACCTTATTCATCCTGTTCCTCACACACTCCATGTATTACTGGGTGCCTCTTTCTCTCTTTCTTCCTTCTTTACACGAGTCATTGTACTTGTTTCTCCATCTCTCAGCTGCTCCAGTGCCTCCTTTATTTCTCTGTTTCAATTTCTTTCCTCTATTTCAGGCTTTCTCTACCCATGCCTTTCTCATCTTGTCATCTCTCGCTCCCCAATCTCTCTCTTTTGCCCCATTTCACTCTCTCATTTTCTTCATGGTTTGTCTATCCACTTTCAACCCTGTCTCTCTCTCTCTCTCATCCCTCCCCCACGGCACTCTGCTGCCTGGCTGTATGTTAGCGTGTACATTGTGGTGGTGATGCTGGTGGTGGAGGAATGGGAAGGATGGAGAGGGAGGTGCAGGCAAGAAGCGCTGGGGCGGAGGCGGTGGAGGGGTCCTCCGGTGAGCAGGGATTGCCATGGTAACAGGCTGAGCCAACCAGTAGCAGCGGTACTCGTAACGGTTAGCCGTATATGGCAGGGTGGTGAAGGAGGAAGTGGGATTCATCAATCCAATCCTCGTAGGAAGAAGGAACGTGGTAAAATAATTATGTCGCTGCCGTTTTGTCCACTAATAAACAATGCTGAATTTAATACCAGGAGATGGAGCAGACACTATGGAGCAAATTGAGGATATGCAGATAATTAAAGCATACACACACGATACGAACACAGACCACTACGCATGCTGTCAAACTCACAAACACATGTACGCACATCAGGGTGTTTTGAAAGCTCAAAGTCACATAATGATGCATAGCAATTGTGTGTGCTTGATTCTATAGTATATATGTGTGTGTGCACAACTGTGTCTTCACTCGAGTCACACAGAGAAAGAGCTAAGCTAAGCAAAACCACAGAAGCGGCACACAATATATCTGAATAAAATATGGAGCACCCACTCTCCTCTCTCATCCTCTATCTGTTTCTCAACAATCCTCTCTATGTATCTGAGTTTCTCTCTGCCTCACACACGTCTCATCTGTCTATTTCACTCTCTTTATCAGAAGAGCACTACAGAGAAATAAACCACTAAGAATACAAACAACCACCGCAGAAACATGCAGCATCATGAGCGCTGTGGCTCTCCTCCAGGACGCACGACTGGCCATGGTACTCTTGTAAAATATGAGTGTGTATGCGGCTGTCTGTTTGACTTACAGCTTGACAAACCTATGTCTTATAGTGTAGAAGTGTGTGTGCTACAGCAAGCCAGCTGTGTCTGTCTCCCACAGACAGTCCATTAGCATCAGCAGGCCTGTCTGACTCATCGCCACACTGCAGGAGCTGGGGGAACACACTGTGACTGCGAGTGCATGCGCCCACACATACAGTACATATCAACACAAAACAGCACTCAAACATGAATGAACCCAACGACACAGAGAAGCACAAAAAAAAAAAAAAACATGCACAAATGGTAAACAGCCAACACACAAACACGACAGAAAATGAATCAACAACAATTTTGGTAATTCATTAGTCATTTAAGTCGTCTATCAAGCAAAAATGCCAAACATTTGCTGGTTCCAACTTCTCAAATGCTGCTTTTCTATGTTTTATATCACTGTAAGTTGTACATCTTTGAAAATCTGTCGGTTGAACAAAACAATTTGAAAAATACCAAAAAAAAAAAAAATGTAAGGGGCATTTTTTCACATTTTTCTGACATGTGAAATATTAGATAATTAACAGATCATTAAAATACAGCCCTAGTCTGTATTGTACATATCCAGAGTAGTGCTCATCTGTGGCTTCAAACTTGAACAAGGCAGGCGCTCTTGAGATGAGAGGAGAGGAACAAATGAGAAAAGCAATGGTTTGTGGGAAAGATGGGGGGTGGTAGCGTAGGTAGAGGGAGGGGGAATTCCTTTTGTTTTTTTTGGTAGGGCTACTATAGGGACAGAGAGGGGAGCAGACGTCCCACAGTCACAATTATAGATATCTTAAGTCTGGGTAAACATGGACCATTAAAGCCCAGCCAAAAACACACACTCCTTAAAAGCGAGGACAAGCCACCACTCAGCAGGAGATGTGTGTGCGTGTGCGTTGGCGAGTGTGTGTGCGTGCTGCAGCTCAAGCACCCCGCATTTCCTGTGTACGTGTGCACAAGTGTGTGTACTCAATTACCCTGTAGAGAAATAAACGGGTTGGAGGGAGAGAAGGAGACAAGGGGAGAGACTGCCGGAGGGAGACGTTAAATTGATCCCATTTCCTGCAGGTTTGGAGTTACCTGATAAAAAAAATGGTGCATGTGATTGTGTTAGAGGTGCACATGTGTGGAGAGGAGTGATTTAAGCCCGGCACAGCGGGGAATATGTCATTTCTCCAAACACACACCGGCACAATGGAGCAGAGCTGGTGTGAGCCTAATGGTTATAGACACAAACAATTAGAATCACAAACCAAGCCGGCTTCAGCATGTGTGAAATACACCTGTTATCCTGCTTTGCCTACCTGCAAAAACATCTTCTGGCTGTATGAATTCTCAAAGCTGCAATGTGTGCTTTTTTTTTCTGTGTTGATAAAAAACAGATTTGTGAGACTGTAACATAAAAAAAGATTAGGAGCTTAGCTGGTTTACACCCAATCTAACCCCGGTGATATTGAAAATTCAGATTATGCCTCATAAATACTGAAATGTAATCCCGTATTCAGAAAACTCTCGCTCTTTTTTTCATGCTGCCCCTCTGACAGTATCTTTCTTTGTGCATGTGAGTGAGTGTATGAATGCCTATATTTCCATTTATTTACAGTACATGAATGTGTGTGCAGAGGTTTAGAGAGTGTGTCTGTGTATGTGTGTGTGTTACTCAACATTAGATAGAAGTAGAAGTAAGACAGATCTGCTTTGAAGGAGACAAGGCATCGTCTGGTCAAACTATTTAAGGAAATCAATCACACACATTCACACACAATCTACATTGCAGCGAGGCAGACAGTCTGGGACAAAAATAAAGAGACAAGTACAGAAATAGACACACACGAAAAGGATGAAGCAGACAGACAGAGACAAAGCGATGTTTGAGATATTTATAACACTCAGACTCACGTGAGAATTCACCTCAACTCAAATGTCTTACACTTAATGGCACACACTCCATGTGAAAACACACACACACACACACTCCCCACATCTGCCACACACACACAGACTCTCATGCCTCAGACTGGGGTCATGTGGCGCAACTGTGCGGCATAGATACTATGACCTTCGGGAGAGAAGAGGATAGAGCACACACCTTCAGTGTAAGAGGCAAACGGCTCGGGCTCCAGAGAAAGGGTAGTGATGTCGGAGCACAGGACCTGGATGGGGCTCAACATCCTGGGGGAGGACTCCAGGGTGGAGAGGGGTGGACAGGATGGGGCGGAGCTCTTCAGGCTATAGCCAGGAGCAGCCCTGCAAGAGGAGCAAGGATGGAGGGAGGGGAGGGGAGGGGAGGGGAGGCAGGGGGCAACAGGGAGGAGCAGAGGGTTAGGAAGGAAGGAAGGAGGACCGGGCAGGGTGGGGTTGGGGGTGGTTAAGGAAGGGACTGAGTTACTACGTCACCACATTTGGCCATGAGTACTCACCAAAGACAACCGACTGGTGGTGTATTCATGATCATACTGTATCTATATGTACCATGATGTGTCTATGTGTTGGGTTTGGCAGGAAGGGTAGAAACACATGCAGGGTGGACACAGATAAACAGCTAAAAGGACAGAGTCTCAGGCCTCTTATCTACAGGTGAACATTATTATGATTACTGCATGTCACAGGGAGGAGAAGAAAGCAAGACGCTCTCTCACACTGACAATGATAGACAGTTAGAGGTCGGTGAAGCTCATTTACAAGTACGTGCCTGTGACTAACAATAATTATTTATATTATCGCTCAGTCAGTTTTTTTGATAAATCATTAATCAACTATAAAATGTCAAATATAATGAAATCAGCTCACACATGAGTCCAAAGCACTTACTTTTAACTGTTAATCTACTGTTCAAATACCCAATAATCAATTTTAAACTGTATACAATGAAGAAAAGCAAGTAAATATTTAAGTCTGAGATGTTGTGATCAGGAAATGTTATTATGGTATTTTTACTTTTAGAGTTATTATGATAATAATTTAACACTTTTTAATAGTATTTAAATGTCTTGCCTTGTGTTGCTTTTATATTCTGTTTTGATGCCTTTTATGCTCTATGTAAAGCACTTTGAATTGCCTTGTTGTTGAAATGTGCTATACAAATAAACTTGCCTTGTCTTAATTAATTATAATTAACATATAGATTTGTTGATGTTATTTTGTATGTTTGTATTTATATCACTTATTTTGATTTAATTAAATCTGTAGTGGTTCTTCCTCCTGTGTTGTTGTAGTATTGTATCCATGTGCATGTTAGTGTCAAGAGCTTGTATTTTCCATTGTGTGCGTTTTTAAGCTCCTCTCAGAACTGAAATATTCTTTATTCTCTTTCCAAAGAAAACTGGATTCTGTCAAAATCACATCAATCTACAGCTGTTTTCTTAGGTGTTTTCTTACAGTGTAACATGAGTAATATGTTGGGGTTTTCACTCCACAACATTGATATGTAGACACTTTTGTACATTATACACAACAGTAGTGGGGTTTATGTGCCTTCATTATTTATTAAATGTAATAAATCATGAATAATTTGCGCACAGAAGTCTAAAAAAGTATTGATTTTTGATGCAAATGCATACTTTTTATTATTTCACAAGTATTTAAAGCAAAGCCTCATCCATTCTTGAACCCAATGCCACTCCAGACATAGGTGGGATTGTAGCAAAGGGAGATATTGAGGAGGGCAAAGGGAATGACAAGAAGGGAGCAAGAGATGGAGGGAAGACGTGAGGGGAGGAACGGTAAAGTAGAGGGAGGTTAAGCATCCCTACTCTCTGGGAGTCAAAGGGCAGGGGAATCCCCACAGGAGGATCTACAGACATACTGTTATGTATGCACACGCACACACACATATACACACACAAACACTTACACACACCCATACATATACACAGACCTGAACAAACAAAAAGACACACAGTATGTGCTCAAAGACACAGACATGAATATGAATGCAACACAGGCAAAAAAAGGGAAGGTGGAGACACACTGGAGCTAAAAAATACACCCAAGCATTAAATCACATGCACCACTTCTCTCTCTCTCTCTGTATCTACCACCCTCTGTCTTCCTCTTTAACACACACATACAGAGGCACATTGTGTTTGAGCAGCCTTTAGAGCACTGTTGGATAATTGTTTGGCAGACGTGCCACTTCAGCACTGGGCAAAGCTGTGAGTTGCATTAGAGGACCGATGGGGAAAAAGAGAGCGGGAGGGAGGGAGGGAGGGAGAAGAGAGTGGGGGATGGAAATGGGGTGGAGGACGGGGGATGGGGTGAGCATGGAGGAAAGGTG
Organism: Scomberomorus guttatus; assembly: GCA_038419695.1. Classification (NCBI taxonomy): domain Eukaryota; kingdom Metazoa; phylum Chordata; class Actinopteri; order Scombriformes; family Scombridae; genus Scomberomorus; species Scomberomorus guttatus. The sequence goes on along the minus strand of CM076452.1, from coordinate 16,087,864 downwards.
GAGGGGGTTGGAGTGGATGAGGAAGAAGAGGCAGGTAATGAATCATATTGTTTATTTGTGACAGAAAATGACTGGAGATTGATTTTTAGAGCATAATTTGTACTTCTTCTTCTGCAACTATTGGGGTGTCATCCATGTGTTGCACAACCCTTTCAGACCAATAATGTTCAATGTGTGTGTGTGTGTGTGTGTTTGTGTGCTTGTTCACCTTGGTGTGAGCTCATCAGCAATTCACCCTGAATAATGTCTGTGTCTGCCTGAGATGTGTGGAATAATTAAAACTGCTATTATTGGTGGGTGGAGACGACCTGTCAATCATATTGGCCAAGCATGAAAAGCAGCATGTTTATCATCACGGACTGTTGCTATGGCAATAATGGATGGTTGGTGATGGATGTTAAGACTGATTTTCTGCCATTCACTCATCAAAATCCTTTTTCTGAAATGGACAAAGACACAAATTGCTCATGGACGTAAATATAAGAGAGATATAAGACAGACACGCTCACTTGCACAAACACACACAACAAAGACAAACAAAGACACACATAGATATTCTTCAATCTTCTCAGCGGTACAATGTGTTGAATGCACACACAAGCATGTACAAAATCAACAGGCAGCACTACAGGTCTCCCCTGACTATAGCATGTGCTTCTGTGCGAGGGAAATTAGATAGTGCAGGCACAGGAAGCATGATTCCCTTTCTGCAGTGATACCAGGATCACAAATGAGCTTGCAACACGTTCGTGACCCTCAAATGATAATCCGCTGTTCTGGTCTAAGAGGTGTGGTGAACAATGAGCTGTGCGTAAGAAACAGATTGGGGACAGACAGACAGGCAGGAGGGCAGACAGGGAGGCTAATGTGCAGGTGAGATTAGTGGTGTAATTGAGATTAGCAGAAGGTGGGGGGAGCAGAGATTGTCAAGGGTTATAATCCATCTAGTTTATGAAACAAACCAAAGGAATTCAATGGTTTGCATGGTTTGTGTGTTGCTGGACTTCCCAATATTCCCCCCAGCCTCAAATCTGATATATATTCAGTTTGACACCCGCACCTTATTACGCTCTAGTACGATGTGAGAGATGACATGCAGTCCCACGAGCATAAAAGAATATCTTGCTCTTTTTTCTTTGCAGGAAAAAAAAAAATCAGCCCCTCTCTGCCTCTCTGACATACAGACACAAACGGACACACATGCACACACACACAGAGGCCAGATCAATTCTTCCCTGCAGTGAAACAAATAGCTGTGTTACACAAGGTAAAAAAGTGGTTACAAAAGCACAAACAAACAAAAAGAGAGAAACGAAAGGTGCAGGACAAAAAGGAGAAATGAGAGTGGATTGAGACGAGGGAAAGGAGAGGAAAAACTTGCCTAAGACAGTTTAAATTTGCAGAGAGGAGAGAGTGTTCTACTCCCTGGTTCATTGCACTGTCTGCAACTCTACACTGATCAACACGGAGCTTATAGAAGATTAGGAGGCCGTCCTGAGCTTGTTTTGTCTGACAGACGAGCATACACACACATGGACACACACACACACACACTCTCTCCAAAAGTCCGACACATATGGGGACACACACCACAGCTTCCTCTCCCGTCCGCTTACCTTCAGTCACATAGTTGTGGTCGGGGAGGAAGCCGCGGTGGTTGAGCGTCGGGGTGGCGTCAGTGTCTTCGCCCATCAGCGGGGCTGGGGGGAGCGCCCGTCTTGGGGGGGCAGCGTGGTGGTGGCAGATCGGTGGTGGAGGGGGTGGTGGGGATGCCGGCCAGCACAGCGCCCATACTGCTGCCCGCTGACGCCTCCTCAGCACAGGGGCGCAGAGCCGGGCATCCTATCCTTGATTAGGATGAGGGGCAGGTAGGGAGGGAGTGGGCCGGTCCCGAAGGAGGGATGGGTGGGTGAAGGAGTCCACACAACTGCTTCTGAGCCAGATGTAAACCTGCACAGAAGAGGGGGGATTTGAAAACAGTTTCAAGGATTCAAGAATTACTACTGGTAGGCTTGATTCGTGCCTCACCACCAGCACACATCACTCGTGAGGCAAGAAAAATCAAGCGCACCTCATGTCCACCCTGCAGCTGATGTGCCCAGGTGTGGCCAAACACATAACATACACAGCCGTGTGTTCTCAGAAATGGGCAAAGTCCCTACTTCTGTGTGGATGCTCCAAGAGAAGAAGAGGAGAGGAGATGAAGAGGAGAGTGGGGGGAGGGGAGAGAGGGACGAGCAGAGCCCCTGGTCGGTGTATCTGCAGTGCTGATGCTTCTGCAGTGAACTCACGCATGGACACACATATACAGTGGGACAAACAGACACACACACTCACCTACACACTCTGTAGCTTGTGGGTCAGGTACTCCTCAGTGGATCCTCCATGAATAACGTTTTTCCCCCTCCTCAGCGAGTAACCGTCTCTCTCGTTTCACGGCTGTTGTAGTATGAGGAGGAAAATCCTACTGGCCCTGCGTTCTGCTGCAGTGTGCGCTCTGGCGTATATATGAAAGGCAGAGTGAGAGGTAGAGAGAGGGGGAGGGAGAGTGAGAGAGAGAGAGAGAGAGAGAGGGGAACGGTCCTGCTGCGCTGGTACGTGTGTGTGATGCATCAGAGCAGGACCCGCCCACTCCTCAGCGCAGCCAATCATGTGAGAGCTGAGATCTGCCTGACCACTGACTGCAGGTGATTAAATATGAGGAAGAAACAGAGATGAGGATGGAAGAGTGGGCGGCAGAGCGGAAGTGGCTGGAAGTGTCTTATAAGGTGGTGATTAAAGAGAGAGAAAGCAGAGAGAGAGTGAAGGGGGAAGCAGGGTTTCACATGACTGAGTGCTGAATATGAGCCACGATACAGTGACTACTAGAGGATTCACCTGGAGACATAAATCCATTAGCACAGAGACGACTAACACACCGTTGACACACACACACACACACACACACACACACACACACACACACACACACACACACACACACACACACACACAGATTTTAATACATTCATGAATCCCTTCTATGCAATTTAGCATAAAAGGTGGGGATGAGTAATAATTCAACATTATTATTTATTGACTTTCAGCAGAATCTTTACTTGATGATATGATGTTATGGTTCTGCAAATGTATGACAAGCTATAATTAAAAAGTTTTAGTTTTACTGTACACATATTAGACTTTGAACTGAGGGCCAATACCACAAAATTTGGTTTTAGTTCGATTCCAAGTGATACTAAGGCCAGAATTACCAATATTAATACATCTTACTCTCAAAAAGAGAAACAACTAATGATTATTTTCATTATTGAGTAATCTGCCGATTATTTTCTCAAAAAATCAATATGTCTAGAAAATGTCAGAAGATTGTGAAAAATGTGCACCATCATTTCCCAGAGCCAAACGTGGGATTAAGATTATGTTTGGTTTATTGATAACACTATAATGTATTTTTGAAACAAAAGCAATTAACAGCATTATGAGACTACTGATTCTCCCCCTATCTTGACATCCAACAGAGTCCTTATTTATCTTAGACTGATCCAAACAAGATAGATTCTGTTATGTAAGTGTAGAAGAAGCCTGTCAATCAGTTCCTTATTCCATTTAACTCATCAACTAATACCTGCTGCACTTCCTCTCTTTGCCACTGCCTCGTGGCACACCACAGGTGATGGGTAGAGCTTCAGAGAAGTATCCAACAAACCTCAACCTGCTGGTCCCTCCCTGACAGATAAGATGCTACCCAGCTAAGAGGTGTATGATTCATGCCAAGTGCCTTCAACTTAGAAAGAAGAATCCTGCGGTCTACTGTGTCGAAAGCCTTTTGCGGGTCAAGTAAAACCATACCACACAAATTACCAGAGTCACATTCTCTTCTTATTAGATCAGTAGAAGCAGTGATGCCTTCAAATTTCTTATTTTGCCCAACAAACAGTATGAAACTTAAATATAGTCAGTTTACATTTAAGAGGCTGGTACCAGCAAATGTTTGGCATTTTTGCTTGAATAGTGACTCGATTAAGCAATTACCTGATTGCTGATTACTTTTCTGACAGTCAATCAACTAATTGTTTCAGCTCTACTGATAAAAGTTACTAATGTACTATTACATATGTAGAGAGGAGCCATGTCATAATTAATGTTAATATATTTTCATTACCACCAAATAATTTGCTAAACATTGAGCATTTCCTTTTACTATTCTCTGTGAATAATCTATACATGTTAAAACACACAACAGCATATATGTATCAACCATATCGCAGGAATGACCACTGAATGAATGAGACACACCAACACACACACATAGAGGCTTCAGTCTACGTGGCAGCAGAGAGTGAGGGGCTGCCAGTGACAGTTGGTGCCATCACTGGTGTTGGCTGTTTGCCACCAGCCTTTAAACCCCCCCACAGCAGGGAAAAAGACGAGCTGTTTATCTGACTTACTCCAAGACTGCCAACATCACCCTCCCCCACCCACTACTTACCAGTGATGGGCAATGCTCCACACACTGCTGCCATATCTGCCCTTCTAAATGCCCCCCGCCAGCCTAACATCCACCACAAAGCTCCCCTAAGCCCACCCACTGTTTCCCATATATAGCTACTTTTCTACCTGCACTCCTCCACCTATTCACCCTGACCATATGCCACCAAAATCCCCCCCTCTGGTTAAATCTATAAACCCATAAGGTTTGGTGTTTAGTCCTCTCATCAGTGTAAGATCTGAACCTTAATGCCATCCCCCAAACAGAGAGAGTGTGAGGTAAAAAATAAATAATACAAATGTTTTATAGTTTTCAATATTCTTCGAAGCACTTTTATATCTATCAGTATATCTATGTCGATTGGCAAAAACTACAAATAAACATTTGTGTAAATAATAATTTTACAATTTCCTTTTATTTAAAAAATCTGAGTCGCGAAATATTCCCTCAGTCCTGTATGAAAGGATTCAAGTTTTAAGATTTGCTGTTTTAACAGCTGTTCACTGAATTAAGAATGGAAGTTAGTTCTGAAACTATTTATATAAAGATGATTAAATAGTCAATTGACAGAAAATGTATCAACAATTTTTATAATCAATTAATTGTTTAAGTAAAGCGAATATGGCAAACATCTGATGTGATAGACTGTTCAATATTGTTTGACTCTTAAAGGTTCAAAAATGTATTAATTTATCAGAAAAAAACAAAAAATTATTGACTGATTTCACTTTGACAGCCTAAATAAACAGGAAGATAAATACAGCATCGTTACAACAGTATCTAGCATAAATAAAAGTATTTTCTACTGTTTTTTCCTTTGACAGTTGAGCAGGGCTACAACTAATTATGTTCTCAATTGTTCAATTAGTGGTTAAAATGTTAGAAAATGTCAGAAAATGGTGAAAAATATCGCTCACTGATCCCTAAGCCCAAAATGACATCCTCAGATGTCTACTTTGGTCCCGAGCAACAGTCCACAGCGCTGATATTCAGCTTACTGTCAAAGAAGATTAAAGAAACCAGGAAATATTCACATTTGAGAAGCTGGAATCACAGAATTTGGACAAGTTCTCTTAAAAAATGACTCCAAGCGATTATTGGATTGTCAAAATAGTTGGCAATCAATTTAATAGTTGAATGAATGAATGCACTTTATTTATCCAAGAAGGTTGAATTGAGGGAAACTGGACTTCTTGGTTTGTAGACACTTGAAGATGTTTCATCTCTCATTAAAGGGGCTTCTTCAGTTCTAACTGACTGGCAGGGAGTCCCAGGTATTTAACCTCTGTAGGGTCGTTATTAGTCATTAATAGGTTATTGATACCATTTGGTTTGTTAGTGCTCCTGGATGTTGTAATGACATTCGTTAGAGTCGTTAGAGTCACCTGTGAATGGTTGTTAAGTCTCCTGAGATGAGAGGCGAAACATCTTCAAGTACTGTATCTACAACCAAGAAGCCAGTTGCCCTCAATTCAACCCTCTCTGGATAACCATGACCTGGATGACTGTGAATCTTCACAGAGAACTTTATTTTTAGCACCTTGCATGCACAGAATGCAGCTCAGTGCTTTACAGCTCAGCTTTAAGAAAAACACAAGTTTAAAACTATACACAAGGAGGAAGGGAGAAAATAACAACAATGAGTGTTACTATTGATAAAATAGCATTTACACGGTTTATTTGGACGGATAATAAGTTAATCAACTAATTGTTGCAGCTCTACAGTTGATTGAAAACACCTGCTGTGACATCACTGAACTGCATTTGGTCAGAAGCTAACCTGTTGGGAAAATCCAACCTATACAGAGCAGTACAACTGTAATTCAGCTACAACAGAGCTGTGTTAACTATAACCATTTTAATCCATTTTGGCCATTAGGGACCGTAACTCCAAAACAAGCGGACAGACTCGCAGCCCTGTAGCCTAAAGTGTGTTAGCCATGTAACGTTAACATTGCTAATGCTAACGTGTTAGCAAGCGGCTGCGTACTTACGTTCAGCAGAAACTTCGTCTTTCTGGACACCTGGTGAATCAAAGTCTAATATTCACTCAACTTTTTCGCTCTGGTTCGTCCTCCATGAGAAGAAAAATATTTAAGTATTCACCTTTTTACATATCTGACTCACCGGCTAGCTAGTCGCTAACTTGAGGCTGAGCTTGAAAACTGCTGCTGCTGCTGTTGGAGAAAAACATTAAAGTGTTCAGACTCTGAGCTACAGGAACTTGTTTTGATTGTTTTGTCAATTATTTATATTGGTTATGATAACATTTAAATTGAATTGCATATCATTTACACCTACATCCATAACTATAACTAATCTATTTGCATATCTGTGATTTTTGACCAAACATTGTGTGTTACATTAATGCAAATTGTATTATTATTGTTATTATTGTTGTTGTTGTTGTTAATTGTAAACTATGGGCAGGTTAAGCAACATGTTTTGAGTGAAAGGACCCTTTGGAAGCATCAGTGTATTATTGTAACATGTTAATGTAATCCTTATGTCAGGAAAAAATAAGACTTTAAGTGAAATCAGGAACAGACAGACTCAGTCTCATCCAGACTGCTCCACTGTCCTCACTCACACACTGCAAAATCCTCCTCCTCATAATAATCACCATAATACGGCAATCATCATCATCATCATCATTACCCCTGTGTGTGACTGGTTTGTTCAGGTACAGTAAGTCCAGTTCAGCTTGTCCCTGTTAACCTGCCATACCTGACCCTGGGCCTGTGTGACAGCAGCCTCGGGTCTGTCTCCCGTAGCAACCGTGCCATTGAGCCGTGAAGCCTTGGCCTCGGACCTTTACCCATTACCTTGGTGACAGTGGAGCGTAAACCACCCACCATCCCCACCGTCACATGGGCCCGTTGCTCTGTGGTGAATCTGAGCTGTATTGTGTCCTTACATCTTCTTCAGCAGTCATGGTGGGGTCACTGGTAGAGGATCATTTATTTGGTCTCTTATGCTTAACCAGAACAAATCCGCATGCATCGAGACAGATGAGGTTATTTTTTGTCAAATAGTCAGACTAGGGAAAGACACAGGGTTCCTGAGTTTGGGATTTTCTGAGGTGAAAAATTGAGTAGTTGTGCCTCACCACAGCACACATCAGCTTTTGGAGCATCTCTCAACCTAAGCTGACTTTAAACCAGAGAGACTTTAAAGCAACAAAAAAAAGAGAGTCCAAATGAAATTTAAAAAGTGGTGATTCACAGCTGATCTGCTGAATCACTGATGACTCAGGTTTAGTTCACAGGTCATAATTATGTAAAAGGAGCAGATAGCTCTGAACCATACCATGAACAAAAGGATTCTGCAAATATTTCTAACGCCTGTTTATCACTGAACTTTACTGAAAAAATAATCTGTGCACAGGAGAGACTGAATCTCGCACACAGTTTCCGATACAGACAAATGGACTTGAGAGGGAGGGAGTGGACTTTAAGACCCCGACACTACACCCAGCCAACATGATAATGATCAGCATCATTCATCAGGAGCACCGCTGTACCAATCAGACGCAGCGATGCTTGTGTGACTGTCTGTGTTGACCTGGTGCTTCTCTCCCTTCCCACCCCCACTCCACTGTGCAGACACAGGGTTGCTTAGCAACCCAAGAGCAGCCTATGGAGAACACACACTCGTTTGTGCAGACACTCACACACCGTTGGAAAACCCAGGAACTCTGAAGGAGGAAGATAATGTACTCCCACTCCATCCCTCCATCACGCTCTGTGACCCCCAGAATGTGAAGAGAAACTCGGGGAGGGAAAAGCACAAGTGCAACCCAGCTGCCTGGAGGAGATCCAAGCCTGTAACTGCTCTTCACTGCGTTGGATGCACACACACAACAGAAAACTATCCCTGCACTCAACTGTAGGCGTCATAAATACATCCAACATAACAGTGAAGCAATCCAATCAGTGTCTATGATAAAAAAAAAGTCCTTTTCACATCATATCTACATCCAAAAGCTCAAATAATATTTTGTGATTGTGACTGATTATCAATGGATTTAAGTCCAGCAGCCATGAAATCAGCATTTCCAGCAGACAAAGGGCTTTACAAGATGAAAGTTAAAAGCTCTGCAGCATCTCCCCAGTCTAACACTATTAGCACATTAAGTGAGTGCTTAAATACAGTCAGCAGACGATGGATCAACTCTGTGCCTTGAGCGGGAGACAGCGCTGTAATCCCCTAAAGGGGGGTTTCACTACAGTAATGGCAACCCGCATGAAACCGCAGCCCCTGGGGAGTGGTGGGACTGGGTAGATTATGAGCAGCCTTGGGGCAACGCTAAACCCCTTAGTCCCCCTGCTCACGGAGGCTCACAACACACACACACAAAGGTTTACTTAAGTCACTTTTGGGGTATTTACAAATACTTACATTCATTTCCTGGAGACTTACCATAACCCTAACCACAACCTCTACTTGTCTAAACCTAACCCTTACCCTAACCTTAACCACTCACCCAAAAATCAGTGTTTTACCAGCTGGGAGAAACGGCTTTTGTCCCAAATTGCACGAGCCGTCCCCAATCAACTGGTCTTAAGTCTGGTGTGTGTCCCTGAAAGTGACTTAAGTCATACACACACACGGAAAGATGCTGATAAGCGTGTACACAAGTAAACACGACCATAACATGCATGAAAACACAGATGAGCATGATTGAAACTGGAAAACATAAAGACAGAGAGGTGTAGGCACACACACAATATCCAAGAGTGTAATTTGACTGATTCCTCACATACACACATCTCGTGGGGAGGGGGGAGGGGGGGTAAATATTTTCTCTCTTTTTACTCCTGTATGACATGTTTTGGGAGGGGGGGGGGTGCAGTAACCGGGTGTCAGGAGGATAATTTTACTCCTGGAGGATTATGGGATGGTGATGGAATGACTGGGCCGAGGGCAGGGAAGTGGCAGGAGGTCGAGAGTGTTTTTTTTTTCCCTGGAAAATTAAAGCAGCAGCCTGAGGGGCAGGAGAAATAAACAGAAACATGGTGACATAAAAAAAGAGGATATTATAGCCTGCTGCAACACGGTATGATAACACTATCGCCTGGTGATAAACACCAAATGGGACACGCTTACCTGACAGGGATATAGTTATTATTACATGATGACTTGTACCAAATCAAATCACTGGAAGAATGGACTGAGGAGCCATTAGACTTGGCCTATTAGGGTCAAATGATTTTATCTCTTACCCAATGCCTGAGGGCAAAGCATGGGTAAAATACACAGTTTTGAGTGGTTGCATTGATAAAATCTCTACATACATCCCACCTTTGTGCACTGCCTTGCAATGCTTTTATCACACACTTTTAAAACACTCAGAGTATGGTGCTTTCAGCCCGGTCAACTATTCATTTGTGGCCTTTCCCCCCGTGGCAAAGCTGCTTAAAGCAGAAAGGAGATTACACATAGCCAAATATAAAAACAGAAAACACTGCAAAGCCTATGTGACCCCTGACTATGAATACACACACTCATACCTATTCTGAGTCCCAAATCTGTGTATAGATTTGGGTCTCGATCTGACCCGAAGCTTTCATCCACACATAAATACAGTACTTACACAGTACAAGAGCCCGCAGCTGTACTGGAAAGTCAATCCTCTCCCATCAACAGTAGTTCACTCACACAATAAAGAGCACACACACACACACACACACACACGTTGTCCTGATCTGACTCATATATCCATAAATATGAAACTCTATAAGACATTCCTATTCTGTATTAGGGTTAGTCTTTGGTTGTGCTCTGTTGAAACGGTTTCATTTTTATAACAGGGAGCATAAAAAAAACCCAGAGGGAGAGACAGACACAGGTGACCTTCGGGGGAGGGGAGGTCAACGGAGGGGGGTCACTGAATGTAATCTTCAAATGATCAAAACAAGGACTCAGCAGCCTGGGGAATACATACACACAGCTTGCCCTGCTCAGCAGTTGAGACTGTAATGTGTGTGTGAAAGAGAGAGTGAGAGACAGGGACAAATGTCCTATCAACCTCCACACATCCCACATGCTCACAGCATTTGTGTGTAGGCCTAATGGGGTAGCTATGCGGTAGCATAACGGAAAACTGCTTACAATTAGTTGAGAAATCCCTAGACTGGAGCAACATATTGGCCTTGAGGAAAAAGGGGGGGGGGGGTAAAGCGTGTACTGTTAAAAAGATTTCTATGCAAGGAGAAATGTCATGAAACTGCTAACGCTTGGTAACAGATGCACTATCACTTCCATACAAGCCAAACTGCAGGAGGGAAATAAGGTTTTGTGAAGATAAACACAGTAACCCGAATCTCGAGGACTCCTACAGTGTACTCATATTCTGATTTTGCCTTATAAGCACATGCTCACAGACGGGCTCCATGAGAGCCATGGCATGATGACACAAGTGCATACATCAGGGAAAAAGATTGGAAAATATAGGGCACATGATAAAACATGCTGAGGGCAACACTTGTATCAAAAATCTATTTGCAACGCTGTCCAAAGCAGCCTCGGTAAGTCTCTGTTGTATGTTAACACTGCCCCCTGGTGTCTGGCACAGAGTGGTGCAACAATATTAGATCATATTGTGCAACGCATTGATGTTTGAGGCCGAGGAGAGCAAATAGTTTGCACGAGTATATTCTTTAATTTCACTTGGCAAAAACGGGATGTCAAACAAAAGCTCAGTTCCTCTTTAACGACACAGTTATGTACTTGTTTCAATAACACGTTTCCATTTTACAACACAGTCAAAATAAACGTTTGAGGAGATGGGCGGTACATAAGCACAATTTTGAAGGAAGAGACGTGCTATCCTACCTCTGCATGCCACATGTCTAAATCTAATACCAGCTAGGCTTTGTTTATTGGCTTTATGAAAAGTGTTATTTTGTAGTTTTTTTTTTTCTTCAAGTAATGAAAAGGTACTCTACTGATAAGGAAGAAGGCCATTGGAAGATCCTGGAGTAAAGTTATTTTCTTTACAATAGCCAATATTTCTTAATTTTGGGTGATCATATTTAGTAATTTACAATTCAGAGAAATATTTCCTGAATATGTCAGATTCACAATTGAAAACACAATTAAGACACTGAAATAAAATGTACTTTGACTTCGTTATCAGATACATATAATAAAATTTGACAGTTATTAATTTTATTTTTTCCCCCACATCAAATCTGGAAAAAAAACAAATCAGAAACATAAAATACTTCCTAACCGTTTGAAGTATTCAGTAATAAGGTCAAGTGGGACAGAATAGGCAATCCTGAAACAAGTTCCTCGGGTTTATTCAGTGCGTGACCGTTATTTAAACAAGATGTTTTCAAATGGGATTAGGGCCAATGTCTGGCTCCTGCTGTTCATCCATGTAGTAGGGATCCCCTTGGTGGACTCTGTGATTGTGCACCCTAAGGTTCCCTCTGTGGGCAAACCTCTTCCCACACTCTGTGCAAGCAAAAGGCCTCTTCCCCATGTGAACGTCCCGTTGGTGGGCTCTCAAGTTCCCGCTGCGTGCAAAACGTTTACCGCACTGAGCGCAGCCAAAAGGCCTCTCACCTGTGTGCGTGCGAGTGTGAACAGTAAGCTCAGAGGGAGTGAGGAAGCTCTTGTCACAGAACTGACAGGGATGCAGTCTGACTCCTGTGTGGCGTAAAAGGTGTCTGCGCTGGTGGGAGGGGTAGGTGAAACACTTGGTGCAGTACGGGCAGGTGTAAGGTCGTCCATTCCCTCCGCTGGGAGCTGGCGGGTGGCTGAGAGTGTTTGCGTGTCGTAGTGTGAGCGACTGTGAATTGGACTGCGGGCGGAGAGGGTCTCTGTTGCCAAAAGTTGCGACCCGCCTTGTGTGATTGATGGGGCCTCTCCCACCCCTGTCATCTCTGGGTCTCCATGGTGACTCACCAGAAGGAGCCTGTGGCTGATCCTGTTGAGCCTCCCTTTGCACCAGTCCCTGATCCTGCACTGAGTTCTGATTGGAGCTCTGGTTCTCAGGCTCCTGGTCCAGGAAAGGGAATGAGCTATCGTCATCTTCGTTGCTGGTCTCATCAGAGCCAAAGCCAGGTCGGAAGCAGGGTGTGTCTGTGCCGGTGCTGCTGCTGGCTGGACCAGAACAGCTGGTGCCATCTGCCTGCAGGTTCTCCAGACCGGGCACCCCACCTCTGGTGGTGTCCAACCCCGGTAACCACTCGCCTGGCTGAGCTAGGCTTGGGTCAGGCCTTGGGGAGCAGCGTCCGCTCTGGGAGATGGAGAGAAAAGGAGTGGAAGCTTGATCCTGGAGGGGTCGGTGGTCTGCACTCCGACTGCCTTGATCCCAATGAGACACTGCAGACAAAGTGGGGGGGAAAAAAGACAACTGATGCACTTTTATACTGAAAAGAATTTCAGGGCCATCTGGCTATAGCTTTGAAAAAGCTAAACAGCCAGTAACTGAACAAAGAATGTGCTGACTTCTTACATTTGGCCTTGGCTTGTGTGGCAGACAGAGGATCTATCTGCCTCTGGTGCTCAGCAACAAGGCTTCCCTCTGGGGCTTGGACTGCAACAGACTCCATGGTAGGTCGTGATCCAGCACGCTGTGGAGAATAACAGGTCAAGCAGGGCATGGTGCAAATGTAAGTACGTTCTGGTTGTTCAGAAATTACAAATGCTCTATGTTTCATTGATTGGACAGCCAACATTTGTATTGTGGAGAGGGTCTTACCTCATGTTTTATTGAAGCTCCATCCTGGCCTGTGCCCTCCTCTTTTAGCCCGCTGAGGCTGTGACTGAGTCCTGCTGCTGGGTCTGAATGAGGAGACACATCCTTTCCTGTGCAAGAAAAGTGTAGGTCAGTCTGAGTAATGCCTCTAGTGCTAGTTCTGTAGTGAAGGACAAAAATGGGTTTGGATACAAGATTATCCTGAATATTTATTGAGTTAATATTACACTTGAGTCTTTCCAATGACAAAAAACAAGGTAAATAAATCAGTGGCCAAAGTTGAAGACCAAGTCAGCTGCATTACCTGATCCTGTCAGGGTCTTCTGCCTCAAGCTGTCCTCTCTGTCTCCTGTTGACATCTCCCCTTCCTCGCTCCCTCCACCCTTCGCCCTCTGCCTCCTCTCCACTTTCTCCAGCCTGCCTCGGAGGATGGAGATCTCCTGCGTTTTCTGCGCCAGCTCCGCCTGCTGCTCACACAGGCTGCTCTCAAAGATCTTGGCGATCTCGCACACGGCGGCTGCCAGCAGCGAGTCCATGACGGTGGCCAACTGAGCGTGGAAAGCACCCCGCACAGACTCCATTGTCCTTTGTTTCAGGGACGATGTTTTAATGTCAACTAGTGATTGACACCGCTGTCTTCTTCGATGGTTGGCCGCCAGAGGCAGTTGAGGGACGATGTGGCTGCTACCACTGTACACTCCTCTGCTCTGGCATCCGTGAACTGCCATCAGATTTTGCCATGCTAACTAGCTACGCCATTTCACTTTTACACTCCTTGTGGTTGAATAACTGTTACTAATTAACCTGTGCGGCGGTTTTTTTTAACGATCTCACTGAAGTTATGGTGTCAATCTGCTCTATCTCGTAAGGTTTCGCTACTGTTACATATAGTGATGACAAGCTATGGGGTGTAATGCAGATATTTAGTTTGCGTATTACAACAATATAAACACAATCAACTTGTAGCTAGCAACGAGAAAACAGCTATAATGTTAGTGTTTTAGTGTGTGCTAGCTAACGTTACCTCTGGCTAACGTGTAAACAAGGCAGCCAACGAAGCGTAACCTCTACTGACCCGCAGCAGCTCGTACTAAAGCTGGCTGTAAATGCAGTAAAGACAACTAAATACGCACATCAGCAACGACTCGTCACAGTCGATAGACATGTATCATAACTGGCTTTCATCAAATCCAAGGAAACACTCCCCACACTTGGGAATCACATTCAGGGATGCGGCGACTCGTCGGCCAGCTAGCAGGTTGGTGGTGTCCGTGATGTGACAAGCATGGCAAATCTCGCGAGAACACAGCTGAAGGCACTGCAGAGTGAAGAACCAGATAAACAATCTCCTACATTTTAAATAACTAGGTGACACTACAGTTTTATACACTGCTGGAATTAAAGAAAGAAAAAACTCTATGCAAGACACCGTGTAAAATATGGATTTTATTGGTAATGATCTTGCAACACCACTGACACTTTTTTATAATGAAAAAAGAACAGTCATAGAAAATCCGCCTTTTCCATCATGTCCATGTGGTTCAATGAAAAATGATACAACCCCTACAAAGTTTGGAACAGTTTAAAACACTGAAATACAGTATAGTCACCTTTGTTCTATTTCTGAACATCAAATGAAATAACATAACTTTGAATGTAAAAAGTCCTAAAAAAAAATGTAATGTTTTACATTTAACCAATTACATTTTTCTCCAGCAAATACAGCCAACATCGCAAAGCCATGTCCAGAAGTCTTGACACCACAAGCAAGCACATCTCCAGACACCGTGGGGTGATCTGAAAGATTGTTTGAGTGGGTCCCTAACCTTGTGCTAAAACTTGTAGAATTGATACCAAACAGCACCGGCTGTGAGTAAGGCAAACAAACACATTCATACATATAACTGAACATTTACTGTCCTTAAATACAAAAATAGGGCTGGGTGATTTGATGATATACTGTATACCACAAGGCAGCAAAGATTTTGCTATACACTTTCTACCGAGGTAGCTATTCTTTTAGTATGTTTTTCTGGGGCCAATATCATAGTCAAAGAGCAGGTTTGCTTTAAGGCAATCTTGGATTTACACAGTTTTTGTATCACTTTAATGCACCGTACTGCTAACTGTTCATTCTTTTTTTTTGGTTTGTTTGTTTTTATCTTTATCCTTTGTTGTTATTGTTGCACTGCTGTGAGCTGGAAGGAACAACAGTTTGTTTTTTATGTACGCAGGTACACAAGAAAATAAAAATAAACTAAATCTTGAATCTTCAATATGATGAAGTTATCTGATTTGTCAGGTATTTCGCCTGAGTCACACATTCCCATCATGTTATTTTGTTTCTAAAAGTGCTTTCTTCATTGAATTTTCCTGGAAAATATTAGTTTATCACAACATGTGTCATATCTACTGTGATAGGTTTTGTCCATCGCCCACCCCTATACACACCGTCTTTCATCCAATCCATGAAAAGATTGAAAAGATCCTTAATATTGTTAAGGAAATGTCTGGGTAAAACTTTAAAACAAGTTACATGTGATAATGGTATAATAAGAGTACTTGGTGGTGGACCGGATCTCTCCTTACTTTAGATTAAAAAGAAAAATGACACAGAAAGACCTGTAACATTCAGTTTTAAATGCAGGGAAACCCATCCATCAATCCAGAAGGGCATAAATAACAACATCTAATGTTTTTAAGACAGGTGATGCTAAATGCATACCAGCTTACTTGTGGAAACGATGAATATGGTTCTTGAGGCGTCCCTCGGTGAGGAAGCCTTTCCCACAATCCTGGCAGATATTAGGCCAGTCCCTGTGAAAATCAAACACATGCCTATTTAACTCTCTTTGTGTGGGGAAATTCTTCCTGCATTGCTGACATGGGAGCTTTTTCCGAAGAAAACCACATCTTTTTCTGTGCCTGTATAGCTGCGCACGAGAATGAAAGTTTTTAGGGCACTTCTCACATTTGACCGGCCTCTCTCCTGTGTGGATGCGAAAGTGTTCAACCAACAAGCCTTTGCTTTTCACGAGCTTCAGACACGTTAAGCAGCTGTAACCATCAGGGCGCCGTGTGCCCATTGTTTGCCATTTTGGACTTGTGTCTGAACTGTGGTCTTTCTGAACATTGTTAAAGTTAGCTGCTCCGCTCGCAGCTTTGCTGGGAGAAATCAAACCCTCTGTGTTTTCTCCAGGCTCCTCTAAAGGTTTGGTCCATCCAAGGTCTCCGTTTGTCTCTTTGGATTTCATTTGGTCTTTGTGCCTTCTTGCTGACGCACTGCAGCTGTCAGAGGAAGGTGTGCTTTCCTTCCTAATGATTTCCTGTTTTTTGCAGGCCGCGGACAGTTTTTCTTTGTCACATGACTCCGATTCTTTTGCCAACAATTTCTTGAGTTTTTGGCAAGATGTTTTATGATGAGTGAGAGCGCTCGGTAAAGGGAACCCTTTTTTGCACCCTCGGCATCTCTTGTGTGATCGTACGTGTACATTTCGGCCAAACTCTGTATCAAACACCTTATGACACAACTTGCAAGAGTACATTTTTCCACCATTTTCCACCGTCTCCTTTTGTCTAGACGCAGACTCAGTTGCGGTGTTTTTTCTTCCCTCGCTTTTGCGCTTCGTAACATTTTCTTGCTCTTTTCCAGTTAAATTTCGCCCTCTTCTTCTTTGACCTGCTGAGCCAGAACATTCCTGTTTGATCTCTTGGAGCAAATGTTTCATGTCATTTCTTACTGGTGGACATCGGATTCTTATTGGTGAACTTTTGTCCTGAGTGTGTTTGTCGCTCTCCTTCAATGAGGAACCTGTGGGAGAAAAATATCGCAAAAAATTAAAATGTAACCCTGAGAAAGAGGAGAGGTGAAATTCCATAATACTATTACTACCAGGATTACTCACATGAAGAGTCAGTTCACCAAAGTAAAAAAAGACGTTCTCACTTACCCCTCCTGGTATCTAGCCATACCAATAGTTTTGGATTTATTTGGCCAAGTTTTTAAATATTCATCCCTGGTTTTCTGTTGTTACCCGAACACAAAGAATGGGAATCAAATTTGTAGCGCTCACAGCATTGAAAAATGACATTTAATGAATTTAACTGCAGCACATCTTTTTCAGAATCAGTGTCCCTGTGAGAATGCCGATATTCCTGTAGTCCAACCTTGGATTTTACGTGACAAGTTGACAAATTCTGCATTACAAAGAGATCCTTAGAAATGATAAAATAATTGTGTAAATGTGTGTATATAAGTGAATTTAAATATGGATGTGAGAAAGGAAATACATTCCTCATTCTGACGATCATTTACTGCACAAAATAACAAATAAAATTAAGAATGAAACCAACCTCTCTTGGATTTCCTGCCTGCATTTGTTGGCTGGTGGGAGTCTATGTCATGGTTGGCCACCTACAATACAAATGTTATTGGTTATATCTTCAATGATGCACATCTGCCAAATACCTTCACAAGTGTCAGAAGAATAAAACATTAACATCTGATCCCTATGGAGTGTTAGGTTACATTTTTATCAAAAGATAGACATGGGTGATAATTTCACCCGATTTCATCAGTTAGCAGGATATCCCAGAAAGCTCTGAGTGGATTTGCACAATGCTTTGTAGAAATTATGGTCACGGAGTATTGACATTTTTCTTCTTTTTTACTTTTTGTCCAAATCTGACATGACACAGAAATATCTTGTCAACCGGCTGCAGTGACATATCCAGAGTGCCATATAATGTTTCCACTGTACCATTAAGGATGCACTGTATTTGACCCATTCATTAAAACAATGCATGTGGGCTTCAGTGGTGGATTATCAAATTTGCAGCTGCCCATCTCAGCAATTATCCTGTACTGTGCACACCACTGCTCTCCCTCCTTCAGAACCTCTTGTATTTCTTATTACCGCACCACTGTAACGTCACGCCATCCAAACTCCCCCCTTCAGTCACGCACCTCCTTCTTGATGTTTGGAACGTGCCACAGTGGAATGGACAGCTCCCGCAGTCTTACGCTGGGACACACGCCTTCGTTTTGCTTGGTCAAGTTCTCGCTGCCCAGAGGAGCACACCAGTCGTCAGGTACTGCACAAACACAAAAACACAGGTGATCTTCAACTGGTGATGCACTAAAAACATCTGGATACACCAGCGATGCTTTAAGTGTGCCCTGGTGAAGGGCGAGAGCACAAAATGTTTTTCAAGTTATTTTGGTCATTTAAACACGATACCTTCAAAATCAATCTCAGGAACATGAGATGTTTGTTTGGAGGTGTTTTCAGGCTCTCTTTGTGTTTCAATTATCTGAATTCGTTCCATCTTCGCTCTTCCATCATCGCCATTGTGACTTTCTTTCAGCTTGAGCTCTGCGCTCTCTAACTTTATTTTAAGTTGAGCTATCTCTTCTCCTTTCTGTGCCAGCTCCATTTGATGGTCGTGTAGACTGTTCTCAAAGATCTTCGCTATCTCTATCATCGCTGTCCTCAGGACTGAGTCCATGGCCACCTGGGCCCTGAAATCTCTCGACCGATAGTCTGCCATCTTTGAAGGCAACTGCTTACAGATGTCCTCCCTCGTAAAGTCTCGTGTGATGCTGTTCTGGTCCTTTTCAGAAAATCACTCACCCCTAAAGAGAGAGATAAGAGACCAGATTAACGACAGCTACAAAACAGCACCCTCAGGGGTTGCTGGGTATTTATGCTCAGTGGCCCCTTTATTAGGTACACCCGAACAATCCAATACAATCTAATACAGCCATGAATTTTACTTTTATGCAGCTTATCAATGGTCATATCTTGAAAGGTGTTCTGCTTTCTGTTTTTTGTTCACATCATAGTAGGTGGTGGTGTTATACCTGTGTTTCTAATATTTGCCCCCCACCCGATGTATGGGGTGGACAAAATATTAGAAACACCTTTATAAATTTCTTTAAATAACTTTTAGCAGGTTGCATGTTTGCTGATATTAGTCCTCTAAACGCAGGTCAGCTGGGAGAAGGATGCTCTCCCTTTGGACCCTTTGGACACCTTTGGTGTGCAATACCGCTGGAAGCCAAGGATGTAATACTATACTATGAAAACAAAAACCAGAAAGTTCAACGGATTGTCAATTTATTAATGTTACTGGGAAAAGTTCACATCCATAAATCCAAGTTCTTAAGGTCTCGCCCATCGTTTGAACTTTTCATGATTGAATATAGACATATTTTAAGTCTATCCAAGTTATAAACAGTAAGAAATGTGCAGTTAGTATGCTCCAAGAATTTCTTTGAAAGAAATCTGATTTTACTGCCTACATTTTCTTTTAAGTTATTTTACTATTTATTATTATTATTACTTTTACCCTTTGTCCAGTTATCATGTTGACTGTATCAACAAACTGAAAGTGAAGTCATGTCCTGTTATGTTATCTTTATTTCATTATGATGCCTATTTATTTTTTTTCTGTTATTGTATTAATGTCACATGTTGTAAGTGAGGGGGGTCGGGGTGAGGGGTGGGGGGAGTATGCGATACCCAGGTGGAGATGATACAGTGTGAATAACGTGAATGTGGACACACACAGTCAACAGCTACATCACATAGCGTTTGACTGCTATAATACGAGTAAAAATCAGGAACTTCCCTGGTAATGTTGTTCCACTGGTGGAGAACCAGTAGTAGTTTTTACACTCATCACTCATCTTTTTAAAACCACATCACTGTTAGCTGACGTTAGCTAACTTATGATGCTGACTATTCGTTTAAATAGACCAGCTTTCCACGTAAGAACAGCAGACCAGAAATTAACTTTAAACGTCAGGAGCTTCGTAATGACTAAAAACAGGCTGTTACGGGCTGATTATTAAACTACATCTGGCGGGCAAGTGATCTAACGGTATGCAAAAAAATACTGACCGCTCGGCAGGAGGAACGCCAGTACTGTCTGAGATGACAACTCCGTTTGTAACCGAGAAACGTCCTGCTGCGTGAAATACAAACCGTTGCGCCCACTGACAACGAAATATTACATAAGCTGCATTTGTTTCTCATGGGTATCGTTAACTAACGTGTAAAAGCCACACAGTGAAATAAAACTCCACCATTTTTACTCGGATCCCCAGGAGGGAATGGAGGTATTTTGTTCCCGCACCCGCATTCTGCGAAGACCCGCCCCCACTCTACCTCTGATTGGCTCTTCTTATCCTAACCAAGAACTTACATGATAAGAAGTGGAAGCTAATTGGTCGTTCCATTGCAACGTCAGCGTGTTGCAGCTACGCCTCCGCCATTTTGGACTGTAGGCGACTTTTTTTTTTCCTCTTTATTGAACATTATGAACATACAGACATTCAGCTGGTGGACATAGAATGGATATTACTGTACAATTCAATATTCCAATGTGTGGAACAAGTAGATATCAATCAAATTAAATATGAAAAATAAACAAATTGAATTAAATATAAAAAATAAGTTATCTAAACATAATAAATAACAACAATAATAATAACAATAACACTTTAATCAGGGGCTACAGACAGAATACTTGTTCGTCAGTGTAACTATGTACAAATTGAATTCAACCAGAAAATATTAAGGCTTGTTGTTGTTATACCTTTTTGTTTTTCTTCCTTCAACTTTATTAACAACACAGTAATATTACAAGACAACAGTAAAGGGAGTACTGGGGAAAAATACATAATACAGAAATTAAAAGAGGACAATAAATGAATATAACTTTTAAAAAGTGAACAAACAATATTGCAAACCAACTTAAATCATCTGGCAATGTTGTCAACAATGTTTCTCAAGACATGAGATGTCTTTAAAGATTTTTTGTCTTTAGATACTCTACAGACAGAATCATAGACCGTCTGAAGTTCAATATAAAACAGGTGTTTGTTTGGAAGAAACTGAAGAAATCTGGCTTTGTGAGGATGATGTTTGCCCATGAAAGGACATTTCATCGTTGTTAGACTCTACATTACAAAAATAAGACCATACTTTCTGTAATAAGGACCAAGACCTTATGAGTCTCTCACATTAATAAGGAAATCTGACTCCAAATGTTGCTTGAATGAGTACAGACATAAAATAAATGAGAAAAGGATTCAACCTTCTTTTTGCAGGGGAAGTGGAGGCTGTAAAATACAGTGCAAGACATATACATAAACATAAATAAACAACATAAGCAATCAATTAAGGTAAAAATGAATCAAAAAAGTGCAGGTTGATTTCTTAAATGTAATTACTGTCACATTAGCTGCAGTTACAGGGCAGTCCTCTTTTTTCCAATAAAGAATATGTTTGTGACTGTCAAATATTGTGGTAAATATTCTGTTTTTAAGGTGGATGGATTTCATTTCTTCCTTCCTTCTTTTAACACTATCTTTTCACAACTGCTGGACAAAGCTCAGATATTACAGCCTGGCCTGGGACGAGGTGAACACTAAATATTTTAAAGTACAGCATTACAGTTACATGGTAGCATTATCATAGTTATTTACACCAGGATTACAAACTGTTTTAATAATTTCATAACAGATGGTGTTCTCAGTTATGTCACAAATTAAAACAATGTGTGATTTACTAATGAGCAGTCACTGATTCACACAATTAAAGCAATTAGACTGAAAAACTGTTTAGATTTCACCTTACTTACACATACATCATCACTACCACAAACTCCTGCACCCTTTCATAGTTCCTACTTCCTAAAACAAAAACAAAAAAAGTAGGCAAGTGGGGTCAATGGTTTGTACAGTTACTACAGAAGCAGCAAACAAACAAACAAAACAAAAAAACGTAGCTACAAACACAAACCTTACCCAGTTATGGCAGAGATGGTCAGATCCACTGTGCAGCACTCTGTGCTCACATAGAGGGTCAAGAAAGCACCATAGTAGAAAGAACACTGGTGTCTTCTGTCATGTATTTTAGGCTAAATTAATAAAAGTAAAGATATTCCTTCTTTGGCCAAATGATGGATACCTACAGTTACATATTGCCTCTATAACACTGGCAACATGGGAGCCACACAAAAGTATTAATTTGCTATTTGAAAAGGCCATTAGACCACAGCTCCCTCTACCAGCCACTTCAGCAAGTCATATTAGTGCATGTGTGTAATTTGTAGCAGGGAGGGGAAAGTGCTTATTATTGATTTCACACAGTTGTGTGAATCTGATGGCCGGTCTTGCTCAGCAACACTTTTGTCAGATGTTTATTTTAGTAACAGAACTTGATCATGTACACTGGATATGTTCTCCTCTTATGTCCAGTGTGGTAGACTATTTTATGTCCAACGATATAATGTCCTATTTCATGTGTTTTTCTCTCTCTGCCACTCACATATAGCTTCCTCCAACTTCATTTATAATAAATATACATTTATCACACAAGTGTAGTGTACAACATTATGGTCATTCTCTTGTGAAAATTAAACTAAAACAGTTTTTATCAAGATATGTTGTTATATTGTTTATTATCCCATTCCAACAGTGAGCATTTCTAACCTACTTTATATAAACACATATGCCAGCTGTTAAAGCAAACTGTACAATATAGGACTGCTAACACTGAAATAACACTAGAAGTATAAAATGTATATCTCATATGCATACTTACTGTATATGATGTGTTTACAAAACACTTCAACAGTATATGTGCAGTTCACTGAAGAACAAAATGATGGCGTCAGCAAGAAATCAATGAGGCAAATAAATCTGAATACTATATGAACACTTCCCACTTTGTCAACAAATACCCAACAAACCTTAGTTTCACAGTATCAGCACATACTTGGCTCACTGTGGTCAAGCAAAAGTCAATAGACTTTCACTTGGGGCAGACATAGTTTCAAATAGGCTGTACAGTAGATAATTGACAGCTGCCTTTAACTCACCATGAACAATTCCTTCAACCGAGAGCTTCAATGCAATATTCACTGGGCTGCCATTTTCTCATTGCCTCCAATTTCAAACTGTAAAAACATGGCGAATATTAGGTATCACTGTTTAATTTTGAATTTTGGGGCCGAAAGTAGTCTGAGAATATTTTTTCACTTTATTGCTTTAGCTTATTTTAAACAGCTGTTCACAAGGTGGCACTGTGCCTTTCCTACTACGGTCTTACTTTCTACAAGTCAAAATGTCTGCTGTGAAAAGCAACTGTTTATCTTATTAATTACACCTGTGCAGATTTGAATCTAATAGCAAAAACTAAGCTTGTAAAATGAAGTGTGTCTTTGTGAGAATAGACAATCAAGGAAAACAGAGATTAATTTATGTTCTACAAGGTTTACTTTATTGTAACAGGATCAGTGCAAAGCTTAAGGGTCTAGATAAGTGCGTTTAGGAGAGTCGTACAGTATGTTGAGAGCGGATCACTGGGTGTCTTTGCTTCTCCATTCTGCCAGTTTTAACTATGTTCATTCATGTTGGAATGCTGGAATAAGCTTCTATTTTAGTGTGTTGACCTCCATCTCAGCCAAATGTAGTGTTGTTCCAGGCCACATTTGCTGCATCCATGTCTACGAAGTTAACATAAATCCTGAAATAGACACAGAGAGAAATAGGTTAATGAGATTGGACATTAACAGTGAGCGAGGTATATGATACAAGGGTATCATCAAATAATGTGCAGTGATTGTACTGATTGTTGTGTGTGTGTGTGTTAGCTACCTGTCAGCAGAGATGCCCAGGTGTTTGTTGAGCAGTCCGCACAGTAGTTTAGAGTACTGCTTGTTGTGAGCACCGCTGATCTTGCCAATACTGTGGAGGGAGCAGAGTGCGCAGGGGTCTCCCTTTCCTCCAAACATCATCATTTGGTCAGAGTTGATATGCACAGCAATGTACTGGTGATCACAAGACAGATACACAAAACTGATGTCAGCAAACAACACTGGGTGGATCCACTGAGCCCAAACGTCACACTGTAGTATCAGCATTAAAAAGGCCAGCACATATTAAATATAGACTACAGTTAGGGTTGAAGTGAGGCTTTTTGAAACACTGAAGTCATGAATCCAAATTATCCCACTGCAGCCCCACCCATACATGAAGTCAGATTTAGCCTCCAACATTAAATAACAGAATGTAAAAAGCTCCCCAAAGTCCTAAAGGCAATAGCCTCAATCAGAGGCAGCTATCGACAGACATATATTATATATATATAAACTGTGCGTTACATTTTTATGCACATGCTAGTTAAAGCCTGTTAATGTTATGAAGTGACATAAAGATCACTAATACAAATTTTACATTTTGATGGCAAAGTATTTTCAATTATAATTTCACAGCTAAAAAAAGAAAGCAGCTCGGTTTATGATAGATTTGCTTTTAACTTGTGGGTTTAGACTCCACTGATCAATCATCTACCCATGCTGACTCAGTGCTGTCAGTGGTGTGTTTGCGTTGCACAAGAGTCATAAGTATCTACTGTTAGCTGCAGTTACATATAAATCAGGCCTCAAATGCTGGTCTACACTCAACAAAGTCCATCAAGATGATCAATATAGGTGATAATGAAGATGGATGGAGTTTCACAGTGAAACCCAGCTGAGCACAGATCATGCAGGAATAAGCGTGCCCCTCACCCACCTGTGCAGGTTTGCCCATCGCTTTGGCGAGCTCCTCGGTGGCCTCAGACAGCAGAGCCGCCGGCACATCACTTTTGGCCACGTTGGTGTTCACTACGAACATCGGCATGATTACTCTTTGCAGTGCTCTCTTCCTGCTCCTCAGAAGCCGTGAACGCTGCACTAAACTGTCCAGCAAGCGGAAGAATGAAAGAAAATACTCGTTTTCCTCTCTCAGAGAATCATGTGGCAGAAAGGCCACAGCGCCCCCCTCCGTCCTGGAGGATAAAACGCCAACCAAGTGGAAGCCACAGTAGGTATTTTTCTGGTATTATTTCCTTATTTCTTTAAAAAACAGTCATCAAACTTTTATGAAGTTTGGTCTAATTTTCTGATGTATATAAAGGAAGAAGTAAATATTCTTACAATTTATTTTTTAAGGAAAATGTGCTACCCTATTCATTGATACATGGCGCCCCTTATTTTTTATTACTTTTTTTTCATTTGTCTCCACAGTTTACTGTTTTTTTTCTTACCGTACTTGTAGCTAATTTAACTTGTAGCTGAATTATTTTGTTTTGTTTTCTTCTCTTACTTATGTCTCACTGATTTACTGTAACTGAACTGAACTGTTCAGAACTGTCTTGTGGTTCATTATGTTTTGCATATATTGATTAAAAAAACTTTAATTACAAAAAATTAAAAAAGTCACCACCTCTACTGTTGAGATCACACAAAAGTAATAAGTGATCATGTGTGAAATAATCCCGAGTCTTTTTTCCAGGGTGCGGCTGCTCTTCAGTGTAGGGTAATTACGGTACTGGGCATGCGCAGTTTCCTCAAGCATCAGTAAGCAGAGCTGAAGGAGGCGAGGAGGAAACAGAGGCAGAGAGGGAGACGGGAGAAGTTGGATGGCACTTTCCTTTGTCGCCGTGTCTCTGATCTTACTATTAACAAGCAACATTATCCGTGATCCGTGAAATCACACGGTCTGTCGCCGATTCACGTCTACTCCTCCTGATTTCATCCAACAAACGGTGCGTATGGAAAGCTAAATTAGCCAGGCTGCTAACACGATCACTTTCCAACGTTACGGAGAGACTGCTGCTCTTCTTCTACTTCAGTATTATTGTATGTCGACCAGTATTACAAGTTTACTAGCAGGTCTTGTTTTTAGCATATACCAAACTACAATACCGCTTTTGTACTTCTTACATAACCCGACAAAGCTATAGTCTTTAAATGATAACACAGAAGGCTAGTAGCGATAAATAAAGTGTTTCTGTAACTGACACTGATGACAAGGACTAGATTTAGCCATCAGATCGATAAGACAATGAGAAACTTTTGTGATCCCAGTGGGAAAACTAGATTCAATGTATTCATGGTTATGACGTGCTGGCATGATAAACTGTTATTGATCCGTCATCAGGTCGAACCTGTGGCCAGGATGATGGAGGAATCGGTGAGCACGTTTGAGACGCATCTGACGGCTGTCATGGACAGTCTGATCCGAGCCTCGGTTTGTGAGATCACCAAACTCTTCCAGGAGACGGTGAACGACTACCTGGTGGAGCTGTCCCTCAACAGGAAGGAGAACGAGGCTCTCAAACTGCGGCTGAGGCTCACCGAGAGCAAGCTGAGGACCGAGCGAGTGTACGGGCTGGGCTGGGCTGCCCACCGCCGCAACGCTGGCCTGGCGGCGGCGGCGGAGGAAGGGCCCGGAGGGCGGCAGAAACGAAAAGTTGTAGGGGCCCGTAAGTATTTCTGATGGCTTTTCCTCCCAGACAAGGGGCTTACGTCACATTTAGTTTGTGTCACGTTATAAAGCTGTCATTACAATTAAGTGGCACCTTGCTAAAATGCATGATTGTGTTGTTTAATGTGAGAAACAGGGCTCTTGGTATGCAGTCAGGGCTTATGTGAAGACGCACTTGTTTTGTTGGAAACCATCTGGCAAGAGCTGATCTCTCCCTCCCTCCTCCCTTCCTCCTCCCTTCCTCCTCCGCCTCCTCTTCATGTTCGCTCCCTCTGTCCTTCACCTCCCCCTCTCCTCTCTCTCTCTCTCTCCCCGCTGCATTCTGTCCCTCCCACTCCTCTGCTTTTGCACACTCTGTCTCTCTCCCTCCCTGTCTGCCTTGCTCCTCTCCCTCCACTTCTCTCTGTCTCTCTCCAACTCCACCTCCTCCCCTTCCCGCTCCTCTCTCCTTCACGCCCTCTCCTCCTCCCTGCCTCTCTCCCTGCCCCCACCTCCTCCAACGCAATTCTCCTGCTCTTCTCTCCTTCATCACGTTGCACACACACACACACACACTCCACTTCCTCTCCTCCCCCTCTCCCCACCTCCTCCACTCCACTCCTCTCCCGCTCCTCTCCACTGCCACCATAATTACACACTCCCTCTCCACTTCCACTTCTCTCTCTGTCTGTCTCTCTCTCTCTCTCTCCTCTTTCCACTTCTTCACCCCCCCCTCCCGCCACCCTTCTGTCTCCTTCAACATGTTCTCCCTTTCCTCCCCTTCCTCCTCCTCTCTCCCCCGTGGCCCCTGCCAACTCCACTTCTCCCTCTCTTCTTTGCCTCTCTCTCCTCTCCTCCCTGTCACGTGTTTTTCTCTCCTTCGCTCCCTCTCGTCTGTCATTCTACGCCCCCTCTCTCCTCACTCATTCATCATGCTCACTCCTCCTCGCCATGCTCCTCTTCCTCTCTCCCTTCCCCCAACCTCTCCTCTACTCCTGTACCC
Organism: Scomberomorus guttatus; assembly: GCA_038419695.1. Classification (NCBI taxonomy): domain Eukaryota; kingdom Metazoa; phylum Chordata; class Actinopteri; order Scombriformes; family Scombridae; genus Scomberomorus; species Scomberomorus guttatus. The sequence goes on along the minus strand of CM076452.1, from coordinate 16,060,356 downwards.
CTCCACCTCTCAAACCCCCTCCTCTTCTTCTTCATCTCCCACTTCTCCACCCTCTTTTCTCCTTCATCTCTCTCTTCTGGCCCTCCAATCATCTCCTCCCACTTATCTCACTCCCCCTCATGTTTCATTCTCTCTCCTTCCTGTCTCCGCTCTCTCCGGCCCCCACCCCTCCTCACCTTACTTTCTCCTTCCTCTCTCACCTCCCTCCCACCCTTCTTCCTTCATCTTCCTCTCTTCTCCCCAGGAGGCAAGTCAAAGAGGGGTCCAGCAGCAGCCTATGGCAAAGGCTGGCCTGGAGGTGTGTGGGAGGAAGGAGGAGGTGGCGGTGGCGGCGGCGGCGGTTGTGGTGGGGGAGGAGGAGGAGGAGGAGGAAGTGGAGGAGCTGTAGGGATGGTAGCAGGAGCAGGAGGAAGAGGGGGGAAGGAGGCCAGGGAGATGTACCTCATCCAGTTCCCCGGGGGCGAAGAGGATGAGGGAGGGATGGTGGAGGACGATGAAGGGGAGGGCAGCCTCAGCGGTGAGGGGGAGGAGACGGCCAACATCAAAGAGGAGGTGAGGGAGACAGGCTTTCTCAGAGGAGGAGGAGTAGGAGGAGAAAGTGGCACAGCATCTCTGCATCACTCAGCAGCTCCATATAGAATGAGAAAGAACGCAGACAGAAAAATAGAGCGATAACACAGTGAGACAGAGTTTTGCTTGTGTTTTTCAGTCATCAAATCACTGCAGAGATGTAGTGGATAAAGGCAACGCTATTGATTTGATATTTAGCTTCCCGAGGAGCCTTTTGAGTAGGGCTCTCCACATCACAAGTGGAGCAAGCTTTTAGGTGGAAATACTACTGGTAGAGGTGAAAAGCTACTTGTTATTCCACCACATGGCCAAGTGGCAGGAACACTCTTTACTTTTCTTATGTATTTAAATACTCAACACATGCAGAACATTTCAAAGTGTTTTTGGTGGCTAATAAAATAGCTGTGAAGAATTATAACCAAAGAACAATGATATGGCTTTTTTTTCTCATGCGCTTTGTAAACATATATTGAGGTAATGTAATGATGTATATCTGTGATGAGGGTTGCATGTAAGGTAACAGAAAAGTGTGAAAAAAGGAATCAGATCCACCTTTTTAAAATTGCATATCCTGCTTTACAAACAATCCAGGGGTACATACACAGCACAGGAGTAGAAAACATGTCGCCACAATGCAATGACAGCTTATATATGGACATTTTCAGTATTTAGAAATGAAGCAACTTGCTGGAAACGGGTCAAAATACAATCTTTAGGTAAATCTGTTTGCGGCACACGTCTGTCTCAGCGTGTCATCAGTGGTTGGCTAACGTGATAGGTGGAATTCCAGTGAGTCAGAAATTAACTGATCAACAGGCAGCACAGGTTAGAAGCACAGAAGCTCTCAGCATAAAGAAAGTAACGTGAGCGTTTTGCCTGCTGCACAAGTTCAGAGCACAGAACCTCTCTCATTCTGGATATTATATTAATATCAGCCACACAAGATCATAAAAAGAGACTCTGCACTTTGATTTTTTTTCTCGCAGTGAAACATTCTTGGTGTAAAAACATGATGCATTTTCCACTCAAAGCCATCAGTCTGCACCTTTATCAGCTGTCACCAAGTCGCTTACTGAAGCTCTAAATGTATGTCAAACTGATCACCAAAGCATTGATCATAGAGCCAAACGATTCATTTAACAGCCATAAACATACAGGAATAGTGTGAGCTGTCTTACCTTTAGAACAAAGTGTTTTTTCCCTCATCAGGTTCTGTGCAAAACTGTCTGTCACCTTCCAGTATTTTGTATCATAACAAAAGGCTCTGACAAGATTGCTAGAGCTAATAGCTAATTCTGCAGTCTGAGCTAACCAACAACTTTCCTTCTCGAGATAATGAACATTTTCTACCTGTTACTGTTGTGGTTCATGCAGTTTAAGTCATAAAACTACTTTGAGTTGATCTACCCATAAGCTCTCCTTCATTTTGGTTTGTTTTCTACCCTTGTTGTGCGTACTCATCTCACTGATGACATTGCTTGGAAACCCGTCTATAATCCTCTGTGCTTCTCTGTGCAGTTTGCTCAAACAGAGGGCTATCAACCTGCCTCTCTCAAGCTAATCAAGGAGGCTTTGAAGATGGACCCGCCCAACCAGAACCTCCACACTGGCTCTAGAGCCCAAAGCGAAGGTAAGGAGCCCAGGACACACTGATTGAGAGTTAGTAAAATGTTCAAAGAGCAATAGTTTGAAAGAAAGTGGAAATGGTTGCTCATGTCAGCTCTCCCTCTCTCCTCCACGTCTCCTCCTCCCTCTGTATCTTTTCAGGCGACCTGTCAGATCGTCCCCCGACCCTTCATCCAGGAGAGAGAGAGGAGGAGGAGGACTGGGAGGTGGGCTCAGCAGAGCCATCAGAGGGGGGCATGACCATGGATGAGCTGAGGGGTTTGGAGTCCGCACTGAGGGCTGAGAGAGGCCGTGAGCAGGGCGCCATGACAACTTCCCAGCCTGTCAGCCCTGACTCAGAGGCGGCGCCAGGTAGCGAGATCAGCTTGGCTCCCAAGTACATTGGTCTCGATGGAATGGAGCAAGACGAAGAGCTGGAGCCGCAGCCACCCACCCTGCAGAGAGAAGACCAGATAGGGCAGAGCAGGGTGAAGGACCGTGTGAGAGCTGCAGTGTTCGGGGTAGCAGAGCTGAAGTCAAGCTGGTCGAAGAAGTTGAGAGAGGGCGACTCAGCTGCGGTCATGACTGGAGAGGATGTGGCGGAGCAGGGCGAGTCAGAGCACCTGCCCCACCTGTCTGCTCCAGGGAGTGTCGGGGAGAGCGGAGGGGAAGAAGAGGCTGGTGGGGACCTGCTCCACTTCTGCCCACAGTGTGGAGGAGGCTTCACCACAGAGGCTGAGATGGAGGAGCACCCCTGTCCACTGGGTGGCGTCCATTTACAGAGCAGTGGAGCGGAGGAGAGTCTTTTCCCTTGTGCCCACTGCGGCAACACGTTCAGCCACGCCTGGGCACTTAAGAACCACGAGTGCGCCTGCGCTGCCGAGCGGCCGCACTGCTGCGAGATCTGCGGGAAGCGCTTTACACACTCTCGCTCCCTGGAGCGCCATCATCTGGTGCACACAGGCGAGAGGCCGCACCGGTGCCCGCAGTGCGGGCGCAGCTTCAGTCGCCTAGGCAACTTGGAACGTCACCAGCGGATCCACACGGGTGAACGTCCATACGGGTGCGAAGCGTGCGGAAAACGGTTCAGTCGCGTGGAGTACTTAAAGAGACACCAACTCATACACAGCAGTGAAAAGGCAACACTCCAGTGCTCCAACTGTGGAACGGGTTTCAGTGATGTGGAGCAACTGAAAAGCCACCAGTGTTTTTAGAGCCTGTACTTCAAAACCTCCGATAGAACTGGAAAGAAAGAGCAGCTTTTTAATTGAATGTGGTAGAATTTAGGTGATGAATGTGACTGGTAGATGCTCCCGTTATTTGATTTGGAGTTGCCTTTCTTACAAACACTGACAGGTTGATAAGTTAAATTGATTTCAAGATAAAGAAGCAGATACATGTGTGGATGATAGTTGTTGAGTAAATAGAGGTGGGAAATGTCCACAGTTGATGTGAAGTCAATTATACGTGGTGTTTCTTTATAAGAGAGATAGAATCTCAGATGCTCAGCCATTTTAACTGGAGGTGTTCTCATTTGTACAAAGCTTGTACTTATTTATGATGAAATATACATGTTTGTGTTTTTATCAATAATTCACTCATTTTGTTTTTTTTTTTTTTCCCCCCAACAATATAATTGACAGCTTGGTGTTTTGTATGTTTGTGTTTTGGTCATATCATTAAGAAATAAACATGTCAGTTCATCAGAAGGCTCTCTTCCCGCTTTAATCTTGTTTTATTGGAAAATCATATGGTTACAAAATGACACTGAAACATGATTTTTGGAAGATCATACTCACATAAACTTTTAAAGCCAACACAAGACAAGACAGCCTTTTAGTCAAATATTCATCCAGTAATGAAGAAATAAGGAATTTGCTGTATTTAATTACTACTACACACTAATAAGAGCTCTGGCTATAATAGATCAATTGTGTGTAGAACTGAAGCATGTCACTCTTCGTTTTTACAGCCTCCATCAAACAGACTGATGGGCATTTTAAGCCGTGTGTTTAGGATACCCTCCAGGGTCTCCAGGGACATCCGCTTCACTTCATAGCCCCGCACAGAGGGCTTCGCCTTGGGATTAACTTGTACAATCTCGTTTCCACTGTTGCGGTCGTTTCTCCCCACTGCTGCATATGTGGGGAAAAATGGCTGCATAGCGTCAGGAAGGGTGTCACTGTAAGATGGGCAGCAGTAAGCAGACCACATGTACTCAGGAACAGACACCCTGTTATTGATCCGGTGAGCTCCAGACTCATAAGGCATGACCCCAGTGATCACGTACATCGGCCCTCTGCAGAAGGCCTTGAATTTTCTTAACATATCATTCTCTAGTAAACTCCAGGGGCCAGAGTTGGAGCCTTTCCGCTGAGGGACAATGTTTGTCAGGGTGAAGGTGGCTTTACGGTCATCCATTGTCTTCTGGTGCATGCTGGGATTGAGATGGCCTTTGGTGTAGCCGGAGTTCTTGTAGTCCTGCAACACCGCCTGGCTCTCAATCACATTCTGGTCGACGGGGATGTGGAAAGGTTTCATCTCTGGGCTGGCACGGGAAAACGCCAACTTAATAACCAAGAGAGAAGGAGATATCACTTTTTAGAATATGTAGAGTTTTTTTTGCTGCTTATTCATCCTTAGTGTCCAGTTGAACTGTGAATGTTAGTGTGCTTCCAATGTGTAAACAGGTGTGTGACTGATTCAGATTCAGCTTGTTGGAAAAGAAAAATGAAACAAAAAATAAAATGCTCCTTTCTTCTGAGAAAAGCTGAAGTGTGTGACAGCAGAGTTTGAGAGAAGCTGCTTCCGCTCGAATGTGACTTGCACAAAAACTTGCACAAAGTCATGCATTGACCACAAAGACACTAAAAGTATTAAACAGGAACTGCAAGAGTTCTCTGTCACAGCCACTGTACCTCCACCACCTAATAACACAAACTTGTTATTTTAAGATCTGCTCTCAGGTATTATTTATATAACCTACATGCTGCTACCTGCCCTTTTTGCACTTTTGTATGTTATATATTTTGTATGTATTTTGTACTTTTGGAGAAGTCAAAGACAAATTTCCACTGAGGTGGACAATAAAGTCAATCAATCAGTTAAATCTGTATAATTCCAGAATATAATCTCATCATGTCCAAACACATCATATCTGACAAAGTCTAATTCAACAGAGTTGTTGCACCACACCGTCTTACTTACCTGTGGTTCATACATCCAAGTGGGATTGGGTCGTTCGCCATCTGCAGGACTGAGTATGTAAGCAGAGTATAAAGGTGTACGATGCTGACGCTGATACAGGCTGGCAAAGCGGTACTGGTTTTTGTAGCGCTGGCATATTGGATCATATCCAGTTGCACTGATACCCTGTGGTGGAGTTCTCTTGTAGAAGAAATCAAGGCACTGGGAGAAGTTTTGGCTGATCTCTCCGGTGACCAGTCCACCAAACCAGGGTAGGAGAAGAAGCAGAGCTCCTGTAGAGAATTGCAGCATCTTCCTTTGAGACATCCTGCACAACAGAGCAGCGGGCCGGCTGTGTATAATACACCTGTGCTGAAGAAAGAGATGCTCATTAGCAGACAATGAACACAGACTTTGCTCCAGAGCTCCTCTCAGACAAACTTACCAGGACTTTTCCCCCAAGCGAGCAGAAAAATGTAAAATTGTAGCTGTGTATCCAGCCCCAGACTGTAAAACCTCCTTGCAGCTTTTCTTAAAAACTCTTTGCTCAGCCCCTAAATTAAGGTGTGGTGATGGTTATATCAGCCCATAAACCACCACACGACAAAGTGACAGATCAGGTCAAAACTCCACTCTTCACTTCTCTATTTCTTTTCTCAGAGAGGGTTACAAAAAAGATAAGAAGGGAGTCCATGCAAGAGATACATTTAAACAAATGTTTTATTTATTGAACGTACCAAAGTATGGTCTGGAAAATCATAGAAAACCATGAAAACTAGCTAACTAAACCCAATCTATGCATTGATTTTGGTAGAAAACCTTGATGTAGCAGAATATATTGTAGTTATGAATGTCTGGTAGATGAGTGTATTACTCCAGTGATTTAAAATTCAGTTTCTTGAACACCCTCATTCAGGATGAGAAGTAGAGTTGAGCTGCAGCTAAATATGTTGTTTTTGCTGACCTCCAGTGGTTAAACTTCTCACCTCGCTGCAGTGAGCTGCAGTAGTGAAGTGAACACAGCCACAACTATCAGTGATGCTCGTGTGTTCAGAGGTGAAACACAGTGAAACACTGTTCTTTGTTTTTGTGATATAGATGATTTTTTTCAGCATTTTTTTGTCTTTACCTGACGGCTTGAAAGTGCAGAAATACAGGAAATGTGTAATTCTTTCTAACCTTCTTTAATTCTTTGGTGTAAAACAAAGAGGACACACGTGTAAATAATTTGTCTTGAGTAAATAGATAGAGTCCAAAGTTGGCAGTTGTACATGTTATTTCTCTATAAGAGGAGAAATAAAATCAAACTCAGACATTCAGCCATTTTAATTGGAGGTTTTCTCATTTGTATGTACAAACTTGTTCTTTTTTATTATGATAAATTAAATGTATATTTTTATGTTTTCAATAATTCACTTATGTTAAAACCAGTGGATTTTTTCTGAAAATGTAATTGACAGCTTGGTAAAAAAAAAACTTAACTTACATTCTTGAAGAAAAGGCTGCAAATGTATAAATGTGCATGTTCCTAAACTGATTTGTATTTAATTGAATTACTGCACAGTGAATTGGGATCCAGGTAGTTTTCCAGCATAGAAAAAATGTACAGAGTGGGATAAATTGGAGGGATAAATAGGTGCCCATTAACTCATTTTGCCTCAGGCCTCCAACAGCTTAATCCATCCATGTAAGGGAGAGTAGTTGGTACCAAGGTAAAAAAAACCAACAATTAAGCCCATTCAACATAGTACTGTTAGTGCTAACTGACTTCTCTTAGATGTCACTCAGTCTTTTTCTTACCTGTGGCTCATGTATCCAATTGGGCTGTTTGCCATCTGCAGAGTTTCTGCAGAGTAAAGAGTACAAACGTGTGTAATGTGCAGTCATTTTATTTGGAGGTGATTGCATTTGTGGTTCTGCTTGACGCCCACGCCTGCTATTATTATTATTAGTCATATATCTGTTATTGTTGTTGTTGTTGTTATTGTTGTTATTGTGCTTATCTGTGTCTCTCTCTCCTCTCTCCCTCTTTCTCTCTCAAACCAACAGATGGCCGCCCACATACAGCCCAGTTCTGCTTGAGGTTTCTTCCTGTTAAAGGGGAGTGTTTCCTTGCTGCTGTCGCCAAGTGCTGCTCATGGAGGAGTGTTGTGTCTCTGTAAATTAAAGAGTACAGTCTGACCTGCTCTATGTGAAAAGTGCCCTGAGATAACTTGTTGTTATTTGGTGCTATATAAATAAAATTTAACTGAATTGAATTTGTATGAACAAAGTTATAACTTTATGATGCTCAATAAAATGTGCATTTCTATGTTGTCAATAATGAACTTGTGTTTTTTTTTTTCTGAAAATATAACTGACAGCTTGGTGTTTTGGCATTTTGTTTGTTTCACCCATTTCAATCTTCTTTTATTGGAAAATCATTAGTGAACATGTTAAAAGATGACACTGAAAATAGGAGAAAATATTTATTTTACACACCCATAATCATCGGAAAAATTTATTTCAAGCCATCATGAGACAATATCATGTTCTGGTTAATCAAACGCACTCAGTAATAGAAAGGGGGGGGGGGGGGGGGGGGGTAACACCTGATCTCAGTAAGAATCTAAAGCTTTGATCTTTGTTACTGACACTGTCCATCAAACAGGCTGATGGACATGTCCAGCCTTTGTGCCAGGATACCCTCCAGGGTCTCCAGGGACATCCGCTTCACTTCATAGCCCCGCACAGAGGGCTTCGCCTTGGGATTAACTTGTACAATCTCTTCTCCACTGTTGCGGTCGTTTCTCCCCACTGCTGCATGTGTGGGGAAAAATGGCTGCATAGCGTCAGGAAGGGTGTCACTATAAGATGGGCAGCAGTAAGCAGACCACATGTACTCAGGAACAGACACCCTGTATTTGATCTGGTGAGCTCCAGACTCATAAGGCATGACCCCAGTGATCACGTACATCGGCCCTCTGCAGAAGGCCTTGAATTTTCTTAACATATCATTCTCTAGTAAACTCCAGGGGCCAGAGTTGGAGCCTTTCCGCTGAGGGACAATGTTTGTCAGGGTGAAGGTGGCTTCACGGTCTTCTTTTGTCTTCTGGTGCATGCTGGGATTGAGATGGCCTCTGGTGTAGTTGGAGTTCTTGTAGTCCTGCAACACCGCCTGGCTCTCAATCACATTCTGGTCGACGGGGATGTGGAAAGGTTTCATCTCTGGGCTGGCACGGGAAAACGCCAACTTAATAACCAAGAGAGAAGGAGATATCACTTTTTAGAATATGTAGAGTTTTTTGCTGCTTATTCATCACTTTTTGGATGTATTTATACATTGCGAATGGGTGTGTGACTGATTCACTCATGTAGTTTGTGAAATAAAAACGAAAACTAAACTTTCTCTGCAACCTCACCCAAAAAACTTTTTACAGTTGGGGAGAAGCTGCTTCCGCTTCTGTTTGAAGGTAAAGGCAAAAATTTCATATGCACTCCGCTGACCAAAATGACAATTAAATATCACGTCCTGTTCCATCATCTCTTGTTGCCTTAACAAGTAAACACAAATGCTCATTAGGTCTATACGAAAATGTAGAATTTAGAACAAATAAAAGGAGGTTTTTGTGAAATCTTGTGAGTTATTTAAACACACTTAACTCTATCAATAATACATTGATAGAAAAACACCTGTAAATTCAGTGGACCAAAGGTAGAGATTGTTTATCGTAGAATTACCACAATCAAGTAAGAGCTTTGTCAGACACTAGTTTTTCCCTATAATCTGTATAATTCCAGAATATAATCTCATCATGTCCAAACACATCATATCTGACAAAGTCTAATTCAACAGAGTTGTTGCACCACACCGTCTTACTTACCTGTGGTTCATACATCCAAGTGGAATTGGGTCGTTTGCCATCTGCAGGACTGAGTATGTAAGCAGAGTAGAAAGGTGTACGATGCTGACGCTGATACAGGCTGGCAAAGCGGTACTGGTTTCTGTAGCGCTGGCATATTGGATCATATCCAGTTGCACTGATACCCTGTGGTGGAGTTCTCTTGTAGAAGAAATCAAGGCACTGGGAGAAGTCATTGCTGATCTCTCCGGTGACCAGTCCACCAAACCAGGGTAGGAGAAGAAGCAGAGCTCCTGTAGAGAATTGCAGCATCTTCCTTTGAGACATCCTGCACAACAGAGCAGCGGGCCGGCTGTAAGCAGAGAGAGAGAGACGTGCTGTTCCTCACAGACAAAGCTCTAGAGTCAAATAAAACCTAGATTTCCTCTTGTGTCTATTCAGCGTCTGGAGTCATCACTGCTGTTTCCTCTTATATATAATGACAGGAGGAACCCTGTGGGTGACAGTTTTAACCCACCCCCTACCCCCTGTTTGCTGTCAAACTTCCCTTGTTCCCCTTCTGGGAAACAAAAGCTTTGCATGTTCTTTTTTCATCAATCAGCTGAGGCAGAGAACATCTTGTTTCAAGTCTTTAATTCTTTGGTGATTGTGGCGAGGTGAGGATCAAAAGGCTGCACTCCAAAACCTAAACTGGGGCATCAAGGCTGACCCGAACCTTTGTTTATTCCCGACCAGAATACCTCTTTCTCACATCTATCCCATCTAATGCCATGATCTTTTAAATCCAGAGAGTCAGCTGACACACAAGACATTCTGACTATAAAAGAACAAAAAACCTGTGGTGAATGCTATAGGAAGTGACAGTGCGGTTTCCTTCCGCTGGCTGTTGTAAGCCAGACCACAGGCCTCCCTGAGGCATCAGGAATCATGAGAGACTGCGAGGTGTTGAAAACCCATGAGTACTCTGCACGATGCAAAGGTCAAAGCCTGAGTTTCTCGTATATCTCTGAACAAAGGCTCACTTTTCTTGTCAGTAGTCTTGCATATACTGACTCTCGTGTATTTGCAACAAGTAGTTTATTATTAACTCTGTTTCTCTTTCTGTCTCGCTCCAGTTTCTGTGTGATCTTGTATTTACTCTCATCAAAACTCCCCTTGTTGTGGGAACTAGAAAAAAGAATTGCTGGAAGATATACAGTAGAAGCTCCAATGTACTTCCATTATTTCTCAACCGTCATTTTACAAAAATTCTGCAGCTTCGGTATTTTGTTCTTTGTGTGATCTGTTTGTGGGGAAAATCCTCCGTTTCAGTCGCTCTGCCCCAATTTGTCAAAAATTGGAGCAAAACAATTTTACTGTATTTATGAATTGCTGGATTGTCAAAAGGACATAAATATGCAGGTAAACCAGAGTGATGTACACAGATGAAGACCATCAGAGATTTGAGACCATGATGCACCATAGGGATGGGTGCAGAGGTACATCAAGTAGTCTTGTGTTGAGTATTGATACTAGCATCAATAGGATTGATACCAAAAAACTGGGTCACATTCTGGGCTATTAAACAAACTCAGACTTGTTAGTTCAAAGAATTTCACACAATAAACCTATTTATTATTTACCTTTAAAAGTTGTCTTGTGTTACATGTGATTAAGTAATTAACTGAGAATAATAAAAAGACATGCTTGGCAAACCACTGAGAATAATAGAATAATATTACATTCGCTGTTTTTAATAATAAAAGGTCTTATAGCTGTATTAATATCAGTGATTGTGGCCCTGATATTAAATACCAAATTTCATTGTATTAAGTATGGTATTATTTTCTTTTTTGTTTTGTTTGGGTTGCAAACTAGAGTTTAGACTAAGCCTCATTTCTCCAAGTGACCCAAAATGATCCTGACTTAGCTGTGCGACGTCTTGTGAGTGAATTAGGCCACTTTAGATTAAAAATAAACTTAAATGGAAGACTGGCCTTAACACCCCACCTCAGCTCTCTCTCAAAAGACATTTAGATATTAAATATTTAGACTTTCATTGTGATTTGTGAATACAATCTGCCAATAATGGTGTTTTTCGAGCACATTCATACTGTAAGTTCAAACATTTAGTAAAAATCATAAATTGGAGTGTCACCATGGTTTTAGGTTACAAAAATAAAATAAAATTGAGCCTGAATGTAAATGTATTGCCTGATGAATGATTGCAGTATCTTCTCAGGGATGAAGGAGGCACATGTGAATTTTGGCTTTGAGATGCGGGTGGTAGACAGTTCAGTTCCATCTAGTGAGCAATCAGAGACATGACACTTGACAGGCTGCTAGTGCAGATCAGTGTAACTGGCCGGACTGTGAGTAATAACGCTGCGTTTCACTGGTGGTGACTGTAATTCCTGGTAATTCCTGGTCACCTACGGGTGACCAGGAAAAACCATAGTTTTTGTTTCCATACTGAGGAGAGCTGCTGAGCTTGACTTACTGACTTACTGTGTGTCAGCTAGTTTCTCTTCTTCTTCCTTCTTTTGCTACTGACTCAGGGGCTTTAGTTTATGTTTTGGACCTGATATTCAACATCTTGCTCACTAACCTGAATGAAAAAGCCACTACCCTTCTTATAACCTTCTTGATGACCACAATCACTAGGCTAGCTCTTTATTAAGGTCATGTTTTGGCACCACTTTCTAATAAGGCACCCTTCATGAAGGGTTTACTAATGGTTAATAAATCATTTATGGATTGCCAGGTTGTGTCCGGTGTTTATCCTCCAGCCTGACACTTTAATTGTCTTTGTAACTCTTTAATTCATCAGGAAGACTCTTCCAATGGATCATTTGGCCTCTGTTCTGCTGGAAAAGGGCTGCAGAGCATCTGAACCAAAATATATTTGTTAGCAACTTATTAACATTTACAACTGCAGGTTTGGATAATTGAAAAATCCCTCTATTAGCTTATTAACTGAAGAGAAAAGACTGTTTGCTGTGTGATTTAGGTGAGACTGAAGACAAAGTGCATTTTATGTTTTATTGTTCATTATATGATGATTTAAAGGGCTACACTATTTAGTTAAATGTGCTTAATTTCTAATGGGGTTTTTTTTCTGAATGAATGATTATAAGAAACGTGAGCTGTGTTTCAGGAAGGGAACCTTTTATGTGGCTGATTTTATTTGTAAAGCCTGGTACAGAACACGAAGTTCTCTGTTTGCAATGTAACGTTAGAATTTTTGTTATTGCCTAAGTTTGACAAAAGTTTCACCACTGCACCTGTATTTTGTTGTCTTGTAAGACCATGTGGGCTGGGCACTTGTATGACTGACTAACTGACTAACTAACTGACTAATTAACTATATGAGACACAGATATTAACTGAGGAACTCTGCACTGGTGATTTTTAAGAAACATTTATAACTTAAGACCTGATGGTTTGTATGAATTACTGTTTATTACTTTATCAATAAGGTAACAGCCAGAAAGTTTTTATTATTGTTTTATGACTGGTCTATAAAGCATTAGTAAATAATCATTAATTCATCTATTGTCACAAATGATAAGCCCTTAATAAAGGGTGACTTATATCAGAAGGAGGTACCTATATTTCTTGATCTCTGTTTGGCTCCCCGGCTGAGACTGTGAGCTCTGAGTGAATCTCTCCACAGGCTGCGCAGCGGCACCGAGCCTGTTGCTGCACGCCTTCCGTCTCTCTTCCGTGAAAACATTTGCTCTGCTGTCAGCTTCAGCTCAGACCACTCCCTCTCTCAGTCTGCACGAAGAGCAGTCTAGTCTTTACTTGCCACAGTGTTGCCATTAGACGTTTCTTTTCAGGACTATGTGCGCGACCGAGAATGGCGGAGGCCTGCGCGCTTGACGAACTACAGTCGGAGCTCACCTGCCCGGTGTGTCTGGAGCTGTTCCGTGATCCGGTGATCCTCGAGTGCGGACACCACTTCTGCCAGGTGTGCATCATCCAGTGCTGGGAAGCCAAAGCGGACGAACTGTCGAACTGCCCAAAGTGCAGAAAGTCGTGTGCGCGTAAACTGCGACCCAACTCGCTCCTGTGCAACGTCGTGGACAGTGTGCGTAGAGCACGGGCCATGGACGCAGCCGCGGGGATAAACTGGTATGACCCGGAGGGAGGTACGCTGGAGGAGCCGGAGGAACGGGAGCCCGGGTCTAGCATGAGCAGCGTGGCCTCGTCCATCGGGCACTGGCCGCGCCTTTGTGTGGATATGTGCGAGGAGCATGAGGAGAAGCTGAAGCTGTACTGCGAGGACGACCAGCTGCCCATCTGTCTGGTGTGCGGCATGTCCCGCGACCACAAGACGCACAATGTCATCCCCATTAACGAGGCTTTTGAAAACTACAAGGTACAACCAGGTCCATACAGATCATTTTGAGACAATGTACTTGTTGAAGACGATTAGTTATTGTTTGATCACTGTGATTCATTGCTTGAAGGATCACCCCACTTAAGTTTTTCTTTATCTTTCAAATATATAATTAATTTCTGTTCTACATTATAATAACTGGAGTTATAAGATAATATTTGGGCTCATTTAACACTCCCCTCGTTGTTCCTGGAAGGAAATGCAGTTCAAGTTTGTCCAACATTCCTAAAAGTCAAATCAAACCTACTTTATGATTTAAAAAACAGCTCTGGTGTCAACAATCAGGCCTTTCACAGAGCAGATGGTGAGACATGGCAGTTATTTTTGCCTCGGCAGCCTTTGGGTACTTTTTACAGGAATTCAGCGGGCCAGTGTGAGTTCTTGTAATTCCTCTACACTTTTTCCCTTTCTGTCAGTTTGTTTGGTGACTCATTCTGTGAGGCCTCTCGGGGCAGTTTTAACATGTTTTACTGGCCCTGAACTCTTGAATTTCTGGGTCAGAGCACGGGAAGGGTGGCATCATATGACTCCCATTAAAGATGACTGTTGTTCAGAGTGGGGCACCAATCGAATTAGCTCTTCTTCGTTTAAGTGTAATCTGGTTTACAGACACCACATTTTATAAATGTTTTGCATGTGATTGCCTATTTCTGCTGCCCCACCAACAGGACAAGCTGTCTCTCGCTCTGGAGAGGGTTCAGCAGCAGACGGAGGAGGCCTCGCTCTTCCAAAGACAGACCAATGAAAAGATCCTCCTCATTAAGGTAGCAAAACGTGTGTGTTTGTTTGTATACCTGTGTCTGTGGAGCATTGTGAAAGACAGAAATACCCTGAACGCCCCTCTGTAATCTCAGTATTCCTTGTGTGTGTCTTCACAGTAGAACCTGAAATTCTGGTTGCTATACATTCACCTGCATTCTTCCATTTGTACCTGTCTGACAGACGTGAAGGCAGGATGACCTGTTCTAATATTGTCTTGTGTTGATGACACAGCAGGTTGTCACTCAGCGTTGTTTTAACGTGATGACTCTCATGTCTTGCAAAGGCAGTCATGCACCCTAAAATGGATAAATGGATTGTGAAAAAACAAACATTTGTACACGTCATGTTTGCACACACACACACACACACACACACATACACACACACACATACAGAGTGTACAACACAATAGCTCGCATGTTTCACACCCTCACAGACAGAGATAACAGTTGACAGAGTTTAGGCTGGGTTGCTATTTCTACCAAAGCAGCATTCACCTCAAATTGAGGTCTGTGTGTTTGTGTGTTTGTGTGTGTGTGTGTGTGTGTGTGTGTGTGACAGATATGAGCGTAGCATGTTTGCTGTGTTGGTGTGTTTCTGCTGCAGCAGATAACAGCAGTACACATATCTGCTATAGGCCTCTTCTACTACATTTTCTATCCTGTCTGTCTGTTTCCGCATATATATTTCATTTTCCTGTCTGTCTGTCTGCCTCGCTGTCTGTCTGTTTGACCCAGTTTATATGCATATACACAGATTTTCACTTCTTGATTTCACTGCCAGTATGACAGGATGTGGGTGAGAAAGGTTGAGAGGAAGTGTGTCAATTGCTCTTCCTGGGTGGGTGTGTGTGTGTGTGCATAAGTGCCTGTTTTGTGTAATTTTACCTGCCTACCTGTCTATCAGCCAGTCTCAATAATGGGTACATGTCCTACATACACTGATGGAGGAAGTATGTCGATTCTTTACCACACTGGAAAAAACGAACTCTGTTAGTCCTGCATTGATTTTTATGTAAAAGTACGTTCTTGTTAAGCTCAAAAGTTAGTTTAGTGCTTAAAGTACTAAAAGTATCACAAGTAAAAGTACTAAATGCAGAAAGCTGGCCCCAGTGTTTTATATATTATATTATTACTGCTGAAGCTTTGATGCATAAGAAACATTTCTGCTGTTGTAGTTGGTCGAGGTGGAGCTAGTTTTAACTACTTTATAGATGTTGATAGATGTTGGGTAGTTTAACCTATAATAATGCATCATATTTTATATTTTTATAATTTATTATATATTTTATAAGACAATCATATGTGTTCTATGTAAAATCTCAATCTGTAAAGTGACCAGTAACTATAGCTGTCAGATAAATGTAATGGAGTAAAAACTGCAGTATTGTCCTCTGATTCAGATCTGGAAGTATAAAATGTTACATTCCCTCTATTTCATCTATTTTATGTGTCATTTTCTTTTATCTGTTTTGTCTACTTCTTATTCATTTTAATTTAAATCTATTTGATTGATTTTATTATTTTCATCTATTTTTTTAAATTTCTTGTGTGCATTAGTCTCAAATGTTCTGTCTTAATATCGGTTTGTCAGTCATCTGTAAAGCATTTTGAATTGCAGTAATCTGTACAAAAGGCGCTATACAAATAAAGTTTGATTGATAAAGTGGAAATACTTAAGTACAGCACAAGTACTGCAAATCTGTGTGAAAGTGCAGTACTTAAGTAAATATACATTCCACCACTGATTATATAACATAAAAACACCAAGCCTAAAACACTGGTTGATAGTGTTACTAAGTGCAGATGTGCAACATATTTGAATGTTCCTACAAACAGAGCAGCAAATCAGGGAAACTCCCACGTCTTTGTTTCAGGAGCGAGCAGGAGATCTGGAAGAGCTGGTCACTGCAGAGTTCAGCCGTCTGAGGGAGTTCCTTCTGGAGGAGGAGGAGCGCATAAAGGGGAAACTCCAGAAGCAGAAAGAGGAGAAGCTCAACCAGCTGGAGGAGGCGCTCACTGTAGCCACAGAGCAAATCAGCCAACTGGAAAGTACGGCCGACCAGCTCCGCCTCAAACTGAGGGAAGAAGAAAACCCAGAGCAACTGAAGGTAAGAGAAGAGGGAGTTGGAGAATGAGTGCAAATGCTTAATTGTATACAATATGATCTATTGTGTAGCATTGTTCTTTTAATGTAGATACATTGAAAGAACGAGAAAAATAAGTATCAATTTTATGAAGAAAGGATGCGAACAGCTGAAGAATATTTTGTAATCACAGGCCTATTTATATCTGCTCTGTTTCAGGGAATTAAAGATTTCATTGGAGGGTGAGTATCATCTTGATCGTATCTCCTTTCAGCATAGAGTTTAAGAAGCTGCATGACTCCAGTGATTTCTGATTGAGTCATTTCATTTCTAGGTCATCTCGTGACTGTTCTGAATCAAATCTAAAGTCAAATGTTCGTTTTGTTTTGTAACTAACCGTACGTCTGCTTGAAACAGGATGTTGGGGCATTACTGTGGTTTAGTGAACCATCTGTACGCATTATAGTGCCACCTTGGTCTCACAGACGGTGAAGAGGCTGTCCTTACTGCTTGTAATACAGATTTTCATCTTTAGATTATCATCTCTTTCTTGCTCTCCTTTCCAGGGCTGAGAGCTTGTTTGAGCGCCCCCCAGAGGTGGGTGTGGATCTGCAGTCCGGAGAGTTCCTGGGACCTCTGCAGTACAGGACCTGGAGGAAAATGAGCTCAATTTTTCTGCCAGGTATAAAGACAAAATACGCACACATGACATGAACACACATCACCACACTAGTATTAGAGTTGCACTTTGAAAACGTTGGGGGACTCACAAGAGAATGGTCAAAATTGATGCAGCTCCAAAACCACTGGATCCTTCGATTCCCATAATGCAGCTCAATAGCTTGTTTTGTTTGACCCTCCCCATCTTTCAAACTCCACACCTCCAGCTTCTAACACAGGCTTTCTGTTGAAAATGTGTAGTTGCCAAGCCAAAGCCGAGATACCCCGGTGTTGTAACTGGAGTTATTTTCTCAGTCTTAACAAAACTCCTCCAGAGAGACATTATTGATCCGTTTCACAGGCTGTGTAGTTCTTCCATGACTAGCACATTGACTTTGACATGTAAAATCAGAGGAATCCCCTTTTAAAAACAAGTTGGCTATATCTACAAAAGCTATTTTTGTGTTTTGCATCGTTTGTGCAGTCTTGTATCGACCTGCTCTGTCTGATAAGATGGACAACAGCGTGTTTTAAACATGACTGTGTCTGCAGAAGCCAAGTGTTTCTGTCAATAAAGCCACTGACATGCTGTCATAAATTGTCCCTGAAGATTTAACACGCAATTAGAAGACTGGATGTCTAATGAATCTCTGGAGTTACATCACAGTTTCTATCTTGACGCAGTACATCATCTATATTTCATTTGGATCTATGTAGCTAATGCTCTCATATAGCTCGTGTTACACTAATTGAGCAGGTAGGCATTAAGTATCTTACTGGAGGTCACTAGCAAGGAGTCTTTCTCGGGTCACTCTTTGTAAACACACATTTGTTGCTGTCTATCCTTTTTTGCCCTCCCAGCTGTGACAGCAGTGCTCCTCGACCCGGACACAGCGTACCCCTGCCTCTGGGTTTCCGAGTGTTGTACCAGGGTCCAGGTGGGCAAAATCCAGCCCAACCTGCCCAACAACCCAGAGCGCTTCACCCGCTACAACATCGTCCTAGGTTCTAAAGCCTTCTCCTCAGGCAGACACTACTGGGAGGTGGAGGTGGGCTCCAAGACAGCGTGGGGTCTGGGTGTGGCCTTGGCCTCCGTCAACAGAAAGGAGGAGATCAGCCTCTGCCCAGATGATGGTTTCTGGACGCTGGTGCTGAGGGACAACGGAAATGGCACCAGTGAGTACGAAGCATGCACCGACTCAGAGGAGAGCTTGTTATATCCCTCCAAACCCCCCAGGAGGGTGGGGGTCTATCTGGACTATGGTCGTGGTGAAGTATCCTTTTATGATGCCGGAGACATGAGCCACCTCTTCACCTTCTACGATGCAAAATTCAAAGAGCCTGTTTTCCCGTACTTCAACCCCTGGCCGATTATCAATGGATACAACTGGGAGCCGCTCACCATAGTAACACCACACTGGAGATAAATGTCCTTTTTATACTGACACTCTCCATCAGCAGGTTTAGATTAAAACTGCAAAAGGAGAATCAGCAGCTAATAACTGTGCAGCTGTGGAGCTGAACTCAGTTAGACCCTCTCATGAGCTTTCACAGCATTAACTGTTTGTCTTGAAAGTGTTTTTTTTTAATATAAATTACATGTAAGACTGGACAGAAGAAGATAAAACTACTAAATGACAAGACAAATGACACTTTAAAGGACATGGCTGATGATGATGTATTGTTCTTATTGTCAAAAAAACCCTCAAAAAAGACCAAAACCAACAATGAACTGATTCTACTTAAGAGTTTTGTCTGTGTAGCCAAAACCTGATAAATCTTATTCCACCATTTTTGTCCCAAAACAATAAAAACAATTTAGCAACGCACAGTGGAAGTGGGTGACATGTTTATTTGTTGCCACTAACACGTCACTGTAGTTTATTCACAGTCTCACACTCTGTAAATACTCACTAGTGCATTAAACGTGTATTAATCCGCGCCTGAAAATAGTCCTAAACAAATGCTCCATTTCCTATGATTTGAATAACGTTACCTAAAACCTAGAGTGCCCAGCTGTTTGTCTTCTTAAAGCATTTGATTACATATTTGTGACCCTGTTTTAAAGACTTACATCTTCAGTAGAAATGAATGGATTTTGGGGCTGAGTGCCAAATAAGTATTGAGAGACAAACACATTGTTGGTTTTGGTCTTTTCATGGGATGTGTTGACAGCAGGGCACAGATTGGTACACAATGGTAATCTATTGAGTGGCTGGTAAACTTTCTCTGGCCATTTGGCCAGTGGACAAAAAAGTTAATTTTGCACCCTGGTTGACAATAAGAAAAACATTGAATAACACCAGTCTTATCCTCTAAGATTTTATATGAGTTCTGAATTCACTGGAAAAGGAGTAAGGCATATTGCTTACAAAAAATGTTTTTAAAAAAGACTTTATTAGTAGAGTTGGAGCAGAAATGCCTTTGAATTTATTCATTTTACTGCAATATCTTACTGTGTGTTTTGCAACATCTAACAATATAACAACATTATATATTTTTCACTGTTTTTGTATGTTCTACCCTGTCATTCTAATAATATGTTCATCTAAAACAATGATGTGTCTGGTAGATTTAAAGGTGCAGTGTGTAGTGGCATCTAGTGGTGAGGTTGCAGATTACAACCAACTGAATACCCCTCCCTCCCCCCACCCCTCCTCTTCCAAGCATGTAGGAGGCCCTCACTAGAACCAGTGTTTGGTTTGTCTGTTCTGGGCTACTGTAGAAACATGGAACATGGCGGGCTCCGTGGAAGCAGACCCACCCCCTCTGTAGATATAAAGAGCTCATTCTAAAGTAATGAAAACACAACGATTCTGATTTTTATGAGATTATGCAACAATTAAAACATACTTATACATAATATTATATTCCATTTCTGCCGGATGCCACTAAATTCTACACACTGCACCTTTAACACAAGTAATTATGACTCACAATGAAAATTTCCCTTGATCACCACTTTTGTCCCCCATGACTCTTTAAAAATTAGATTTTAATATATTTTCCATGTGAGCTTCCAAGTCCAGATCAGAGTAAACACTGTGTAGATATTTGAGATTTTAATAATAATATTTTCCACTGAGGTTGTTTTTTTTCCCATCAGATGGTGCCCAAAACTAACTTTGAAAGCAGAATTACTCTGCTCTCCAGTGGTCCTCACAACAGGACTTTCGACTTTTATAAACCATATTTAGGGAAGAGTTCATCTCAGAAAGTGCAGAAGGATTATTTATCACCAGTGTCTCTGCTGTAGCTGGTACACTAATAAACCAAAGATTCACTGAGACACCAGAGTGAACCGCTGTGAGTGTTACTGTGGTCTCACATACCTGCGCAGGTGTGGAAACAATGTAATCTAGTGTGATCTGATTCAACGCCCCTGCAGCAAACACACCTTTGTGGAGCTGATGATATTATTATTTTTTTTTTTTGTAGAGATGGTTTCCGAGCACACTTTACAATATAATGCAAAGAAACACGACAGCATAAGACACTACAGGCATAGTGTTGCAACAACATTCTCTTTGACAGCAAAAACTGAACATTCAATTAATGGTATTGCATCCTGTAAGCATAAGTATCTGCTTTCAAGATAATCAGTTGATTAGATGTTGCCCTAGTGTGTTTGAGCCTTGTGTTTACCTGTTAGGGATATGAGCAGTGTTTCTATTTCAGTTAAGCAAAGTTATGAGTTCCCTCATGTCAATTGAGCAATGTGGTAATCTGTCACTTGTAGTATGGACAAATAAATAATGAGAATTAGTCTGACCCAAATAAAATGATCCATGTCTGCTTAATCTCTCTGCGTCATCTGCATCTATACATTAACCATAGACTGGTCTTAAGGCTATACCTGTCAGGGTTATGTCCAGTCCAACCCTTCTCTCCTCTGTCCTGATCTGTAATTAGATATTATTGTAGCCTGGTACACATGCAGTAACACAAGCCTTCACTTCTACATTACTGCCCAGCCGCCTCTCCATCTGTCATTCATCCCCATCTTTGCTCAGTTTCAGTGAGGGTCAAGGTGATAAGAAATGAAAGTGGTTCTTCAAGAGTATGAAAAGTTTTTGTGTCTTTACACGTTCTGTCTGAAAGTTCTGCTTCATTCTATCTCCTCATCTTTCTTTTCATCCTGTTCATGCATCCTTTATCTTTCCCTCTTCTCAGATGACAGATCTCTTCCCAAAATACAACCCCTATTTTTAACCCACGGCGCGTGTAACTCAGCTTTTCTGTAATGGATCTCGTCTCTGCCTCCGCTCAAGAGTTTCCCCCCCCTCCCCATCAATAATCAATGAGGAGAGGGATGGCGAGAGGGGCTGAAGGAAGACAGAGAGGGTGAGCGACTGAAAGACGGGAGTTGAAGTGATTAATGGAAACCTCATTAGAAACTGGAGAGCTAAGTCAGCCTATACATTATCCCGTAGTCTGGAGAATATACGTTATCGGGGTGTGTTTCAGTTTGACAGAAATGTTTAATGCAGGCTAAAAGGAGATGCAGAGAAAGAAAGGAGGAGGGAGAGGGATGGAGGGAGAATTCAGGGGAGGCAGTTGAGGGCAAAATAAGGCAAAAAAAATTGGCACGTTTTTACTCATAAAAAGCTGATGCTTTTAGTGGCGTACAGCTTTTTTAGAGAGCTGAACAGCACAACAGTATGTTAATATGTTTACACGCTTCTGTTCATTACGTTACGTCTAAAAATACAGGTCAGTGGTGATTTATGTTCACCTGTGTGTGCATGTGTGTGTACTCAGCCGTGATTGTTGTATGAGATTATGCACGCAGGACAACATTGAGGTGATCTGTTATAGCTAAACAAAGTCTTTCATCTTCACATAGCTGCTGAGTTTGTTGTATCCCTCCCTCTCTTATCTCTCTCTGTGTCGCTAAATGAATAGCTGACCTGTGCACCTCGAAAAGAATCCAATTTTTGTTACAACAAAGGCTCCTGATATGACAGGGGATTGAGGGTGGATAGATTGAGAGAGACAGAGAAAAGGAGAAGCGATGAGGATTACTGTCAGAATGAAATGATGGTGAAGAAAGAGGCAAAGACAAGAGGAGGGCGATTCTGAGAAAAAGATGATGAGTGAAAGAGGCCAGGAAAATATAACAGAAAAACATATTCATTTGGAGGTGGAGGAGCAAAAAAAGCAGATTTCATGAAAGGAAACACTGATGACAGGGAGGGTAGTTGAGATAAAGTGCTCAGGCAATAGGAGGAGCGTTTACCTGTGATTAAGGGGAAAAGGTGGAAAAAGGGGAGGAAGAGAAGGAGAGAGAGAGGTCGGTGTGTTACAGATAGATAACGTGAGAGAGGTAAAGTGTAGGAGGTATAGAGTGTCACCTAAAGGACCAAGAGATAGCGAGTGGGGGCAGAGCTGCAGGAACTCAATCCCAGAGCCCTAGGCAACAGCTGATGATAAAAACCTCCTGACCTGCACACACGAAGAGAGAGATATGGACAGAAGCAGGGTGCAACACTGAGGAAAACAACCGGAGGATATAACTTTGATTCCTACAGGACAAAGAGGAGGAAGGAAGAAGTAGAACGTTTGAGCTTTTATTTTTTTCTGAAATCTCTTCATTCATTCTCTCTCTCTTTTTTTCTTTTTTTTTTTTTTTTACCTGGTTATAAAAAAAGACTACTGCTACTGTATCAACAACAGAGCTGATATTTTGAGCCATTTTTGCAGGAAAGTCTAGGGAGCTCTTTAGCTGAGTCTGTGGCGGATTTTCACACATACAATAAAAGAGAAAAACACAAGAGAGGAGAGCAGGGAAGAGGAAAGGGAGAGGGCGAGGGAGGGGGAGGGTGAGCGAGTGAGGGAGAGAGAGAGAGAGCGTGTGTAAGCCTGTGACACCAAGATGTTCATGATCATTCGAGAGTTGCCCGCCGCAGGAGGCGGTGCTCCAACGATGAGCGCGCCACAAGAGAGGTCTGCAAAACAGGTGTGTGTAAATACAGGTTTATATATGTATATATATATATATATATATACACATATATATATATATAGCAAAGTATTTATGTGTGAAATTATCTCTGTCAAGCTGTCTTTATAAATTCTTATGCTTTTCTGTGTGCATATATGCAACTGTCTTATTATAAGTAGATTTGAGTGGCACACAAAAGTTGCATTAATTTTGTTTTACATAAAATTAATGATGGTGTTCAGTGATTCAAAGATGTAATATCTTGAAGATATTTGCTGTACAGTGAAAAATATGTGTCTCCATGTTTGGTAAATTTTGAAGTTTGCAGAGAAACTGAATTACTATAAATGCTCCTTTATATGTTGAGAAAATGTTCCTGTGTTTGGCTCCAAATTGCCATTGAATTATTTCAAAAAATAATTATACAAAGCTTAAAACATCTTATTTCATGAAAATTTGACATTTTGGTGATGCATGATTTTAATAACATAATGCTATGTATTTAGCATCACAAGTAAGTTATGTTTATTTATATGTCATGATTCTAGATCAGCTGTAACAAAGTACTTCACAATACACGATAATAAGATTTTAAATGGTCAGATGTCTCAAATGTTCTGATTACAGTAACACTGAATTCTCAAGTCGTCCACTACTCGGAGGATCAGCGGTTCAATTCCCGGCTCCTCCAGTCCTCATGTCAAAGTGTCCTTTGGGACTGAACCCCAAAGTGAATGTGTGTGTGAATGATTAGATCCTTCTGATGAGCAGGTTGGCATCATACACTGTCATCAGTGTATAAATGTGTGTGTGAATGGGTGAATGTGGCTTGTAGTGTAAAAGTGCTTTGAGTGGTCAGAAGACTAGAAAGCGCTATATAAGTGCAGTCCATTTACCATTTGCATCAGTGTTGGTGTGATGTGTTTGAACACAGACTTCACCAGTCTGACCTCAATTACTCAATCCCTCTCCCCCACCCACAGGTGCAGGCCGCCATCAAGAAGAAGGTGGGGAAGCAGAAGAAGAGAACCAACGACCTCGGAGAGGGTAGCGGAGACGTCCAAGTTGCCACACAGCAGCCCCCTCACCATCAGAGACCCGGCCAGATTCCCCGGACGACCACGGCTGCTGAGGACAGAGAGGCGCTGGAGGAGAAGCTGGAGAAGATGATGGAGGGACCGCAGAGGAAAGAGAAGGAGAAAGAGAAGAAGGTGGAGCCTGTAGACCTGCTGCCCATAGTGGACTCTGTGTTTGGACAGGTAGGAGCCATCTGCTGCAGCGTGTGTGTGCTCATGCTGTTGTGGCTTGAGAGTGTGTGTATGACTCATGAGACATCTATGTGTGCATGCTTGTGTGTATGTGAGTGTCTGCCACTTCTGCCACACTGTGTGTGTGTGTGTGTGTGTGTGTGTGTGTGTGTGTGTGTGTGTTGCATGCCCACCCATGTGCTGCTGCATCAAGTTATCTGGCTGATTGAATGTCTCACGAACGGCTTGATTGAAACCCTAAGCCTCCAATTCAAATTTAAAACCCGGCTGTGTTTCAGTTTTCGTAAATAAGCCGTCTCTCCCACATCCCTGACCTCTTTGAGGGCATAAAGTCGCCTTCAGTGCAGCGACACAAACGTTAACCATTTTGCCTTCTCGTTTAACCCCAAATCCTTATGGCGGAAGCGGCAAATCTAAAGCTAAGGATGGAGATAGCGTGTGTTTGAGAGGATTTAAGCTCCTTTACTTTGGGAAACATTACGAAAGTTTAATCCGTAACAGATACGGCCATAGTCAGCCAGAGATGTGATGAACACCCTATCTCTGCTGCCATTGTATCAGCTTGGTATCGCATCACATCCCATCAATCACATGGTAAAGCAGTGACACACGACACGGCACGGTAGACTACACCATTACAGCATCTGTCACCCCGGGGTCAGACATGTTGGATCATGGTGTGAGAAAGTGTTTTTGTGTGTGTATTAAAATAATATCAAAAGAGATTAAGTTAGAGCTTCGCTCTCTCTCCCTGATACTGACCTCAGTGTGGCTCGTGATTCATTCTGGATTTCTTCTGATATGAGGAAAGAGTCACATCCACCTGCTCACGTCAGCAAACTCTGGAGGGAGTGATGATGATGAGGTTAGAAACAGGAAATCAATATAAAAAGAAAAAAAAGTGATGTCAGTGGTGATGTAAGTGATCCAAAATAAGAGACAATGACTGAGTGAGTGGGAGTAAGGACGCAGAATCTGGAGAAGTGAAAGAGGAGAGAAGCATTTCTGACTACATTAGTAGAAGATCTACTACTAGTGCATTATAGAATGAAACTAACATACGAGCATGTGGTATTCCCAGAGACCTTCAACCCCCACATACTGAACTGAAATCAAACAGACGGAGCTTGTGGAGAGACTCACACAAACTCATCATCTCCTTCACTTGTTATTTCATAAAATGAGTTACACACATATAATAAGAGATAGTACTTTTACTTTTAATATTTTAAGTACTCTTCGGTCCTTACTATGAAGACAGCGGATTGACCGTGAAAACAGTGTTGGACAATCAAATTTGAATTTAATGAATACAAATCACAAAGATAGAAAGAAGGTACTATGAACGTCAGACTAAAGTTATTGTAAAAATGAATTAGTACAGTAAAAAGGAAACTGGATTCACAAAGGATAGACTAAATAGCTGTCAAATTATCATTAATGGCAGAAATAAACAAAACATCATCGGTAAATATCAACATTAAGTCCCTGTAGGACTTACAGCACTGTAATTACTATACACATAGAGTCCACAAGGCTAAAAACAAAGTAAAATACACATCAGTTATCATAACAGGAGCTTAATTCAACAGTTAGCTAACTTAGAATGTTGTATTAGCAACACATAAGCAGACAGCTAGTATAGCGGCTAGCTTGGTTAGCAGTAAACTAATCATAGAAAAACTAACTAAATTCTACAAAATCACAAATCAGCAATTACAAAGCAGCTGTAATAAAAAGAATACCTACAGATAAGGCTTTAACAAGGGTATTTGCAGAGCAGATAAAAGATGCCTGTCAATATTTGCCTGGACACAGATCTGACAAAATGGCGGATGTAACGACGTCATTCGAGCTGCAGCTGCTGTAGAACTCTGATTTTGTTGCTACTAGCAACTGAATGTTCAACTGATGAAACCTACTGCTGGCAGCAGATCAAGTGAATTTGTTGCTAATACGTCTTTACTTTGAGTCAAATATTATTGTAATGTAATGTAATACTTGTAAAGGTGTGTTCAGACAGAACACCAGGCGGATTTTTGTGCAAGTTTGACTGCTGGCTAACATTAGCTACTTTAGCTAAATTACACTAACACAGCAGGTAAAGTTATCAAGTAACATTACAGTTACTGAAATATTGTGACAATAATCCGACTCAGTTCGAGTCCCGGAGCCGGGCAGAGCAGCAGGTGAGCCAGCTGTCAATCACAGCTGTCAATCAACACCCACACAGCAGACATCAAAGCTACTATAAGTCTTCAAATCTTATTAACGGAGCAAAATGACCACCAGCACATTGATTAGAGGACCTAAATTTAGCGATTGACACCATAATAACTCACTGAAAGAAATTATTGACCTAGTATTTCTGGAGAGAAGTTCATGCTGTTTGAATGGGAGTATTGGAACATTGGGATTTTTTGGGAGCCAGCATCTAGCGGCTGTCTGTGGCATTGCACTCTAAGATACTTCTGCATTGACTTCAGCCTCAAGTGGTGGTAGTTGCTGCTTGGTTTGAGTTCAGTTCAGCCTCTAACTGAACTCACCAGAATCTGCTTCTTTATTATTTTGTTATTTCTCTCCAGTCTCTCTCCTTTCCTCTCTCAGGCAAATTCGCATCTACTTGTGTCTTTGCATTGATCTTATATGTAATCATGTCTAAAATTCGTTTTGCGTTCTGTT
The DNA here is from genome assembly GCA_038419695.1 of Scomberomorus guttatus. Taxonomy (NCBI): domain Eukaryota; kingdom Metazoa; phylum Chordata; class Actinopteri; order Scombriformes; family Scombridae; genus Scomberomorus; species Scomberomorus guttatus. The sequence goes on along the minus strand of CM076452.1, from coordinate 16,033,367 downwards.
TGAACACACATTAATGGAGTATTTTAAATTGTGGTAAGTAAATGATCTAGGATTTAGTTTCCAGAAGAATATCCCTCAAAGAAGCTCTCTATTTAAACCCAATTAAAATTAATTATTAATTTACTGTTGCTAACTCTATTCTCTATAGGCCTATATGTTGAATTATACTGTATGCTTGCCTGAGAACTAATTCACACTTTTTTATGTTCCACTGACCCGCTGTGCACTGACTAAAATACTCTCCAGGTTAAATTAGCTTTTCATTAGAATGAATTAACTGCAAATGTACCAGGTGAACACTGTCTAAAGTATTTTACCTGTAATTAGTATCAAATCAAACAGTTCTTTCCAGGAAACTTCTTGGAAATTATTATGAAATTATGGACCACACAAGATAACAGTCCGAGGCTCTTTCCTTCCTTCCTTCCTTCCTTCCTTCCTTTCCTCCTTCCTTTCCTCCTTCCTTGCTCTTCTCTGTCTTTTCTAGTCTTTCTCTGATCTTGTTACTCTTGTTACTGGACACCAGCTGATGCACATCTGACACCAGATCAGTACATGATATGTCTACCTGTTTACCTGCACACACACACACACACATACACACACACAATGCAGGGTTAGTGTCACAAGGGCGTGTGATAAAATTAGCCTACAACTGCGAGTGTGACAGTCATTCAATGCTGATACCAGCAGGCTTACACAAGCAATTGAAAAGTAATCAAAACAGAAACACAATAACATCAATAAGCTTGAGTGTGTGTGCATGTAACCCCCCACCCCCGACACACACACACACACACACAGCATCTCATTTGCGTGATTAATTGAAACCATGAGTAAGAGAGAATGATCCTAGTAATTAATCAGGCTTAATGGTATTGGTTGTGTCTTGGGTTATTAATGCAGCATCTGGTGTCAGTTTTGTGTGACACACAATCATCAAGGTGAATCATGAAGGAACTCAATGAAAAGCTAATTTGATTGATAAAGTTGTACTGTGGTGTGTAGAGCTGATGAGCTCTCAGTCATGTAAGTAATTAGACTCATGCTAACAGAAACGTTGGGGGTTGTAAATAGGTGGGGATGATCTGTGATGGATAGAATTAGTTGCACTGACTGACAGAGTTGTTTTGTTTGCCGTTGGACTAAAATCTGCTTCATAACTTAAAAGTGTTTCATCTTTTAGGATTCACTGTCAAATGTGGTGATGAGGTATATAAGTGAAATGCATCAGACAGTAAATATATAAAGCAACATAGATGTAAATGAGTTGTTTTTACTCGTGTAAAATAACATGTCAACATTACAAATGATAGGTTTGCAAATGTTAACTTGCATCATATGTTACTTTGTACTTTAGGTGTCAAAATTTTAAATTCAGATGTAAAAAAGTGCCATTACATAAGAAACTGTTTCTGTTTTAATGCATGATAAATATCTGCACAGGTGAAGATGTAACTTCCACATAGAAAATATTCTCACACTGTATGTAAACCAATATCTTAAAGGCACGTATGCTTTGAGTTTGTATGCAGGTTTTCAACAAGGGTTAGCACAAACAATTACAAAACACAAAACAAAAAAGCTCTTTGACAGTAATAATTTCTTGAATGGGGTACATGAGGATGCTTCCAAATGCCATTGAAGATCTGATTTTCTGACAATATTAGCTCCGGCTCAAATTTTATCAGTGGCAGCCTGGGAGAAAATATAATTTTACTGTTACTCTTTATGAGTATCACATGTTTTTAAAAATGGCCTCATTATACCCACAGGCAGCACTAATACAGTATCTACAAGGTGGGCAGATCTTTCACAATGACACTTTTTCAGTGCAAACAGTCTGTTTTTACTCAAGAACTTTTTCCGGGTAAAGTTTTAATTTACTCAATCTGCTAAAAAGTATAAATTGGATCCTTACTGTCTCAGACCCTCACTGCAGCAGCTGTCAGATAAAAGTCAGCTATTAGAACTGTCCTAAAGCAGCCTCTAGTGGTGACTGCTGCTTTTAGCAACAGTCAACTGACCAAAAAGAGACGTTAGATGTCACTATAATGTTTTATCTAATGGAGGTTTGAGTATGTTTCATTCAACTATATGGTTCTTTGCCATTAAAGCCTCAGAGGGATTATGAGCAACTTCACATTTTTTCTTATCTGAGAATAATTTAGGTTTTACAAGAATTATGTCACAACACCAACATGTTATTCTTTTAAAATATGTATTTAAAATGTATTATTGTCTTTATTTATTTGCAACAAATGAGATTAACAAGTTAATTCAGGTTTGGGAGCAGGATCACACCTCTAGTCACCTGTCGAGCCTACCATTAGTAACCCATATGCTCCTGTCTCAGTTTCCTCTTCCTCACATCCAGTCCTCAACATTCAGTACCTCCTCATGTCATTAAACCTTTAATCACATATTGCTGTGGTGCGGTCCTTGTTAATGAATCTAAAGAATTGTGAATTGGGAGATCGGTAAAGGCATTAATATTGAGACATATTATATTTAAATACTACTTTTTGTGCATGTAGCAAAAATAATAAATGCTTTATTGTATGATTGATTAATTATTAACAAAAACACTAAATTGCTAGGGTTGTTAATAACTACATTATATATAATTGTACAGATTTCCATTTCTATAGAAACACTTTTATTTCACCAACAATAAGCCTCAACTTTTTTAACACAGACTGTGTAGTAAAGTAATATTTCCCTGTGAGCATTTCACTAATTAGCACTTTTAATTTTCTAACACAGTAAAAAATACCCAGCTAATATAATTTTTACTTCTCTCACTGTTTCTATACTGTATCCATAGTGTGAATACTGCAGTAATTAGAGAGTGTCAGTTGTGGAGAAAGAACATTTGAAGCCGAAACTGGATCTATGAGGTGTAAAATTTAACTCCTGACGTGACGCACACCCACACACACCCACACACACCCACACACACGCACACACACACACACACAGGTGTGCTTTTGGGGAAATTACATAGACTTACATTCATTTCCTGGAGACTTAACCTAACCCTTACCCTAACTTTAACCTGATCCGAACCTTAACCACTGATCAGCTTTTTCCCAATTGGGGACACGGCTTATGTCCTCAATTGGACAAGCCATCCCTAATTAACTGGTCCTAAATCTGAAATTTGTCCCCAAAAGTAACCTATGACAAACTACATACACATACACAGGTTTACTTAAGTTACTTTTGGGGTATTTACATAGACTTACATTCATTTCCTGGAGACTTACAACCATAACCACTACTTATCTAATTAACCCTTACCCTAACCTTAACCACAGACCCAAAAACCAGTGTTTTACCAACTTTTCCCCAGTTGCACAAGCCATGCCCAATCAACTGGTCTTATGCTTGGTATGTGTCCCTGAAAGTGACTTAAGTTATACGTACACACACACACAATCCGTGCTTTCCATATGGAAGTACTGTAAGCAGACCGCCAAATCTGCTTTTGGAGAGATTTATTAACAGATGTTTTGTACAAGCTCAGCTGAACACTTAGCACTGCACTCATAACCTCAACTCGTGAATTTAATGTTGTCGTCATACGTTGGACAACGTGGCCAAACTAAGTCTTGGATGTGAGAGGTCAAGTACAGTGTGAGCCACCTCACATCCTGCTGACTGTGACCTCAGATGACACAACTGACAGTAGATAGTCTGGGTCTCATGGTGTCTTGCATAAGCTGCCTTTCGCTGAAGAGCCTCAGCTCACTCGTGGTACTCTTTCATTAGTTGAGGGTTTAACCAACTGTGAAACATTTCTAATTCTTTGTGGAAAACACTTCAACAGTGTGTATCTTGTATGTTTCTGGGAACTAAAACTTGTTTTTACTTTCACACCCATGTACTTGACAGCTTACAACGTGAATTTAAATCTTAAATGTCTCATTCAGAGGAGGTTGTGAGCTTTCATTTTATTATGAAAACAACAAAATTATGATTTGCAAGAAAATCAGTCCCCTCTGTTGTTTTTAAACAAGACTAGGTCAAAACCTAGTATACAGCTGGACTGTGTATGATCAATGTGTGTAATTGTGGGCAGTTTGTTACAGGGAGAGTCAGTGGTAGTGTCTATAATGTGAATTCCTGGATATTAAATGTTCATCTGCAATTTTCTGTAGGGGCTCCAGTAATATTTGCTGTTAAAGTGCACTGAAGTAGCATCACATGATGTGGTTAAGCAACATTTGAGTCAAAAAAAAGGTATTTGGCTTTGAAGCCAATTTTACATAGCGGCCAAATCGTGTAATTACAACGTCACTTGATGCTATTGGGCCCTAAAAGACTTTTTCCCATAGACTTACATTGTAAAAGAGACATCTGTAAATCAGTGGATAAATTCTTTTGAGCATCACAACCTCCATGAAATGATTCGTTTCACTATCAGAATTTGATCCATTTGGTCGGATCACATTTCGAAAGTCTAGAAAAGCCGCACGATTGAATTGTTTTATTCCCATACAAGTTAGCTGGAGGGCTAAACCGGAAGTTAGCCATTTTGGCCGACCCATAGAGCGTGCACAGTATGTTTTCAGGAAGTGGCTTTTTTGGCTTTATTCGTAGGAATGAACAGTTCCCTGTGTATCCAGTTCTCTTTATCCATGTAAAAGACCCTCTAAGGAGTCGGCTGTTCAGTACATTTTGTTTCAATGGTTTTAAGCCTACTTTTTCGCTATCAAACATTAGCATTAGCATTATCACAGTTAACCATAGACTAGAAATGCACCATGCTAACCAAGCTAGCAGTTAACGCTAGCGTTAGGGTGAGCTCCACCAATGGGGAAACTCCAACACTGAGCCGGCCGACCAATGGTGTAACTTCATCACTCAGTGAGTCAGTCAGTGACAGACATTCAGGGTTAGGCTGTATTCAGACCAGATCCGGCGTTGCGGTGCACCACTGCAGGGTTGAGCAGAGGTTTGTGGGGGGTGTGGGCATGTTTGTGCTCTGATGAAGTTACACCAGCTTTCTTGCTACCACCACCCCTTCCATCTCCTTCTGTCAACCAAATCAGGTGGTGCAGCAAAACTGCCAGTCCTCCCATTCATTTGAATGGGTGTAGTGTGTTTAGGCTGCGGGTGATTTGGCTGCAGCAGCATTCATGAGCTGCTTGAAAAGAAGAATCGCTAATGAAATAGCTAGTTACAGTCAGTTTAGTTTAATTAAACTTATTTTGTTTAAAATTTTAAAAATCTTGTATGTATGTATTACGTCATGGCGTCATATATATGCAAATTAGCACGTGATGTCATCTAGCGACATCTAGCGACTTTTCCTGCAGACTTTAGCTCCTTCCCACTGAAAATAGTTGGCAACACTGAGCCAGTAATTAGACTGATCAAACAAAGACGTTATTAGGAGGAGGGCAGGACATTTCTCTTCATTTGATAAACGTAAAGTCAGGCTTTGCTGTCGGTTTCCCGACTGAAAAGACGAGAAAAGAGAGAGACAGAGAGAGAGAGAGAGAGAGAGAGAGAGAGAGAGAGAGCAGCTGTGGTCAAGCGAGCTAGACAGTGAATAAAGAGAGGGAGCGGTGGTAGCAAGAACCCTGGTGAATCAGATCAATAAAACGTTATTTTCTGATTGTTTCCCAGCGGTTACCTTCTACCTCCTGATTTGGTCTGAATGCATCTCTCTTATAGAGCTGGTCCATAGTCGGTCCAGCCAGAAAACATATTATACACACACTGAATAATTGTCCACACAATTCCACTATGCATGGACACATCTTATTCACATACAGTATGTTTTTCATCTTTTAATCCCACTTTTAAATCTTTACTGAAGGTTTATGATTAGTGCACATTTCATCGTTACTTTAATTTTATATGGGCTTTTTTCTTTTTGTTTAGTCTATGTTTGTACAAAATATTAGTCATCTAGTCAGATGTTTAGCAAAGAAAGAGGCAAAAATCTACTGCATCATTTAATGTAGACTAAGTGGTGGCAAATAAACAGAAAATCAAGATTTTGATAATATGATGGCATTAGTTTCTTTTCATTACCCCCCGTCTTACTCTTTAATCTGAAATGGTAGGGATTAAAACCCTCTCAGTTAGTGTCCCCTTAATTCTCCCTCTAAAACTCCTCATACTGTAGATTAAGTCATTTGAGTGCTGATGCAATATGTGAACGAGAGAGAGAGGTAGCAGCAGAAAAGGAAAGAGGAATGAGAGAGAGAGAGGGATTAAAAGCGTTGATCAGTGTGAAGAGAAAAGAGAGAGCGCTGCTGCGAAGAGACGCGGGTGAGCTGCTTTCAGTGGAGAGTTTGTTTAGGTTGGGTTAGTTTGGTTTCGTGCTGCTTCCTTTGGTGACATCACTTGACTCTGGATCATATAGAGATGGGTGGGGTCACTCAGGATTGTCCATGCATGGATTTAGAGCTGGTTTTCATCTCTGTGGTATCAGTAGTGACGACTCATAACTGACATGAAGTGAAGTTTTCATCAACTTCAGAACTCAAACCTGAGCTGGACCTCTGAGAATTTCAGAGAGGAGGATTAAGGGAGGGGGGAGAAAACAACATTCTGATAAAGAAACTAATACAAGAAGGAGAGGGGGGAGGCAGGGTGAGCTCGCCTGTTGAGCAGGGGAGGTTGGGTGATGGGCAACTGCACCAAACCATCTATGAAAGAGAAAAAGAAGAAGGTAAGAGCACTTTGTCTCATCTTTGTTAGACTTTGACTTACTGCAGCTTCATGCTTTTGCTTTTGCGTGTTCACTGCAGGTGTAGAAATGACTATTTTGCATTCATGTGGTTTTCTGTGCTCAATTAAAACATCATTACAACTTTGATCAATTCATTTTTGACGTTTGGGAGCAGTACAAAATAGCCAAAGCTCTTATTATCTTTCAGGGCTTTATAGCCTGAATTATTTCATTCCTGGATGATAGTTTTAATAATTTTACATTTTTGTAAATGCAGAACAGCAAATTAGAGATTGTAGCACTGCTTGTTTGGAACTTCCTAATATGAAATGTTTCCTTTGATGGTAGTTACATGAAAATTCACATTATTCAAAACTTTGATAAAGGAAACACTGTGTAAATTCTTACTGTAACAGCGTTACTGACACAGTCAGTAGACCAGACATTCAGCAGAATTAACTCTGTGAGTGTCAGCAGAATAAGACTTGAGAAGGATGGATACATGAGGAAAAAGGTGACATCAAGACAGTTTATCACAGCAAGGATAATGGCAGATGTGAGTGGATTGCATAGAAATAATCTTTAGGTCAGGTTTACAGCCATATTCTATCTAGTTTGAAAGATATTATTAAGCTTTATGTGTGAAGAAAGCCACACAAACTGTTTGAATGAGTGGGCTAACAGCCTGGTCTGCCTCTAAAGGAGGCAGTGGAGGGGTCTCTTGGGGGTAATGTGAGGGCAGTGGGTTGGCAGGGTCCGGAGCCAGAGGAAGAGGAGGTTCAGGACGTGAAGGATAAGCCATTCAAACATCCCCTTGGCGTGCTGGTGAAGAACTGCAACATGCTGCACAACATCGTGGGCCCGGCCTGCGTCTTCCTCAAACAGGGGTTTTCACAGACTCTCGTATGTACCAAAGTAGACAAAGTTCACACTCGTTATACTCATACGCCCCCCCCCCCCGGTGCAACTTCTCCCCCTCATGTTGATTCATTTTCACCCCCACATTGTGGCAAACCTCTGTGCTCTTCACTACACCAGTTGTGTCATCCCACCGCATCACTGGTACAGGTCAGGCGATCAAATCTCCGGGCACTGCACATGCTCAGAGGGGTCGATCGTTCAGTTCCATGGAAAATTATTGACTGACTCTGTGGAGCTTACTCTCAAATGTATTGCACAGGGTGATGTGGAGGTCAAGGCTGAATCTCCAGCTGGGCAAGTGGGAAACTGCCCTGCATGGGGTCCCAAAAGGTTCACTTCTTGGCTATTTGTTGTAGTTGGATTACCCACATAAACAAAACTGATAAGGGCCTTTAGTTGGCTCGTTTTTTACGTCAGTTGATATTATGCTTACATGGTGCATATTTCTAAATACATTTTTGTGGATTAAATATCTCCAGACTAACTGATACAGAGCAAACTTTGGGTGGGGTAGTAGTGCAGCATGCTGCAGGTTGGTTTCTGGGGCTCTGGGCAAAATACAAGACATGTCATGTGTAGTCTGCTGCCTGTGACGGGTACTTAAAGGCCACAGGATACATACACAATACATAAAGAGTAGGACAAACAGCGTCACCCACTGTAACTTTACAAACATGATAAACTTGGACGATAGCTTTCTATCTGCCAAATAGACAAGATAATCTTATATTAAAGGAGCAATGCAACACTTTTAAGAGTGATTCATTTTTTTATAATCTAAGAAAATGACATCTCTATTCAATGCAGTTTGTATCCACATATACAAGAATTAATTCCAGTTATTTTGTCGGTGTGTGTGTGTCTCATTTTAAAGTCCCTTGTTGACAAGTTAGCTGATCACACTGTAATTAGGTTTAAACAGACTGAAGACATTGTGTATTTAGTTTGTTGAGTGAAAAATAACTGCAGGCTTCATCCTCGCAACCAAAATAAATAAAATGATCTCAGAGGATTTGTCTGGTATTGTTCTCTCTCTTTACAGCTCTCAGTCGGGTATGAGTGGGTTTGCGTGCGAGCCTGAGTACTATGTTCCAGCTTGTATATGGATATATGTGTGTCTGAACAGTGCACATGTGTCTCAGGGTCTCTGTACCAACTAAACCTCCCAAATCTCCTAATCTCCAGATGTCTGTTGCCTGGCAACATCCCACAAATAATCCGGTTACCCCTGTAATTTATGTTTCATTGTCTGCTCCTATATATTATAATGCTGCATACAATTTAATCCATATTTGTATATCTAATACAGCTTACTGCACAACTACAGGACATGGTCACTGAATCCACATCACTTCTCTACATTTGCAAATTATGTAGAAATGTGACTTTTATACATGGGCTCTGTTTTAAAAACAATTTCAATGCCAAAACCAAAGTCCATTAATCAAAAATGTTGGCCAAACATCTCTGAGTAAACCTCAGTAAAAAGTGGGTTTAAGTTATATTTTTCCACTCATTATTCATTTCCTCTCATTTCTTATGGTCACTTGTTGTTTATGTTTGATTTTAATGTCTTCTTTGCTCATAACCCTCATAACATGACAAAAATATGTGTGCTTGGATGGTTGTTTGGGTGTTGCTGCAGTGATGTTTCTGTGGATCGACTGTGTCTATTCTTGTGTAGTATGTCAAACAAGCTTTCTAAACATTTTAGCATGCGTGGCTGTGAGTTGTGTGTGAGAAAGAGGTTTAGCGCTGTAAGGAAGGAGAAGCTAACGTGTGTCACTGCTTCATCCAACAGGACAGAGAGCTGAGACCGGAGGAGCTTGACGGTGAGATGAATTATCTACTGCAGTGTGTTTCTGCTTTACATCGTCTTACTCTGACAGCCAACTCACAGCTCAATATAAACGTGTGTGTTTTTCAGAGCTCCGTGAGGCCTTTGTGGAGTTTGATAAGCACAAGGACGGCTACATCAGACATAAAGACCTGGGGGAGTGTATGAGGACCATGGGATACATGCCCACAGAGATGGAGCTCATCGAACTGAGCCAGCAGATCTGTGAGTGGAACAGCAGGCTGCAGGACATCCAACAGAATAGAACAAGAACAAAAGAGATCAGGAAAGCCAAACAAACTAGTTGGTAGCAGGAACTTCTTGAAAGTTATTAAAACTACAGGTGTGATTGTTGTCACGGTGATGTACAATACAATCATCTCTTGCAGTAATTTTGTGCAGATATGTGGACATAAGAAGAAATGATTGATGATCAGAGAGTTGGGATTAATGTCTAGCTCGATGGTAAATTTGAAATAACTGTGTGTGTGTCGTGTAGGTGGAGGTAAATTGGACTTTGAGGACTTTGTGGAGCTGATGGGACCCAAAATGCTGGCAGAGACAGCGGACATGATCGGAGTAAAAGAACTGCGGGACGCATTTAAAGAGGTCAGGCTATTCATATTGTTACTTAAAGCTGCACTACACAATATTTTTATATTAACAATGGATCAAATAACCATGTGTGATGCATCGAGATAGATCACCAAACTCCGCTCAGTGCATCATGTGACGTGATCCTCAGTGTCCCTCTTTCTCCCTTTGCGATCCAGTTTGACTCTAATGGTGACGGTCAGATCAGTTTAACTGAGCTGCGTGAGGCCATGAAGAAGCTGATGGGGGAACAAGTGACCAACAGAGAGATCAACGAGATCCTCCGAGATGTCGACCTCAACGGAGATGGTTTGGTGGACTTTGAGGGTGAGAGAGATTCTCTTTGCCTTTACGGGATCACTTAAGCGACCACATTTATCGTCATCGTTTTTCCCTCTCACTCTTTTCTCTTCTTTTTCTTTCCAGAGTTTGTGCGAATGATGTCACGCTGATCGGTCCAGCTGCCCTCATGTCAGAAGAACAGGCGGACATTATGCAACTGCTGCAAAAGGGAACATACTTCTCTTAAAAACATGCATTTAGAATTATATTTTTATATTAAACCTTTGAAAAAGGAAACAAAATGCTTTGAATAGACTCTAAAACTTGACTTCACACGTCTGAACTTGCAGTGCAACACACCTAAAGAATTTAAGCAGCTATAAAACATATCAAACGCTTCATAGACCACATTTATGACTGTGTTTTTTAGATGTACTGTATTTTTATATATCAGTGTTTGTCTTTTGAGTGTAAAATCTTGTTTGTAAAACTGTCACATTCTTTTTTAATTAAAGAAATGTACAAAAACTGCAGGAATGGACACATTATTTAAACCGGGGTAAGCTTGTGATGGATGTGACAAACAATCAAAGGAACGATCCATAAACAGCATACACTGACTGTCACATGCCTTGTTGAATCGTCATTGTGCAAAAGAAGAGCTTGGCGAGGACTCAATAAGAACATAAACTGGCTGGGCTGTGATAAACATAGTGTGTAGGAAAATATTAGAATGACTTACTGTTCCTAAACAAGTCAGGAGGCATGTATAAACACCATATTGTGCTGATATAAACATAAACAAAAAGGTTTTATTCCTGAAGTTAAATGTAAACTTGAACCTTTGCGACACAAAGTAGCTGAAATGATTTGCTATCAATGGTTAATTATTATTTTAATTTTATTTAAAGATTATTTATAGATGATTAATCTTGGGTGGATAATAATGTGAACGTACTGATTCCCCACTAATGCCCTTCAGGGTTAGAGGTTTATGTGATACATCTGAATATTGTATTATTAGTGTTAAAGCATCTTTACAGGAAGAATAAAGGCACTCGATATACGATATAGTTGTTCTTTTTGGCAAACTGCTAAACTGCATCAACAATAAACATTCTCAACATAGCTTATGTGGCTACATCATAGGTTGCTTACTTGTCCTACAAATATAATGCCAACATGGGCCTCTGAATGATCAGACGCCTGACTTTGATTCAGTTCTTTGAGCAACAACACTGACTGAGAGAACACACAACATTAACTTCAACCATGGAAAATGGGCCAGAGCTGACTTAAAAAAGTTAAAATGATTTCTGCTGTAACTTGAACTTCAGGTTAATATCATCCCTTTTTGCAGTCAAAAATAATGTCAGTGTGTTTTATCTATTAATTTATTGTTAATAGGTTTTATTATTAAATTGGGGAAACATCAGATATGTTTTTATTTTAATCTCAGCTGGCTGGAGGAGCGTGCTGGTGCCTGTGATTGACAGCAGCTGACAGGATAGCAAACAAGAGACAAGGTAAACAAACCTGGCTGTCAAGTCCACAAGTCACAGGCAGACAGTGTGTCCAACAATAACTACACCTGCATACAAGAGGATCTTTGGCCCTGCTTTGCTGTGTTAGGTCACTATATTGTGTCAATGGGCTGATGTTTTATTTTTAATTCTAAATAGAAATAAGGCTGAATTCAGCTGATATTTAGACATGACCCATTGCTATCTTGTAAAGTCTGTTTGTTATTGGATCCAGTGGACTCCACACTGTCAGTGATTAGCATCACAGTTGTGAAACTGCCCTGCTGGACAACTTTTTTCTACACTGTATTGTTTTTTTTGTTTTTTTTTACAAAGCAGCTATTTGATTCTGAGGTTTTTTGAGGCTGACTGTGCAGCTTTATTCAAACCCCATTTATCATTGTTCATCACAACCAGATCTTTACAAAGAAACTGGGAACACAAATAACATGCTGTTCACGATATTTCCTGAAAAGTTTGAAGTCAAGCATGAAATTATGTTTGGTGTCCAGCGAGCATCCAAAATAGTGACTGAGCTTCAGAAAGTCAGTGTTAAAATTTTGTTTCTATTTTTCATTTTCATTGATCTAATTCTTCTTTTTACTGTTTGGTTCATTAATGTTTTCATTCTGGTGGTTTTTCATTAATAAGTAACAACAACAACATCTTTGAAATCAAGATTTTCCTTTTTATTGAAAACTTGGCCAGGATTCTGTACAGCAGAGAGGGTGTGCAATGCACAGGGGCAAGAAGACGGGGGTCAGGGGGATCTAGGGACTCAGTTTCCCATGGTGCATTATACCCTGAGCTGAGAATCGTGTGTAAAACAGCGAGAGGTGTCTTGTTTCCTCTTTGGTGTCTCAGAGGATTGTGGAGGGGAATGAAGTGAGGGACTAAAAAAAAGGGAGAAAAGGGGGGAAAGCGAAGCTCAGCCCATAGGGGAGAAAGAGAAAAATAGAGACAGAGAGGAATGGAGGATGGTCCAGCTGGTCCTTCCACTGAGGTGCTGTCTCCGATTTCAGGGGCACATCTAGATCCTCACCCTTCCCCTCACTGTGTTAGATCATAGACCGTTTAAGGTACATCTCTCCCCCTTTCCCTCTTCCTCCGCCCCTCTCCCTCACTTCCGCTCTTTCTCTTTCTCTCCTTCCCTGAGCCTCACTTGCTGGCCATGGTGTAGCAGCCCTGTTGGTGCCACTGCATGTCACGGATACGCCTCACGGACTGGAACTGAGGATGGCGGGCACCATACTCGTTGAAGTGCTTGAAGTCACCCTTCTCCAGCAGGTACTGGCTGCCACGGTATCCAGGGAACTGGTATCCCACCCAGCTGGAAAAAAAGAAGAAACATGTCAGCATGGCATTGATATGACTCAGCTTGATGTTTGAGCTGCCACCTTCCCATGCTCAGAGGTAAAAGACACTCACGTTCCGCAGCTGACAATGATGCTGCCCACTCTGTCGGTGAAACCGTAGGAGAACAGGCTGGGAACGTCATCGTCCATGATCTCCATCTTGCGGCCCTTGAACTCTCCGACCTCGTACAGGCAGATCTTGTGCTTCTCGGGGTCCTGTTAGACAGAAAAGCTTGTTTAGATAAGAGTTTAAAGCAAGAGAGAAAGGGAAACTTATGAGAGAGAAGTGACAGATGTTTTTTTTTTTTACCATCTTCACGGGCCTGAAGGACAGCAGGTAGTCGTTCTTCTGGCAGTTGCTCCAGGAGTCCCAACGAGGATACTCTCCCTTCTCCAGGATGTACATCTCACCGCAGAAGTTCATCTGCTCGTAGCCCACGAAACTGCAGATGAGAAAGCATTATGAAGCATCCATGCAAAGATACCAGGGCGAAATGTGAAAATGCTCTTTTTTTTGGGGGGGGGGGGGGGGGGGGGGGGGGGGACTTACGGTCCGCAGTCAACGCGCAGGGAACGCACGCGGTCCATGCCCATCTCACACACATTCATGCACTCGTTGCTGATCTCGATCATGCGACCCTGGAAGTTCTCCTGGTCGTACACGTACATCTGCAGGGGACAAATGCACACAGATGAGTCAGTACAACAACAGTAGGGGTTTGTGATACTGTAAAACTAAATATATCTCAGTGATATGAGCCAGTATTGTCTCTATCTGAAGCAGCAGTTCCATGTGAGAGCCACCCACCTTGTAGGCATTCATTCCCATCTCAGACTTCTTGCTCTGAGCAGCCTTTCCGTCAGTCTGGGAAGAGGTCTTGGACTTATCTCCACTGGACATGATTACTGGGTGGAAAGAGAGTCAAAAAACACTGTGAGAGGGGAAAGATCATGATGTGACAAATCTAACCCATATTGACCGGTGTGAGGTGAAATGAAGAGATGGAGGAAAGATTAACGATGTAGAAATATAAAAATAAAGTATAGAGAGTAATCTGCATCTTTCAGTCTTATCTATGGCTTTTCCTCTCCTTTTCTATACACACCTGAAGGCACACAGTATGTGCGTATGTGTGTACCTTACCTGTCTGTGTGTGCGATGCCTACGCCGAGCCTCACTCAAAGTGTGTGTGGCTCGGAGTGCGCCCCTCCCTTTTATACGCTGGCGCCCACAGGAGAGGGATTATGGAGAGAGAAACAAACTTGCTGAGGTCAGAGACACGAGACAAAAGAAACCCCACATCATCACAGAGGGACGGGCAGAGGGGACGGGCGGAGGCAGAGGACGAGTGACAGAAGCTGGAGAACAGACTGAAGTCCAATTTCCAACAGGACTGACAGAATAGTTAGAAGTAGTTAGTGCAGTGGTTCTCTGACTTTTTCACATCAAGGACCCCTAACTGACACAAATTAGACCACGGACCCCCATCTGATAAGATTTTTGCTTTTAGATGTTTTATTACAGAAAGTGTATGAAACCCATGACCAAAATAGTCATACACTCTGTCATTGTGTTACTTATAGATGGAATTATAGTGAAAATAAATTATTCCACTTTTTGCTGGGGACCACTTGGAACCCCATCAAGGACCTCTGGGGGTCCCTGGACCCCACTTTGAGAACCACTGAGTTAGTGAACCATAACAACTTCAGTCTTACATTTAAGATTCTTTATTCTCCTACAGCCAGATCCACTTCTTCAAAATCTGAAATAATGATATGAAATAATACCTTTAAACAGGTGTGATTACAGTGACATAGAAACATTTGTGTTGTATACAGTGAATTATTCAGTTGTGGTTGTATGGCAACAAACTTCTGGCAAGCTTTCTAATTATGTGGCAATGTGTCATAAGGTGTAACATGTTTAGGTCTTACACTGATCCAGATAATGCCGGCAAGCTTTGCATTCATATTCCTACTTAAAGTCAGAGTTGTCCAACCTTTTTCATGTCCAGGACCCCCAAATATAGAGCCATCAGATTCCTGTTTGATATAGATGATAGTGACTATCAACAAACCCAATCTGAAGAGATTTACTGTGTTGGTGGAATGATTGAGGTTTATAATTGGACAGCTGTTTAAATGGAGATGTAACTGCAGGGGAATCTACATCATTACTGTTGGATCCTGTCAGTGCACAAATGTCTGATGAGAGAAAATTGAAAATGTTCCTGATCCGTGGAGCTCTGCAGGACTCCACTTTGTTTAATGAAGCTACACCATTCTTCTGCACACAGGTGTACCTCCACCCTTCTAGGCGACAGTGTGATGTCATTGTGTGACTGGAGGGAAAAATGAAACTTTTACTATTCCTCTAATATTTCTATACATGCATACAGACCCACCCAGTTCTCTCGCACTGTGTCCCCCCGCGGTGCCTCTCTGCTCCGCCGTTAATCCCCACATTCTCCACCCCGATCCCGGCCCTTTGTGCCGGCGCAAGCGCTTGACTGCTGACCGGGGTCCGAACATACCGGAGCGCCTTTGTTCCAGAGCCCCGGCAGCACTATAGGATCTGCTGAGCTGGCCGCCCGGGCACGACACCAGCATCCCGCGGCCACTGAGCATCACCGGGAGCGCGCCTCGCTGCAGCCGAATGGACAGTGTGCACGGTCCTGGTCATAGCCGTGAACGCGCACTAAGCAGGCGCGCTCCCCGAGCGCCCGTATAAAACTGAAGCGCCAGGTTCTCTCAAAGCTCTACGCGAGGCAGGCGGTAGGCGCGTACCACTCCCCAGCTCTTCTATTAAGTGCCAATCTAGGTAAGGCTCCATCTCTGCTTTCAACTCAGCTCAGGGACACATAGACAAGTGCACTGAAGGAAACTGAAAACCAAAAGCACTTTCTGAAACACCGGTACAACACGTTTATAGACAACAGTCTTTTACTTCATATTTCACGTTTTTTTTTTTGGAAAAAAAAGAAGTAAATTAACTGTTTGCCCAGAAGCCCTTCAGCTGTTTTAGTTCAGGTTTTTATGAGAAATATTGCAGCTGAATAAATGATAGTTGAAAACAACCATATTTGACACTAATTTAGAAAAAAAACATGCAACATAGACAGAAGTATTGCCTTGTTGAATGATTCAGGATTCCTACTCTGTCTTCTCTCACATACCTCCATGTGTTTTTCTTTACCTCTGTCCTTATGTTCCACCTCAGGAGTAAATATGTACAGAACTACAAGGTCCCCAATGATGCAGCCCCTGGTCAACTCAGGAATGGGCATGGCCCCTTTCTTCAAGGTAAACATATGATAAAGTGGATGTAAGACTGATGACTTTTACGTGATCTGTGGGTCTCTGCTTGATACTAAAAGCTGTGGATTCATTTCCCTCCTAATACTCACTTCCTGCTGCTGCCTGGCTCTGTCTCTGCAGGTGACCGTGTTCGAGCAGGAGCACTTCCAGGGCAAGAGCCTGGAGTTCACCTCCGAGTGCGGCAACATCCAGGACTGTGGACTGGACAACATTCGCTCCATCAGGGTGGAGAGTGGAGCGTAAGTCTCACAGAGTTTGGTTCTTTTCTGGGAAAGACAAGGCAGAAATGGGACAGAGTATACTGACTGTGCAAAACATCAGGGGCAACAGATGAGCTGAATCAAGGAAAATCACAGTCAATCAATCACAAATGAGGGGGTAAAGAGAAGCAGCTGAGTCAGAGTGGGGTTGACAGCTAAGATGTGGGGTATGTAAGGGAAGCTGTGGCAAAAAATCAGAAAGATGTCCCATAATATTTTTGTAGCTCTTTAGATTAGTAGAAAAAAATATATCCTCATTTTCAACAAGCTATACATTCAGCTTTGGAAAAAACTACTTTTAAATGGATATACAGTAGAATAAAGTGATGTGTGTGGATCAGCATGCAGACAGCCTTCTCTCTCTGTCTCTCTGAGCAGCTGGGTGGGTTTCGAGCACCATGACTTCCAGGGCCAGCAGTTCATCCTGGAGAGAGGAGAGTACCCCCACTGGGACTCCTACAGCGGATCCCTCTCCTACCATGTGGAGCGCCTCATGTCCCTGCGCCCCATCTACTGCGCTGTGAGTACACCCTTGACAGTCTGCCTGCGGCTGGAAGAGAGAGCAGAAAGACAGACATCATTCGATCGATGATGGTGATTTTAGTGTGAAGCTGACAGCTGTTTCTCCGTCCCGCACAGTCTCACCAGAGCAGCCGCATGATCATCTTCGAGAAGGAGAACTTCATGGGCCGCAGCGTGGAGGTCTGTGACGACTACCCCTCTCTGCAGGCCATGGGCTGGATGATGCCTGAAGTGGGCTCCATGCACGTGCAGTGTGGCGCGTAAGTTACTATGTGATGGTGTAAATAGCAGCAACAGGATGCATTTTTCACATCAGGACACACCTCTACAAGTGATAACTATAACTCTATATCTCAAACACATGTACTGTTTATCACTCTAATCCCTCCTCAGCATGTACTGTAGCTAATAGACATATCAGATGAGAGCTCTAAGCATGTACCAAATCCCCAATCTGTCATAGCAGCTCATGCGGCTTCTAAAATAGTCCCACTAACCCTTGTGGCCTTCTCTCCCCCTCCCACAGCTTTGTGTGCTACCAGTACCCTGGCTACAGGGGCCAGCAGTACATCATGGAGTGTGAGAGACACAGTGGAGACTACCAGCACTGGAGGAACTGGGGCTCCCACTGCCAGACCCCCCAGATCCAGTCCATCAGGCGCATCCAGCACTGAGAGGAGGACAGGCTGAAACTGAGGCCACGGCCCACAGACAGCAGCTCCCCTTGACCCCCCCCCCCCCCCCCTCCCTTCTACCCATAATCCCCTCTTTCTTTCTCTCTTCAACTTTTTCCTTCCTCTTTACTTGAGCCGCAACAGCCGCCCCGACTCAACACCACTACTGATTTACAGCCAAAGTGCGATAAGAGACAATATCGCACTGTTAAAGCACAGGGAAACACACAGTCCACACACACACACGCCGACATAACTGACACTCAAACAGTGTCTTTTTATTTGGTTAGAGGTCGCTACACACTCACACGCAAACACACAGCTGCGCTGTAGTCTCACCTGAGCTGGGCGAGGAGCAGAGCAGCACCTGAGCGTGCTGGAATCAAACAGAGGGGAGATGAAGCTCCGAAATGTCATCAAGAAAACCTCCCTGGTTACAGCGATGCTGAGAGCGCATTGCATTGCAGCTCAGATGTGCTTTGTTGTTGTGTGTAGGAGGTTGATCCACATGTTGATAACTAATAAACTCATTTCACTTCACATGTTCTTGTTCTATTATTTATAAGTGTGTATGTGATGTCACTGCAGTATGAAACTCACCTGTAGACTCTAAACGTGCCTTTAAATGTTTAATTTCTGTCTTCGGAGCACAGTGGTTGTGGTTGGCTGGAGTTCAGTTATGATGGGTTTCAATAGTGACAAGTTTTCACAGTGGGGAGAAAAAAAAAAAAAATCAAACCTGACTTATGTTGCAAGTTTCGTTGTCCCACAGTGAAATCTTGTCACTATTAGACTACAATTCACACTACACAGCCACTGTTCTCTATAAACTGGGATGAAACTACAAACTCTTTACAGCTGCCTTTCAACTCAGGTGTTAAGTGATGCTTATAACCACATTCAAACCTGAAAATGAAACTAATTTAAGGTGCTAAATTAGGCAGGCTGCATGTACTGTAAAGAAAAGTTGGGACGGATGACAAAATAAGGGCAGGAAGATCATCTTCAGTTATTAATCTCAAACTAACACTGTTCACTGGTGGCTGACAGAGCTGTATGCACCGCAACAAAAGACAGACAAAACAGAAAAAATGAAAATATCTTCACCACTCTGACAAAATTTATGTAGCATTTTGAAAATGCAGCAATTAATAACAAACACATTAATAAACACGACACAGGCAGCATCAAGAAATGTGATGCAAATACAGGAAAAACACAAGCAAAGAGAGAAACACCAAATCCAATACAACAGCTGAAATTACCTGTGACCAAAAAAGAGCTAATAATGTGTCTTTTAGTTGTAACACTGTGACTGTGTGATTCCAGTATTAGTGGATACTGACTTATATGTTGCGTTGGTATTTTAATAATGAGCTAAAGTCTATCGTGCTGTGTTGGTCGGGCTCTTGACATTTTTTCTAACATTTGTATCTTTAGTTTCAATCCCAACAACCAAACGAGGGAGAAAAGTTCAAATGGAATACACACTCACATGATGTAAAGTGGAGTCACTGTATTTAACTGATGAGACGCAGAATCAAAGAGAAATTTTTTATTGTAGAATCAATAAAACAAGGAAGACAAGAGTTTTCCTGGAACATTTACAAACAGAACAGAGGCTGACATTATCAATCATATTTACAACTAATAAAACAACTCTTGATTCCTTTGACAGTACATAAACCTGATTTTTCAAGTGAACACTTGTACTAAACTGTTTAGCTAGTGTTGTTTTCAACACTCGACAGTTAAACTTTGCTGGAACAGGAACAGTAACAACCATGTCACTCTTTACATAAAATCAATGGTTTAAATATCTAAGAAGTGCAAAAAAGGAATGATCCCAGTTACCTTTGACAGTTTGACAGTCTTGTCAAATGTAAGTGATGTTGCATTATGATGCACATCGTTTCTGTCTTTCAACATGCTCACAGCTATTCCTAAACACTGATGGAATAGGAAAAAGGGAGTCCCTCACGTGATTGTCAGTGTGTTTGCACATGGAGGTGAACATGATAAAAACAGAAGACAGTTCACACATCACTAATACAGTAAATGAACTTTTAGAATGAACCCACATTCGGTTTTGATTATTTTTACTTTCTCTACCTGCCTCTAAAACTAACAGCTAAATTAAACAAGTTCAGGGATGTTTTCTGGTAAATGTAAGAAACTAAAGAGAAGAAAAATGAACACTTTGTTTTTGCACTGGGGTGTTTGTCATAGACACTAATATAAGAGCACCTCAGAGTGGTATTTTCTGTTAACAAGCTCACCTTTACTCAAAGTGAAGACGGCTCATGGAGTGTAGTCTATCTTTTCTCCGGTAACGTCAATCTCTCCGTCTCCTTCCTCTTGCTCACCGCCTGAAGACTCTGTCCAGCTGATGATCACTGGCTCTGGGAGGGGACTGGACCCTCCAATCACATCAATGTCTCCGTCTCTGTCCTCTTCCCAGCTTCCTGTTGACCCCAGACTGACCTGTTTGGAAGCAGGAGGCTTCACTTTAACAAACTGTGACAGTGCCGGCGCCGTTCTGTTCTGGCAGCGGATCCTTTCTGCTCGCCCTCGGCAGTCATCGTCTTTCTTCAGGCCGGTGCTCCCGTCAGAGTCTCCGTCCACATCGATTATCTCATCGCCGCTGCTCTCCATCTCTTTATCTGTCAAACTTTCCCTTCCCTCCCCGTTCTGATCAGCCTCTTCAAGTTTGATTTCACTCCGCTCTGTTTTCTCTTCTTGTTCTTTTCTTTGTAAAACGTCTTCTACACTGGTCATCGAGATGGTCTCTACATCGATCACGTCTTCGGTCTCCACGGCTGCTGCTTCAGACACAGGGTCTGTAGATTCAGAGCCTGGTAAACACGTCTCAGACGGTGGCTGTGTCATTTGCTCAAAGCAAACCCTCTTGGAGACTTTGGTGTCATCGCTCCTCTCCTCTGCGCCTCTCTTCGTCCCCCTCCCTGCTGGTCCTGTTGCCTCTTCCTGTGGCAGCACGGTCAATTCTTCTTCACGTCTCTCTTGATTGCTCTCTAGTTGTTCATCCCTGCCACAGGGCTCTACAGGCTGCAGCTGAATCGGGGTTGTGGGACTCTCATCATTAGATAAACTGAGAGGCTGTTTATTTTTCCGGGGCCTGCCTTGTGATCGACCTGGCTGGCGTGCTGAGTGTGGTTGTTTGTCTGGAAGTGGCTGCTCAAGAAAGGGCATACTGTCATACTGTAAAACAAGTCACACATACAAACGCCAAAAATTACTTTTTCTTTCCTGATACAGATTCTGATCATTAAACTCAAGTTATCTACTGATACTGATGAGTACAGCTCATCACCACTGATACCTGTGTTCTCATTTTCCCAAATTCAACATCCGTACACCTGCATGGAACTGATGGGGATCATTCTTATACAAAGACCTTTGTAAAGACCAGGACGTTAACTTACACTCTCTTACTGCCTCCCCAACGCCTCAGAATTGGCTCTGTCACAGTTTTTCCTTATTAATTAAACCAATTTTGTGCATAAGAAATGATGGTTGAGATATTTATTTTACAGTGATGTTAAAGGGCGAAACAAGATATTTTACCTTGTGCTGCTGCAGCCTTTAATCCTGCCTTTACTGAATCACTCAAATCAGACTTGATCTCAATCTGGACAGTTTGAGATTGCGTTGTTATAATGGTTATAATGGTTATAATGGCTATAATGGTAAACATTGTTTACCATCTCCTGACCCGAGGGCAGACACATGCTCAGCTGTGATAGTTGATGATCAGATATGATGCTGCACTCGCTGTGTACACAAGACAGTTGAGGCAAAAGACGTCATTTAGCTTAATTACAAGCTTCTGCAGCTTCTTATCTCCCCACTTCTGCTAAACTAAACTAACATTACACCAGATTATTTGTTTAGTTTGTTTTTACTCCAGCTGCTGAAAGCTCGTTGTTCATAAGATCAGACACTTTATGACGCTTTGTTAAACATGTATCATTAATAAAATCGATATAATCCATGTAATGTTTAAAAACGACTTTCCGACTACTAACGTATCCAATTTTACAGTAAAAGCCTGCGACTGCTTTTACATGAGGCACATGGAGGAAGTGATGAGTATCAGCAGTAGCTTAACGCGTCAAAATTTGCTCAACTATATTTAATGTGTCTCCGTCAAGTGAGGCCAGTAACCAGCATCATGGATCTGTGCACAAAGAATCCAATCTCATAACCATTGCTCACCATATGTGCTTCCTTAAATCTGCTCCTGAGTGAATAGGTCTTTCTGCTCCCTGAGACCAGCTGATTCTCTTTAGACAAGCTGACACGTGGTGATTTCACTGATGATGATGATGATGATGAACTGGTTTTTGTTTTTGCAGGACTCTGAAAAAAATGATCAGACAGACAAACAATTCACACATTTTACTTCACATTCAGTGGCTCGACCTCATATTAATATCAGTTATCTGACTTGAAAAACCTGTTTTTATGCTCGGCTGACGGTGACTGAAGACATCAAGAGAAGCATTAGTGGAGAGTATTTAGAGTTTGTCACCTTGACTTCCAGACTCTGACAGCTGCGACTCTGTGATGTAACTTCCTCTGGCAGCTGGCCGCTCCTCTCCAGTTGCACCACAGGCATCTGCTGTAGCTGCTTGTTTTTTCGGTCGGGTAAGATTTTGGTCTTTGCGTCACGCAATGACGCGGGCTTCCTCACCCTCCGTTTTTCCAATGAAAACAGATACTGTTTTGTTTTTCTCCTTTTCGGCCGCTTGGCTCTAACTGTCCCGGGTGTTCCCTCAGTGTGTTTGGGGGGAGCTGCACCGCGGGAAGATGCCTTGCGTGGCTGCGAACGGCTCTGTGGTGTTTCATCAGGGTGTCTGATTGAATGGCGTGGCTGTGCAGGATGGGCAGTGTGTGTACACTGTGGATGTGGAGTGTGAGGGGCTGTGATCTGGATCTTGGTTCTGCTGTATTTGCTCAGGACAGCGTATGGCTGGCTGGCCTCTGTGGTGCCCTCACCGGCCATCTCGTCCTGTTCCCTGGCAGTGCAGCTGTCAATATGTTGCTCGAAGGACTGCAGGAAGTGCTCCAGCATCTCGGTCAGCTCGCCCTCTCCCTTCTGCTGCAGAACGGGCACCTCACCGTTTGCAGAACTGGATTTGCCAGCTCTATGAAGACCTGGACCTGCATCCAGGACGCCAGTGGTGTGATTTTGTTGTTTGTTTTGGGAAAAAGTATTGACAGAAGAAGAACAATCGAGGCCCATTATCACTTCCTCCAGAAGACGATCCAAGTGCTCCGGCTGGTCCACATGAGGGGGAGGAAGGGAGGTGGTGTGGAGGAGGGACGATGCTGGACAAGCGTAGGGGGCTGCAGGTAACATCAGGCTGGGAGACGGAGAAGGCTGTAGGGAGGGGATGGGCGCAGGCATAGTATGGATGTTGTAGAATGGCCTCAGAGTAGAGGAAGGGGAAGCTGATGTTGCTGATTTGGCTCTCGCCCTCTGAGGCCTGCCAACAGGGTCCTGAAACCGGGGAGAAAAGTGTTATTATTTATGCTCAGAGAACAGAGGTCATGTCTTCACATAAGAATCACAAGTGCAGATTAAACATAACACAACTATTACTACAGGGTTTCTCACAGGGTTTTATAGCTGGAAGACCACATCAAATAACAGCATAAAAAGTTAATACACTCTAGCTTCATAGGTACTGTACAGATGTAAGTGGTATCAATCTTCTCATCTAACTCTCTGCAAGAAAGCGAGTAAGCGTATTTCCTAAAATGTCAAATTACTCCTTTAAGGCGTTGATGATAATGCATTGCAAGATTGGTGGAAGTCTATTAAACCTTTGTAACTAAGAAATCTTATTTTATGATGTCAGGATTCATGAGGCCAAGAACTTTTTATAAAGTACCAAAGCTTTTTAATCAATAATACCATTTCAGATTCAAACTATTCCACCCCTGAATCATCTAAATGATGATTTTCAACTGTTTCAACAGAAAATACTATGTCAAGAAGTAAAATACTCTCAAAATGCTGTTTCACTGTGATTTTAAGAGTTCATTGAGTGAAACTTATTTTACTACAGCACCAGTCAAGAGTTTGGACACACCTTCTCAAAACTTTTGACTGGTACTGTATTTAATTTGAAAAACCATGCCACCCCTCTCGTGTCATGTTCAGTTGATGCCACAAACATGTTGTAGCACTCTCACCTGTTTAAACTCCTGCGTCGTCGTCCTCCTCCTATGCTGCGTGTTCCCTCCTCCTCCCATCTCACTGTAAGGCAGAAGTTCTCCACCTTGGCGGAAATCCCACGCTTTCCCACGCCCCCTTCTCCTCTGACAGCTCTTCTTCAGAAGCTCTCTGGTCTTCAGGTACAACTTCATGCCTACAGCTCCTCCGCCCTGACCCGTCCTGCACGCCTGCATGCCCCACCTCTGCAGGAACAGCTTCTGCAGCCTGCTCACCCCCACGTCCTGCACGTCCACTGTCTGCGTTAACCCTCCTCGTCCCCTCCCTCCTGTTCTTGCTCGTGGTCTCCTGGCTCGTCTCTCACCTGTCCGGGCCCTAGTGGCACCTTTATCTCCATCTCCCCGCCGCCTCCGTGGTCGCCCTCTGCAGGGTTCCTCCACTTTGTCCGGGTTCAGGAAGTAGCTGATGAATCCTGGGATGTTGTCCTGAAACTGCTCCAGCTGCTCGTCCTCCCATTCTTCACCCGCTACGACATCTCTGCCTGCTCCTTGAGGGCCAGCCCACGAGCCATGAGGCTCAGCAGCCGACAGGGTCGCTTGGCTGGAAAAAGGAATAAGGGACGGGGGGACAGAGGAGTACGGTGGTGCCACAACAGCAACAGGTGTGTGTCCAGCAGCAGGGGTTTCCTGAAAAGAAGCTGCAGGAGCAGAGGAAGGTTGGGGTGTTTGGTTTGCGTCTGGTGGGTAGACGAGGGATATGGGAATGTCAGGAATTTGAGAGGGAACAAGATGGGAGTCTGTCTGTCCTAAACTCTGTAGAGCAGTCATATCAATGGTCTCAAAGGAGACTGCAGGGTGATAAGAGGGAGCAGTGTTTACCTGCAGCTCTTCTGTCTGTGTCCATGAGTCTTTTTCACCATTTGACAGCATCTCTTTCCACAGAACTGTGCTCCCATCCCTCACCTCTCTCCTACACCTGCCCCGTGTCACCTCTCTCTCCTCAAGCGTCAGCGGCTCTGTCTGCACTCCCACCTCTGTGTGCTGGCAGTCCCTTTCCCCATTTCTCCATTTACCATCCCTTTTAGTCACCTCCACAAGCCCGTGGATGCCCAGCTTGGCCGCAGCAGAAATAGCCTCTTGCTTCTCCTTCTCCCCCTCCCCTGCCATCTCTCCAGAGTACAGCAGTCTGACCATGTGGAGCAGCGTGCAGGTGCCAAGAGCTCGAAACTCCAGGAGATGACTCTGACCAGCTGGGGCCGCCGGTGTGGAGGACAGAGCGGAGGAGAAGTGGGGGCTGATAGCTGAGAGAATACAGCTGTGTGCCGGCACTGAAACATCTGGAGGAATGGAGAGAGTTCAATAATGATTATGGTTTTCACAACAAACTTAAACTACAAAATGGGATATGAAAAATTTAATTAAAAGAATTAAAGCCGACAAGGTAATGAGCGTATAATTTAGCTTTATGTGTATTTATACCTTCTGCCTTGAGCAGAGTGTCACAGAACTGGCTGCACTGCTGTTGTCTCTGCAGCTCAGCGAGCAGGAGGGCTTCAAACCCAGGTTTCTGATAGCACCACATCTCCCCATCCACTTCAGAGGAGCAGAGAGGATGACGAGGATGAATCAATAAAATGTGATGGGAAACAAAAGGTGCAAATATCTCTTACTTACTTATAGTTAAGAAATGTGGTGTCTCATGTCTGGTCCAATGCATAATCTTGTTTACTCATCCTTTGATCAGAGAATTCATGATTTAAATTTTAGACTATTTTGTACAGTCAGTGTGTTTAGATAAGATTTAACGTTTGACAGCCTTGACATGTTTATATTTCTCCAAGTAAATACAAACATGTTCTCTCATCCTTAATAAACTATATATATATATATATATATATATATACACACACATATACACATAACATATACCACACACTTTCTGAGTCCTAGCTGGCCAGAACTGTCAACAATGCAGTGAAACTTCACTTGACTATCAGCTTCAGATGAATTTAAAGACTGGAGGTGTAACAAGATGATTTTATATTTATATTTGTGTGCTTTTAAGAAACTGTAGAGTCAACAATCAAGCAGAGCTACTCTAAGCTGTTATAGTGAGGTGTATTAAAACCATATTATAAACACAGGTTGTGCACTTTAAGGTGTAATTTTCTCATTGTTTTTATGTGCGATAGCAAACTACTTGAGTTATTACAGTAGTCAGTCAATGGCTTAAATCCTTATTTTTTAAGTGAACTATTGAATTGATGGTGTTACATTTAGCTAATTCAGTGTCCAATATTGATTAATTACAATCAGATATTGACAGCCTTAAATGTTGGTTTATTCTTAAATCCCATTCATAAGAGCTTACTCCTAATTATTTTAAAACCCAATATCTTCAATGACAGTAAATTTAAAGTTCTTCATAATTTGTTTAATTTAAAAAAAATATAAGAAATGAGTCCAAAGTCAGAACAAAGTGCAACATAAGCTGTTGATGACTCTCTGTTGATGTTTCCCTCCTTATATCCTCCGTATATAATATTTACGGATAAAATCAAGCTATAAAACCTCCTGAGCTGGGAATAATTAAAAAAAACTGGAGTCTAACTTCAAAAACCTCAACTTGTTCATCAAAGTCGGCGCGTCGCTGACTTTGATGATAAAAGCACACCTGCCCGTTAGCATCACTGCTAACAGCTAGCAGCCAAACCACGCAGACTGAGCAGGTATAAAGTGGTCACGACAGATGCTCTGTTAGTTAACATGTCATGAACACCACATTAAATAACTCCCAACAAAACTTTACGGTAAATTCGGGGCTGTTTAAACTACTTTGTCCCCGCTGACTGTAACGTTAGAGGCGGACAGGTGATAAGACACCGGAGACACTCACCGTTAGCAAAGCTCCCTATAAATCCTCCCACGTCAAGGAAATACAGTTAGCTCATTTTTTTAATTAAAAAAATTAAAATGATATATATTTATATATGTATATATTTTACAGTAGGGGTAAAGGACAGTATTTTGTTTTGTTCTCTTTGATTTTTTCTGTCCGGGTTTTGGGGTCAATCACAGGTCAACGCGCTCATCAGCGGCAACGTTCAACTGTACTTTGTTTTTTTTTAAACAAAACTTTATTTACACAGTGGATCTGAGAACAGGTTTACTATTAAACAGTAACAAGGCAAAGTTTGCTGGAGGGTAGTGCTCAGATCACAATACATACAAAGATAAAGAAGTAAAAATAAAAAGCAAACAAACAAAATTAAATAAATTACAAATCAAATTCATTATGTAAGGATTACTTAGGATATTAAGTAAACAGTAAGGTTGGGTTTCTGTTTTGCAAATTTGCTGGTGTGTATATGGAATACAGCTAATAAAGAAATAAGATTAATAACATACATTTTCTTGACAGGCATTTCATCAGAAAAAAACCCCAAAGTAAATTCAATTTTGAGTTTGAGTTGAGTATCTAATTTTCTGTTTAAAAAAAGGATTAAGCTCATACCAAAAAGTCTGACTAAAGGTACAGTCCCAAAAAAAGACAAGTTGTCGTTTCATCTGTGTGGTGACAGAAGGAACAAAGAGGGTCAACATTAAGTCTGTATTTTACAATAACTGAATTAAGTGGATAACACCTGTGCAATATTGGAGACACATCAGAGACACCTCTCGCACTTTATTTGAAACAAAAACCTTCCTGTTTCTCTAACTTGAAGTAATAACTGGAGTTCTGTTATATTAAAAGCTGATATAAAACTGATCTAGTTTCAGTTGCAGTTTTTGTAATTGTGACATATTTTCAGGCAACATAGAAGATAAGGAAATTAATTCAGCAATCAAACAATTTTCTTTTTTTTCTTATTTTGCACCTGTTTCCATTAAAAGTTTCCTTAGCTTGAATTTTTAAAGCTCCCAATATTTCTGATAAGCCTTTTAATTTTCTGCCATTTTCAGGTACTTAGTTATCTTATTTATAATAATTAAATGTAGAGATTCATTAAGTAAGAGCGAATTATTGAGTTTCCAGTAAGCAGGAGTCCTTTAATTTACTCTGTTTGATGACATATTTAAAATCAACAGAATGGCTTTATGGTCTGTTGGAGGTGTCGGAATAATTTCAGCTTTACAATGTGAGAAAGGATTCAGAGATTAACCAATAATATATTCTTAAATGTAAAGATCCAGACTTGTTTTTCCAGGTGAATTCTTTAGATTAATTCTCCATATGTCAATTAAGCCTCTCTCATTCATCAAATCAATCATAATTTTTCTTTACGTGTACTTCACCCAAAATAATCTTCATATGAGAATCTTTCTAAAAGCATCTATATTAGTGTTTAAAGTTTCAAACAGCGCCTTGTTTTCTTTAGCATTGTTATAGCTATAAACATAAAAATCTGGTTATTGTAAGAAAGACATGTTGGATACACTTCCTTGGTACCCTCATTCCCAATAAGATGAATGAGGAGATTTCATTTGCTTATATAATTTGTGTTGTTTTTTTTATGTTTTAGTGACCTACATCATGAGACTGTGACTGGAACAGTTGTGGCTCGCCCTGCTGGGACGTCCTTGTTGTGCTGGTTGGCGTCGCCTATAATTAACCCCACCTGTGTCTACTGACTCTGAAATTGACGTAGACACGATGAAGAAGTGCGTCTCGCCTGAAACGTCTGTGTGGCAAAAAAGTCAAATTTGGAGTGCTGTCCTAGTCTCTTTCTTATTGTAAGAAGGAACCATAAGAATGTCCATATAGGTCAGCTTGAGTGAGGATGATCTTCCCACTCAAACTGTTTCAGGGTTAGTGTTGCTGCTGAGTCCTCCCCCTATTGTGATTATTATAGTCTATGGTTATAGTCTTCATCAACACAGTGAGTTTCCTGGATCAGACAAAAGTCTGCATCAAAGTTTTTTGCATAAAGAAATAATGTCTCTCAAACCTCGAGCATTAACTGAAATGAACTTTATAAAATAAATTATTAAACAGAACAACTGTCACTGTAACCTGAAAGCTGGTTACGTGCAGGAAGCAGAACTCATCCTCCTCCTAGCTGAATCCAAATACAGGCATCAGATCAGTCCACAAAGGCTCTCCCTCTGATAAAGTAAGCCTTCTTCTCCTGACGGGCTTGCTGGATTAGCTACTGGCCACAGTCGGTTCAGTTTTTTTCTTTCTCCTTTGGAGTAAGATCCCCAGGCAAACTGTCTTGCTTTTTTTTACACGTTCTCTAACTGGACTATTAACACTGCACAATAAAAAAATACAGTAAAAGTCCTGCATTGGTCCTGTCCCGCTTTGGGGGCCTTTTGTAAGTTATTTTGGGGTACAATGAATTAGAATAGTAATGTAATTCAATATTTTTCACACCTAAACATCATAATAAATCTATAGCTGTTTGGGGCCCTTTCAATTGGGGCCCCAGGCAGTTGCCTCCCTGTTCAGAGTGTTTGGACCATGTCGTGAAAATGTCTCATACAGAACTGAAGGAAGACATCGCAGACTTGTGCTTTGGCTGAGTGTTTTCTGCCAAGCCTGAGAACCGAATCAATCATTTCCAGAAACTTCTCTTCATAAACAGGAGCTACGTTTTGAAACATCGATCACCTTCATTCTCGCCTCCTTTTCTTCAGGCAGACCGCGCAGGCGCAGATTCCACCCTCCTTTATAACGTTAGCGCGCCAACTCCAAAACTTTCCAAAGACTGGATCTTTTCTTCGGCTGTGCTGACTCGGTCAGCCGTGTGCTGTATTGTATCTTTTATGTATGTCAGCAGAGAAAGCTGAAGATTTAAGCTCCTCAATAGATTTTCCAATCGAACAGTTTGCTCCTCGATAGCTAACGTTAGCTTGAGCACAGCTAAGATGTTTGCCGTTTCTTGTTCCATTTTCCCTTTTTTGAGAAATTTCGATTTCGTAGGAGTAACAGGTGGGCGACCTTAACTTTTGCATTTAGGTGTGTGTGACATTACTGCAATTCAACAGGTACGTCTCTGATGCGACTTTGAGTAAGTTGGAGTAAAGTTCCATAAAAACATCTACCGCTCTGCCGCCATCTTGGCGCCCTCCGTTAAAATGTAGTTTGTCGGCAGGAGCGTCACCGCGCAGTGACGGCAACGGACAGTCTGACAAAGATTAAACAATGAACGTAAAAAACAAGATAATTCACTCCTTCTACTTCCTTCTTCGCTTAAAAAAAGATTGAACTCTTGGAAAGGCCGTTTCAAGTGATTGTCAGTGACTGTGTTTACATGTCCTTGACCTTGATGGTGACCAAAATATATTTCTAAAAATGTAAGTCAAACTTTCACACACAGCTGTCAGTTTATTACGTAACTCTAGCTTAAACAAAGAGGTTTCATTCATAAATCCCACCTTCATGAGGGTTATAATGTTGAGGTTTTGTTACAAGCTGTTTTAAAGAGATGTGTGTGGTATTTGAGTGTCTGCCTCCTTTTTATGTATTTATGTATGTGTGTATACAAGCTTATAATGTATATTTATACACAACCTAATTATTTCTGTTATTGATTGCAGACTGAAAAAATCCTAAAGTTGAATCAACACAATAACACAACTTAAAAGATTTCTGCAGTCCAAAAAAAGCATAAGCTGAAGCTACAACTTATAATGCCGACCCTTTTAACATGACATCATATTTGACCTCAAATGGTTACATCAATCATAAAACTATAAGTTTGAAGGCTGTGGTTTTGTATTGCTGTTGAATTGTAATGTGTTATACTGAGATGTTTGTCTAATACTTTGTCTGCCTTCGTTGATATAAATGGGGAGAAATAAATATATTATTAAAAAATATTATAAACACCTCTCAGTATAAATATATGCAATTTAACAGCTGCACAACATACAGCCTCCAAAATAACTATAATATGAAGTAACAACTCTTTAAAAATAGTTTAAATACAAATAAAACTGAGTATAACCTTAATGAAGGTAGGGCTGTTACACTTCATTAGGCCTAGCTGGGTATTAATTTCTATCAAAATGTGGTTTACTAATCCATTAATTACTGAGAAACAGTTTGGTGACATACACTCACCGAGCACTTTATTAGGAACACCTGAGCAATCTAATGTAATCCAATACAACAGCTCTGCCATAAACTCTGCTTTTACATTTTCAGTTCTGTGATAATTCTACTTTATGTTTATTATTGAGGTCGTAGTCGTTGGCAGGTTTGCATTAGATTGCACAGGTGTCCCTAATAAAGTGCTCGGTGAGTGTATTTAATTTTTTTTGTGGCACACTTTTCTGTAGAAGACAGCACGATTTTTTGGAGAAAAATGTTAAAATTATGAGAACCTGAAATCTGTATGTACAGTTACGTTATATATCCATTTGTATCTATAGTGAAGTGTGGAAAAACATTTAAAAAGGCACACTGCTGCAGTTGGAGACACTGTCTATATTGAGAAACAATAAAACATAACCCCAAGTTAAAAAGTTAACACCCACCTGCCACAGACTATTTTCGGGTAAACAATTTTAATGACCAACCTTGGATCCCCTGCTGCTGCTGAGTAATTCTAATAAACAAATTAACACAATTATTTTTTTTAATCAAACTACAGTACATATTGTCTTGTACACAGCTTAGTATCAGTCTGCCTGTCAACCACTGCCTCCTCATTAGAGCGATAATTTAAAAACACGAGAATAGTGTAGCAATTATGAGTCCATTTATAATGATGCATTTATACAAATATCAAAATGTCTCACTAACTCTGTGCAGAAGGTGAATCTAAAGGTGAAAGGAAATCAGATATAGTATTCCAGGCATCTTGAGCAGTTTTATGATATGTGCCTGTCTATTTGTGGAAGATGACAAATAGTTTAACACAGTATAGTACATCGAAAGATTACTATCTTGACAGTTTGGTCCAGGTGTTTGGTTGGGATTGTTACTTAGTGTGAGGTGGGTGCCGCTGTGATCTGCACCCAGAGGAAAAGTCAGTATATTTGTTGCAGGTTCAGTCTGACTGAAGACTGAAGTTTAGTTTGTCACACTTACATGCAAACTGGATTCAAGTCTGTTCCAAAACCACAACGGGGAACAGAAGTGATGATTCATGATGTTCGGTCTGCTGTGTCGCTGCACTCGTGCTGTGAGGAGACACTACAGGAAAAAAGTGCTTGAATGATGGTTAACATCACTGTGACAGAAATACAGGTCAAACATATAATATCATTGGTGCTTTATTATTAATGTCAGGCAGACACATTTTAGAGTTTTTTTACATCTTTGACGGCCATTTTCCTCAATGTTAATGATTTACAAAAAGCAAAATACACAGATAAATGTCTCCTAAAAAGGCACAAACTATATCAATAAATGACTGTTGTTGAAAATGTCATAGCCTTGGCCGAGTTTCATGTTATTTCCTGTATGTACCATAGGGACATATGCAACAATGACTCACAGTTACAGTCAAGTATGAGTCTGTTTCTCTTTTAATAGCGCTGACACCTGCAGGAGCGCCTGTTGCTCATATCCACTAGAAAAAGAAAAAGTTTGTCAGTCATTTCCTCTCAAAACAGAATCAAAACGTTCACGTTGTCTCGTTGTGTCTGAGCAGGTTAACTAGGACTTCCTCGAAGGATGGGGGGACCGTGCTGAAAAACTTGGTAGGGGATGGAGAGTCCTGCTGGTTCAGAGCGGGCCTGGGCCAGCGCTCGTAGAACTTGACAAAGAACAGCGGGTCTTTGAAGGGCCCCCCGTAGACGATGGCCTGCATCAGGTAGATGAGGGCCACGACCATTGAGCTGATGAGGAAGAAGGGGGTGAAGGGCCTCAGATGCTGCCAGGCCACCCTGAACCCGTAGCCCAGGCCGGTGAGCCCACCCTGGTTCCCTGCGTGGGAGGTGTGGCGGGACGAGTCCGGCGCCGGAGTGCTATCAGGGGATTCGTCATCTGAGTTTGAAGCCATGAGACAGACGGCAATACAGGACAGTACCTGGGTGTCTTCTTTGCTCTTTATCAGCTGTTAATATTCACTTTCCTCCAAAAATCACAGATCATAAGGAAGGAAACAGGCCATACAGACGCTCTCAGTGGTGCGGTTTCCCTAACACCTCATGCATGGTAACCAAGCAAGCGGCGTTCCTCTGGCACGCTCCGATAGATCCTGCGGCGTTCAATTCCTCCCAACAATCATTCCTCTCTGCACACGTGCTATATACCTCCTGTCTTATCCTCCCGGCAGTTTCCTCCACGAGTCTCATGTGTTTGATTTAAATGTCGCTGCTCCTGTGCGAGCTTTAAGAGAGAGATAGAGAGGAAATGAAGAACAGCGGGTGATCCCTAAATAGATATGACACCAAGTGACAGGACACAGGGAGGGAGGAAGGGAGGGAGAATCTGCTGTGTTTGGTGGTCTCAAGTTTAAGGAATGGGGTGTGTGTACCAGCTGCACAGGTTACAGACATCACACACACTCAGTGACTAACACAGACATGCACACACACTTGTCACTCAGATTGTACCAGCTAGAGGACAAAACCATTTATGTTTAGTTTATTACAGCGTGCAGCTGTAGGATTTTTATTAAGCCACATGCATTTGAGCAGGGTCGTAGCCAGAGTTTCAAAAACACTGAGGTCATGAGTCCAAGTCCCCCCCAGTCCACCCCCAGCATTTACATTTGGGTATTTAATTTTTTATTTATTCAGTCAACTGTTCAGTTACTTTCTGTAAATTGTACATCCCAACACAAAGCTTTAAGTGCAGCTTTGAAGTCATCTCACTAAAAATGAATCAAGTTCTTATTGAGAAATACTCAATACTGAAATAAAAAGTATCAAAAAGTCTCAAGTGCCAAAAGTTTAAATGCTTTGTAGTCTTGTTAGCTGATGTTTTTTAAATCAGATATTTCTTGATTTAAAATCAATTTTCTAATTTTTTTTTATGTTGCCAAAACATTTTGACACTGATGCAACTTTGATATTCTGTTAAATAAAGAAAGGCATCAAACCATGTTTACAGTATATTCCCCAAAGTAAGTTATCTAAATGGCATCAATATCCATACTAGAGCTGCTACGATTAGTCACTCGATCAACAGAAATTTACTCGACAAATATTTTGATAGTTTTTTTCAAGCAGAAATGTCAAACATTTGATGGTTCCAGCCTCTCTCATGTGAGGATTAGCTGCTTTACCCTGTCTCACATTATTCTAAACTTTATATTTTGGAGTTCCTGACTGACATTTTTCACTATTTTCTGAAGTTTTTAGACCAAACAATTAATCCATAATTGAAAAAAAAAAAATATCAGCAGATTAATTGCTTTTTTCTGTTGGCCTAGACAACTTTATGTATATCAAGTATATCTAAATATACTTTTTGTGAAATAAGTTTTTAAATTGTAGAAAATAAACTCCCCTCATGTTACTAAAATCCCCAAATTCTCAGAACCCCCCCCCCCCCCCAAAAAGAGGACATGACCTCCTCAGTTTTAGCTACAGCCCTGCCTGCACCCCACACATTAAGTATAAGTGGGAGTTTGTATTTTTCAGTTCCTGTAAAAGTTACTTCATCTATAACATCTACATTCACATTTCCAGTCAACATTTAAAAAGCTACTCCGTGACATTGACTGTTTGGGCCAGAGGCCGACACATACTACACATCATGACCTGACTAATATCAAACTTTCACACTCAGATGTGCACTTAACGCCCTCGTGATCCAACAGCTGCTTTTCAGTCTGTGTGGGCATACTGGAGACACTTTGGTGTCCTCAAACAACCCTTGTGCGTTCCTCCGACATGTCTGGGGACTGACAAACATACACTCTCACACGCGCGCACACACGACTCAAGTGTGCAACCGGAGACGAAAGCAAAGCTGAGAATGTCAACA
This sequence comes from Scomberomorus guttatus, assembly GCA_038419695.1. Taxonomy (NCBI): domain Eukaryota; kingdom Metazoa; phylum Chordata; class Actinopteri; order Scombriformes; family Scombridae; genus Scomberomorus; species Scomberomorus guttatus. The sequence continues at coordinate 15,998,295 of CM076452.1, read as the reverse complement.
CTTAACAGTCTTTAACGTTGTTGCAGAGCATGTCGTGTTTATGCAGGCACGGACATACGACCTGAGCACAGTTTGAGGTCTTCAGTTGGAAGATGAATGTGTTTGCAGGAAGTTGGAAGAAAAGGTCTGGTGACACAAATGACTTCACGGAGAAAAAGCGTTGATAATTAGTGTATCAAAAAAAAAAAGCCTAATAGAGCACGCTGTTTGGGAGTGAATATCTGACATAGTGTCAAGTTTATGCATTTGCTATTTGCCTTAACAAGAGCGAGGGGCTGAGATTACTCAGACGGATAGACTGCCGCTCTTTAATTAGACATGTTTATCTACACGATACAGCAGTTGTTCGTCACCTCACCACACTGCAGCACACCACGCCACATCAATCACACGTCGCTAAATCTTGTCTAAGAAAAGATCTTTATTTATAAAAAAAACAACAGTATTACCAGTTACATACTTTACTGAAAAAAGCAACTTCTCAGAGCCAAGGCAGGTATGAATGAATGGTACATCATAATTTTACATGGATAGGCAACAGTACAAATATACTATGAGTGTGGAGAGTAAAAAAAAAAAAAAAAACGACACAAAGATGATTGGTCTCTTTTGCAATAAAAACAACTCAGCGGTAAAACAGGGACTAAAACGTATTGCATAATGTTCTCACCCACCGCTCCCACACATACAAAGCCCCGAAATAAAATACAAACAAAGCCGACACAAAGTGAAAAAAGAAAAAACAAACGGATCATTGACCAAAATGTGCTTTTTATCTACTCCGGAAATTAAACACATCTCTCCCAATCTGTCCAAACTCGAGTCTCCTCTGAGTGAAGAAGTCTCCCAAATTTGTGTTTTTGTTTTGTAAAAACAGCACAACAGCACGAGTGGCTACATCGCGCGCGCAAAAAAAAAAAAAAAAAAAGCAAGTAGTGATTTTTTTCTTTGATAAATGGGAATTGACGAGGAGATAATTATTCCAGTCCCTCCTAAAGTGTTTATCAAGCAGGTTGTGTCTATAGTGTGAATCTTTCAGAAGCCGTATGTCAGAATGAATTAGTGGTTTTAGTAGTGTATGTTCCCAGCTTCACTTCCTACTACCTAGTTTGACGTGTTGTACTGGTCTGGTCGACTGAATCCAGACAGGAAAGTTAACACAGCAGCGCTAACTGTCTTTCTTTTTTGTGTGGGGAGAAAAAAAAAAAGTTGGAAATTAAGGTTTCAAACACAAAAAGAGACAGTTTGTACAAAAAAAACTAACCAAAAAAAAAGTCTTTGTTACAGAAGTGGGAGCACAAGATAAAAACAAAAAACAGACAATATGAATGGATGAAATGAACGTGTGGTCTTATGGGTCTGGTCCGTGCACACACACACACACACACACACACACACTCAAAAAAGGTCCATATTCATTTTCCATGTGCACACACACACACACACACACACACACACACGGCCACAGGTTTACTGTATGACAAATATACACACACCTGCCCTTTCTTGTCTACTTCTGTGCCCATCCCAACCGAGAGAAAATAATTCTAGACAGGAAAATAAATCCTATATAAACAACATTCTCAATCTACAGGGCGGCCGCGTCCCGCCGGTGTGCCGGCACGTCCCCAAACCTCCCAGCAATCCCAGTACAGGGACGATTTAAATTAATGAGCCAAAACTAATGCAGTCATCCCATTTTCTTTTTATATATACAGTATATACCCTACATAGAAGTCTACGTACAAATTCGGGATGCGGGTGTTGGCAACAAAGTGTCGACCATGACGAAATTTACCAAAAATGTTGACAAATAGCAGGGAAAAATAAAAACAAGCAGGATGACAACACCAGAATTGAATGATTGTCAACAAAAGTGATTGCCTTTACAGAATAATTATAATTTAAAAACGGAATATATTTCTGTTGCTACAATGAATTTGTAAAAAGTAGGTTTGTATGTATCTGCACGAGTGTGTTGCACCTCGCTTTTTTTTGCCTGCAACACAACCACTTTCTTTGGATGCCAACCCTCATCTTCCTAGTCCCATCTGTCTGGTGGTAGAGAGAGAAAAGGGGAGAGGGGGAGGAGGAGGAGGGAGAGAGTCCGTGCATCTGGATCTTCTCTCCTCAGTAGCAGTGGTAGGGCAGGGACGGCCCAGTCTGGGTGATGCACACTATCAGTTTTTCTGGAAGCGCAGAAGAACAACACGTTGATTAATAAACAGTCAGAATAAAAAGCGGTAAACATAAAAATGAAATGTGGGTAATTTACACGATAAACATGGAGGCAACACAAAGACTCACTCTGTGGTATAAGTATGGCACCATGTACGGTAGTGATGTCACAATAACAAACCTACAATATTTAAATACCAATATAAAATTACATTAAATATAGCTTCAAGTACTGAACTGTATTGTAGTCTTTTAACAAAGTACGAGTATTTTGCTCTGCTGCTTGTGCCTTCTGCCATCAGAACATTGATGAGGTTAAATTAAATAAAGTATAGATTAGAAGATGATCTTTTCATTCTACAGATTAAAAAAAAGGTAAGAACTCCTCCTCGACTCCTGCTAAATGTTCTACCTGAAGCGGAGGAGTAACGCGGGTAAAATACGCTGTGTAGAGGAGGAAAGTGTCTTTACACACACACACACACACACACGCACGCACGCACGCATGCACGCACGCGCCAAAAGATAAGAAGTTAACAGTGAGGAGATAATATCTACAAAGTAATGATTTGTAGTAATTGCATTCATTAACATTTTAGAAAAGTAACAAGAAATCTATATTAGAGTAAATTCCCCAATACAGCTGATAAATAAGCTGTTTGTAAAATAATGACAACTATTCTTGTCATTAATTTGCTTTTTCTTGTTTAATCCCAAAAATTCTAAACCTGATTTGAAGTTAATCAATAGCAGGCAATAAGTTGCCCAAATACCAAATACACAGACTCAAATTAGATGTTTATATTCTGGTGTTTATGTTGTTGTAATATCCTGTTCAGCCACTAGAGAGCATAAGTCTTAAACTGCAGGTTTAAATGAACAGACAGAGCTGATGACTGATACTTGATTTTAGTCATTTAAGGTTAACGACAGACAACAGCTGACAAAAACGCCCTGTGCAAAAGTTACAAAGCTTAAGAGATTCTTCTTCTGTCACATTAAAATTATTTTCTTTGATGCCATGTTACAGTAGTTATATTTTTTAGAGCTGCAACGATTAATCCGTAGTCGACTGACAGAAAAGTAATTAGCAAAAATTATATAATTAAAAAAAAAAAAGTAAAAATTGCCTGATAACCAAATATCAATATTCTCTTGTTTTCATACTTTTCATGATAATAAACTGATATTTTTTAGATTTTGGACTGTTGGTTAGACAAAAGAAGACATTTTAAATAATTGATAACATGAATAATTAGTTGCAGCCGTCCAGCATTGATATCAAAGTCTAACTCTGTTATTGTGACAACACTACTGCACAAACAAAGGTCATTAAATCTTTATTATCAGCTTGGGTTCATCTCTACACTGACAATGCACAAGGAGCACCTTGCAGCATACTATACCAGCGTTTACACGTCACATCAGGGTATCATACAGTATAGTTAAATATCAGTACAGTAGACCTCAACCGGTCTTTCTGTACACAATCAAACACAAAGACCAGGTTTCCCTGAGGGTTTGAAGTTGTAAGAGACAAAGGAACAGAGCTCAGAGTCCATGCAGGACGAGAGGTGAGTTGGACATACCATGCTGTTACATGCAGAGGGGGGGTAGAGGGGGGGTAGAGGGGAGGGGGGAGGGCTAACCATCGTAGGAGTCCAACAGGGGCAGGGAGCCCTTTCTGCCCCCATACACCCCTCGCTGAGAGACAACCAGAGAAACAGAAGAAGAGAGAGAAGAGGGAAGAGGTAGTGAGTGTGAGAGAAGAAAAATGTCGGTAATTGTGAGGTTTTAAAGGCTGCCAATGGAAACAGGTTAAAGTCAGGAATTCTTTCCAGTGGTGCAGGCGGTCAGGGGGTTAGTGTAGTTAAATAAGCATGTGAATGATTGTAAGCTTGTTAAAAAGTACCGGTAAAGTGTCTGTGGTCTCATCCAGAGTGTGTCTCCTCTCCCTCTGGTCCAGTGTAGAGTAGGCCTCTGAGAAAAGATAAGTATTAGGGAAAATTACCCCAGATGTCATCTTAAAAAACACATTTTCCGTACGTCTGTCTTGATAAAAAAGCAGTGATGTTAAATGTACTAACCAGGGCCAAGGTCATTTAGTGGAATCATGTCCCTCTTTTCCCCTAAGATGAAGAAAAACAGAGTCAAACAAAACCAAAATCAGCTTTTAATCACATCTTTTCCTTCTGTAAATTATCCCGTCTGTAACCATTTCTCCCACAGACCTCTGTCCAGCAGTGGCATGGTGCTGTCTTCATAGGTGCCGTTTGCTCGGGTGCTCGGGCCGTTGGTGGTGTTGGTGCTGGGGTTGAGGTTGACCATGAAGTCCGTCTTCTTCCAACCGTCTTTCTCGAGAGGCCGACGTAGCTCCTTGTGGGCCCAGACGAGCTGCAGCACCTGGCCCGCCCCCCGCACCTCACGCTCAGAGCGCTTGCTGTAGAGCACATCAACATCTAAGAGCTAATTAACTAATTAGCTAATTAAGAATTGTGTGGTTAACAAATTAAGCTCGTTTTTCAGTGAGCAACAAGCTGCATTCATAGCTATAATTCATGAAAGCAGCAAGAAAACATACTGGAAGCACCGTGTTTCCTTTTATATTCTTAACTCACTTTACAGAACGCACTTACCCGTCCTTATTAATAAGCACCAGCCTCTCAATGCCCTGCGAGGCTCGAAGGGTCTTTGCTGCCTCCAAACTGTTGCCTAGCACCTCGGCGAGCGTGCTCAGTACGGACACCACCGTCTCCTCTGACAGAGTGCGCCCAGACTGGCTCTGGCCTCCAGGGAGGTTGGCCACAAGGTGAGGCACTGCATGCAAACCTGCAGAAGAAACACAGTTGGAAATAATAATAAAAAAAATTTTAAAAAAACATGCACTACACAACTGCAACAAAGATTAGGAAGCATAATAAACCAGCAAACTCAGAAATTTAAAGGCATATTCTTTGATATAATATGCGAGTTTTGTACAATCCAACAATCGTACCGAGCAGTTCACAGTTACGGTTGTCGATGGCGAGGTTCCTCAAGGCTCCGGACATTGCCCGAACCACGCGGTCATTGCCATGAGCCAGTAGCTCTGCCATCATGGGAAGACCCTTCTCCAGACGCACGGTGGCCCGAATATATCGACCATACTGGAGAACAAGCACACCGAGAGGAAGTAATGAATATCATTTTACATCCACGGCTGTTTCATTCAAGTAAGAAAATCACAGCTGACTTAATCAGTCTTTACTTTAAGACTGTGACTAATAATAAATTATACTGTGTGTGTTAGTACTCACAGTCCATCGGCCTGCACACAGGTTCTGGATGGCACCGGCAGCAGCTTCCAGCACTGAAGGGTTCTTGCTCTCTCTGAGCAGCGATGTGTAAACACGAACCACCTCCGGCTGGAACAACAGCTCGTAACCTGAGGTCAGCAGAAAAAGAGGGTGTCAATTTAGATTTACAGGGTTTGGCAGACATCAACACCTGTGCTGGACACAGATGAAGCCTCTATCATAAATTACTAATAGCTGAATTTTCAGACCTGACCGTCCTGAAAGTTTATTAAGTGTGACTAAAAACAAGTAGTTTGTTTTTAGTCACAGTGAAAGTAACACTTGAATAGTGTAGTGTGACGTAAACAATATCATAAAACATAAAAAGAAAATAAACCCACTGAAAAAGTCCTTAGTCTGAAAGCAGATTTAATCTTTGTACTGGAAAGCAGCTGGTTATATTTAGCAATTGCAAATAAAGATTGACAGCAGCACAGAGAACTAAACAAGACATGAAGGGATCATATAAGCCTGCTGCCTGACAGACTGTTAAATAATAAATGACTCAGAGGAAAAAGAAAAAAACCCCACACACCTTTGGCAGGTGTTGTCCTCTTTGGAATGTCAACTTGGTCTGAACTTCCATCATCTGCATCCTTCTTTCCTGCAGACAGAAAAGGAATTAAAAAGAAGAGAGAAAACAGGTAAGATTGAGCTGAAGAACTAACAAAGAAGTGAGTAGAGATGGTTTAGATGAGCATTCACGTGTAAAATGCGACCATGCAACCGGTGGAACAAGCACTGTGACCATGCAATGTCGTTGGTGTGACGTCAGGTGATCATGCCCATGAGCTGGATGTGAATTCAACATTAGACATTCTTATTTCTTTAGTGCATAATATTCTGCGTTAGTAAAATGGCTGATAAGTGGTCAATAGTTTCACCAAGAGGACAATCTTACCTTTGGAAAACCACTCATCTAAATACAGAAGAGAAACAGGAGGAAGGGAAGGAGGGTGAGGAAAGAAGGGAGAAAGGAAAGCGGAAGGATGAAGGAGAGAGAAGAGGAAAAGGAGGGAAACAGTGGTAGAGTGTGAAAAACGGCAACAGGTGTTTCCGCCACCAACAAGCTCAAACCCAGCAGCAAAATCTCTCCAACACTGTAACTTGAACCAGTAAAAAGCTGTCCGACACTGACCTTTGCCCTTTCGGGAGCCAAAGCAGCCACCTTTGTTAGCGCCGGGCGCCGGTCCCTGGTTGACGGGCGCGGCCTCTGCGTAGCGCTCACAGCTGGGGACCTCACGGTGAACCTGATAGGACAAATTCCTCAAGAGGCAGACGCAGTTCTCTACCAACTGCAGAAAGAGACGAGATGATCAAAGGTGGAGTTAGACAAAGAAAGGTTTGGTCTCAGGATTAAAAAGGACCAAATATAGAAATCTGTCCAGTAAAAGTAGCATTGAACAGTGAACAGTTACCTTATTATCCACATCTTTGCGGTTGATCTGCGATTGGACAACATACATGAGTGAATCCACCAATCCTGTGCACTCCCTCAGCTTTCGCCTGGCCTCGCTGCGTTCTGAACTCACATTCCTGTTGAAGAGAGCAAAAATTTTAAACGTATAATTTCATGTTCTTCTCAAAATAAGTCTCTCCGTCCTCTTCTTAGACTGCGCTTTCCATCCATTGATCAGTCTTGTACCTAAGGCAGCCAGCAGTGTTGGTCAAGGCGGTCTCCCACTCCAGATGGCGTGGCTTGCAGCTCTCCTCTCCTCCGTTGCTCCCTCGCTCCCAGCCCGAGTGGGGCACTATCACCTCATCAGCTAGGGCGTGCAGGGCGTGGTCCACGATCTCCATCTTTACAGAGTCGTGGGATGAGAGGTTCCACAAGGTGCCTGGGATTATAGCATAAATGTCATTAATATCAGTGCAACAGTATACAGTTTAGGAATGAATCATGACAAAGCTGTCAAAAGGTCTAATTGGTTTCTCTATCATTTTTCAAGTTATCAAGTTAGGCCTTCTGTCAATTTGATGTGAAATGAAAAGACTACAACCTGTAACAAAGAAAAGTGATACCTGTGATAGTGTCGGTGAGGTCCTGGTCGTGGGTTTTCCTCAGTAACCTGACCAGAGCTGGCACTCCATCGCAGTTCTTGATGGCGATCTTGTTGTCTTGGTCTCGTCCATATGAAATGTTCTTCAGTGCTCCGCAGGCCGAGTGGTGCACATCCTTGCTGGGGTGGTCCAGCAGTGACACCAAGGCTGGGATTCCCTTCAGGCGACGCACCTCTGACTTAACCTGGAGAAATGCACACAAAGTTAAGGATTTACCAAATAGACAAAATAGAAAAAGATAAACTGTGCTGTTATACTTCATTTAAAAATGTGGCCGTTGGCTCGCTTACCTTGTCATTTTTGAACGTGAGATGCTGGAGGAAGGCAGCAGCGTTGGTCTTGACAGGGTCCAGACGGTAGCTCAACATGGCGATCACCTCCGGCAGCTCTGGCTGTCTCCATGAAGTAGGGGGACCCTTCCTCAGCGTGCTGTCCAGTGAAGCCATACTCCCCCTCTCCATCGTCATGGGAACGCCCCAGGCATACGAATCACCTCCTCCCATATCACCGTCCAAAGTATCCTCACAGCTCCTGCATGTGGCAGAAGGAGATGAAGAGAGAGAGAGAGAGAAATATTTGTTAGGTGCATCTCAATTAAGATCTCAAGTAAGATGTTCAATATTACACATTGGCTTAATGTTTTACCTGAGTCTTCGTCTGTCCATAGTACCACCGGGGCCCGGCCCCAGGCGTGGCATAGTGCCGTAACCTCCAGGGTGCATGGGTGGAGGCCCCATGCCGTAGTCATCATATCCCACACTCCTCTGGTCATCCTCAAGCCCGTAGTGGCCGTGGCCATACCGCATCTCCATTGCTGAGCCCATGGCCCTCATTCCCCGGCCCACCTGGGGCTGTGCTGCATAGGGGTCGAGCTGCTGACGGCTTGGGGCCCGGTAGCCAGAATCCAGAGTCCTGTAACCATCAACCGGCCTGCAGAAAGATGCGATAGTGGGTGAATCCTGCTTCTGACTAGAGTTCAAGTGTTGGCTTGAATGGGGGAAATAGTTTTTCTACAGAAACTACAGCTTAGTGTATGTGTATTAATATGGCGTCGACTTCTAGCCCTCTCAACCATAAACTCTGCTCTCGTCAGTCTCAGACTTATGTGATGATTAGAGCACAAAGACTATTGCATTAACTTTTAATGAGGTGAAAACAAAGGAAGGAAATCATGAGGTTTAACCACTTTGTCCACAGCGTATGTTAAATCTTTAGAGTAAAGACTAGCAGTGGCTACTGTTAGGGAACTGAAACACAATTGTACAATTCTGTTTAGCAAATATACAAGGCTTATATTAGGTCAGGAGTCATCTTGGGGTTAAATAGTGATACGAATGTGTTTTGTACACTGATAAAGATAAAGGTTTACTGTGTGGTTCATTAGGATGGACTGACAACATATTCCTGGACGTATAACCATCTTGCCGGGGTCCTGTACCTGTAGCGGTCGTCCATGTGTGAGCCCCTGCTCAGGCTGGTGTATGCCTCAGATGGTGGGTCTCCCCGGTAGTCATTATAACCCATTACAGGGCCATAGTGGTAATTTCTGGGCACTGTGGAAGTGGGGTAGTCTCCTCCTCCAACCTGCCTGTAAGGACGGTCCAGTGTGGCGCTGTAGCCGCCCATACCCGACACCGATAAGCCCCCATCAATGGACATCGTGTCAGAAGGCAGGACTGTGCGTGAGATTGGTTTCTTCATCTGAGGGAGAAACGAGATGGGAGCGATGTATCAAAACATGTTTATGATAAACCACAGTCAGACGGTGGAGTTGCCGGAATTCTCCCATACAACTGAATTCAACTGCAACTTTCTCTTCTGTGTCTTGCTTTCTCTTTTGTTTTCATCTTGACAAGAAGTAGTAAAAAAAAAAAAAACTAGTCGTCTACTTGATTCTTACGCAAGCCTTGGCAGGAATCTTTAAAAAGGTTTGATGATATCTTGGAGCATGTGTTACATCACCTACCCCATTGTCTGGCCGTCGTGTGGTTCCTTCTTCAGAGAAAACTGAGTGTACTTCCTGGGAATCGTCCTCTGGTGTGTAGCTCTCATCTAGAGCGCCGTGTGCAGGGTCCACCATCATGTACTGTAGCACACACACACACCCCACATTTATATAATTAATCATCGATACTTATTACAGAAGCAAATAATGATTAAACTCAGGTTTACAAGATAAATTATACCCAGAGACAAATACCTGTGTGCCGTTAATGTATGAGTCAGTTAGTTTCAGTCGTTCTATGTCTGCATCCCCTAAACGCCCGTTCTGTAATGGGAGAGAGAAAGACACATGGCTGTGAAATACACAGTAAAAATCATTATATCATGCCATCAACAGTTTTACTGAGACAGTAATACAAGTGAGGCTGAAGGCATGGATTTCCAGTCAGTGCCATCGTCTACTTTCTTACAACCACCCAGATGATATTACCGCTGCCGAAGCACATTCAGTGCTGACCAAACCGTCCCTGCATTATGGTCTGTGAGTCAATGCCAGACATGAGGGAGGACATTTTGGAATGCAGCCATTCATCCTCACACCCAACTTCTTCCTGCTCTCAACTGTTACATCATCAATGACTGTCACACTGTATAAGCTTGGCACTTTCTACCTAACTGTGTCACACTCTGTATCAGCAGTAGCCTCAGGCTGAATCACATGTGATCACAATGTAATCGGGCTACTTTGGAAATCTTCTTCAGCAACTGTTCCGCCACCCACAGTTAGTTTCAGTATTTCTGTGCCAATACAAGTGGAAAAAAAAAAAAAGTGTTACAAGCCATGTTTATTGGCTTCAGTTGCAGTAGCATGTCTTACTGCACTTTATGTCATGTCCACAAGGAGGCAGGGCTGTTATCAAAAAGCAATGAGAAGTGCACACTTAGTTTTACACCAACAGGGACACACTTCCTCTACAGCTGGTCTTTCCTATAATTCACCTTCATTTACTAACAAGTCTGTCCTGCTTTTGGAAAAGTGCTCTGAATGAAAGACTGTAATTATCATTCTGATTAGAAATAAAACACTGACAGTTAGCACAAGGCCAAAAACACTGATCCCCACGTTCTTAGCCGACATCCTCCAGCCACAACACACTAATCAAATACTTCCAAGAATTCACAAAGTCAAAACATAAAGATCTAATCAATGTCAGTAAGCCCTTTAAGTAAGAAAAATATTTAGGGACAGATTTGACATTGTTATGCTCTCTCAGTGTACAGTGCCAAGAGCTGGAAAAGATGCTTAAACTGGCAATCCCTGAACGCACTGTTTGACCTTCTGTGTAATCTGACAACGTAACGACAATGGCTCTGCTGCAGTCACCTAAGCGAAGTTTACCACTCCCTGATGGTCAAGTGTTTTGGTAGAGACTAGAAAACAGGACAAGAAGGAGACAGTAAAACTGTGTCCAGCCAACCAAACAGCTCAGCAGAGTGAAAGTCTTAAAACTCTCAGGGCAGTTTAGCTGTTCAACTTTATAAAAAAAAAAAAAAAAAAGACCGATTCAGCAACATGACACAGAAATAGAAGGTCTGGGCGATATAGTAAAAGATCCTTGGTCACGGTGGTTATTTTCTATTGCAACATCAACAAAAAAAGGAAAGAAAATGAACTGAGTTAACAGTTTATACATAAAATAATGGGAATGTTTTTAGTTCAGGAAGCAAGTTAAATACCTTACGGATCAAAGTACATCATTAGATTGATGGAAAAAAAATCATAAGAATCAAATTTTGCCTTACAAATGTCTTTTGCCAATAAAACTGTCCCATAAAACCACACATATTAAAGTGATATCACAGTATGTCAAAACCTCTGATGGCAGAAAAATGTACATTGTCTGATGGAATATAATCATTATACTGACCAAGTCTAAACACATTAGCTGTAAGACTGAGCAGAAACATAAAAATACAAGTAATTTTATTAAATAATTGAATCACTGAGCTTGCAATATCATGCATCAATATATAAAAGAAACTGTCATGCAGAGGAAAACTTAAAACATGGAACAGAAATGATGAATTAAAGAGCTTAAATGATTTAAATGAAAATAAGAGACAAAGTCCTTCATGATCAAAAGAAGCCTGTTCGTTATTATACACATTGGATGCAGGACTGTGCGACACATGCACGACAGATGACCCCATTCCATCACACGACATGCTGAAGCAGAAAGGGGAAATAACTGAGATTCCACAGCGGGAACTGATGAAAGGTGTATGTGCGTGTATGTGTGTTAAGAGTGCATCCGGTTAGTGAAGGCATGCCGAACGTGTGTGATGATGACCATCTCAGGCATGCTTAAAGTGTTGAAACTATGTGCAGGCATGAACCGATATGTTTGCAGATGAGGGCTGAAAGACAGATAGAGATACGGTATAAATGCAGACAGACATTTAACGGTGACGCACACAAACTGGCCGAGCGCTGGTGGAGAGGAGGCGGGACGGAGGCGGGTTTACTGATGGATGGACGGATGTCAGAGGGAGGAAATGACTGCATGAATTCACTAGGATGATGATCGGGATATTTGCATGAGAGCATTAGCTATGTGATGTTGAGGAGATGAAGATGGGGGGGGGGGGGGGCTATGAGATGCTCTGGATGGGGATGTTATGCTTTGTCGGGGAGTGTTACCTGTGTGTGAGGGAGGGGGCGACCCAGCGCCGAGGGGCTGGTGGCGGGGAGGCCCACTCTCCTCCTCTCCTCCTCCAGCGCCCGGGTCAGCTGTTCAAACTGCACCTCCTGCTCCCTGACCGACTCCAGCAGAGCTGCTGCGCTCTCACACTGCTCCATACACACTACACGGCCCCAAGGGGAGAGAGGGGGGGCGTTACACACATCCATACAGCCTCATACACACACTACAGCGCTGTCTAACAAAAACACAGACACAACTCTTCAAACAAAGTATAGAAAGATCCGGAGGATGCAGGCTTTTGGGGTCTGACATTAAGTAGGAAGCTTAAGCCTGATTTGTCTGCTGACAGATTTTGTTTGGTGGCTGAAGCTGGGATGCCTTCTTGGAAAAAGCCTTCCTGGAAAGCTATGAGCACTGTAGGGATTGCATAACAGTCACTTAATAATGAATATATAGCAGTCACCACCACTGTAAAGACAGGTTTGTGGTTGAAACTCAGACGAATACTTCTTCAGAAACTGTTTTTTTCGTACGTCTGTTCCTTTGAAAGCCTGTTATGGCGCAATGATTCATTCATTCAAGGTTTTTTCCCCCGGAGCACAGACTTTAAAAAGATGGCTGTCTTACTCAAACTTAATAGCACTTTGAGCAACACCTGTCTACATAGCAGTTGAAACTTGAGCTGATACGATTAGTCAAATGACAGACAACTATTTCAATAACTGATTAATCATTTCAGTCATTTTTCAAGCAAAAATGGCAAACTTTTGTTGGTTTCAGCTTCTCAAATGTGAGGATTTGATGTTTTTCTTTGCCATATATGATGGTAAATTGAACATCTTTGGGTTATAAACTGTTGGCTGTGTTAAAAAAAACTATTTGAACATATTGTGGGCTATTACAATGGGGATTTTTCACTATTGTATACAGAACAATTGAAAAAATATTAAAATGACTGGAACCAAGAGTATATCACAAGACTTGTGTAACACTGAACTATAAGTACTACAGTGATGTTATTCCATCCAAATCAGAAGGAAAACTACCAATTACTGCCATTAAAGCATAATTCACTTGACTAGCACTCTGCTGTACTTTTGTCTGGTCTGACAGAAGTACCGACGATGAAGGGGGAGTCAGACTCTTTAAAACTACTTATTGCATTGACCATAAATATTGTAGCACATTGATCAAGATAATGTGGAAATGGTTACTGAAATATTACATTTGTCTTTAGGAGCATCCTCTAAATGCAGCTCAATAAACTCATTACTGCTCAATGTATGCATGGTGGAGTTCTCTGGGCTTCTGATCCTCTCAGACACCACACCAGAAAGTACTTTCTTAAATATGGTCGATGGACAAAGACTGATGTTTTCAGATAAAACCTCTGCAGTGTCTCTGTGTGTGTAGGCTTTGCAAAACAGCACTGACGTATTGCTGCAACGCTACTAAAAAACCTACAGCATTGTTTTCTCTCCACCATTTAGAAGAATATGAGGAGTTAAGCCTTGAAGCATGGCGTAGGTCTAAATTTAAGCTATCCACATTTTCTGTGACTCACACAATTTATGATAATCCAGATACAGTATCTATGGGAAACTGAGGACGAGGCCTGTTTCAGATTACAAGCAGCACTTTTTATACTTTTAGAATGATACAACATTCAGTCCAGGGAGAACTGCACACTTCTCTTTATGGTTTAAGCACAAAGCACAACAGAGACACACTGCGGAGCTCATGTCAGAGTCTGAAAATCTAAAATACACACCTTCACCTGGGGGCGTGGTTTGTTAGAAGAGGTGAGAGATCACGCCAAGGTCAGAGGTTGAGCTCTAGTTGCTCATGGGTAGAAGGTCACCGAACCACCGAGCCCAGAAACAGGAGGATCGGACTGCAGAGAGAGACAGAGACAAAGAGAGAGAGACCGAGAGAGAGAGACAAAGAGAGAGACCGAGAGAGAGAGAGACCGAGAGAGAGAGACAGAGAGAGACCGAGAGAGAGAGACAGAGAGAGAGAGAGAGAGAGAAAAAGACAGAGAGAGAGACAGAGAAAAAGACAGACACAGAGAGAGACAAAGAGAGACAGAGAGAGACAAAGAGAGAGAGACAGAGAGAGAGACCAAGAGAGAGAGACAGAGAGAGACAGAGAAAAAGAGAGAGAGAGAGAGAGACAGAGAAAAAGAGAGAGAGAGAGAGAGAGACAGAGAAAAAGACACAGACAGAGAGAGACAAAGAGAGAGACAGAGAGAGACAAAGAGAGAGACAGAGAGAGAGAGAGACCAAGAGAGAGAGACAGAGAGAGACAGAGAAAAAGACAGAGAGACAGAGAGAGACAAAGAGAGACAGAGAGAGAGAGAGAAAAAGACAGAGAGACAGAGAGAGACAAAGAGAGAGAGACCGAGAGACAGAGAGAGAGAGAGAGACAGACAGAGAGCCAGAGACAGAGGAGGATAAAGAGAGGGAGAGATGTTTTAGTGAAGGCACCTCTGTTTGAAAAACAGCAACATAGTGAGAATACCATGCAAGTGTGGCAACGGGGGATGTGTTTGCTCTGTGTGCACAAAAAACAGAGAGACAGAGAGAGACAGAGAGAGAGACATACAGTAGCACCAGCCTTCAGACACACCCTGTATTTATTCAACATTTGGCCTGCGGACGACAGCTAGCTGCGGGAAGTCGACCAACCTCCAGCTCTTTCTGGGTCATCGACATCGACTGTCAGCATAAAGAGAAACACGTTTTTTTCTTTATGCAGCATAAAGAGGAAAAAAAAACAAAACTCTTTCTACCAGACTTTCTTCTCTAATCAGTCTTCATCTACTTCCAGCCCGACTGGTAGTCCGCTACTCTTGTTCTCTCAACTTAACTGCCATTTTATCCTCCCCTCTGTCTCTTTGTTATCTCGGCTATGCTCTAAGTGAAAGACATTGTTATATCAGAGCCAAACAAGTGGAGACTCAGATCCTCTTATCAGTGGATACAGCAGCAGCCTGGCTCCCTGTCAGGCCTGGTTTGAAAGGTGAATAAACTCTGTTGTTCCCCCCCCCTCCCCCCCTAACACACACGAATGACCGGTTGGACAAGTTAGAGGAAGGGTGACCAAATTTCAGTTTCTCAATGTCTCTCTCTGTCTAGCCAACATGCACAGACAAACAGGACGCACCGCGATTTGGGCAAATAGCAGGGACCTGTATTTACATTTCAGGCAGCAGGTGTTTATGTGCATGACAGGTAGAAGGTTCACAAGTGCAAAAAAAAAAAGACATGAACGTAGGTGTTCAACAGGAGAGGTAGACGACTGACTCATAGTTTCACCTGCATCAGATTGTGCAAATAAAAAAAATGTCAAGATGATATCAAAGTTTTTTTTTTTAGACTATTATGACACCCTTAAGCTGGTAAAATGAATCTGCAGAGGCTGAGTCTGTTCTTGTATGCGTCTCAAATGAATCACTAACACACACACACACACACACCTATGACTCCCAGCTCGGGTTGGCCCAGTGTGGGAAAAAGGGGAGGGAAGTGGGATGGCCGGGTGACCTGATGAGAAAACAAGGAGTGGCTGAAGCGCATTCGGCAAGACTTAAAAAACCAAAACCAGGATTTGCATGCAGGATAGGAATGACCGACAGGAAGACATGATGTCACACAACACACACAACCCTTTGCTTAGTGGTTGTGGCGCCCCAGAGCCATAACCTCCCACCTGAGCAAATCAAAAACCGCTGTCCTGTACCACACATGCCTATATATGGTCACAACCAGGACAGGACTGTTATTATACACTACAGACAGACAGAGATGGGCAGAGTGGAAGAGTGGAAAACACATAAAAGAAACAGAAAGACAGGCATTGAAAAAGACAGAGGGTTAGTGAGAGGGTAAGCAAAGCAGGGGGAAGAGATAAGAAAAGGAGAGCTGAACAAAAGATAAAAGCTAATCTTGCATTCCTGACATTGTCTCCAGCCAATTCAGCACAGCAGCCCACCCACTCATCCACTGCACTGTAAAAAGACCTTAGCAGGACTGTTTACTGTACTGAGATGCAGCATTTCAAGGCAAGTTTACCAGTCACAATGACCCAAAGATAAAGAAACAGAAACTATTTAACCAAATCTATACTCATCTGGCATCTTTACGTAATTTGATCCCTCATATAAACACTGTCTCGCTCCTTATCTCGCCTCAGACACAGCAAGTAATTATCATTAGCATTCTACATGCTATCTTTTTTCAGTAATAAGCATAGCTGTCATTCATACAAGATGAATTATAAACTGTGAGTGATATTTCTTGGCAAGTGTACTTGGGAATGTGTGTGTGGTTTAACCGCAGCCAGAGGAGGGAATTCGCAGCTGTCAGTCCGGGAGGTTGGTGGAACAATGAGAAGTTTGTTGCAACTGAGAGCACAAGCTCAAGTGTGAAAAAAAAAGAAGTTGGAGAGCAAGAAGGACGTCCAGTGCAAAAGGTCTACATCCACCTTTAAGTGCATCTGTGTTTGTGTGTTTGTGTGTGTCTGGCGCTGGAGGGGGTCGAGCTAATGTCGCTGTATTAACACTCGTGACTTCTGCCCTCCGCCTTTCACAGCTGTTAGTTTTGGCCTTGGAAGTCAGCGGTGAGTTTCGTTGAACAATGAAAACAATCAGTGCTGTCCCATTGCCACTCCCCTCCCTTTCCCCTTCTCCCCACTTCCTGAGAAACAGGATGTTATGGATTCTACATCAGAGATGAGTAAAAGGACGCAAGAGCAACATTGGCTTACCAAGAACCATTCTCCTCACCAGGACCGCATATGCACGTAAACCATGAAAGCCTATAGGATGTACACTTTAATAAACCACCCACTGATGGCTGCATTCGTCCATTAACCGAGTGCTTCTGCAGTGAAAATCCCCCGTGGTCAATATGTCGATCACACGACCATAAACCACTTCCTATTTTTTAAATATTATTGTCCATGTACTGCTTTTGGTTCTGCATTCACAAACTTTCGGAAGCAGTTTTTTCCTCATTTCTGAAACATAACATTTTCACCTTTTGGGTTAAGAAAGAGTGTTCCAATAGTCCAACTAATGAATCAGCACTCTTTTGGATTTTTGTCTGAAAAGATTAGTCGATTGACAGAGAATTAATTAAACAGTTTAGATTATCAATTAATGATTTAATCAGTAATTATTTAAGTAAACCAAAAAAAAAAAGCCAAAAATACCAATTCACTGGTTCCAGCATCAAATATGAATATTTTCTGGTTTTATTAGTCTTCTATGATAGTAAATCAAAAATATGTTTGTGTTTTGGTCTCTTAAATGGTTAAAACCAGCAATTGCATTTTTCACTTCATTCTGCCATTTAATCAAGAAAATAATGATTTTTTTTGTTGTGGCCCTAGTTTTGGTTCCCTAAGATGACAAAGGGTGAAACACAAAGAAAGAAAAACGGCACAAAAAAAGAAAAGAAAAAGAGAAACTGGTAAGAGATACAAGAAAATAATTCTGGATCAAAAGATCTTTTGTCACATGTATCAAAGAGTTTTTTTAAACTCTTTAAACAGAGAGCACAGAGTAAAAGGATCATGTTATGTTTTCCCAAACATGATGACATCAAACGGTCAAAATGTCAAGCAGGTGACTCAAAGGTCAACAATACACACACACACGCACACACTCCTCAAACATCTGATCATGCCCTTACACATCACGAGTCACACAGCTCCATCTGATACCGGACCATCAGTGAGCATGACTCACTCAACTGTCAGAAGATATCTGTGATCATATGAACATGTAACCAACAATACAGCCTTTGTGCACTTAATGAAGCACTGGTTCATGCAATAAGCGCCTACACCTGCCATCAGCAGCTCCCTGAAACAACACAGTCACTGTCAAAATGCACATCTGTTCACGCATCTCTAGGTAACCTGATGCTGAAATTTGTGTGATGCCAGTGGCGCTGGTTTAAGCTGAGCGTGGCTTGTAATGGGATTGAAGCTTTAGCCCGCTAATCCACTTACCTCCTAACACATACACACACACGACGTTAACGTGCATGCTCAGACATGGACAAGCACACACACACACACACAAGCACACCAGGTCGCTGTGGATTAACCTGCACACCTCAAGAGAGCAGACACAATTGCAGCCTGGAGTTGGGAGCATGCATCAACAGTCAAACAATGACTTGGAGACGAAGCAGCAGTCAGGAAAGGCTGATACATGGGTGTTGAGTGGCATATGGTGTTATTAGTGGTGGCACCTGCAGCACATCAGAGCCAACATCAAATCAGCTACAGACACGACCCACACATACTGTACAAACATACAGTGGTCGAAGACATATTCAGACCCTTTACTTAAGTAAAAGAAGAAATACTGTAGACTAAAAATACTTTTACAAGTAAAAGTACTGAATTCAAAATGTTACTGAAGTAAAAGTACAGAAGTATTATCAGCAAAATAAGTATCAGAAGTACTTGTTATGCAGACTGGCTTCTTTTAGAGTGTTATATGTATTATACTTTAGGGAGATTAATGGTACTACATCATATATGTGTATCATATGTTTTTCTATAATTCACTTTATAAAGGCACTTCACACACTAATGTGGCTCAAAGTGCTATCGCATTGTAAAAAAAAGAATTCAGATTAAGATTTTATGTAGAATCTTGATCTGAAAACTAACTATAAGTGGCACATAAATGTAGTGGAGTAAAAAGAATAATATTTCCTTCTGAAATGTAGCGAAGTAGAAGTACAAAGTAGCATAAAATGGAAATAATCAAGTGAAGTGCCTCAAATTTATACAGCAATGTTTACAATGGGACAGCTAGTTAACCTGTTCACACTCAGGCTGACAGTTATCCACACCCAGGTATTTTCCTACCAAAACAAGTTCACACAGGACCCACCCAACAGGTTCACAAACTAACAGACCTAAAAAAAAAAATCCCAGCCTGTCCGACAACAGACCACAACTGGACGACCACCACCCTTAAAAAAAAAACGAACTCAAATACACAAAACAGGACCGACAAAAGAAAAAGAGTATAGAGGTTTCCAATTACCTTTGAACTACATCTACTTTTTCCCGATAGAAAGACGCTTAAAAACGAGGAAACATGATAAAATATCTAGGTCAAAGCACACAACATGTGTGTGTGTGTGTATCTACTCACTATATATGTATATAGTCTATCTATATTTAGTCACGTTGTCATTTTCCCCGTTGAACTCATCCAAACCCCCGTTTTTTCCTACCAGCCTTGAACCATCAGGAGCCAGCAGCAGTTAGCAGTTAGCTAGCATTCCCCAGATCTGGCCAAATACCACCGACTGTCGTGAACTGATTTGCTAAAAATCAAAGAAAGAAAATCTAGGGCGGCAGCACCGACCAGAGCTGGCAGCATTAACCGCCAGCTGAACAACAATAAGACGCCGGTATATAAAAAAAGGAGTCTCTCGAACAAAGACACACGCATTTGAGCGTTGAGTTACTCGGTGGTTGTGCTAACGCTGCTCAGATAAATGACAATGTTGGAAATCAAATCCGCCACAGTTGGCGAGGGGGGGAAAAATAGCTCGACTCTGCACCCGTGTGACCTGGTTTGGCTGTCTTGCTACGTTAGCATCACAATAACCCACGCACACATAGCCGACAACCAGGCTAGCGTGTTTAGCATAGCAAACACAGATTAGCCGCAAGAGCTTGAAGTTAAGCGGCCTTTTGGGGGCTAATTTACACGATATTCTCGGTATTAGTCGTTATTATCGCGTTGAGTGCGCGGCTTTCTTGTGTCGGCTATCAAGAGTGAGCACGGTAGAAAACACAGCACCGAGTGAACTTTAGCTCCGTTAGCTGCTCGGTGAGTCGTGTTGGTGATCTGTCGATGATGTGACCACTCCTTGCCAACGCTGCAGTGCACCCACTATCTGTAGACATTAAAAAAACGCGGCCTCCATTATATTAACCATCTGCTAACATGTCTGATTTTACTCACCTGTTCGTGGAAAGCCTGCCCCCGACTATTCCGGTTTTTTTAGTGAGTTTTCTCCCCTCTTTTTCCCCCTCCTTCCCTGGCTTCTGGGTCAAGCTCGTTAAAGACGAAGCGACATCACCGACTTTTTCTATCAAAGAGAGGGCGGGATCAACAAGCGGCTTTACCGTAAAAAAACAATGCGCACGCAGAATTCCTGCTCTCATACAGGTGTTCCCCACAAGTTGTTGGGCGGGCCCCAGTCATTCAATAGTCAGCTGAGAACACACACTGACCGATATGAGCAAGAATATGACTAGGAAATTTGTAATAAATGCTGGTGCAGTAGTGGAATAAGTAAGCTACCTCCCTGCGCCTCCTCCTCTCTCCTCCCATTTGTTCCCGTTGCAGCTCCCTATCCTCTCCCTCACATTTACACACACACACACACACACACTGATGTCATTTCATTGATTGCCCAAGAACAATAGCCTGAGAGGAAGCAGCATTTCTTGGGGAAGTACAACAGCATTCCTCATCAACGTGACAAAACTACTGGCACATAAAGCCACTACCAGTGACTATCAGAGCCTCTACATGTGCCCGATCAGTAATAAATTGCTGGTGATCAGTTACTGGAATCACTCTAATTCTAAATCCCCAGTTTAAGTTGCAGACTTGCAAGTTTTCTCTCATTTTTATGTCTTTTACAGTAATTTTATCAGGGGTATTATATGTCTAACTTCATAGACATTTGGGTGAAATCAAACTCAAACAAACAGAAACTCTTTAAACAATACTTTAAGTGTGGGCAGGGTGGAAAGAGGAACAATGCAAGGAATTTCCCCCAGTTTCCTTAAGAGTCCCCCCACAGAGCCGCAGTATGAGTAAACCTGAATCAAAGCAATCACTGGGAACAAAAACAATGCTGCACTCTAGAGGCGCAGACTGAGAGAGCCATGTGTTAGACGTTCAAAGAAAAGCATCGATTATCAGCTGCTGAAAAATCAGTATTTATTCATAATTGCATATTCAGACTACAAATCCACACACACACACACACGAGTCCACACAAAAATTGATTATTGCCCAGTCTGAAACGATAGGGAAGTACAAAAAGATGAAAAATGAGCTGCAACAGACAACACTGGAGGTAGTTTGCTTTTTAAATGAAACACACACACATACACACAAGGAATGAAAGAAGGGTAGACGGCCCTCTCCTCATTAAATGTCATCCAGGTCTCAAGTTTTATTAGTGTTTCTGAAAGTTTCTGTCAATTGTGTGATGTGAGAAACTACTAAAATGCTTGTAGCTCTGCAAACTTTTAAAACAGTTTAAATTAACACTCTTTTAACACTTTATATTGTACCTATGGTTGGGGCGATATGTCAATATATACATGACACAATACATTTGTCAGCCATATTATAACTGGATTTTTCCACACAGTGTCAGCTATCCCTTTAATATTTGTATTAGACCGGTGTGGCAAATCTTTAAGGCAACATGGAATTGACAGGACTGTTGAATCAATGTGAAGAAATATCTTAATTTGCCAGAAGCAGATATTTTCATCTATAAACTGTTTCTCAACTGTTTGAGTTTACAGAAAATTTACTAAAGCACAATATCACCTTATATCAAATATCACACTATATTGGTATCACGATATAAAACTACATGTATCGCAACAGAACATTTTAACCCCATCATCCATCCGTAACTGTGACATGTTACCTTTTTCAGTTCAATGTCGCTGTTTTCGTCCATTTTACTGTAATAATAGGCACCTGTTGTACACTCAGCCAAGGTTTCCTCCAGTAACATGAGGAATGATTCCTGTGGTTACAGCTTGCAAGCATTCACGCTGTCAGACAAGTCATTAATATAAAATCATTAATAATGAGCGTAATTTTCACACTGAATAAATAATAAAAGTGTTGAGCTACAGTTGTATGAACAGGCAGACTTTGATAGGTCAGGGTTAGAAAAAGTGAGCATTTAGCAAACTAGCACTAAATTAAGGTGATGTGATGTGAGGCATCCAAGTTTGTCTTCTTTTTTAGACAGTATAAAAAAATTATTCTAGTGCTCTTTCTCTCATAGGGGTTAAAATGGGGGAAAAAAAAAGGCTTTTGGATTTTTAAAGCTTAATGTACTTTTGCTGGCTTTCCTGGTATTAAAAAGAATGCAGGTCTCATCATATTAAACAGAGATCATGCTTGTTTGTGCCCTTATTTTAAACCACAACAGTCCATTGATTTTACTCGGAAGTTGTCAAGATATACATCAGTGTACTTAGAGATATTAAGTACATTTGACCTAAAATGCAAATGACAAAACAATGACACGCTGCCAAAGGAAACACATTTTCCCCAAATACATCATTATGACATAAGAAGAGTCAGTAAAAGTAACATGCTGAAAAATGTATTTTAAAAAAATGAACCCTTTAAATCTTTTCATCAGTCAATATCAGTGCACCTCGTTTGTGTTGTGTGTGATCATGTGTCTGCGCAGGTTGCTCGGGTTGTTGAAGCTGGCGGTGCACTGAGAGCAAGTGTACGGCTTCTCTCCGGAGTGAGTCCTCAGGTGGATCTTCAGGCTGCCGTTCTGCGTGAAGCGCTTCCCGCACTGCGGGCAGGCGTACGGCTTCTCCCCAGTGTGAATGCGCATGTGGATGCTCAGCGTGGTCTTGTTGACGAATGATTTGCCGCACAAAGAGCAAGGAACGGGCGACTCGCCGGTGTGACTTGCCCGGTGCACGATCAGGTCTTCGCGGGTGAGAAACCGCTCGCCGCAGAAGCTGCAGTCCAGGGATTTGTTGATGGTGTGAGGGAAGACGGGGCTCTGCTGCTGGGAGAACTGGCTGACGTGACTGGGATGGCCTCCTTTACCATCAGCTCCTACTGCCGTTTTTATTGCAGGACTCAATGACGTTACACTGATTTGAGTGGAGTGATTCTGGCTGTTTCTCACCAGTCCAACACTGTTATCGTGCATCCCTCTCATTGGGGGTCTGTCGTTGGCACCAGAGGTGAAATTCAGGAGACTGTCATGGGTGACGGTGTGGTCAGGAGACAGAGAGCTGAAAGCCTGCAGTTCAGAAACAGTGAAGAGGGTATCGCTCTCCTCCTGTAGAGGCCCTTCCCCTCGGCCGTGAACACTCACGATTCTCAGCTCCTCATTATCACCTGTCAGGCAGGAGGAACCAGCAGGCTCTAAACTCTGAGTCCCAGCGGTAACACCACCCTGCGTACTGTGATTTCTGAAGTCATCCTGACCTGAAATGACAGAAAGGCATTATGAATCAGGGCTGATGTTCATAAAACGTCTGAGATTTTGACTCACAACTCCAAAAATAATCTTGTGAAAAAGCACATACTTTATACACAGAAGCTAAAGGTAACTTTGTGCAGAGTGTAAGTGTGATTGTCAAGTGCTTGCTAAAAATAACAGCACAGTAATGTCTACCCAAAATGCCCTCTGCCCCTCAAGCGCTGAATCATTCAATTGTGGACTTTGAACCGTTACTAGGTGTCATGGCTGAATCATGACATTCATCATCATTTAATGCACTCTGTGTTGTAATGAAACCATCTGAAAGTTGAAATTACTCATCGATATCAAAGATGACAATATGTTGAAGCATGCAAGAAGCTTTTATAATCAGAGATCATAAAAAGTCAAATAAGGACAGATTTTAAATTTTAAGTGATAATGATCTGTAGAGCTGCCACGATTAATCAATTAGTCAATATACAGAAAATGAATCGGTAACTATTTTGATAATCGATTAATCGTTTTAGGTGAAAGTGCAACAAAATTAGCTGGTTGCAGCTTCTTAAATGTGATGATTTAATGCATTTTTGTCATACATGAAAGTACACTGAATATATTTGGTTTTGACAGCTGATCAGACAAAACAAGACATTAAAAGGCATAACTTTTGACTGTGTAGCGGTCATTTTTTACTTTTTTATCTATCTATTTTCTACTATTTTATCTGCAGATTAATGACATATGACAAATAGTGACAATGATTGTTAGCTGCAGCCCTTTATATACAGTCTATGGTTGCAGCCCTAATGATCTCTCCTGTCAAAATGCAAAGTGTTTGCATGCAAATTAAATAAATGTTTAATTGGTTGAATTTCCAGAAGAGAGTGCAGGCTTCTCAGGCAGGATAAATGTCAACTCTCTGAGCTGAAGGATACCAATAAATAAATAAATCATTTTTTTATTCTAAACTAATCTTTTATAGCCTATTTTCAGCTAATATGTGTTTCTTTATTCATTATTTTGTCACTGAAAAGACCAAAACCAAGAAAGACTTAGTCCCACTAACAGGTATTATCTGGTCACAGCCTGATATCACTTATAGCTATGAGCCATAGAACTCCACTGATATGCAAAACCTAGAAAAACAAATGAAACACTCTGGTTGATGAATTCCTTTATTACAAAGAACATGGCTTGTTACACTGGCCTAGATCTAGTCAAATTAAGTCAGCAGCTTTGGATCCAGTCTCAGCCGATTTGCATTTTGGAAGCAAAGAGACTTCTTGTATTCTGATCAATGATCTTATCAATCAGGCCCTGCTTCTGTGCTCTTGAGCAAGACAGTAAAATACTTCCAGCTGCTGTGGCTCAGGGATTACATTAATAAAAACATCCTACTAACCTACAACTGGCCCACAGCCTCCAATGTCATCTTCATCTTTGATCAGGATGACATCTGGGGTCTCCACATCTGCACACTAACAAAAAGGGATAAATACGCATGAGGAAGCAAAACTTTTCATTCGTTACTGAGAGTACATGTATGAGCTGCATTTACCTCCACTGTAGTGGCAGGAGAGGAAGTCTTGTTCTCTGATTGCAGAGTGATAGGAGCAGCTTCCCTGACGGCCTTTTGAGCGACCGGTGGCTTTATGACAACTAGAGGAGGAAAGCAAAAGACAAAATTTAACAGTCAGGACAGCTGACGGTGATAGATGAGTACCAGGAGTGAGGAGATCACTGTCCACAACCCCAGAATTAAATGACTTAATTAAATGCGAAACAACAACTAAAGACAGGTGAGATTTTCCTTGGCATCACATTTATAACATTGTTAAAAATCTGTCTATACAAATCTCTCATGCATGACATGACAGGTCATAATATGGGTCTTGTGCTCCTGTGTTGGTCACTTTTGGTTGAAGCAATAGCAGTGGCAGTGCTATGTATTAGAAACAGTTGTACTATGTACTATGTCTACAAAGGAGGCATCTTCATGGTCCGACAGTCTGAGGTATAACATCCCCAGTTTGACTGGGATATTCATGTCATCACCCTAGTGTTTCCCATACATTGATTTATTTGTGGGGGGCCGCCACAATATCAACATTGACCGCCACATATTGATTTTCTGTGTTTTTTTTTTTTACCATAAAATGGGTAAAATCTTATTTCATTGTACAGCTGTGCAGCACATTGATTTGTTCAGCCCCTCTTTGCCCCACTCTCGCTCTCTCTCTCTCATAAACACATTGACAACACACCCGTCTGTGAATAGCCCCTCCCCTCCGTGCACACTCTGAATCAAAACATGATCATGCACAGGAGAAAGGACTGTTGTTGGCTTTTCCCCACAGAGAAGACGACTGGCCGAATTCCTGAATAGAATCAATCCGGGGGTTCACGAATGGTTAGTATCATGAACACATCTGCACAAATTTGTCCAAAACTGATGCATTCAAGTTAACTCTGATAAGTTCATCTAAATTCTTAACACAACGCTGTCAGTCTCGGAGACCCAACTCTTCAAATAAGTTATTAGCAAGCATGTAAAGGAGCCTAGCTAGTAAGGATAGCTACAAGTTAACGTTAGAATACAGCTGGGTTGTCGAGGTTAGCGTGCTGTACATAGCTGCATGCTATTTGCAGTGGACATACATTTACATTCATATAATGGGATGAAATGAAATACAAAAATAAATAATGTGAATAATACAGAAAAAGAAGGTGTACCAGGAGCGTGCTATGCCCTAACCAAACTTTCAAATAAAATTAGATTGCAATTTATTATAAATTATTTTCAAACCTCTATTTAGCCTCCTATGAACCTGATGAACCTTGAGTTCTCAGTTCTTTTAAGGTATAAAATTATAATTAGATCTTATATAGTTATTATTCCCCCTCTTTTTGTATTGCTTAGAGATATAGGAATAAACATACTGTGTATTACTATATGCCCCAATTTTAAGATGTTGGTTAAATGTACGAGCTAACCTGTATGGCCAAGTTGCCTACTGTAGGCTATTGGTAGGTCACATGGAGGGTAAAATATACATCATATGAGGCTATATGAATATAATATAACCATGACATAGCTTGTGTCAATTGTAACATTCATAGTATTTCATGAAAATCCACAAAGCAAAAAATAAATAAATAAATAAATAAATACATGTACATATTGACATATATACACATACATCAATACATACACATCCATAATCCTTACACAATGTAGGTAAACAACCTACAATGTGGTTATAGTTGTAATTGCACTTTTTCCATTGCTAAAGCAAGAGCTTCTGTTGCCTCAGCCTTCATGCGCTGCACTCATCCATAAAGAAAGAGCATTATAAAACGACGAAAGCTAATGGCGTATATTTAGAACATGCAGACATTTCCATCTCATTACTACTATTTCTTTTGTTGCTGTTATTCCACAGAACAATATCTTTTTTTTTTGATGGCTTGATAAAGCAAGAGAAGACTCATCTTTCAATAAGACAACGTTTGGAAGGCATGCTATAATTAATATCTGATAAGGCTCTTGCTACTTGTATCCAGAAGGTATTAATCCCTGGACATTCCCACAACACGTGAATGTACAGACAGGTGACAAATTAAAGGAAAAACCGGTACAGGTCTGAATGTTTGACCCCTACAAGGGGTAGGGGGGATCTGGTGGCTCTGTTATGCTGTGGGGGGCATTTTGCTGACATGGTTTGGGTCCACTTGTCCCCTTAGAGGGAAGCATCACTGCAAATCAATACAAAGTTGTTCTGAGTGATCACCTTTATCCTATGATGAAACATTTCTATCCTGATGGGAGTGGTCTCTTCCAGGATGACAATGCCCCCATCCATAGGAGGAGTCACTGAATGGTTTGATGAGTATGAAAATGATGTGAATCATATGCTATGGCCTTCGATCTCAACCCAGTTGAACACTTATGGGAGATTTTGGACTGATGTGTTAGACAGCGCTCTCCACCATCATCATCAAAACACCAAACGAGTGAATATCTTCTGGAAGAATGGTGTTCATCCCTGCAGTAGAGTTCAGAGACTTGTTGAATCAATGCCAAGGAGCACTGAAGCTGTTCTGGAGGCATGTGGTGGCCCAACACAGGCCAGATGGTTTGTTACACAGAACCATCTGAGAAGTCGTCCTTGGAAACCGTTTGGAAAAGGGCAGGCACTTTCAAAAAATACTTGGCAGGTGATTGGATGAACCATCTGTCTATCACCGTCTATCACCTGCGAGAATCCTCATAGGATGATGATTGGTCCGAACCACCGGTGGTTCACAAGCGCATAACTTGAAACCTGACAAGATGGACTCTCACGTGATCTCGTGAATGATCTTGTGATCTCGCCTTGCAAGGTAAATTAACTTATCCTCTGATTATATAGAGGTGTAATTTTGTAAAATTGTTTCCACATTAATCTTCAGTTTCATAATGGATACGACACATTACTTGTGTTGTACGATTAAAGAAATTGTAACAGACAAAAACTAAACTGATGCTGAATTAACTGATTTACACTAACTTACACAAACTTCAGCCTCGTCTGCAATTAGAAGCAATCAACTGAAAGTGATCTAACTTATAAAATAGTTAAAATAAGGGGGAACGCTGCCAAGCTGAGCATGGTCAGTGCATGTCACCCAGAAGGTAAGCCTCAACTAGAGATCAACATTTTCTGTTCACGAATAATCGATTAATTGAGAAAATAGTTAACAGATTAATAGATAATGAAAATAATTGTTATTTTTAATTGGAAACTCCACTAACACAAAATAAACTTCTGTGCTTACAGATGTTTCAAAAGAGCATTTTAAAAAGTCAGAAAGCCTGGAATTAGCTTTTCCAACTACAGTAAACGTTAGTCTCCTATTTGATCAACTTATTGATCACCCTATGGCCATAAACCATAAAGTTTGCGACGTATGTGTCACGTGATAAGGAGCAGCTGTGATTTTTAACCAGTTTATTAATTAATATTATTATATGCATTTTTTCCTCCAAAAATCAAAGCAAACGTAATACGCTGTAATAGAAATAGAAAGCAAACAATTAGTGCTTGAATTAGAGAAAAGTGCGTGTTCAGCTGTTAACTGAGCTGCAGGAGGAGGAGGAGGAGGAGGAGGAGGAGGAGGGCGTCAACGTTACTTGTTACTTGTTACATGAAGTATTTTCAAGTATGAAAGTAATCGTTACCTTGTGATTTCGCCCGTGGTTTGGGTATGTTGGCTCTGATCGGAGAAAAGCGGCTCGCCGGCCGGTTGCTCCTCGTCTGCAGCCGGAGGGAGAAGAGCTCACTCCTCATCACCTTCATCCTCATCCTCAGGGCTTCGTTTTCCTTCAGGCTCTGGGTTAAATGCAGGCGCAGGGACGCCGAGCTCTCCGAGAACAGCTGACTGATTTCCGTCACCGCCGCTTTCACCAGCACGTCCATGATGGACAAAAGCTGTGACTCCAGGTTCAGGCTGCCCGGCGGCATGTTTGTAGACATGTTTCACTCCGCTGCCGCCGATTTTTGCGTTGGAAAAAAGCGCGACACAATCGTTGGGTTAGCTTACAAAAGGGGCAACACAGTGGCCTTTCCGGTAGCATGACGCTGATTACCGTAAAACTCAGAGAGCAGAGCATTGTCGTTTGAGGTTTTCTGGTTCACAGATTCCTACTATTTCTTTATGGTGTTGATGTTTTATTTATATTAGGGCTGCAACTAACGATTATTTTCATTATTGACTAATCTGTAGATTATTTTGTCGATTAACCAATTAGTTGTTTGGTCCATAAAATGGCAGAAAATGGTGAAAAATGTCAATCACTGTTTCCCAAAGCCCAAGGTGACGTCCTCAATATGTTGTTTTGTCCAGTCCATAACCACTGCAGTCAAGCCAGCCTCCACTTTGAAAAACACGGTCTAACTAGCCCCCACGTTGTTTTGCGGTACGTGTATATACTAGGCATTACGGTAATAGGCAGTCTGTCACTGTCATTCATTCATTCAATAAATCAGTCAGTCACTCTTTATGTCTTAATAGTGTAAGTTATATACTATACTATAGTCTTCCATTTAAAACATATACTAAAATCTATTTGAATCACTTCTAATCTAATCTTATTTAATCCTTACATAATGTTCAGGTCAAATTTGACCCATTAGATTAGATTAGATTCAACTTTATTGTCATTACACATGTATAAATACAGGGTAACGAAATGTGGTTTAGCATCTAAATTTGTACATTTGAGAGCAGTAAAAACACCATAAACACCATTTTTTAGCCTGAAATGTTATAACCTTTATGAAATTTTATTCCTAAAGTGACCCTGAATATACAAAAATGTAAATATTTCAACCCTTTTTTATTTTTGTACAGCTGATAAACATTTTTGTGCATACTGAGGAGGGTTTTCTGGGCTGAATGTGATCCATATTTATTTAAAAATTTAAAAATCACCATTCGTAAATTGTTGCATTCATCATATCCACGAACTTCACTCAAATTATGTTATATTCTCCTGTTTTAGGTAACAAACGACCATAGTATAGTGTGATTGCTTTTTCTTCATAAACAAATATTGTAACACCAAAGAAATACACTCTCTCTGCTCTCTGAAAGCTTAATTAGGGATTAATCACCCATTCATTAATGACTGATTAGGTATTTATGAATGATAAATAGATTTGTGGTTCAGAAGTTTGGTATAGGGACTAATTATGAGGGGATATATACTGTATACATACAGTCCACCACATTGTTGTCATAATTTATTCCATTCATCCACACTGAACAACCCAAAGAGTTTAACAGCTTTTCAATTCAGAAATGTATCATTTACTAGGAATACATACAATAAATGAAATTACTGAACATTTCTACTTTTTGTGCTCAAAAACAAACATATGCAACAACACAGCAGTGAATGAAAAAAAAATACAGCATAGTACACTTGACACGGTGGACTATAACATCACATTAACTGCATTTGATTGGAGCCAACCTGATGTGCTTCTTCGCTGTGCCAGTTTTAATCCAACACCAAACTAAGACTTACTCAATGTCGTACCTCATCAACAATATTTTGGTCTTTTCAGTCTTTTTGTTTGCTGTCAGCACTTTTCTAAGATTCTGCTCCGACTAACACTCCTCCATCTTCCTCCATCTCACAGCTCTTTGGTGCACCTTCCTCTTCGCCAGTTCCCTCTGTCTCAGCCCCTTCTCCCTCCTTCTCCTCTTTGCTATCCATCTCCCCGTTCTCAGCAGGCTCTCCCTCGTCCTTCTCCGTCGATAGCTCCCCAGCTGCATCTTCTCCTTTCTCTTCTCCTTCCTTATCAGCCTTATCTTTCTCCTCCTCCTTTTCTTTGTCCTTCCTCTCTTTCTCTATTTTGGAGAGGCTGTGACAGAGGGACTGGACATAGGTGAACACACACATGGGGTCTGGGTTGTTACCCATCATGATCATGTCAGACACTTCCAGCAGAGGGCAGCAGTCAGCCAGGGACCTGAGAGGGAGAGGGGTGATAGAGGGAGAGATGAAAGGAAAGGAAAGGAGCATGTCAATGGGTTTTGTTAATTAGATTTTTTGCACATTTTGGTGGACATATACATCACTAATCACCACCATTATTAGATAATTTTGTGGCCCTGTCTTGCAGATAGGCCCTCTTCATCAGCAGCTGGAGTTTGCTCATTTGTGAGGAAATTGTAGATGTTCAGATACCTTAAAAGGTGTTAACAGTCCCATAGAAACCTTGGCGCCTGGTAGTATTATGTCTGTCTGGATGTCTGTGCATAATGAAGCTGCCTTGTGTGCTTTGGAGGACGTAATAGGAACTTTGAGGCAGTAGGTGTTCACTTGCCCCGTGGCTCCCTTACAGGCCATTAATCTGGCCATGATAGCAACTGTTTACACGCAAAGAGCAAGAGAAACAACGAGAGATAATTATACATAGCTCTTACTCTGCAGTTTGGAAGGCCAGAGTGAAGTTTTTCTCCCTCTCTTTTGGATTCAGGGAGCTGTAGTCGAAAGCATCGGGAAAGAAGCGATGGATCAGAGCACAGAATGCCAGCCCGTCACACCAGGACGATGAGAAGTTTTCTATGTTGATGCCCTAAAAGATCAAGGGACAGGAGGATGTCACCTGGAGAGACACAAATACACCGAGGCCTGTTTGTTGTGTGTTGATCTCACCTCGTATTTGCGAGTCTTGCTGCGACACCACTGAAGCATCTTCTGTTTGATTGAAGTGCCTGTGGTCAAAGCTGAAGATGACTTCTGGAGTTTGAAGTTGCGTGGAATTGGTGTCCTAAAAATGTCACAGTATTACACAGATTCTCATTAAACCCCTACTAAATCAATGCTTACTGTCCTTCCTAAACTATGAAGGACTGTATATTGACTTACTCTGGTGCACCTTGTTGGAACTTGGCAATAATGTCCTTCTTAGCGGATGCTCTAATAGAGCGGGCGGAGGGTCTTGGTCTGGATAAAGCCTGGAGTGTAGCAGAAGAGGGAGGTCCACTCTTTCTTTTTGTCTTCCCTTGCTTTTCTGCCTCCTTAATCTTTCCTTTATCTTTTGCTTCTACTTCTTTGACTTGTTTTTTCTTCTCTGCCCCCTTCGCTGTCTTTCCATTCACACCTTTCTCTTCTTCCTTTGCTGTCTCCTCAATCTTCTCTTTCTCTTTGCTTTTGTCCTTCATCTCCTCTCCATCTTTCCCAGCCTCACTGTTCTTGACCTCCTCCACCTGCCCTCCTTTCTTATCGTCTTCCCTCTCTACTTCCCCTTCCCCTTTTTCTCCATTCGTCGGTTCAGGATCCTTCATGTCTGTAGTTGCTTTGTCTTTATCTTGTCCACCCTCTTCAGCATCACCTCCAACAGGCTTTGACGCAATCTGGGGCTTGTCTGTATCTTCAGCACTGGCCTCCTCTCCTCCCTGTTGTGCAGTAGTATCCTCCTCCCCCTTCTCTCCCTTCTCCACCATCTCTCCCTTCTCTCCCTCCACCACCATTACCCCCTGACCTTCCACTGTCTCCCCTGCTGGAGTGTCTCTCCCTGGGTCTTTACTCTCCACCAGCCCTGGTTCATCTGTCTGGAGGACAAGCAAATAAAATGGAGTTTAGTTACAGTATGTAGCAAAAAACAGCTGTAAATACAGTCAGATAAATAAACAGGTCATAATGCATATTTGTGCATCTACACACACTTGCACACTGCAGATATCACAATCTGAGCAACTAGAGATGCCCACTCGTACATCTATTTCTAACCTGTACATCTGCTGACAAATAAGCCTTGACTTTATGCGTCTTTTATAGTTTTCAAATTTTGAAATGTACTAAATCACAATGCAAGTTTGATTAAAATTATCTGTGATTTTGAAACTGAAATTTCATACTTAGGTAACAAATAAACCATCTCCATGACATCTGAGCAACTTCATCAGCTGAGGAAGGCCACTAGAAGCTTTTGGAAACAGGTAATTTTGGCCTCGCCTTCAGATTTCTTTTGTCAAGCAGCTCGTGAATATTTATGACAGTATCTTCAATCCTTGTATTCTATCATTTGACCAGTATATCTAGACTTTTATTCAGTGTGAATATTAGCTTGTCATGTACAGTAATTTCCATTTCTCATATGGTCGTTGTTCCTCAGCCAAAACTATGTAAAAACAATCTGTTTCAGAAACATTGTCATCACAAACTGAACAAATTGGCCAAAAGAAAGACTAGAACATTTTTCTGTGTATTTGTTTGGGTTTTACAAAAATATTTCTGATCAACTCAAGAGAAACACTAAAGCTCTCATACACTCATCAACGCAACATGTCACAGATTGTGGGGAAACTACAGCTTATGACCTCCTCCTCACTTCATTTATTCATTCATTCATTCATAGTAGATTAAATTAAGCTGGTGACAATCTTTTTTTGACTTATTAAGAATACGACTTCTGTTTAAACAGTAACATTATGTAAGATGTACTAAAATTAGTAACCACAACTACTCTGGGGATAACATGGTCCTCAACCATAGAGCAAAATGTAATGTGAGACCTGAAACTACAGTGTGGGATTTGTTGAGTATCTCACTTATTTAGATCTGGCAGAGAGCTTTTCAGATGCACTTTCAGATGGAGAATGAGCTTTTTACAGTTTTTAAATCGCATCTGAACCTATAATACGGGTCAAAATCATCCCAATCAAAACCAATTAAATCCAAAATAAATCATGAAACTAAACCCTTTTGGCTCTCCACACTGAAATATTGTATAAAGTGGGTTCTTATGACGTGTGCTTTTAATCTGATGAAGAAACTGTCATTAGTCCCTTTTTTTAAACGTCAGTAAAATCTTCAGTGATTTCTGCTAGAGATTAATGTAATCATATTTTAAAAATATACTTCATTTAATTTAGTATTAGGCCTACTGGATGACGAACTGGAGGATCACTCTGTCACTCCAGGACAGACCTTGTAGTTGTGACTCATCAGTGAGAATAGTAAAGTCACCCAGGAGTAAGAACAGGTGTAACACAGCAGCAGCAGCAGCAGCCAAAATCACTTCTCCCAACCTGCTGTACAAACACAACACCTGCCATGGCCACAAATACTCTTACTGCCTATTCTTGGTACAGAGTGTAACACCGGTCATTGTGGATTGTGCAAATGTGAAAAAAAACTTTTATGCAGCGACTTAATGTAAAAGCACTGACCTGGTTGTTGTTGTTGGTGTCAGTGTGATTAGTCTGAGTCTCTGTAGACTCAGATGTGTCCTGGCAGGAAGTTTCTCCATCCATGATGTTCAGATATGTCAGATTATCCACTGGATCAAAGGTTAAATCAGATTTCTTCTGCCCCAGCACTCTTTAATGATCCCTTCTGTCTTCTCTAGAAAGTTTTCATTCAGTCTAAAAGTGAAGCCTCTTCACTGGAGCCCTGCTCAATGTCTCACTCTCTGTTTCTCACTACTCTTAAGTGTACGTCTACCTCCCTGTCCCTGACTCCGTCTCTCCCTGTCTCTGTCCGCACTGCCGGGTGTTTGTGATGTGTGTGTTGGTTTGTGGATATCCGCCCTCGGCCCTCCTTCACCCGACACCCCCTCCCTCTGCTTTGTGAGGATTCTTATGCTTCTTTATCTGACCTTTCCGACAACACAGGTTCCCGAAATAGAATCATAGTGACATAGGCGCAGGCCAACAGGCTGGACAGCTGCGTCTGCTGTGGAAACCGTGGCTGTACACACACACGTGGATGCGTGCATGGAGTCCGATAAACACTTGTGTACTCACATACAACAGCCCCCTCTCTTTTTCTCCGTCTATGAAGTGTTTACTCGAATGCTGCTGGTATGTTTGAATGACTGCAGGTGTCGTTTAGTCAAATTTAAAATGGCAAAACAAATTAAAGGGACTGTTTCGCAGTAAATGTGCATGAGTTGTTTGAGAGTTTGCAAATTGTTGGCTACTAAGCACTTAGGTGGCAGAAAGGGGAAACACTTTTCACACTTTTTATTTCTCAGAGAGTCACACACACACTCTCCTGTTCTCTCTGTAGTCTGATTTCCTGTGAACAGCTTTCTCCCGCTGTCTGCCTCAAAATGAATCAAATGAATTAGTCATTCTTACTTCACACATCTCATCTTTCTGTATTTATTTACACCTTTCTATTGTCCCATCTGTCTCCTTGTCAACCATTACCTGGGTTTTCTTCTTTCTTATCTCTTTTTGTTGTTCCACTTAGTCTTTGAAATAATACCATAAAGTGTTTAAATGGCTTATACATATAAAGAAAATATTAATATATTGGTTAACAAGACTAGTCCAGCTGTTTAACTTGCCATCACAGCTAAACAGTGTATCTACTCATTCAACACAAAACAGATGGTTTTAAAAATAAACGTCTATCTTTATTTCCACTCTGTCATTATCGTCTCCTACCCCCCACATCCTTCTTCTCCTCCTTTCTGTCTTGGGGGCTATAAATATGTCAGCAGCTTCTTGTGTATCTGTTCCACTCCCTCCCTCTCTCGGCCAATTGCAGGAGCACAACTATGCATCTGTTGCACTTTAAACGTTTGTAAAACTTGAGGGCTCGCTGCTGTTAAATAGGGAAACAAAGGAGATGCTGAGAGATTTAGACTCCTATGAAGAACATTTTAATTGATGACAAAACAATGTGTGTAATGTGTTACTGAGTGTCCGTGTGTATGCGTGTCCACAACAGATGGACTCAGATGCCTTGCTTTGTACTGTGTTGCAATGAACAACTCTTCCTGTTGTCTTCTGCTCCTGGGACAAGACGCATAAAACTGGTAAAGCACAACTTTTATAGACAGTTCTAACAACTCCAAATTATTTTGCTTTAGCTTTCACAATTATAAATGCATAATTCCAAGTTCACCACCTGGTCACTCAGGAAGCTTGACCCTGATGTGATTTGAACACACAACCTTCTGATCTGGAGTCAGACGCGCTACCGTTGCGCCACAAGGTCTTCATTTACCATAAGTAACAGTAGCTTAGACGGATGCTATACAAGTTGTTAACTCAAGACTGAGCTGTGATACACTGATGAAGGCCTTGGCCCAAGACGTGTGTTATTTGCACAAAAGAGACAGAGAGTGACTGCAAAGGTAAAAAGGTATGATTGACATTAAACTGCTTGTATGATTCTTCATACCCGTACAATGCGGGCATTGCTGTTCTGGAAGGGCGGGGCATAAACATTTCATCATACAATGAGTGACACCTCATGCTCCATGGTTTGGGACATCATCACCACAGAGGAGGCCACTGTCATCAGGACACATATGTTTAATCATGTGACCTCTCAGTCGCACAACAGAGAGTTAGAACTGTTTGACCCTGACATGATTTAAACACACCATCATCATACAAGTAAAATGTTTATTATTGCATCAGCCAGCAGGATTCAAGTTTGAGCCAATATACTGCTCCATTTTATGTCCATTAATTAGTGTTAATACGCTTATTTTTCTGTTACTGGTTCTAATATTGCATTCCTATTCTAATTATAAAAGTTATTTTGCCCTTGCAACATTTTGTTATTTGAATGCTGGTTTGGTGTCTGGCATTAAACACACAGAGGAAGACCTTAACCCAAGACCAAGCCATGCACCAGTCAGGGTGTTCTTCTTCCAGAGGATATTCTCTCATTTGGTGCAGTCTATGACTTATCATCAGTGTTCAGTTGAGCTTTGATGACTGAGAAGGCCATATCACATTAATCACTTATCAAAGCATTCAGTGACACCTCATGGTCTGTGATTTGGGGCACCTTCATCATGGAGGAGGCCACTGCAGCAGGACACATATGTTTAATCATGGAATAAATGCAACTTCTCAGTCACTCAAAGGAAAACATAGCTTTTGACCTTGACGTGATTTGAACACGCAACCTTCTGATCTGGAGTCAGACGCGCTACCGTTGCGCCACAAAGTCCGCTGTTTCACACTATTATGGCAACTTAGAACCATGCTATACAAGTACAATATCTATCACTGCAGCAGGATTCAAGCCTGAACACATAAACACTGATGAAGACTTTGGCCAAAGACACTGTGCTCTACGTGCAGAAGATATTTTCTCATTCGATGTTTTTACAATGGTGGTGGAGAGTGCTGTGCTTAACACGTTGCCTCAAAATTTATCATAGGTGTTCAGTTTAGCTTAGATCTAGTGACAGCAAAGGCCAAAAAATATGATTTACATTATTTTCATGTTGTTATGATGGGGGCATTAGCAATCTGAAAGAAACTACTGCAATCAGGACAGAAATGTTTCATCATACAACTGCTTAACTCTAATGCAATTTGAACATGAAACCTTCTGCTCTGCAGACACATTAAAATTGTACAAACTGTAATATAGAAAGATACCATACAAGTGAAAAGTCTATCACTGCAGCCTGAGCCCAGATACGGTTCATTTAAGTCCATCAGCTTAAATACACAACATCCATATATATGCAGACGGGTGACATAGTGAAGGAAAAAACAATCAAGTGTGTTATTAAGGGGTTGGGCCACGACAAGCCTCCACAAAAGCCTCAGAGCACTTCGGTATATATTCTCCAAAACTCTTCTAGAGGGATGAGCTCAGTTCTGCCAAAGTATATTCCTTGATTTGGTGTTTAGATGGTGGTGGAGAGTGCAGTCTAACATGTCTCATAGAAGTTTGATAGGGTTTACATTTAGTGATTGCATAGACCCCTCATAATACTCTAACTATTTAGTTACTACAAAGCTATTCTGTGACACCTC
Source organism: Scomberomorus guttatus (assembly GCA_038419695.1). NCBI lineage: Eukaryota > Metazoa > Chordata > Actinopteri > Scombriformes > Scombridae > Scomberomorus > Scomberomorus guttatus. Next base: position 15,960,507 of record CM076452.1, on the reverse strand, counting down.
ATGCCCTGCAGGACAGGACTGCCATTACAATAGAAACCACAGGTTAACAGTAGTTTCTCAGAACAACTCTGTACTGATGTGCTCCCCTCTAAGTGACTGCAAACACTCCACTGAGGAATTAAATCTGGTTGTCTAGCCAACCACTAGTTCATTTGAAGGTGACCTTGATGTGATTTGAACACACAACCTTCTGATCTGGAGTCAGACGCGCTACCATTGCGCCACAAGGCCTGTTGGCACATGTTTAAAAGGAGGTCATACAAGTAAAATGTTTATTATTGCATCAGCCAGCAGGACTCAAGCTTGAGCCAATATACTGCTCCATTTTATGTCCATTAATTAGTGTTACTTATTAAGGCTCTTATTTTTCCCTTACTGGTTCTAATTTTGCATTCCTATTCTAATTATAAAATTTATTTTGCCCCTGCAACAATTTGTTATTTGAATGTTGGTTTGGCGTCTGGCATTAAACACAGAGGAAGACCTTGACCGAAGACATCCATGCACCAAGATATTCCTTCATTTGGTGCAGTCTATGACATGTCACTCCAAAACTTGCCATCAGTGTTCAGTTCAGCTTTGATGACTGAGAAGGCCATAGCATATGATTCACATAACTTATCAAACCTTTGAGTGACACCTCATGCTCTGTGATTTGGGGTAGTGTAATCCCAGAAGAGGCCATCAGGATACATGTGTTTAATTATAGAATAAATGTGACCTCTCAGTTGCTCAAAGGAAGGCTTAGAGTTGCAACAGTTTGACCCTGACGTGATTTGAACACGCAACCTTCTGATCTGGAGTCAGACGCGCTACCGTTGCGCCACAGAGTCTCCATGCCTTTAACTTTTTCATCATGGTGGAGTGTAGTGACAGATGGGTCACTAATTGTATGCTGTTGGGGCCCATCACTAATGGTTCAAGCTACAGAGCTTATTTGTAACTGAGAATCATGATTCAGAAAGTCTGCACCATGTAGTTTAGTGAACTAGAACATGCAAAGCTACATATTTTATATTGTAATGTTAAGTTGACATTGAAATTCAGCTATTTTGACAGGTGTTGTATCCCAAGAGGGCATCAGTTACAAGCCACATGTATATAGTACACAGAAATTTCTATTAAACTGCATTTTTCATACAAGTCTTATTTACAAGCCTGAGGTCATTTTAATATGAAACAAAACAAAAAACATACACACCAAAACATTCATTTCATTCCCATTTTGACCCCTAGACATTTAGTTTAAAATGCTTGCTGCCTTCTGGAAGTGGAACAAAGTTTTAAGCCACAGTATTTGACGAGATCTTTATTGAATTTACAGAGCTTTGTTCAAGCTGATGAGATCCGTCACTTAGTATCCATGGCCCTGGAAGACCAGAAAGAGCAACGTTAGTACAAGTAACAATAGGGCTAATATTGTTGACCGACACCTTCCAGCTTACCTTGCCCTGGTTGTATCCACCAGCTTGGCCAAGAGTCTGCACTTGGCCCTTCTCGCGGAAGGAGCAGATACACCAGCTGCTGCACCACCTTGTCCATAACCAGCCATCACAGTTGGCCTGGGGTCCTCAAAGCTCTGGGGGACCGCCAAGGTTTCAGGACCAGGGTAGCAGGATCTCGCATAATGAACGTCTTGCCAGTTGTCGTTTCCCTGCTTGTTGCTGAAGTGACTGAGGGTGCAGGTGGACTCACTTTCTCAGGTCTACTGAAGCAAACGCCATGATTGCCAGCTGACATTCCCTCACCTGCAGAGAAGATACTGGGAGGTGCAATAGCCCAGTTGATAAGTAGAGGAATAAGATTAAATGCGCAGCAGTTTCCAACCAAACTCCTATCAAAGATCAAGAATTTGTTAAGTCCACTGAGAGGCAAAGATCTCCCAGTAATTGATGTAGATCCACAAAAGCATTAGAAGTGTTACATTGCGAGTGGTTATATCTTCAGCAGTAGGCTGAGGGAGCACAAGAGACCAGGCTTCAACCGGAAGTGCGGCAGCTCGAGAAACAGCTGAAAAGATTCAGAGGCAAACCCATGCTAAAGCTGATGGCTCATGCAGTTACTCAGTGATGCAAACAGCCATCTCAGCACTCAAATCAGCCTGGATCAGAGCACCAGTGATGTCCAAGAAGCAGCATCCCCACAGCTGTAAGACTCCATTCTGCAGCTTCAGGAATCCTTCAAAGAGATTCCAGCACTATATAGACACATTTTTTCGAGTATAACTCCAGAGCCTTGGACAAAGCCCTCAGTGCGCAGCAATCCCTGAAGCACCCTTATTTCATCTTCCTTCCTAAACCCCTTTGTGAGGCAGGTTGAAAAGCGGCTCCTGTTGAGCTGACAGGGTTTCTCCTCACAGAACCAATTCTGTATCCCGACTGAGCAGGCCCAGAAGGAGAGGAACTAGAGCCAAAAGATGCTGGTGTCTCTCTCTGAGCAGCAGTTGGAGCTTAACTGGGCTCCCTCTGTGGAACAGGCAGATAAGCTGGTTTGAGACACCTTTAGGAGTATTGTAAGGCAGACTGGCTGGAGGGTGTTTCCTGGCTAGAGCCAAGTTAAGGGGCAGGACTGGTGTAACTGTAGCTATAGGAAGCTCTGGGATTAAAGCCTGGGCACAAAAGAAGAAGCTAGTTAGGGGACAGTTAAACTGAAACCATGCAACATTTTTCTGTAGTACACAGTGATAGTTTACCTTGCTTAACAGGGAGGCAGCATATATCCACAATCAGCAAAGCAAAGAGAGAAGCCCTGTGATAATTTGATAAAGACAACACATCAACAAACATTTCCCAGCAAACATTGAAGAGACCACTTAAAGACAACAAAGACTTACCCTGCAAAGAACCGAGCAGTCATCATGTTGAAGGCCAAGACTAAAGAAACTACTAAATGTGAAGGGTTATAAACGTTGCCAGAGAACAGCCCCAACCAATCAGAGCCTTACGAGTTAATGATGGACAGCTGCTGGTGAATGACCCTCAGGTAAGGTGGATCAGCGATTATAAATATGTCAGCAGCTTCATGTGTATCTGTCCCACTCCCTCCCTCTCTCGGACCATCACAGCAGCACAACTATGCATCTGTTGCACTTTATATGTTTGTAACTTGAGGGCTTGCTGCTGTTAAATAGGGAAACAAAGGAGATGCTGAGAGATTTAGACTCCTATGAAGAACATTTTATTTGATGACAAAGGTGTGTGTGTGTGTGTGTGTGTGTGTCTACAACAACTTTTATATACAGTTCTAACAAAGATAAAGAACACAAAGCAAATTATTTTTCTGTTATTGTTCCTTGTCAAGCTTCCACATTATAAACTCATAATGTCCAGTTAACCATCTCACTCAGGAAGTTACAGAGAGTTTGACCTTGATGTGATTTGAACACACAACCTTCTGATCTGCAGTCAGATACGCAGCCGTCTGTCGAAACCAAGGAAATAGCATGTATTTATTCTGCAGGGCAAATGGGAGAAAAAAATTTTAGGTGTGGGCATCAAGGAGGACCACAGCAGCACAAGGTCTACAACCACAACCCACAGAAGCTTGTATATAGATACTCCCTCATTTAGTGCAGTCCATGAAATGTCACAATGAGTGTTAAACTAAGCTTTGATGACTGACCTCTCTTAACATGCAAGTGAGTGACAGCTCATGCTCATCCCAGCAGAGGCCATCAGGATACATGGCAAAGAAAGTTGCAACTGTTTGACCTTTAGTGACACCTCATGCTTTGTGATAGTGTAATCCCAGAAGAGGCCATCGCCATCAGGATACATGTGTTTAATCATATTATCATAAATGTGACCTCTCAGTTGCTAGGCATAATTAGTTGACCCTGACGTGATTTGAACACGCACCCTTCTGATCTGGAGTCAGACGCGCTACCGTTGCGCCACAAGGTCTGCTGTTGCATGCTGTTATGGCAACTTAGAACCATGCTACACAAGTACAATATCACTGCAGCAGGATTCAAGCCTGAACCAACATATACTGATGAAGACTGGTGTATGTAGCCTCCACAAAAGCCTCAGAGCACTTCAGTATATATTCTCCAAAACTCTTCTAGAGGGATGAGCTCAGTTCTGCCAAAATATATTCCTTCATTTGGTCTTTAGATGGTGGTTGAGAGTGCAGTCTAACACTGGTGTTTGATTAGTTTACATTTAGTGATTGTAATATAATATTCATCAAACTATTCAATGACACCTCACGCCTAGGGTATGAGTCCTGGAATTACAATAGAAACCACACAATAAAGGAAATTTCTCTGAATAACTTGATATTTATTCCTCTGAAGAATTAACAACACTCAAGGCCACCACCTGTTCGTTTTGCATGTGGTCACCTGTGACCTTGACATGATTTGAACATGCAATTTTCTGATTTGGAGTCAGATGCACAACCACAAGGTCTGTCACCACAGTTTTAAAAGGAGGTCATACAAGTAAAATGTTTATTATTGCATCATACAGCTGGACTCAAGCTTGAGCCAATATACCGCTCCATTTTATGTCCATTAATTAGTGTTACTTATTAATGCTCTTATTTTGCTGTTCCTGGTTCTAATTTTGCATTCCTATTCTAATTATAAAATTTACTTTGCCCCTGCAACATTTTGTTATTTGAATGCTGGTTTGGCATCTGGCATTAAACACACAGAGGAAGACCTTGACCCAAGACATCCATGCACCAGTCAGGGCGTTCTTCTTCCAGAAGATATTCCTTCATTTGGTGCAGTCTATGACATGTCACTCCAAAACTTGCCATCAGTGTTCAGTTCAGCCTTGATGACTGAGAAGGCCATAGCATAGGATTCACATAACTTATCAAACCTTTGAGTGACACCTCATGCTCTGTGATTTGGGGTAGTGTAATCCCAGAAGAGGCCATCGCCATCAGGATACATGTGTTTAATCATTGAAAAAATGTGACCTCTCAGTTGCTAGGTGTAGTTAGTTGACCCTGACGTGATTTGAACACGCAACCTTCTGATCTGGAGTCAGACGCGCTACCGTTGCGCCACAGAGTCTACAGTCTCTACTGTTTTAAGTGGATAGCATTTTGATCCAAAATCTATGAAGTCATAGAAAGCAGCTGTGCTTGTTAAGCATTTTTATGTTAGATAGCTTGGTAGGGTATCAACTAGTTGGTATGGAATTCTGTTGAGAGGCAACTTCTCTAGTCAGGAGGAACATAGGAAAGTCCATAATCGTTTTTGACAGTTATGAATTTAATCTAACCACCTGTTTATAGTAGCACATTAGGTAAGAGTTTGCCTGATGTGATTTAAAGTCTCATTTGGAGTAAAACATTCCCTCAGGTCTGCAGTTATTTACTGGTACAATATACTAGATGTAATTTTTAGTTTACCCTTGTAACCTGTGAAGTTTGTGGTCCAAGATAAAGCCTCACATTTTATAGGTATGTAGAGCACAGTAATGTATCAGTCTGAAGATCTATACCAGGCATTTCACCCACCACTAATGGCTTTAACTACAGAGCTCTTGTAACTGCAAGATTCATGATAGAGAGCCTGCACCATGTAGTTTAGTGAACTAGAACAAGTCTACATATTGCAATGTTAGTCAAGTTGTCATAGAAATTCAGCCATTTTGACAAGGGTTGTATCCCAAGAGGGCTTTAGTTACAAGCCACATGTATACTGTACACAAGTTTCTATTAAACTGCATCTGTCATACAAGTCTGAAGTCATTTTAATATGCCAAAGAGGGACCACCATAACATTTCATTCCCATTTTGACCCCGAGACATTTAGTTTAAAATGCTTGCTGCCTTCTGGGAGTGGAACAAAGTTTTAAGCCACAGTATTTGACGAGATCTTTATTGAATTTACAGAGCTTTGTTCAAGCCGATGAGATCCACCACTTAGTATCCATGGCCCTGGAAGAGCGGAAAGAGCAACGTTAGTACAAGTAACAATAAGGACAATATTGTTGACCGACACCTTCCAGCTTACCTTGCCCTGGTTGAAGCGGCCATGAGAAGGAGCAGATAGACCTGCTGCACCACCTTGTTCATAAGGAGCAATCACAGGACGCTTCACAGGTAGCCTGGGGTCCTCAAAGCTCTGGGGGACTGCCAAGGTTTCAGTCTGCTGTACAGGACCGGGGTAATGGTATCTCACGTAATGAACGTCTTGCCAGTTGTCATTCCCCTGCTCGTTACTGCTGCTGTAGTGAGTATAGGTGCCTGGAGGATACTGGCCAGTCAGGAACATGTAGTCATAGTAAGGATAAATATCCCAGCTTCCACCCATTCTGGACTCTGGCTGAGGTTGGCTGGTGAAGCCTCCAGCAGACACCGACATATGAGAGGGGAAGAAGCCTTGTTCCTCTGTCTCAGTCTGGTAGTCACCGGTCTCAAAGGCTTGTTCAGAATGGGACAACTCTCCTGCCTGGTACTGTGGTTCAGGTGGTCTCACGTTCTCCGGTCTAATGGAGTCAACACCATGAGTGCCAGCTGACATTCCCTCACCCGCAGAGAAGATACTGGGAGGTGCAACAGCCCAGTTGATGTCTGAGTAGAGGAAGAGAGAAACTGAGTAGCAGGTTCCAACTAAACTCCACATTCAGGAATTTGTCTAATCTAAGATCAAGAAGCCAAGAGATGTTGGTCCATAAAAGTACTAGGCTTGTTACCTTGTGAGGCAGGTTGAAAAGCAGCTCCTGTTGAGCTGCCAGGGTTTCTTCTCGTAGAACCGCCGCTGTATCCCGACAGAGCAGGCCCAGAAGAGTAACTAGAGCCAAGAGATGCTGCTGGCTCTCTAACACTAGGCTGAGTGTAACTGGGCTCCCTCAATGGAACAGGTCGATAAGTTGGTGCAGAGGCACCTTTAGAGGGAGCATTGTAAGGTATAGCAGCTCCAGGTGCAAACTGGCCAGAAGGCACTTCCTGGCTAGAGCCAAGATAAGGGGCAGCATTGGTGTTATAGCTATGGGAAGCACTGGGATTAAAGCCTGGACACAAGAGAAAGCTAGTTAGAACACAGTTAAACTGAAACCATGCAACATTTTTCTGTAGTACACAGTGATAGTTTACCTTGCTTAACAGGGAGGCAGCATATATCCACAGTCAGCAAAGCAAAGAGAGAAGCCCTGTGATAATTTGATAAAGACAACACATCAACAAACATTTCCCAGCAAACATTGAAGAGACCACTTAAAGACAACAAAGACTTACCCTGCAAAGAACCGAGCAGTCATCATGTTGAAGGCCAAGACTAAAGAAACTATCAAATGTGAAGGGTTATAAACGTTGCAGGAGAACCACCCCAACCAATCAGAGCCTTACGAGTTAATGATGGACAGCTGCTGGTGAATGACCCTCAGGTAAGGTGGATCAGCGTATATAAATATGTCAGCAGCTTCATGTGTATCTGTCCCACTCCCTCCCTCTCTCGGACCATCACAGCAGCACAACTATGCATCTGTTGCACTTTATACGTTTGTAAAACTTGAGGGCTTGCTGCTGTTAAATAGGGAAACAAAGGAGATGCTGAGAGTTTTAGACTCCTATTAAGAACATTTTATTTGATGACAAAGGTGTGTGTGTGTGTGTGTGTGTCTACAACAACTTTTATATACAGTTCTAACAAAGATAAAGAACACAAAGCAAATTATTTTTCTGTTATTGTTCCTTGTCAAGCTTCCACATTATAAACTCATAATGTCCAGTTAACCATCTCACTCAGGAAGTTACAGAGAGTTTGACCTTGATGTGATTTGAACACACAACCTTCTGATCTGCAGTCAGATACGCAGCCGTCTGTCGAAACCAAGGAAATAGCATGTATTTATTCTGCAGGGCAAACGGGAGAAAAAGGCTCAGTCACCTGGAAAATAGTAAAAAACTGCCATTTTGAAGCCAGGGCTTTAGTTTGAAAGCCTTATAAAATATAATGCATTATTTTATGCTGTAGCAGCTGTGCTCAAAATGGGCAGCCATCTGCCTTGACCGATTGGGTTTTGGGAAAACAAAGGAGTGGGAGAGAGGAGAGCGAGACACAGGGAAGCACAATAACAATAGAAATATGACTAATAACAGTAATTTTAGGTGTGGGCATCAATTAGGACCACAGCAGCACAAGGTTTACAACCACAACCCACAGAAGCTTGTATATAGATACTCCCTCATTTAGTGCAGTCCATGAAATGTCACAATGAGTGTTAAACTAAGCTTTGATGACTGACCACTCTTAACATGCAAGTGAGTGACAGCTCATGCTCATCCCAGCAGAGGCCATCAGGATACATGGCAAAGAAAGTTGCAACTGTTTGACCTTGAGTGACACCTCATGCTTTGTGATAGTGTAATCCCAGAAGAGGCCATCAGGATACATGTGTTTAATCATATTATCATAAATGTGACCTCTCAGTTGCTAGGTGTAGTTAGTTGACCCTGACGTGATTTGAACACGCACCCTTCTGATCTGGAGTCAGACGCGCTACCGTTGCGCCACAAGGTCTGCTGTTGCATGCTGTTATGGCAACTTAAAACCATGCTATACAAGTACAATATCACTGCAGCAGGATTCAAGCCTGAACCAACATATACTGATGAAGACTGGTGTATGTAGCCTCCACAAAAGCCTCAGAGCACTTCAGTATATATTCTCCAAAACTCTTCTAGAGGGATGAGCTCAGTTCTGCCAAAGTATATTCCTTCATTTGGTCTTTAGATGGTGGTTGAGAGTGCAGTCTAACACTGGTGTTTGATTAGTTTACATTTAGTGATTGTAATATAATATTCATCAAACTATTCAATGACACCTCACGCCTAGGGTATGAGTCCTGGAATTACAATAGAAACCCCACATTAAAGGAAATTTCTCTGAATAACTTGATATTTATTCCTCTGAAGAATTAACAACACTCAAGGCCACCACCTGTTCGTTTTGCATGTGGTCACCTGTGACCTTGACATGATTTGAACATGCAATTTTCTGATTTGGAGTCAGATGCACAACCACAAGGTCTGTCACCACAGTTTTAAAAGGAGGTCATACAAGTAAAATGTTTATTATTGCATCATACAGCTGGACTCAAGCTTGAGCCAATATACCGCTCCATTTTATGTCCATTAATTAGTGTTACTTATTGGCGTTTGGCATTAAACACACAGAGGAAGACCTTGACCCAAGACATTCATGCACCAGTCAGGGCGTTCTTCTTCCAGAAGATATTCCTTCATTTGGTGCAGTCTATGACATGTCACTCCAAAACTTGCCATCAGTGTTCAGTTCAGCCTTGATGACTGAGAAGGCCATAGCATATGATTCACATAACTTATCAAACCTTTGAGTGACACCTCATGCTCTGTGATTTGGGGTAGTGTAATCCCAGAAGAGGCCATCGCCATCAGGATACATGTGTTTAGTCATAGAATAAATGTGACCTCTCAGTATAGTTAGTTGACCCTGACGTGATTTGAACACGCAACCTTCTGATCTGGAGTCAGACGCGCTACCGTTGCGCCACAGAGTCTACAGTCTCTACTGGTTTAAGTGGATAGCATTTTGATCCAAAATCTATAAAGTCATAGCAACTGTGCTTGTTAAGCATTTTTATGTTAGATAGCTTGGTAGGGTATCAACTAGTTGGCATGGAATTCTGTTGTGAGGCAACTTCTCTAGTCAGGAGGAACATAGAAAAGTCCATAATCCTTATTTGACAGTTTAATCTAACCACCTGTTTACTTACAGTAATACATTAGGTAAGAGTTTGCCTGATGTGATTTAAAGTCTCATTTGGAGTAAAACATTCCCTCAGGTCTGCAGTTATTTACTGGTACAATATACTAGATGTAATTTTTAGTTTACCCTTGTAACCTGTGAAGTTTGCGGTCCAAGATAAAGCCTCACATTTTATAGGTGTGTAGAGCACAGTAATGTATCAGTCTGAAGATCTATACCAGGCATTTCACCCACCACTAATGGCTTTAACTACAGAGCTCTTGTAACTGCAAGATTCATGATAGAGAGCCTGCACCATGTAGTTTAGTGAACTAGAACAAGTCTACATATTGCAATGTTAGTCAAGTTGTCATAGAAATTCAGCCATTTTGACAAGGGTTGTATCCAAGAGGGCTTTAGTTACAAGCCACATGTATACTGTACACAAGTTTCTATTAAACTGCATCTTTCATACAAGTCTGAAGTCATTTTAATATGCCAAAGAGGGACCACCATAACATTTCATTCCCATTTTGACCCCTAGACATTTAGTTTAAAATGCTTGCTGCCTTCTGGAAGTGGAACAAAGTTTTAAGCCACAGTATTTGACGAGATCTTTATTGAATTTACAGAGCTTTGTTCAAGCCGATGAGATCCACCACTTAGTATCCATGGCCCTGGAAGAGCGGAAAGAGCAACGTTAGTACAAGTAACAATAAGGACAATATTGTTGACCGACACCTTCCAGCTTACCTTGCCCTGGTTGAAGCGGCCATGAGAAGGAGCAGATAGACCTGCTGCACCACCTTGTTCATAAGGAGCAATCACAGGACGCTTCACAGGTAGCCTGGGGTCCTCAAAGCTCTGGGGGACTGCCAAGGTTTCAGTCTGCTGTACAGGACCGGGGTAATGGTATCTCACGTAATGAACGTCTTGCCAGTTGTCATTCCCCTGCTCGTTACTGCTGCTGTAGTGAGTATAGGTGCCTGGAGGATACTGGCCAGTCAGGAACATGTAGTCATAGTAAGGGTAAATATCCCAGCTTCCACCCATTCTGGACTCTGGCTGAGGTTGGCTGGTGAAGCCTCCAGCAGACACCGACATATGAGGGGGGAAGAAGCCTTGTTCCTCTGTCTCAGTCTGGTAGTCACCGGTCTCAAAGGCTTGTTCAGAATGGGACAACTCTCCTGCCTGGTACTGTGGTTCAGGTGGACTCATGTTCTCCGGTCTAATGGAGTCAACACCATGAGTGCCAGCTGACATTCCCTCACCTGCAGAGAAGATACTGGGAGGTGCAACAGCCCAGTTGATGTCTGAGTAGAGGAAGAGAGAAACTGAGTAGCAGGTCCCAACTAAACTCCACATTCAGGAATTTGTCTAATCTAAGATCAAGAAGCCAAGAGATGTTGGTCCATAAAAGTACTAGGCTCGTTACCTTGTGAGGCAGGTTGAAAAGCAGCTCCTGTTGAGCTGCCAGGGTTTCTTCTCATAGAACCGCCGCTGTATCCCAACAGAGCAGGCCCAGAAGAGTAACTAGAGCCAAGAGATGCTGCTGGCTCTCTAACACTAGGCTGAATGTAACTGGGCTCCCTCAATGGAACAGGTCGATAAGTTGGTGCAGAGGCACCTTTAGAGGGAGCATTGTAAGGTATAGCAGCTCCAGGTGCAAACTGGCCAGAAGGCACTTCCTGGCTAGAGCCAAGATAAGGGGCAGCATTGGTGTTATAGCTATGGGAAGCACTGGGATTAAAGCCTGGACACAAGAGAAAGCTAGTTAGAACACAGTTAAACTGAAACCATGCAACATTTTTCTGTAGTACACAGTGATAGTTTACCTTGCTTAACAGGGAGGCAGCATATATCCACAGTCAGCAAAGCAAAGAGAGAAGCCCTGTGATAATTTGATAAAGACAACACATCAACAAACATTTCCCAGCAAACATTGAAGAGACCACTTAAAGACAACAAAGACTTACCCTGCAAAGAACCGAGCAGTCATCATGTTGAAGGCCAAGACTAAAGAAACTATCAAATGTGAAGGGTTATAAATGTTGCCGGAGACCAGCCCCGACCAATCAGAGCCTAACAAGTTAATGATGGACAGCTGCTGGTGAATGACCCTCAGGTAAGGTGGATCAGTCCTCAAACTGTTGATGGCTTCCCTTTGTTATCTCAGTTTGTGCAGATGCTGAGTACATAAATTGATGTTTTATTTGAGTTTGCTGACATTTTGTCTGACAGATTTTTGTGGTTTTGTAGAAATCTAATTTAGACATTAATCAATTCAATTCCTCTGAGGTATACATGATTATAATGTCACTATTTAGCCACAGTTTTGTCCTTTAACATTTATTGTTAGGGCAATTTATGTAACATTGTGAAATTATGGCGACATTTTTCACCAGATGACCTGAAGTAAATGATGAAATAATAACTGCACTATCATATTGGAAATCTATCTATGCCTGACATCGGTTATTTGTATTAATTCATTTGTATTTGTACACTCAGCTTGTGTTAGTACCAACTTTCTTTCTACATTATGATGATTCTAGTTTCTTTAATTTTACCAGCCCTTTTTTACTATGGCCATTTAACTCTGCTTACCCTATATTTTATTTTCTTTATTTCATTTTATTCCAATTTATCATTATTATTTCAATAATTTGCACTATGTTTATTTCATTCATATTCTCCTCCTGCCTGTTTTGAAAAGTGCTATATAAATAAAGTTTATTATTATTGTTGTTATTATTATGAATATGATTAAAACTTTGACAAAATTAGGTAGAATGAGATAGATAGAATAGATGATCTGTGAACATGTATTCATCAGGTCATTTTTGCATCCACCATCTTTACCAGTTCTGTCTTTAATGTGCATCATCAAATTACAGCATGGTTATTTTATCAGTTAAACTGACTGAACACTCTTTTGTCGGCTAATTTATGTTTTGTCTTCAGCAAAGACCGATAGATCAGAGATGTTTGTATCAAAATTTGATTCTTTGCACTATTCAGGACACACTTCAGGACCTATTTATCATTACATTACATTATCAATCATGTTTTAGTTGATGAAAGGCAATGAATACCATTTAACAACTCTCACAGGGCCATGCAATGTTACTAAACGACCACACGGAGGCGCCAACAGACTAAACAACCCAAGCGTGTCCTTCTATTCACAGTATTTAAATACATTATACAGTGTAACGGGGTAGGCTGAATTGTTTAACCTTTTTTTTTAATTGAATGTATTTATTCGTTCTAACATATTGCCAATCAGACAAAGAAAATGGTGAGGTGAGGCAGCTGTAGCCTGTTAATTACTTTCAATTATTTTATGAGTGGTGATGTCATTGGGTCATCCCAAAAGGGATTTAATTAAATTATATTGGAAGACAAACACATTTTCAAAACCTTTAAATACTGCAACCCTGTTTTAAAATCTAAAATTCAGTTTAACCACACGGACGCCTGGCAGCAGTCCTCTTCTATTACTTTGCAAAAGAGGTAATTTAATGTTTTCAGAGACAGTGCAGGAGGGCATTTGGACCTGGAGGAAGACCAGAGATGGGTGCAAAGCAGCAGTACAGACTAATGTGTTTTTATCAGCAAAAGAAAAAAGAAAAAAGCTCTCTACCCCGCCCAGCCTGTCAGCAGCGGCCGCAGCATGTGGGTCCTCACATCCTATGGTTCAGACAATATGTGGATGGTATGGACAATAGGATCACGGTAGGAGGCCATAACATCACGTAAGTTTACATCCTGCTATGAAAAGGCGTCAGACATCACACAGCTCTACAGTGAAATAGATCAGAAGCTCGTTTTTCTGGGTGAAATCCTGATCCCATGCACGGCACTTAGCGTCACAGCTTCTTTTTTTTTTTACACTGCTTATGAATGCCGCTCAGTGTGGGCAGCAGCCACAGACCAGCAGACAGCAGTCAGACCACTGAGCACAGGGTTGAGCAGACACTGTAAATTGTTTTGTGCCGCATGAAGTCAGCGAAAGGGAGTTGTAGATGTGAGTTTTTATGCATTGATTTTATCCAAACCAGGTCTCATTCAAACACTTTTAAGCAGATCTAAGTCATACATTTAGTCTCAGTGTTTGCTGTGCTGAACTTCAAGGCGCTGGCCACCCCTTCTATAAACTGTAGCTGAAACATGTTACTGTTACTCTGTATGAACTTGTTTGCTTTGGCCTCATAGTTTAGAAAGAGAGAATGACTGGGCTGTTCACCTCCTGCTAATAAATACATTTAAAAAAGCATAACTTCGCTTAAAAAAGCAGAGATGTGCAGCTGGGTGTGTGTGTGTGTGTGTGTGTGTGTGTGTGTGTGCAGGTGCTTATCCTTGAGGTTTGGATTAGAGCTTCAATGATTAGTCGATTTAGTCAATCGACAGAAAATGAATCGTCAACTATTTTGATATCATATTAAGAATTTTTAGACATTTTTTAAGTAAAAAAAAAGCCAAAATAATCTGGGTCCAGCTGATGTTTGAATACAATATAATACAAATGAATATTTTCTGGTTTCTTTAGTCTTCTTTGATAGTAAACTGAATATTTTTGGATTGATGACTGTTGGCTGGGATGAAACAAGACATTTGAGGATTTCACCTTGGGCTTTAGGAAACAGTGATTGACATTTTATATTGTTTTTTTTTTTAGACCAAACGATTAATCGAGAAAATAATCGATAATGAAAATAATCATGAGTTGCAGTCCTAGTTTGAATGCCACACAAGTTCACCTGATCTGCAGATGAAGTCGTGGAAATTAAAGACTGGTATATTATTTGTTTGATATACTGCATTTGGAATAAAAATAATCCATTTGAAATATGTAATAATGTTTATATAATCCTTTTGGAGCTTCCTCCACAAAACAGACTGAACGTGACACTCGTATCTTTAGGACCCCAAAAGAAGGTCACAGGTCAGACTTACGTCTTGCATGGTAATTGCATTTGGTGAGAAGCACTTGCAGTACACTTTTTGCTGGCGTGGTGTTTGTAAAAAGTTGTAGTTGTCGTGTTTAGTACTTGAAGCTGTAGTATTAGTAACAAATATGTATGTAACTAAAAGTGAACTTGTTGGTGTTTTCTTGTGCTTATAATTCAGTCACTTAAGACCTATACCCTCACAAAATCATAATTAAGATTCATAACAATCATAATTCTAATTGACCCTTTCTTGTGTGGCCAACAAGAAGGATTATTTCCTTATTATTATACATACTCCAATATAAGTTCCTACATAATGTATTGAACAAAAAAAAAAAAGCGGATTTCACAAAGAGAGAGATTGTCTTTCAGAGTTTATTCTGGGATCACGCGTATGCAAACAGACTCAGTGTCTGTGTTAGACAAAGAGCCCCGAGCACAGTCATACTTATAGTGGTAGCCACGCCTGTCACAGAGGGGTCTGAGCATTCTTTGATCTCTCTGTTACACTCGCTCTGGCTGCATCTCGACTCACTGCATTCTTGCAGGATCCCGCTGATACTCGCCAGCAAACATCTACGAACAAGATTAAATGTCAGGACATCCTAAGCACATTTAAGTACAGAACATCAACAGATATGAGAGTGCACAATCATCTTTCATATTGAAATTGTCCACCTCACATGTATAACAAAGTATTACCAAATGAGGAGCTCATTTTCCATTACACAAATTAAAATAAAGTGAAATTATTGGTTGCAAATCCACTGCAGTATGACTCATAGACATCAGCAGACACGTGTGTCCCCTATGGTGGTATTCTGCAAGGCCTGGACTGCAGCCAGCTTTACTTCTTGCTTATTTCGGAGGGTGTTTGACTAGTTTGACTAGTCAAGATCATTCCATTCATTCATAATAACAAACTGCTTGGTTGTTGCATTGTCTTTAGGTTAAGGATAATTCTCCCTCAAAAACAGAAAACGTGTCACTACCCTGCTGTGCTGTGCATGATGCACACACTGTATGTGAATATCGTCAATGAACAGACTTTAACTGACAGAGGTTTAGTATTTTTCTGCGGTTGAAATGTGTTGCTCTTCTTCTTTTAAACATTAACCAGGTTGTCATTTTAGGTGTGTGTTTATCCCCGTCAGAGGGTGGAGAGACATTGATTTCTTCATGCACTGCTAGTGGAGGTGTGGATTCGATCAAAGTGAGTACAGACTCAATACAATTCTGTTCAATTAAAAAAATGTTATTTGTCCATGAAGGGAGATGAAAAAGCCCACATAGCTTAGGAAATTTACAGCATTAGTATACAGTGCAATGTACTACATTATCATTGAGAAAAACAATACAGAGCAGGATGTCACAGTTAGCATATTCCAGGATTGTGTCACCAGAAGATCCTATAAATCATGTGGGCATTTTATTTTTACCTTTTGTCCTACATGCCTTTAGAAAGAAGAAGTAGTAAATGTGATGGAGTAAGAGAATCCCGTGGTTCATCTCTATTTTGGCTCTTTGTTCCAGTGAAACAGAAACATGATGATGACATCTGTCCATTAGCTGTCCCAGAAGTTGCTAACGTTGGGACTTTTCCAGTTGACACGATTTCAGAGTGTGTGTTTGACTGCTGGTTATGTAAACAGACACACACACTAACCAGTGTCTGTGCCAGACTCTGATCATTCTGACAAGTTTGAGTACGCAGCTGATTTGTTGGACTCATCGTACTGTATAAAAGGTGCTGAGAGCAATAAACTATACAAAACAATTTAGCACTCGACAAAAATATTTTTACTCACTTACTCGCTTGTTAGATTAACTTGGTTTGCAATGTGGGAACAAAAATGTAACAGACGCAATAAAAACGTACACAATAAGAAAGAAAAATAACATGTTGAAAAGCCAACACTGACTTTTTAGCCATGTCGGACATGTTGGTTTTAATGAAGGAATATATGCAGCAGTATTGCTTTTATGTATTTTGTTTCATAGTTGTATGACATTAATAGAGGTCAGTGGCACAGAGGAGTATAGTATAAGCTTTATCATGCTGTGGCTCCACACAAAATAATACCAGCATTATCCTTTAAGCTATAGTGAGTCTGTATTGTGAATACAGAGAAATCATGTAGCCTTAAGATCTACCTCTTTGTAGTAAGTATCTGTAGGCTTTATCTATACATATGCACACACAGACGTAAGCTGGGGGAGTGATGCTTGTGTTAACGGTTGATCATCGGTTTTAGGAAGTGAATACAAGCGTGTTTGCGTGCCACTGTGTGTGGTAAGAGAGCTGTGTCTTGTGATCAGGTGACGATAGTAGTAAAGCATGTACATGAGGTCTTATGAGTGGTGCTATAGTTAAAATAAAGACGTCCAGCAGTGACCAGCAGTGACCTCCCGCTCGACCTGGAGCAGCCTGCTGGATCACACTGACCGAAAAGAGACAGTTGAACATTATGCAAAGTATCTGGTTCTAATGATGAAGATTATGTAACGGTATGTGCTCTGATTGCTCATCTGCCATCGCAACTGTCACATAGCAACGACATTCTACATGCAAACTGACGCATTATTTTGCTATGAAGCATCCATCAGACTAAATGACTTGATCCCTTTTGTAGTAATGTCACTGCAGTCATTTTCCATATTCCAGTATTTCATAGTGTCTCTTGAAATAGAAGGCCATTATTATTTTATATTTCTAACATACTGTCTAAAGTATTATTTGCTGATGGCACAACTGCTTTTTATTCACATAAAGACCCCGACGTAATAGTTAAAGTATTAAATCAAAAACTCATTCAGTGATTGGTTTAACTGTAACAAATTGTCTCTCAATATTAAGAAAACATGTTATGTTGTCTTTGGTATTCAGTCAAGGTATGATGACCAGTCTGTAAATATAAAAATTAACAAGCTCATTCACCTCAACCATTGTTTTTCCAGTCAGTTCCAGAGCTGCAGTGACATGCAACGCTCTGCTGTCATATTTTAAACTTAAACCTGCACAATTTAAGAACATCGTTAAAGATTTGTTTTTATTTCCACAATTTTATCCTTATGGATTATCATTGTAAGCTGCCCACTAATAATTTTAATTTGATTTTAATTGCTTTGTGTGCTTGTATATATGGATGTCTGCTAATGTGTGCAATGTTATCTTTTGTCTTTTGTCTTTTTCTCTCTCTCTTTCCCGTCCATTTAATATTTTTTCTCCTTTTCTAATGGAGTAAGGTATGCACTGTAAAATGCCCTGATCAAGCCCCTCTGAGGGTTTTTGTACCTCTCCATCACATTTTCTGTTGTTTATGTATATATCAATTTGTATCTTATGTGTAAACAAATAGAAAACATCAAATCAAATCAAATCAAATAGCAACTGCTGAACCTTGACTCTGATGTGATTCTCCTCACTCTTAATATCACACCAGCAGTTTATACATACAGAAGTAATCAAATACATTTCATGAAAATAGTTGAATATTTGAAATGACACTTCCATTGTAATCACAAAGAAACTAAAAATGAGCTAACTCGGTATTTCATATTATTACAGTTATTACAGTTTATTAAATGGGTAATTTAGCATCCAACAATTTAGCCACAGAAGACATTTAACAACCTTTTTTGCGCGCAATGTGGTACTAATCATGACTGGTACATTGACTTTGACATACAAAATGTCATAGAACAGCTCGAGTGACAATGGCAGGAGTTTCATTACAACTCACATGCATAAATCATGCAGAACACCTAAAAAAAGTCAAATTTCACTGAATATAAAAGCTGTCCCTGCATTATAATAACATCAGCAGCTGGATAAATCCTGACTACGATCGCCTCATGTTTCCACAAACAAAAACCATCAGAATAATTGCACAGATGCTATAATCCAATTAAATATATATCAGGTGTGTTTACTCTCAGGTTGAATATTGGTTGAACTGATGTGGTCTGACTCTTGATTCATTAAAAAAAACCTCTGGTCGGGTAAAATCTGGTAATTTCCAACACAACTAAGAGATTCAAGTGAGGTAAAGTCATGTGTTACTGCAACATCCTTTTTACTCAGCCTGTCAAAGAGTGATACGTTCTATCAAGGATATTTTGTTCATAATGGTCCCAGTTATGTCACAAAGGGCCAGTTTCCACACAGCACTCACTATGTTGCACAAGTCACATGACCTTTGGGTTGAACTAGTCTAACCAGCACTGCCAGCATCTACATCTGGAGTATGTCTTACTGCTTTAGTGGCGCAGATGTTTGGCTTTTGGCTTTAGAATGTAGGACTGTTTATTTTCCGCTACTGAGGAGAGGAGTTTTCTCAGTAGAGAGAGTGACTGAGAGAGAGAAAAACAGTGGGGAGGGGAGGAGAGGGAGGGAACTGGTTAGGATGAGGAAGGAAGAGCTGAGCTATATAAAGGAAGAGAGTGGGGCAAGAGCATAGAGGTTTGGTTTCTGAGAACGTTTGGGGAGACCCACAGAGGCTGAAGTGCGTGTACTACAGACAAGGTCTGAATCACATTTTTTAAAAACTGGAGAATACTGCAACTTAACAAAAAGTGCCTTTTGTCTTCCAGGATATCTCCTCTTTGTGGAATCAAAAGAAAGTTACTTTGTTTGCAATCTATATGTGCATATTTAAATGATGTCCTTCTGTTGATAAAGTGGGCGTTAAGACAGTTTTATGACTTACCAGTATCACAAGAAAGATTTATGTCATTCTGCTTCAGTGTTTATGCCGAAGAACATCTCTTTATGGAAGAGAATCCACCTAATAGCCTGGATTTAAGCAACACAATTTGTAACCAGATGTGAACACTCGTCTTGCTTGTGCAACTTGTGCAAGATTTTCTATCCAAATGTTTTTGAACATGTCATGCAGGACATTTATGGGAGTTAGATCAGGGGGTGCAGAATGGGGTCATGTCAGCACTTACTTTTTTCCAAATTCTTATCTGTATTCTCCTATTTTTGGCAGGTAAAGTGAGGAAAACCAGCTGTGTGCCTGTGTATCCATGCATATGTGAATATAGAGTGTGAGAGCACGTGGAACGATGCCGGTTTCTGAGAAGCGCTTTTTGGTGCAGCGCAGCCTCACCTTCGCTACAGGTCTGGTGGAGAGCCTGTGTTTTTCTGGGGCCGTGTTCGGATGGGCTTCGCTTGTTTTTGTCCTCAAGTCTGAGGGATACTTCAACCATCTGTGCGTCAACACCACACAAGTCAACAACACGGTCTTAGGTAAGTTTCCTCACCTCTAGTACTTTGAATTCTGAATATAATATAATGAGTCATCTCTTTGACTACATATTTCTAGTCTTTTTTTATCTGTTTCTCTCTGACAGATTGCAGTAGACAGGATGAACAGTTCTCTCTCATCTTCACCATCGCCTCCTTTATGAATAATTTCCTCACGCTGCAAAATGGTTTCCTCTTTGACCGGTTTGGCACCACAGTGGCTCGGCTCTTGGGAATGTGAGTCCACCTTAAAAACACCTTAATTAAAGTAAAATTGTCAATGAATTTAGCTTCAATTAAGCTCCAATGTCATTTCCCAGTAAGCCCACCAGCCTGGTAGGAAGAAAATGACAAACATTGACTAGTAAAGAACAACAAGGAGGTTGTTCATTAGGGTGATTATTGAGTAACAAGTGAAAGATGCAGCTAGTAGTTTTTCCTCTGTGGTTGCACTGTATGACTTGAGGTGGGATGTTTTAATCCAACAACGATTTGATTGGATTTTCTACAGCAAAAATTCAATACTGGATGGTCAAACATCACATTCAACCCACTGATTTAAGGTTGGTTTTGTTACATTTTGATGCTTCCAAAGAGTATAAAAGCTCTACCAATATAAATTCTATAAAAGTAAGTAATTGATGAAAATAGCACAGTCAGCAATGATAAAACACCAAGGCACTGAGTTTAATTTTGTTATTCAAACTTTGGCTTAAAACAGCAGCAGTGACAAAATCCAGAGAATCTCAGCTGTCCAAAAGCAATTATCATTGATGTGAATCAATCCAGACGTTTTTAGTGAAGTTCACTTCCAACCTGGAACTGATAGTCTTGTTTTTACACACCCACTACTGACATATAACACTGATACTAAATAGATTACCTCAAACTGCTTTATGCATTCATAAGATTTAAAATAAATGAATAGAAAAAGCAAGAAAAGAAAGCGCAGCAACCCCTATTTGAATTATTTGTGTTGGCAACACTTTGACCATTCAGGATTCTCAGCCCGTACTTTCATTTCATTGATGCTGCAGCAATAAAACATCAAAGAGTCGCAAACTGCAGCAGCCTGCTGTTATACCAAAACAAACACATTTTCAGTAAAGACAGATGGACCTCTGTCCTGTTCACTACTTCCCCGCATGGCTGCGACTCCGACTGCCTGTGGTGGCTAAGCTAATGCTACTTTGCAAAGAGGCAAGCTGTGTTTTTCAGTCTGTCTCTGGTATTTCCCTCTGAGGGCTTTCCAAATCTGTTTGCTTACAACAACAGCTGCACATGGAGAGAAGAGTGGATGGATACAGAGAGGCGAGGAAATTGTATAGTTTGTGTTTGTGTGAAATGGTAGTGTGCGTGTGGATAAATATGCTGATCATGCTCTTGTGAATCAAAAGGGATACGTGCTGTAGGACAAGTAGAAAAACAAGAATGGAAGAGGTCAGAACAGCTCTCTCGAAGGATGTTACGCAAAGTAGCTGAAGTTTCCAGACAGCAGTCACACAAATGGAGATGCAGTGTACATACATGCACATGCCAAAACCTACACTATAAGCAATGCAGAATGTAGAGAAATGTTTTGTGAGAAAAGGGAGCAGTAAAGAAAACAAAGCAGTAAAGAGCACTGAAATACCAGACCCAAACCGAAAAGAGGAAAAGCGAGAGAACGATTAAGTAATAGAAAAGGTCAGGAGCATTAATCATCAGAGGATTAAGATACAACAGAAGATGTGCAGATGTTCAGACTCTGTGATTCAGTAACTCCTCCCTACCGCCTCAGAGTTAACATCTACCATACAACATAAACACATAGACGCTCACACACGTACCTGCCTAGTGTTTTGCCCCAGAAATATCTAAATCTTCAATAACAAACTGGCACTAAGGACGTTCATATGTTTCCACTAAAAGAGGGTGGAGGGAAAATAAAGGGCCAAGGAATGCAAAAAATTGGAGGAGAGGATTATATGAGTTGGACGGAGCCGAGAGAAAGTTATTAAAGTCGGGCAAAAGTTCTGCAAACATGACAGAGACACAGAGCCTGCGTGTGAATGTATGTTTACTATGATATCATTATATCAAATGTCACCTTTTTTATGAATTTGTGACTATTAGTTGATTTTTATTCATTTTAAGCCCTTTTTTCCTACCTTAAACTCATCGTTTTTTGAAAATCTAGTCCTTTAAAGTAATCGCCATCACTATCAGCTTTATGTTTGGTACTGTGAAGGCCCCCCAAAAAATGTCATTATGATTGTTGAAATTTCTTTTTTCCACCAGACTTCTTTATACCATGGGTACCTTGATGGTGGCCTTCTCATCCCCAGGTGAAGATGTTTTCTCTCTTTGCTTGTTCTGTGCTCTTTCAGGCCCTTAATGTCTGAAGAAATATTGGACTGAGGACTGAGATCTTACAGCTACCAGGTGTGGATGCTCATTTTTCTCATTTTTGTCTTTTTTTCTATCAGCTCTGTCCATCCTGCTCTATCCGGCTCTCTCCCTCTTGGCCGTGGGAGGAATCTTGTTCCTGATAACAAACATGCAGGTACGGAGGTGGTTATTCAGACTGAGGTGATTGTTTTCATGATCAGTTAATCTGCACGTTATTTTCTTAGATATTTTATAGCCTGTAAAACTGTGAAAAACCTGCATTCCCAAAGGCCAAAACGGCATGTTCAAATTGCTTGTTTTGGCCAACCAACAGTCCGAAACCCCCAAAATATTAAATTTACAATGAGTAATGAGGTTTTGATCTTATTCAGGGTATGATCTACATGAAACATGAGAAACCTTATTCATTTTCCTGTTTACATCAGTGGACAGTATCCAGGTTTCTGATCATCTGTGTCCAGTTGTGTCTTCATTTCTCAACATCTCAGCCGCTTATTTCTGTTTTGACTGAATTGTTTGACTGTGTGATTGTTAAATATTATATCATTTCTACCTGTGCAATGAAAATCTGTAGGTTTCTGTCACATTATTTTTAGTTTGGTCATATACTGTATGTTTTTATGGGCTAATACTCGATGCCTGCGCGCATGCTCAGTGAATGAGTATCATTTAAAGGTGCAGTAGAAAAGACATGATCAAAACCCGCTGACTGTTACTCATCTCCTGATCCATTTTTGAAGGAAAGCTCTCTGAGAAACGCAGCCGTTAGATCTTTTTTTGACTTTATGATCGTATTGGTAGCCAGATAAAAATATTCAGGTCTGCCCTCAGGTCATCACTAAACTGGAACACAAACGGCTGAGTGTCAGTACAGTCTGTGTACGTCCCCTGACTGCAGGGCTTTACTCACACTGAGCTCATGATTTTATGGGGAGAAAACACAAAACCCTCTTGAGGATGTTTGCTGAGTTTGAGTGGTGTAGCTGTGGCTCCAAACCACAACATCTTATCCAACCAGGAAATTCAACACTGCAGGCGTGCTCAAACACACACTGGAATATTTTAAATATTCTACATAAATACATTTTATTAATATCATTTATTGAATGACAGAAAACAGATACTTAGATGCAACATTCATCAGTTGTAATCAATTTTAATTTTCTTGCTGCAGGTAGGGAATCTGTTCGGCGCTCATCGCTCCACCATCATCACTCTCTACAACGGGGCCTTTGACTCTTCCTCAGCACTCTTCCTTGTCATCAAGGTGAGAAACAGAGTGAAGGTTTCATTCACTGCTGTCATTTATATTTAAATACCATCTTGTGTACTAATGATGATCACCACCTCCTCCTTCTTGTCTTCCCCTGCAGCTGTTATATGAGTCTGGCATCTCTCTCCGCGCCTCTTTCCTGTTTCTGTCCGCCTGCAGCGTTATTCACCTGCTCAGGACTTTCTTCCTGCTGCCCAGAGGGAAGATTCCCTACCCGCCGCCTGATGGCTACACATACGGGTGCGAATCCCAAACCAGGCACACAGACATCTCACATACATGCATGAAGGGTGCATCAAGTGAAAATAGGACTCATTATCTTCTTTTATTTATTAAACACATTATTTTTTAAATGTTTTTTATATGAAAAGATTATAATTATAGTGTATAGTGTTTTTTTTTTATTATAAAGTAAATAATTATTAAAGAACTCCCACTACAGTCACAATAGGGTCAGTCATAGACTGACCCTATTGTGACCTTTGACCTTCATCAGGATAACCTGTGGTGAATCAATGAGTTCAAAGCAGACAGCGGCAAATGATAACGCAGAGAGAACGATAGAAGATACACCACTCAACAAGGACGTGCCTGAAAAACAAGGTGTGTGCAAGTGCAAATTTGTGTAGTTTAATAAGTTTAATACAGTGCAGATATAAACATAACATCACTGAAATAAGGTTATTATATATGCTGTCTTTCCACTCTCTCCTGTATTCCCCTTGTCTCTCTCAGTTAAGAGTTTCCGTGAGTGTTTGCTGTCCAGGTTATTCTTGGGGCACCTGTCCTGGTTGTCGGTGATGCAGCTGAGACATTACCTGTTCATCGGCACCCTCAACCCCATGCTGCAGCGGCTGACAGGGGGAGAGCCCTCACTGGGTAAACACACACCAACACTAACATCACATCATTGTCAAAGCAACAGTAGAAATGTGCAAACCTTCCTTTCATCATTCTCCCTCAGCAAGGCGAGTTCCCTGAAATAAATAATTCATTCATTCACAAAGCACTTTGAGACTGCTTGTTTGTATAAATGCCGCTATAAAAATAAATCGTCTTTGCCTGTGTGTCTCTGCAGTGAGCCAGTACACAAATGCTTTCGCTATCACTCAGCTGTGTGGGGTTCTGTGTGCTCCGTGGAACGGCCTCATTATGGACAGACACAAGGGCAAACCCCGCGCTGCAGGTACCACATTAATAATGACTGAACCAGAGCATGTGCCAAACCAATCAGCTGATAAACCATCGTTTGTCAGTGGGCTCTTCCATGTCCAAAGACAAAATAAAAATGAGTTAAAATAGTTCCATTACTAATGGAAACATGTTTCTACTCACTGATGGCTGATTATTGATCTATAAAGCATTAATAAATAATAAATACCCATTAATTTCACTGATTGGTTCTTGCAAAAGTTGTGTAAATAAAATCTAGCTCACTAAATTAGCTCTGCACTATCTGTGTGGACTCCTCATGATTATTTCTCTTTGGAGGACCAGGTGTGCATTTTCATTTTGTAAACTATGTGTGTGTGTGTGTGTGTGTGTGTGTGTGTGTAGGAGAGACTGAACAGGAGGCAGACCTGCGGGCCTCAGTGCTTTCTCTCTTCCTGACGGCACTGCAGTGCGTGGTGTTCTCAGTTTGTGCCTCCACCCCGTACCTGCCGCTGCAGTACCTCACCTTCATCCTGCAGGTGATCAACCGCTCCTTCCTCTACGGCGGCAACGCAGCCTTCATCAACGTTGCGTGAGTATACTCGCAGACCAAAGTCAAACAGTATGTTCCTGAGAAGGGCAGCACATAGAAACATACTTACACTCACATGCATCCACACATAGTCGCACAAAGCAGCCAGACAATCAAACAAACAAACTGCACAAGAACACTTTGTTTTCTTCATTCTTGTTGACTTGAATTAAATAAAAGTCATGCTTGCTAGTTTTATTTTTAAAGTATTTTTATAGCTAAGCTAAAACAATTCTGGGAAGTAGAATATGTGAGTTGGCTTACCTTCTTTTTCATCACTTTCCTCTCTTTGTGTTGTTGTCATTGTGTGTGTGTGTGTGTTTAGTTTCCCATCATGTCACTTTGGGAAGATGTACGGCGCGGTCATGGCTCTGTCTGCAGTGTTTTCACTGCTGCAGTATCCCTTCTTTGCCCTTGTGAAAGGACCTTTGAATGGAGATCCTCTATATGTGAGTACATTACATGATTGATACAACAGCAACTCTCCAACACATAACTCTACTCAGTTTCTTTTTGCTCTAGTTAGTGATTTTAACTTTTTTTTAACCACATTTTGCTTTACCTCTTTTACCTACATCTGTATTATCAAAACTCTTCCCCTCTCTCTCTCTTTCCTCACGTGTCTGCAGGTGAACATCAGTCTGACACTGCTCAGTCTGCTGGCCTGCATACATCCCCTCTATGTCTACCTACACTGTCGGAGTCTTGCTGCCCAGCGAGCCAAGAGCGTCACTGCCTCCACTTAAAGTCTGTAAAATGAGATTCGCACTCAAAATCTCCTTAATATAACCTGTGACACTAGTCCATTTGTGGATTATCATCAAGCGCTTTCAAGTTAATTTCAGATCACAGTCAAGTGTCGCTTCGGGTACAGCCATAGTACATTTGCCACACTCCTCTCTGAGCATGTTCATAGTCAAATTGAATATATCCATAAAAATGACTAGCTTCTGGGCCCGTAATTATCAAATTACTAAACGTAAAATTTTGGACTTAAGTGAAAGATAAAAGTAAAAATTCTTACTTAATAATAAAAACTATTTATCAAACTTCTTCAAACAACTAGAGCAGATTGTAGATGACTGCAGTACAGAAAAAGAGCTAAGCACGCCTCTGTTGAGACATTATGCTAAAACGGGTCACTTCCAGTCCCAATGCTGCTTCCTCAGACCGACAACATTCATCCCATCCAAAGACTGCCCCTGACATCACTGTCAATCAATTACCCACTCCTCTCTTCCTCCCCACTTCTTCAATCATTGGGGACTCCATAGACCAAAACATCTATTTCATAAATGCAGTCATGCGCTGCTTTCTGGAGCTCCTACCCCTAACATCCTGGAGAAACTCCCAGAACTCCTGGATTCATTCCTAACAATTATGAAAGTAATAGTCCATGTCGGTACCAATGCCCCTGCCTGTCAGCAGTCTGGGCTGACAAAAGGTGATTTTATCCATCTTTTCAATCTCCACTTTTATTTCTGGCCCAATTCCCACATTGGGTTGCGCTGTGGGGCGTTTTAGCAGGATTCTTAGCCTTCATACCTGGCTCCAGTCTGTGTATAGTGCACAATATTGGTTTTCTTCACAACTTTGACCTGCTCTGGGAGTGCTCCTCTCTATATAGAAGTGACAGTCTGCACATGAACATACTAGGTAGTCACATGCTTGCTGCTAATTTACAGCACGCTGTTCTGTCCTCCACATGGGATTGACTATTTACATCACAGACGTGCCTACCTGAACTCTCCTATGCCCACAACAAGGACTATTGCACCTTTCGCTCACACCAGCTCCCCCTTGTGGAATGATCACACTGCTGTTTGATCACTTCCTTTTCCTGTCCGTATTACCAACAGACACCATTACCCTAACTGGACACCTCACTCTCTCCCCGCTAAAGCAAGTGTTTCAAGTGGCAGAGTAAGTGCTGCAAATCTCTCATTGGACTGCACAGCAAACACCGGACTCCCCACTAGTCAAATTTACCCTAATAAATGCTCAGTCCCTATCAAACAAGACTTTGATTTTAAATGACAACTTTACGCCTCGTCAGTTAGACTTTTTATTTGTTACTGAGACCTGGCTTACCATTGATGATCTCACCTCACGTGGTGATCTCTGTCCTCCCCACTGCAGCTTCTTAAATTCTCCAAGGAATACTGGTCATGGCAGCATTAATTCAGTACCCTGCATCAATGGACAGCAACAAATAGTAAATGGAGTGCCCTTCTACTTAGTTAACAGAATATGAAACTCATCAATATCAGACAATGCATCAACAATAAGCCAAGACAAAGCTAGGTTACCTCAGCCAAGTAGGTCTGTGTGCACAGCGGCGACACAAGAAGATCAGTCTTTTTGATTAAAAACCTGCAAACATCACAAGCAAAGAATGGCTATGAGAGGAACATATTGTCTTTGTTCTGGTCTTCTTTGCCACAAACTCCTTGATTGAGTCTTTAAAATCCACGGCCTGAAGAATGTCATTCAGACACCCAGTCTACTTTTAATAAAGAGAAAGATTGCTCTCCACTTGCGTTGGTGACTGGAATGATAAGGAAAAGGTGTAGAGCTATTTCCGTATTAGGGAACACGGTCTGCAATTTTCTTCACCCTAAAAGTTTGAGCAGATCAACTGCCACTGTGTCCACCTCATTGTGCACAAACTACCGAAATTGAATCACTTCTACCACAAAGTCTTCCTCCAAGTCCGTGTGATATTTTTATCGACTTGAAAGCACTTTGGGTCAACTCTTGTTGTTTCTAAATGTGCTATATAAATAAAAGGGACTTGACGTGACTCTATTTACACATTATAAATATATTATATAGTTGTTGATTGCACATGTATGTTATCCCTGAAGATTTAAAGATTCCACACAAATAAAATTAACTTTTTAAAAACTTATTATATTTGTTCTTGCAGAGGAACACATCACTGATGTAGGGTCAGTCCATTCCTTCATGTGATCACTTGACAGTAAAACTTTTGCTGTAAGTAGGAATAAGTTACTTGATAAATGTGTCTTGTGTCTGATGTGCAGCCTGCTGCGGCTGACAATGAGCATAAACTCCAGCTGTTGTCAAATTTTTAGGATGCATAATTTTATTTAATACGCACATTTGATTTCTTGACGTGATCTGATGCATGAATCAAACCTTTTTACGCTTTCAGCTGATTTCTAAAGCATTAAACATGTGGTGCTGATACCATTTTTAACCCAGTTTTAACAACTCTAAGCTTTGTCTGTTGTTTTATTTGTTATTTTTGATAAAATTACACATATTGGCTGCTGTAATTCTTTGTTTCCATAACTGTGATGTCTTATGTTGCTTTTTTATTTAATCTCATAATTTAACAGGCATTCTTGCAGTTTTATATACTATGTGTAATATCAGCTACCAGCAGCTCCATAGCTGTGGTAGCTTCAGAGTGCCAAGTGATAACGCACTTTATTTAACAAAGCTGAAAACACGGTGATGTTTATATCAGTATGGACCTCTCCAATTAAGCTTTACTGCCAGACACAGTTTCTATTTGCTCACTAGCATGATGTCTATGCACTGTTATCATGAGTTCATTCAGATTCATCAGTGCAGTTCAGTTTCAGCGCTCTGTGAGGAAAGTAGAGAAGGCAGCATAGCTCTGCCCTCTGCTGGCCTCACAGTGACCCTGTTAGCTACCACTGTGCCAAATATTGCCCAACAGTAATGAGCTCACTTTATGTTTTAGTTGCATCCAACATATGACGTCTCAGGTGTGTATGTGAGTAGCAGAATTTGGTGTCATGAAGGATTTAGTTTTCCAGTGGAAATGTACCATAACTATGTTCACATGTAAAGGATTATAAAGGGAAATATGTCACCTACAGTTTTTTACCAGTAAGTTTATGTTTCAAGTAAACGGTGTATTTTTCTAAAGTGCCAAGATTTGCCTTGTGGTAATGTTGTTGTATTGTGACTATAAATATGCAAATTCTGAAATGTATCTTTTGATATGAACCTGTTAGTGCAGCAAAGTATTGTTTACTTACTTATTTTTACCCACAAAAATTTTACTTTTGCCCACAAAAATTTTGCCCACAATAGTTTTCAACTATTGTGAGAAAAAAAAAATTTTCAGGCAACTGTGAATTACAGGTGGTATAGAAAATGCAATTATTATTTAGTAAGCAGAGATTTATAAAGACTATACTGTATATTTTACACCCTGACATACAAGTATTCGACTATATTAAATAAACAAGTGATATTTAAAAGCTAAACCATGTTTTCAGAGTACTTTTTCTAAACCATTCATTTAACGCAACAGCCAGCTGTGAAGAACAGATGCACAAAGACTAATTCTAGTATTAGGATTTTTTTTTTGTATTTATTACAGCAATTAAACTGTAATCTTTTGTAAGTTGTGTTTACGGTTACAACAAAAAGTTACTTTTCATCAAGTTTTAAAATTTATATGACATGCTCATAATTTATGTCGTCCACATTTTAAAACAGGAAAATGTTTTGTGTTCACTTGCAGGAGGAATAGAATTGACACTTGACAATTAGGGGTGAATAACAAGGTGCTCTCAGGTGTATTATTATAGTCTTTCATCACCAAAAATGACAAATATAAGGGATGCTCCTTTGAAAATAGTTGTATAGTATAATGTCCTTTGTGGCTCTGGAGGGAGCTTTCTAAAAATAACTAACTAAATAATAATAATAATAATAACTTTATTTCTATAGCAGCTTTAAAAACAGAGTTTACAAAGTGCTTTGACAGACAAAGCAAAAGCAGGATACTCAGAAGGCAATATAACAGAAAGCCAAACAGTAAGGCCAAACAAGCAAGACAAAAGACACAAAAACACAGTAGAAAGAAGACAGAAGAATGATGGAAGATAGATGGTAAAAGACATAAAAGACAATAAAAAACATTTAAAAATGTAAATCAAGTCTAAAAAAATGATTTTTATGAAGTGATTTAAAAGAAGTCTCTGATTCTGCGAGCCTTATCTCCTCAGGCAGGTCGTTCCAAAGCCAAAGGGCCCTGATGGCAAAAGCACGGTCACCTCTAGATTTAAGGCTCAACTTTGGAATGGCCAGAAGGGCCCCACCTGAGGATCTAAGGCTGCGAACTGGCTCGTATGGGGTCAACATATCTGTTATGTAGCTTGGAGCCAGATCCAGACATGCTCAGTAAAATCTTAAAATCAATTCTGAAACGAACAGGGAGCCAATGGAGAGAAGCCGGGATTGGGGGGATGTTGTCTGTTAAAACCGGTAAGAAGCCGAGCTGCTGCATTCTGAACTAGTAGGAGGCGAGAGATGCCAGAAAGGAGGGAGTTACAGTAGTCAAGTCTAGAGAAAATAACAACATGAATCTTATTTGAAAGACATCTTTTTTGATCTGTGGTTCAAACCTAAAATGTGAATCAAATTTCTTGCAGCGGCCTTCGCATTAACAGACAAAGGACCGAGACCATTCACAATGAGACTGAATACAGAATACATGCATTACAAACTGGGTGTGTAGGGTTTGGAAGACATGGAAAAGTAGGGATTCATAGTTAGGATATTTCAACCTCTGTCTCTCACAAGTCCAAATTTATGAATATGCAATATTAATCAATAGATTACCCATTTAAAAGACAAATTTAAGAACATTCAGGTCTGTATTTTACTGCCCTAAAAATGGTCCATGTGACTGTGGACTGGTTGTGCATGAGATGGTGAGAGAGAAAGAGACAGAATGACAGTTAAGAAACGATCCCTGAACAGAGAGCAACAATCAGTGGGAAGACAGTAGCTAACTGGAGCTCTACAGCTGGATACATTACATGAAGAATTGCATTTGTCCAAACAAAAGACAACTGATTAAAGGTTTTAACTTGTAGCTGGACTGACTCCTTGTCGAGGAAAGCCCCGATTGGATGGGCAGAATCCAAACCTGCAAGATTCACAGCAGCCTCAGAGGACAGTCTGTCGTCTCCAGTGAGACTCTTGGCAGTCTGGGTAGGAGTTGCCATGTTGTTGCTGGTAGTGGTGGAGAGGTTTCACATGAGGCAGGATCGTCTGGGAGAAAAAAGCTCTGGCAGGGTTTTAAACCTGAAATAACAGGGACAATTGTCTCCAGTTCTCTGTACACCTGCTGTGTGACAACACACTGCACCCAGAGAAACTTGATGCAACTCCACAAAGTCTGTCACATCAAAAGTGTGTGTGTGCATATATGTGTGTGTGTGTGTGTGTGTGCATGGTGACAGGTTCTTCACTTGCATCTGCGTCATCGATGATCACAACTCCAGTATCTCAGCGATTTAAAAATACAGACTTACATAAACAAATATATGACAGAAATAGGAGTGAAGGCGGGAGGAGATGAGGATAAAATAAGCCCGTCTGTTAATGAGGTGATTTGTTATGTGTTATTTTTTATTTTTTTCACTGGACTGAATCTGTTGCAGGGACTGAGGATGTCTTTATGACACACAGATTTGACAGGCTCACTCAAAATATGCAAACTAACTCGTGTCTGTTCGTTTTGATCAGAGCAACAGGAAAAAAATTGTCAGCGTTAATGTGTTGTTTTCCATCTGCTGCACGTAGCTGGTAGGAAGGCAAATCATCTCTGAAAGTGAAAGAATGGCTCAACATGTTCAGTGTGCTTATGATGCTCAGGTTTTCTGGGTTGCAAACCAAAGCTGAGGGCAACAGACTGCCCAAGACTGATGAAAAGTGACTGATAAAGCAAAAAACATCAATTACATTATATGAACAAAAGTATGTGGACACCCCTGCCTACATATTTGTATGTACTTTTGTATTTTCTGTGTACTTTGACTTGCACTTCAGTCTTTTCATAGTTTGGGCCACAACATTTATTTAGAGAAGTTTAATTCAGAGAAAGGCTCTCTTTTGCAAGAACACATGTATACTCACAACACATCCATACCTGGAAGCTGCCCAGTACAACCACAGTCTCCCTCAGTAGATCCAGTTAAAGTAAATCTTAATGCTCTATCCCCATGTCCATGTTGAATAAAAGAAGAATTTGGAATGTACGCAGGTATTTTTTGTCATTTTGTGCAGATTATTGTTACCCAGTACCTGCGACAATGTTATTTATGGGTGTGTATGCTAATGATGCCAAATCTTAATTCTACAGTGCACAATAATATTGCAGACGATAGGTTGTTAAAGTCCCTTTCTTGTTTCAACACGACATTGCCTCTAATGCACAAAGCCAGGTTCATAAAGAGATGATTTTCTGTGTTTTTTAAGGAATAATTTGATTGGCCTCCATCACCCAACATCATTATTGTCATCCTAATTAATGCTCTTGTGGCTGAATGGGAACAAATCCCTGCAGCCAGGTGCCAAAATCTTGTGGAAAACTCTCCCAGAACAGTTGAAGCTTATAGCTGCAAATAAAAGTCAAGTCTTCTCTCTTTTAAAGAGTTTCATTGTTGAGTTTTTCCTTATCCAATATGAAGAGTCTAATGACAGAGGGTGCCGTATGTTGCACAGATATGTTGCACAGATTGTGAAGCCATTTGAAGCAAATGTGCGATGTGTGATTTGATGGTGAAACCGACTTGCCACATATGGATGTGATGTCTTTTTCTCCCCATTTTAGTGTCTACTTGTGATCATTCAGCACACAGATTGCTGTCTCACAGTTTAGCTTTCTCTTGTTTTTAAAACTAAAGCTAAACGAGATTTCAGATTTCAATTTTCAAATTTTGCCTAAACCAGACTAAAAAGCGAAAACCGATGAGGCTCTACAATACTGAAATATGAGCCTGCATTGATTTCTCACACACTAGAAACAATCAAAGCGGACATAACCACCAAGATTTTAAGGCCTTTTAAAAATCTAGCTGGGTGTATATTTAAATTGGTTGCAAATATGAACTTTACACACAGAAGATTCTCCTCTGACACTGCAACTAAATATCAAATGATTCATTATCTCATTAACAAAGTCTTGTCAGACCTTTACTGTCCCAAATGACACCCACATTTTGTCTGATTCATGCACTTTTACACAACCTCACCGTTTACCACCATTTAATAGCTTGGATATAAAGAATGTGGAAAACTAGCCTACATTCGGATTTCGGTTACTTGACAAACTGTGCCTGCGGGTGCACACTGTTGCTCAGAATGTTTTACCGCGCAGTTATTCGGCTAAAATAAAAGCTGTGTTTCATGTTTATTTGTATAGCTCTGTATTAAATGAAAATGCCTTCCTGAGACAACCAAAGCTATCTGAGAAGGAGAGGGAAAAAACAACCTTTAAAGGTTCTATATGTAGAATTGTGAAGCAATTTACATGTATTAATTGTTTTTTATTGACAATTGAACGGGTAGTAATGTAACATAAAAAATGAGACCCTCGCCGACTTTCTCGGTCGGACACTCCCGAGTCCCTTGCCTCTCTCCCGCTAACGTAAACAAACAACACAACACAACAAAAACGGTGTTATCCAACTAGAAACACACTGCAGATATTAGCTCTCCAGCTAATGAAACAGCTAGCTGCCTCCATCAACCTCCACACATTTTACAACAAAACCCCCCACCGCAATGACAAGTCGCCCCCTCCTGACCACACACAGCTAAAACAACATTACTTCCTCAACAAAGGAGCAGAAAACAATCTCCAGAGTGATAGCAGAACATAGCTTACCCCTTTTGTTTTTCCTGTTGATAGTCCAAAGGTCATAATAAGTGCACATTTCACAACAAAACTGCAGCGTATTGCTCCCCAGTCCACAGCTCGACCACAGCTCGTTGCTCCCCGACCACAGCTCGTTGCTGCCCGGCGACTGTGCGTTGCTGCCCGGCCACAGCTCACTGAGCCTACCAGTGTTTAATAAACACGGTTGGTAAAAAAAAAGTTGTCGGTTTGCAGGTCGGGTCAGGTTCAGGTGGTTGATTAATGCATATTTGTGCGAGTTGGGCGGTGTGGATTGACTCTCACCAGCCAGCGGCCACAGCGTGGCAAGACACAATGTTAGAGATCTTTTATGTAATTATGAGAAGTGTAAGCGAGGAAAAAGACATCACCTGCAATAGTCTCACGCAGCGAGCATGCAAGCGCGAGCACCAGGATGTTGACTACAGCTCATTTTAATGGCCACAGGTGTCACTAATGAGAAGGAATTTCTGATTTCTACATACAGAACCTTTAACATGAGGAAATTTGGAGAAACTTTGAGAAAGTTCATTCAAAGACGGAGTGATCAGTGTGCCAAAACACTCAGTTTGGGCCGAGTCTCCAAGGCCAGCTTCTGGAGTTTTCTCTCCTCTCAACCTTAATGTACCGTGGGCAGAAACACACACTCAGCTCTGTGTGTGAGTGTGTTTGTGTTTGTGTGTGTGTGAGTTGGGGTTAATGGACGGAGTCAGCAACACATTTATTTTTATAGGATCAGGACAGACAGTTTGAACATGCTGTGTTTACACCAGTTCAAATGCCAGTGTGCCTGTGATTCACTTTGACACAGCAGGCTAGTGAGAGGATATAAGGGAGGGGATCTGGGAGTGGAGATGTACGTGTGTGTATGTTGTTACATACATATATGCATGTTTTTTTACTTTATTTTGGGTAGATTTACTGCAGTATTCACACAGAATAAATTCTGATTAGAGACGTATGTGTGTTAAATAAGCCTCTAATCAGAATTTATTCAAAACACACACACAGGTACGCACAAACACACTGAATGTGTCTACAGTGTCAATCTGGATACTTGATAAATAGTGTGGAAGGGGCACGAAGAACCTCCCACATCCAGCAGGTTGATCACTACACACACACACACACACACACACACACACACACACACACACACACACACACACACACACTACTCCCACAGCCTCCATGAAGATGGAGTGTGGTTGGTGAGCTGGCTGCCTCCACCATTTACCCTGGGGCCAAGAACAGTGTGAATACATCACACAGACACACAAACACACACTCAACCTTATCTGTCCCACGGCCCCCCATGGAGGCTACTAATGCCTGCTTGGTGAGCTGTCTGCCTCCCCCAATCACTACACTAAAGCCAAGAAACTATGATTCCAGACGCATAACTTATGCCCCGAGCTGCGCTCACAGCTTGGACTTGCAGATGACCTTCCATGGACCAGCTTTCGGTGAGTGTGTGTTCACTTGGGAGCAGATGATGTGCATCATGGTGGGATTGGCCTTGACCCGTGTCATGGAGGGAGGACTAAGTAGTGAGTAAGGCCAGCCCACCCCACCCCTGACATGGTTTATTTCGCAGTGCAGCCAATGTACAATTAGACCAAAAACTGTGACTTATTCAGTAAGACAGGCACATAGTGTCCTTCCAGCGTTAGTGGCACGCACTATGTGAGTTGACAGCATCTTCAAACACAGCTTCTGTGCAAGGAAAAGCCATATTACCCTTTGTCTATTTGAACATTGCTTTAAAGGATAGGTTCACTTTTTTTGTTGTTGTCTTAAAACGACAGTCAGGTGCCCAAATTAACATTGAAACAGGTTTTGCTCGCTGAAATCTTTCCTCCTCCTAATACTGACCATTAGAAGATCCCCTCCAAACACGTGACACAGTCCATAGTACTTGTTTTGAAAAAAAATGTATTTAAAGGTTTATCTGGACATAATATGAGGCTTCAGACATCTGAGTTTATCAAATTAAGTGGATATCCTCCAAAGTTACAGTCTTTTTAATAAAATAATTCCATCTTTGTGACTCCAAGGACAATGTTTTTCTGTTGAGCTGCAGTGGAAGGATTATAACAAAAAGAGGCAATTTGACACTAAAAAGACTTATATGAGTGATATGAATGGCTGAAGCCTCATATTATCTTTGAATAAACTTTTAAATACATTTTTGCACAGAACGGACTGTGGATTTTGTCCCTCATCACTTATATTGTAAGTACATTATGAATGGATGTGTTAATGCCCACTATGAACAGGAGGAATGATTACAGCAAGAAAAATGCGCCAATGTTCATTTGGGCTCCTGACTATTGTTTCTGGAAATGGAAAAGGAGGATTGGTTTATGCGCGTAAAATGTACCTACAGTAGAAACAGCAGATATTTTGCTGCACAGTTTCCACCATCAGTAAATGTTTATGTGTCACACTGCCTGTACAGGTGTGTCTGTTTAGCTCCCAACACCTGACACGTGGTGTGTGGGCTTAAAACAGCCCAAACAAAAGCTGTAAAAATGCTAACTGGATGTAGCCTACAGTATGTGTTGTTCCAAGGGAATTTGTCACCGGTATGTCATCTCTCCCCCCTGCAACAAATGTAAGCAGTCCATATGTTGCGTTAGATCACTTCGCTCCACCGCTGGGTCTCCCTTTCATGGTCATCTGTTGTTCTGAATTGTAGGCGGCTCTCGGCTTCTTTCCAAGCTGGCCTACACTAAATGAGACAAATGACTTTGGTTTTAATGCCAAATGAGTTTTCCCACCTCCTGTCCTCTCATCCAACCCCCCTGTGAGCGCACGTGCTAGGGTGGAATCCACACAAATACAAACACTCTTAATAAACAGTCATGCGTATATTGTTACTTTCCCCCCAGAAACTGGCATCAAAAGGCTTCATTCCACCTCCATCCTTCATTATCAATCAACCCACACTGTGCTTTGTCCTTAAGGATTAATAGAGGCGTTATTTTAACAGACTACTAAACTATAACTAAATGAAGAGTACACTTCTTTAAAGACTACTTTCCTCATAACATACATTAAACCTTTCTGAAAACAATACAGATGGCTTTAATTACCACTGCTCAATAAGTAATAATCTTACCTTTGACAGACAGTGATGCATTACATTTTTAGGTAACGCAACAGTGAGGCAGTGACAAAAGCCGCCCTGCCACTGCCTTTCTTGTCGCTTCCTCCGGTGACTCTTTCCCCCTCCTCCCGGGCTGACGTAGAGAGGATCCTTCGCTGCCCACTATCGTGGGCGAGGAACCGGCCGCGGGTATAAACGGCTTCCCGGGACTCCTGCACGTCACTCCCTGAAGCCGCAGCGACTCGTTCACCAGAGCTGAACATCAGCAGAGATAGCAGCAAGCAGGCACTTCCTCGCCGCGCAGGCTAACTCGCTTTCGGCTTTGGTTCGAGATGCAGACCCGTTGGACCATGAGGGCCTCCAGCGCCCACAACTTTAAGAGTGAGTTTCTCTACTTTGTGCACCTGCAGAGTGTTTGTTTTGCAAACGCATGTCTATGATTTATTGGGCTTTAAACTTTAAAATCACAGTATTATTCCGATTTAACTCTGGGTATCAGCAGCCTTGTATTTTTGTGGAAGACTGCTGAATTTATATGTTTTATGGTGCTTTTACGCACAGTCATTTTGCGTTTATTTTAAATTGTTTACCAAAATTTACACATTGATCAACATCACTTGAAATCTAAATTGTATTTCTCAGTTATGGATGTTCGACATTTAGAAGAATGTAGCCAATAGAGGAGGCCAGAGGTGCGGACTATGGGGGTATTTTGTGCGTAAATGTGCTCTGTCAACTAAAAGCTCAAGAGCATATCTATAATCGTCACTTTATTTGGGAATTCGTGTGATCAAAGTTATTTGTTTTGACTCTCCTGCAAAGTTTACCGAAATCAAATCTCTAAATATCTCCTTTACGCATGGACAGATGTTGGCATTATTTATGTGCGCATGAAACGGAACTTATTTTTCATCTCACGTCGACTTTGGGGTAAATAAAACCTAGATTCTAGAAAGGTGTCTTATTCCACTTAAACGCCCTAACTCCGGTTCTCCCTCAGCGTCCAGCTCAGCTAATAGTCGAACTTGTTAAGAGGTCAAGAGGTGAGCCGCTGGAAAATCTTGCGCGCAGCAGATGAATGGGAACCTCATTAATATTTCATGCATGTACTTTTCCCGTGGGGGCACTTTTTGTGCGCCGTTATCCGAGCTGTGACAAGAAGCTGTAGAATTATTGATAAGAACCGAAACTGATCCGGGTCCCGTTACTGGTTTTACGCGTGCCTACTGCGTTGCAAACCTCTCAATGGAAACATCCTTTTGGTGTAGATAGCTTGAGAACTAGGAAACCAGGTTAATGTAATGCAGTGAGGCACGTGTGGTTCACGTTTTCTGTCTCTTACACATCTGTATTGTAGATGTGTGTTGTTTTTTTATATTCTGCACTGCTGACATCAGAGTTATGTAACTTTGCAACAACAGCCATGGACACCTGTGTAAAGTGATCAGGTGGATATGAATGGGTGAATAATTTCTGTAATGTAATCCAGTGAATTATATATGAGCCCCAAAGTTCTGGGAGCCATCAACAAGCCACGGATGAGAGCACATCAGTGCCAAAAAGAATCACTGACAACAGCAACAGGCTTGACAGACAGACAGAATAAAAAGCTGCCGCCAAAAGCTGAAATCAAACTCCCTTTCTTTGTCTGTAACTCTTTGACACACATAATGTGAACGTTTTCCAAACCAGGATTAACGGCTGCAACAATGGCCCTTTGCTGCTGATCTGACCATAAATTATGGTCTTTTTCTTCTCAGGAAAAATAATCACCTGTTTTTGTCCCTCTCTCTCTGTCTCAGGTGGACTGTCCCTGTGGCTGATTCTGTGGCTGGTGGTGGTGAAGCCGGGCGGGGTGACTGCATGCCCCAGGCTGTGTGTGTGCTACCCTACGCCCATGACGGTCAGCTGCCAATCCCAGAACCTCACCATAGTGCCGGCTGGTGTGCCCTATGACTCACAACGTGTTTTCTTGCAGAACAACCGCATTACAGAGCTTCGTGCGGACTCTTTTGGCTTCGAGACACAGGTGAGAACAGCACTTAGTGTATATACATGTGTGTGTGTGTTGCACTGTTGAATTTCCTGGCAGTATTTTGAGATATTCTAAAAACTCTTAAATGTCTCCTCTCCCATCCCATTTCCCTTCTCTTCATTCTGTGCAGGTGCTTTGGCTGTATGGCAACAACATCACATGGATTGAGGCCGGGGCCTTCAGTAACCTCAGGGTGCTGGAGGAGCTGGATCTGGGCGATAACCCCGCGCTGCGTCACCTAGAAGGTGGAGCCTTCAGGGGCTTGGAGAAGCTGCAGAGCCTGCACATGCACCGCTGCAAGCTGGCCACTCTCCCCCATGACCTCTTCCACAAGCTGTACAGCCTGCAGTTTCTCTACCTGCAGGTAAAGGCAGCATCCATACACAAAAAAACATATGAGCACAGATACATATTGGATAGTCATGCATGATGATAAATGATGCTTGCAGAATCGGTTTATGGACACATCACTTTACAGTTGCCCACAGTCGTAGTTTAACTGAGATGCACACAGTCACAAAAATGCAGACTGAAAATACATTTAAGTAAATATTAAAACACGCCACAATTAGCACTTCTCAGTAGTGGCAAAACAAAAAGAAAAATTCAGTTATCATGTTACTAATGAACAACAGATTGAATACAGTGAAGAAATTACACAGTATAATTAGTGAGTGGCCGCCAACTTCTCCATGCACATATAAATGAGTGTATAACACACAAAAGGGAGCATGTGCCTACACGTTTCCTCTCAACAGTAGAGAGACAAACCAGATGAAATTTCAAACTGAGATCTAGGAACAAGCTAGAGGCCAAAATTGATTTTTTTAAAAAAGACATGATCTCCTCTTTAAGTAGACCAAAAGACAAATGACAAAAATGTATTAAACCAAAACAACAAAATACATCACAGAGGAAAATCTCTCAAAATGTCTTCTTTTTGAAGGTGTTTGTGAGCAATTGTGTTTTCAAGACCTTAAACAATACTGTATACTTAACCTTTTAGCCACAATTTCTTGCAATGCTTAGCACTATATTCTGGATTGATGTTCTACATTTCAGGCAGCTACTAGCTTCAATTCAATTCAGTGCACTCTGTAAAATTAGCTTTCAAGACGCCGCCTGTATTTGTCATCAGCGTTTTGGCAGAGTGATATCTCAGCTGCTGGAGTGTCCTTCAGTCCACCGACTTGAGCTTGCTTCCAATCAGAAAATAAGTCCCTGCCAAGAAAATGAAAAAAAAAAATCCCTCCCACATTCAGTGTGGTTCCAGTTGGTAGAGATCGCTCCTGACCACTGTAATGTTATTACTCATGAGGATCTTCCTCAAGTGCACATGTATGGTAACGTCAGAGGCAGTGAGGGATTTTTTTCCCCTCCTATGAGTGATTTAGATGTTTGACTTCATTTCAATGATTCTTAAAACAGGAATTATATCACACACACAGCCATTATGCCTATCAGAAATAATTGTTCAATGAATAAACATACTTTGTTGTAGCTGACAGTACGTATTGATATCTATAGTCAAACAAAAACAGCTAAATATGCAAAAGTGCTATTTTATTATTTTGCTTTATTAGCCACAGCTTCTAATGAATTCTAACCTCTGAAGAATCTGAGATCTAAATTAAAATATTTAAGTAAAACTTAAATATTTTTTTTATTGAGGGCAATTTTTACCATCAACGGCTAATCCCAATTTGCTTAATTTTCACATGTGCTTAAATCTTCTATTCTGTTTTTGCTTCAGGAGAATCAGCTCCACTTTCTCCAGGATGACCTGTTCTCAGATCTGGTCAACCTCACCCATCTCTTCCTGCATGGAAACCGCATCCGTGCCCTCTCTGAGAATGTCTTCAGAGGCCTGGTCAACCTGGACCGCCTCCTTCTCCATGACAACCGCATCAGGCAGGTCAACCGTCGGGCTTTCCGTGACCTGGGCCGCCTGACCATTCTTTACCTGTTCAACAACTCCCTGGCCGAGCTGCCAGGCCAGGCCATGAAAGACACCCAGGGCATCCAGTTCCTCCGCCTCAATGGTAACCCCTGGTCCTGCGGCTGCGAGGCCCGTCCCCTCTGGGAGTGGTTCCGCAAGGCCCGCATCTCCTCCTCTGAGCTCATGTGTACCTCACCATCCCAACGTCGTGGCCAAGACCTCCGATTCCTCCGGGAGCTGGACTTCGCCCTCTGCCCTCTGCCCGACCCCGGCTCCCTGGCTGGAAGCACCACGACCACCTTCAGCACCAAGACCCGCTGGTGGTTCTCCAAGCACAAGCCTGCCTCCTCATCCAAGGCCTCGTACCAGAAGAGCACAGAGACGGTGAAGGCGTTCCCCTTCTCCGCGGTCAAGCCTCAGTACCTCCCCAAAACCCCCTCCGAAACCTTTTCCTCCAAGTACGAACTGTCAGAGGATGAGGTGGCGCTCCCTAAGCTCGACCAAGAAGAAT
This sequence comes from Scomberomorus guttatus, assembly GCA_038419695.1. Classification (NCBI taxonomy): domain Eukaryota; kingdom Metazoa; phylum Chordata; class Actinopteri; order Scombriformes; family Scombridae; genus Scomberomorus; species Scomberomorus guttatus. The sequence goes on along the minus strand of CM076452.1, from coordinate 15,918,910 downwards.
ACTGGGCCAACTACGGCAATGAAGACTCCTCCATCCGCTGCATCGATCTGGAGTGCCCCCCAGGTTACGACAATCCAGCCTTCCCATCCTCATCCTCCTCCTTACCCACGAGTCCCTCCCTCCTCCTCCACCTCCTCTCCCTCTCCATAGTAACATTCTCCCTCCATTTCCTGTTTGGTTGAACTCTTCTCTCCTCCACACTCCTTTTTCTCCTCTGATTTCTCCCCCTGCTCTTTCCAACTCTAACAAAAACCTGCATCTTGATTCCTTTCAGTTACCTCCTTGAGGTGCAGGGGGCGCTACACTGACACAGGAGACAGGCAAGGCAGCAGGCAGCTGTTTTAAAGAGAAAGACCAGCTGAGTTGATGTAGAACAGAACAGGATTTCATTGTTGAAGTAGCTGCTGCTCACTAGTACGGGCTTTTATAAAAGCAGGGATGAGACAGACCCTGTTGGTGACAGTACAAAGGCAGAAACCTACTACAACATTATGACATGATAGAGACACAACTCACAGTAAGCTGGTGGGGTCTTAATGTTTTTTAATATAACAGCTGTTGCGCGGCAGCAAACAACGCAGGCGTTGTGACTCATTCTCTACAGCTATTTTCTATATCAGCTAACACTGCTAACATTTTCCCTCATGAATTTATTTCTTTCATGAATAAAATGGTGATTAATGATGTTATGTGGCACTAGGAGAAAGTGGTGGATTAGCACAGAAGACATCTTCTGAGAAAATTAAAAAAAAAAAAAATTATAGGGAGAAGTGAAAAGATAATCAATACAGTGAGAGTAGTGTGAGCTTTAGATATTCATCTGAAGACTGAGAGGGATGGAAAGGATTATTAGATCTGCAGCCAAGAGCGACTCTCCTCTCTCCTTCAGATACAAACTCTTGCATGATCCCCAAGAGATGCCAGCAAACCACCGCCACCGCCACCCACACTTATACATACAACACACATCGCTGTACTTAAACCCATCGCACTCTGCTCTGTGTTCTAATCTAGCTGGATTTTTACTTTTCATTTTTATTACCATTTAGTAAAGTTTATGGTGATAGAACAGAGAGCTGGGTTGGACATGAAAAGCGGAGAAATGAAATGTGGAAACTCCGTTTCACCCCTCGTGTTTTTCAGTCTTGTCTTTTCCTTTCAGACAATCTGAAAACTTCTAGATTTTCTAGACGGATTGGAAACTAAGAAAAACTGATGAGATTAAACGTATCAGAGATCACTTTCAGCATAAGCAGAGAAATATGCTCCTGATTCTGATTTTGTGTTTGTGTGTGTGATTGGAATTGGACTGTTGTAGACTAAAAAAAACAAAGTCCCAAAGAGACCAGTTTGATTAAGTCTCTCATTAGACTGAGTGCCTGTGTGTATGTGCCTGTTTAACCCTTAACAATATGTCCTCTGTCTGTCTGTCTGTCCTACAGCCCTTTGTGTTTTTTGAAGCCTCAGGTCTCAGTCTTAACGGCTCCTGTTACATTATACTATGACCTGCTGTTGGTCTGCATTGGCTTATGTATTGTGTGTGTATTTCACTTTTATTTGGATTGAAAGTTTTAAAAAATCCCTTTTGCACCAACAAACCCACACATCACTTGGACCCAAAACAGCATGTGGATGTAAATAGGTGAATCACTTTTCTACTATTTTCTGAAGAAAAAGGAAAATCTGTTTGTGATATATCTGTATTTTATGGTCCTATAGAGATCATAAAAAGACCATGATCATGTACTTTATTAGTGTACGTTTCTGACTTCAGTGTGTGTTTTTTGGTAGAAGGGATGGGTATTTACTGTACAATCTGTTCAACACAATGCCAATCCAACCTGATTGTGATCAGCATTATTTATTGAGGCCATATGTCCCTTGTCAATCCCACATGTTAAATCCAACCAACCAACCATGACTGTGAGTTTCTGCATAGGACGAGATACTGTGACACTGTTAGATGCTGTATTTTTCAATGGAAATCTGGTAGGAAAGTGTTTTTGTTTTATTAAAAAATAAAGAAACTGTCAAACATAAGCGAGTAGGAGTTTCTCTGTTGTTTGGCTGTTTCATTCGTTCTCTAAGGATCCCACAGAGGAATACAATAAAATGCCTGAAGTTAATGAGCTGACACATAAGCACAAACATAATGTATACAGATAAGAAGTATTTAATTGATTCTGAAGAGAACTTTTGCACAGCCATTATTTTAAACTTCCACAATGAAAGAACATTAAAATGAGAAAATCACATGCATGAATTTTGTTATTGTAATACCATCTGAGATGCAAGAGGTCTGTAGGTTTGACATCTGATTAACTGACTGAACATCCAATTAAGAGCAGGACAGTCAGGAAAGACATACGTCATAGTCCTCCTTTTAAACCCCTTAGAATAAGGAGGCGGTGTTGATGTGTGTCTGAGTGCGCACACCAGTGTGTGAAGTGCAAGCTTGCGAGTGTGTTTGGTGAAGGTCACCAGCAGTGGTGGAAGAAGTATTCAGATCCTGTACCAATACAGCAAAGTAAAAATATTCCATTAAAAGTAAAAGTCCTGCATGAAAATCCTATTTAAGTAAAAGTACATAAGTATTATGAGCTTGATGTAGTTAAAGTATTGCAGTAAATGTACATAAGTATTATGAGCTTGATGTAGTTAAAGTATTGCAGTAAATGTACATAAGTATTATGAGCTTGATGTAGTTAAAGTATTGCAGTAAAAGTACATAAGTATTATGAGCTTGATGTAGTTAAAGTATTGCAGTAAAAGTACATAAGTATTATGAGCTTGATGTAGTTAAAGTATTGCAGTAAAAGTACATAAGTATTATCAGCTTGATGTAGTTAAAGTATTGCAGTAAAAGTACATAAGTATTATGAGCTTGATGTAGTTAAAGTATTGCAGTAAAAGTAGTGGTTTGGTCCCTCTGACTGATATATTATTATTATTTAACATCATTAGATTATTAATACTGAAGCATCAGTGTGGAAACAGCATGTTACTGTTGTAGCTGCTGGAGGTGGAGCTCAAAGGGTCACCAGATAAATCTGAGGGGTCGTGAGATGATTAATGGGAGAGGAAAGAAGAAAAAACAAAGTTCTGATACACAAATCTGTTTTCAGTTTTTGGACTTTTTCTCTAATCTTTGATTTTAGCTGAAATATTGGATCATTTCACACATCAACAATGTGTTGTATTTTAAAAGCTTGTTATATTATCCATTGTGTCAAATCTTCATCTGAAAAGTAACTAAAGCTGTCAAATAAATGTAGTGGAGTAAAAGTTTAAAGTAGCATAAAATGGAAATACTGGAGTATGAGTCCCTCAAGATTGTACTGAAGTACAATACAAGGTAAATATATTTAATTACTTTCCACCAGTCTCAACGGTGTTCACACCTCACATCAATCACTTTTCTCACCATGTGTAGAAGGAAGCTATTTTGGGCCATTTTGGGTGAATGAGCTGTGTGTGTGTGTGTGTGTGTGTGTGTGTGTCTGTGTGTGTGTGTGTGTTGGGGGGGGGGGGGGGGGGGGGCTTGAGAGGCTGAGAGGTATGATTCAGGGAAGGGGCAGAGTGGGAACCTGCCAGGATGAAAATGTGACTTGTGATTTATCCCGGAATCAGCACACCCCCACAACAGATTAATGATGATGATGATGATGTACACACTCATGCATGTGTTTGCGGGTACGAGGACACACATACATACACTTTCATGTGCAAATACACACACATACACACACAGAAATTGTAACGTTCATTGAAGTTTGCTTAAGGAGGCTGTAACCACCTCGAGTCTAATTTGTTTAGTCCTCCATCTCACACATTATTCATCACTTTCACACCTTACTTTGCTCTCACCTTTCCTTCCTCCTCTTTTGTTTTTCTCCCCTCTGTGAGCATTGAAGTCATAGTTTGGATAAATCATCAAACCCACATACATTCTTGTCCTTAACGTTGACCTTCTGTCAGAACTTTTAATTTCTGTTGCTTTGTCATATTTCACATTTTGATCACCTAATAGTTCTGCATTAAGATAAAATTCTGCAGGTTTAGAATATAAATTTAGCTATTGTTATCGTTATTGTCCTGTGATTTGATGGAGAAACAACAGGGTTCAAAAATCTTTGTGGTCTCTCGATGTAGCAGCAAGTGTCACTTTTTCTAAGAAAAACGATCATTGTCCAGAGTAAAACATGTTTTTAAAGGTCAAACTTACCAGTATACAGCATGAACAGTGTAGAATTAGTGTTATAATTAAAGTATTGTTGTGTAAAAGTCTATTTCTGGCTTCGGCACAGAGAGTTCTTGCTGCCAAGCCCTCCAGGAGTGCTGGCTTGGAGAGATATAACAGTCTCTCTCATGTGTCTGTGCTGGTTTTCACCTGCACAACATCCATAAGCACAAAGTTGTAATTTGTAAATCTTACATTTATGGGTCCATTTTGTTGTTTGGAGGTCCATATTTCTGCAGATATCAAGGTGCACAAATGAAGTGATTTTCAGTCATGTCCATATTTTGTAGATGTTGCCACTACAAACATTTGCAGCTATCAAAGAAATCAAATCATCAAATCATCAAAAAGAGTCAGCAGTAAACATTAAAATCCCCCTCCACCCAAAAATGTGTTTTTCTTCTTGTTACTTCACTTGGATGTTTGAGCGTCACTGTGCAGAATGATGTACGTGCAGAGTTTTACACTAGAAAGCTGTTTTCACATTCATCTCAACTTACGAGTGTGATTTGTGACATAATGACTAGTACTGAACCAATCTTGGTTCAGTATTCAGCTTATACAAAAGCGATGTGGGAAGTTGAAACCTCCGGTGCACATACACTGAGAAGTGTCCAGCAGTTAAACTTTTGAAATAAAAAATATTCATAAATTCGGAGGGAATTTTGTGGAAAAACCACATCAGACACAAATTATTATTCAAATAAGAGTATTTTTATATATATTTAAATATGTCTGGAGGGTATATTTAAGGGTTTAATGTTGGAAGAGCAATGTCCGACCCTCATGGAGACAGAAGAGGCGAGAAGATACCAAATCTCCATCAAGAGACAAGAATGCAACACTGCCAAGTGAGTGCTTTTCTCAAGTAAAATTACTTGCTATCTTAGTCCCCAACATGCTACTGCTACTATTCACAGTTATCTCTCTCTTTTCACCCCGAAATGCTGACTGGAAGAAGTTAACACCTGGTGCTTGGCAACCTGGAAAATGTGGAAAAACGTCAACACTAAAAAAAAAAAAAACATGAAGCGGCTGACGCTGGTTGGGGAAGGCAATCAGAGGCTGGATTTTTCCTTTGATGTGAGGGTTTCAAATCAAGAGCATGACTTCAAAAAGACAGTTGATGTTCAGTGGGTTTAGACCTTTCATGGACATTGTTATAGAGGAGAAGGCAACACACACACCACTTGTTTAGTCTCTCCTGTGGTGCAGGAAATCTGTTCCTCTGAAGATCCAATTCCAAAGAAAAAAAGTCAGTTTCCACACACACTTATCACAGCTGCATTGATTTATTAAAAAGTCTCGGTCACAAGGATCTTTCTGAAGACATATCATTAGACAAGACATACATTGATATGTCTTCAGAAAGGTCCCAGTGCAGAGGTGATAAGTGTGTGTGGGCATTGATTGATTTTTCTTTGACATAAATTTAATATTTCACATGACTATAACTTATGGCAATGGAAAACAACATATTTTTAAAACAGATCTGGAAGCAGGTTTTAAGCTCATGTAAAAACACTTTTACCTTGAGTCCTAATTTCATGTCATTTTGCAGAGTGGATGACTGTGAGCATCCCCTCACAGCTTTTCTGGCCAGAGTTCATGTACATCAAAAATATGAATCGTGACCAGTGTGATTACCTTTCCCATATTTCTAAGCTCCTGTTTCGTGGCAGAACTGTAGGCGTTTGCCCTTTTATGCCTGAAAGCAGCTGCCTGGGTGGTCATGGGACATTGTCATTTACAGTTTTTACAGTGCAGGAACACAACTATAGGCCATTAGCACAGAAGACTTCTCTGAAGTCGACTTTGATGATGTGCACTAATCATACACTGTGCCCACTCACTGTCCCCCAACTCTCTATCCTATTTTACTTGCCTCTGCCTTTCTTCATCTCTTTTGTGTGTTTGCCTGCCTTTCATGCTGTCACTCAGTCTTTGTCTGAACCCCTATCACACCAGCACTTCTCTCTCTCTCTCTTTGTCACACAGTCTCCCTTACATGGTTATGCTTTTCTTGGCCAAGCCCGTGTGTTGGCTCTCATGAGTTGGCGGGTTCGTTTGCGTGTCATTGGCGTGTTCGCTGACGTTCACTCTCACACACGTCTTATTTGCAGAGGATGAACTGAGGCTCACACCCTGACGTCAGAGGGCCCGGGAAGGAAATGAAGAAGCTGAGAGAGACTTTCAGAAAGAAAGAAGAAATAGATTGATTCACTTTTTCTGCATGCTGAGTTTACGAGAAAAAGAAAAGAATAGAACATAATAGGTTTATAACTAATAACAATGCAGCACAGCATTCAATGTGACAACTGACCTATCACATCCATAATTAATGAATATCATTTGCAGCACTGTTGCACTGACCAGCTCTCATTGTCCAGCACGTGGAAACATGAGCTTCGAATGCGGTGAACCTCTGCTTCTGTAAACCCACCAAACAGAAGAGGAAGGGAAAAACAGCGAGGAGGAAAAACAGAGAGATGAGGAGATCCTCGGTCTATTCACCCGCTGAGCAATAACAAGCCCGTCACTTGTTTGTGTGTGTCACTGCAATGGATAAAATGCAAGAAGGGCAACGGCGGGAAACCTGCAAAACCTGTAAAATGCCAGAAAGAAGGACTTCAGGGACTAAGAAAATAAGCTTTGTTTAAATCCTGCAGAGCATTAGAGCTGCAACAATTAGTTGATTAATCAATTAGTCGACAGAAAATAAATCGTCAACTTTTGCTGGTTGCAGCTTCTTGAATGTGAGGATTTGAAGCTTTTTCTGTGTCATACATGATAATAAACTGAATATCTTTATATTTGGGCTGTTGATGATAAAACAAAACATCTGAGAACGTTACCATGAGCTCTAAGAAACTATAATAAGCATTTTTCACTATTTTCTGACATTTTATAGACAAAACGATTAATTGAGAAAATAATGGAAAGATGAATCGATAATGAGAATAATCGTTAGTTGCAGCCCTACAGAGCATACAGTTTTTATCTCTTTATTTCATGCAACTGCTTTGAAATGGTTTTCTTAAGCACGGAGGTTCATGTACTTTTTCAAGTGCACTGTGAACACTAAGACAATAATGACAATGCTCATAATGACAATGCTAACATGATGATGTTTAGCAGTAAGTGTTAGCATGTTTGGAGGCTAACATTTCATAATGACACTTAACACAAAGTGAAGTTATTACAATTCATCCTGTGAGGAACATGAATGTCTGTGCAAGATTCTGTTCCAATCCATCCGGTAAATGTCGAGATATTTCAGTGGATACGTAAAACTTTGACCAGCTGGTGTCATTAGATGAAAAATCAGGGATCACCAAAGTCAGTAGGACTCTTCACCTAATTTCATGGAAATCCATCTAATAGTAATGGAGATATTTCAGTCAGTGGACTGAAGTGGTGGACCAGCAGCCCAACATTGCCATCCCTAGAGCCCCAGTGTGGCTAAAAATAAGAAAAAATGCTTTCATCCACAACAAACTGATTATAAAAATGTAATATACTATATGGCAGCTTTCACAATGAAGTTTCAAAGCACTTTACAGATTTACTACAGACCCACTGAAAAAGAAAGAAGCACAAGAGGAATCAAACAATAAGACTGTCAGCACTTTTTCAGCTGAAGAAGCAAACGATTAGATGCTGTAGCTCATACCTGAAAAAAATACATAAAAAGACCAGAATTTATGAAAGAAACCTGTGTCTTTTGTTGTTGCTCCTCTGCTTGCTTGTGTATGTAGACAGTAATATCTGCGTGCATGCATGAGTGTTTGTGAGCACGGATGCTGCACTGATAGTACTACACATTTCTAGAGTGTGGAGGCAGCCGGGAGCTCTGTGCATCCGGTCTTGAGTCAGCCCAAAGTAAAAGAGGAGAGCGGGGTGAAGACGGGGCACATCTGTCTGACGGGCTGTCAGCCTCTCTGAAGGTTTACGCACAGAGCTAAAAATACACCAACAGACTGCAAAGACAGATTGGGATCCAAAGAAACAGTAGAGATTTGATGTATCTTTGTGTCTGGTGTAGTTCAGGAACTCACTGAATGAAAAGACTGAATCATACGGCAAAGACAGCGGGAGTAAGTAACTGATGGCGTGGCCAAGATGAAGTGTGGGTCTTGAGTTTGTTGTCAACTAGAAAACAAAAGAACAGAGATTAGATGAGCGCTTGTGAGTCAGTCACACCGCCTCGTTCTTGGAGGTTGTATAGCCCTTGTTTGTTGGCACAGATGCAAATGGTGACGTCCTCAGACAATTTGTTTGAGGGCCCAAAAATGTGACTGCCACATCCACTGTGAAAGACACGGGGATCCGGTGCTGCTATTCCGGTAACACCATATTTGCTCTTGAATTTGGAGTACTCAAATACACCCGTCTGTTGCTTGGCAAGATTTTCTCTTAGTGTCTTTGTTTGTTTTAGATGATGTCTTTCAGCCGTCCACCACAAGCCTACATTTGGGGATTATAGAGACAATTAGAAAATGTGGGAACACAACCCTTGGGACCTGCATTCATCTGTCCTATTCTTTACACAGGACATTACACAGATCGTTGGTTGGAATTGCCAGAAGGGGAGATTGATCTATTAGTGTGTCTAGGTTTTAGCAGGATGAGATGACGCAGATATGAGACCAAAGACCTGGCTTTCATGATTCTGCCAGAGGTCTCAACACGCCATCTCTGGATGAAAAGTAGTTTCTAACCTGTGAAAACTTGTTTGAAATGTGCATTACATTACACGCAGCATATTATATAATTAACAAATCAATTGTGACACCATTGCTGCAAACAAAAGAAAAAACATTAAAAAGTCAAGATGACTTTCAGTGAAAGACTTTCTGGTGATTTGCCAACTCAGGACCAAATAAGATTTCAGAAAACCTTTCCGCCCTGTCTGTAGATGGGAACAAAAGCACAAACATACTCTAGTGAAGCAGAAACGGTTACAAAATTCTTATAAATAACATTTTGTCATCTTCAGTTAACATCTGTGTAAATTGCACGGTAGACATAAGTTTATTTGACAACAATGAAGATAAATGCAAGACTGAATCAGTTTTTACAAAACTGCCACAGTTAAAAACACATTGAAAGTTTGTTCTTAGGGTTCCTGTTGGAGCAGCATATTGCAAGGAAGAAAGGTTAACAACAAACAAACAATCAAACTTCATGACTGACTATTTAACAACCATTTATTTAAGAGAACGCTGTTTAAATAAAATGCTGTAGTGAATAAACATACATATTTTGGCAATGGCAGAACCACCTTGCATAAATATGGCAATATATTAGGTCACTGCAGTAGAAGTTTAAGTAATCAGGACCTTTATACTTTACAGTTTTGAAAGTGAAACCTCCTGTATATATAACTGAATATTTTATATTGAGATTTTTATAATCTAAAATTTCTAATAGGGAGAGATCATTTGGAACAATCTGAAATTAAATTGTAAAGACCTGGCTCAAGTGGCCACAACAAAAAAAGGAGACAACATGATACAGAGGTAACAAAAGATACATTTCTTAAACAAATTAAGCCAAATTGAAGATATAACTAAATATATACAGTATGGGGTGTGGAGATCATTGAGATCAATGTGAGGTGCGTAATGCATGGGGTGGGTGTTGTCAGGTGCATGAAAGCAAAGTAAATAACTAAGGGACCATAACTAAACCAAATTAGAACAGGTGCCTGAAGGGAGAAGCAGGAAGCAGGAAGCAGAAAGTAGTCAGAGGAGAGAGAGAGAGAGAGAGACTGCCACAACTGCAGCCTGGACTTTAATAAACTGGCAACCCTGTGAACCATCATGTGTCACCAGTTGCCCTAACGAGCACCTGTTGTGACAGAGCAGACAGGTAAATCACAAGGCCAAACAAAAATGACACCAGGGGTCATCACACATGGCTTGTGGGGAAGTAGCAGAATATTCAAAAGGGCAACGAAGTATAACCCTCATTTAAAAAATCTAAAGATTACTTTTCACCTACTTCTACAGACCAAATAATGTTTTGAATAATTTATCTCACTGGAAACCAAACCAGCTGATCTTCCACACTCAATGTGTTCCCAAGATTGTTTCTCTTTTGCAAAAAATGTGGAGTGCCTGCAACCAGAGCCCAATTTCAAACAGACATCTGTAGACTCAAAAACATTAGAGGCCATTGGCTGTCCTTTGGAAAATCAAACTTATTTTACTCAATATTTTCTACTAATTGGTTTTTACAGTTATACCTTAGGACTATCAATTTCTTTTATCTAGTGTTAGTGTTATTGTGTTTATTTTTTCCTTTGTTAAAAGCACAATTTGTGATCTAAATGTAGTAAACAAGCGTAAGCCCACCACCAAAATTCAGAACACTGAGTTTTAGAGTAGACACATTATAATAATATAGATAACTAAATTTCCTTATCCACTGATGTGCTTACATCAGTGACATTTGTAGCTAAACTTTGTATTAGTTATGGCCGAATTTGACAACTAGGCTTTTTAAACAACTATTTCTTGCCAATTAAATGTAAGGAAACCCGTTTAATGTGTGTAAATGGTTCAGAGGGAACCGTTTCAATAATGGTTTAGTCCACCTGATCCGAACCCCTCCTTCTGTTAAATACATTGGTAGAGTCGACCTGCGCGCCAAAGTTTTGTAGCAGCAGCAATGGCGTCCAAAGCAGGTGGGTGTGTTGTTGTTGTTTCACATGCTTCTGTGACTGTGAACTAATACAATGGCGTAATTTAGCTAATTTAGATCTGATGTAGGCTGTCTTGTGTGTTATATTGCTTGTTACAAAAGCTGTCAGTTCATGTTTTGGCTAGGCTATCTTGTAGGCAGCAAGCTTGCATCAACGTTAGCTTCATGGCTAAATGGAGCAAATCACCCTCATTTGAGTCATACAAGATGTAACTGTTACTACATCTGACATGGTTTCATTCACAGGAAGTGTTTAACCTGTGTAGGCTTTGCTGCGTCACTCCCTTATCTAATATTACATACTCCGACATTTCCTGTAATTAGTCAGTGTTGAAGTCTGTTATGAAAACAAACGTGTTGTTCAGGTCGTCGAGGGACGAAGCGCAAGGCGGAGGCTCAGGTGGAGGTAGAGGAGGAGAAACCAGCCGTGAAGGAAGAGGAGGAGAATGACGAGAAAGGAGAGGGGGAGGATGGGCAAAGAGTGGTCATTGAACACTGGTAAGTATATCACAACATAATCAATAACCTTTATTTAAGAAAAAGTAGAGGTACTTCAGTGTAAAAATACTCCATTACAAGTCCTGCATTCAAAGCATTATTAGAATGTACACAAAATATCAAGTATCGGCATCAAAAGTAATCAATCATAATCAGTATCAATTACGCATTAAGGCCACATTTATTTGTATATTATTATTATTATTATTATTATTATTGAAGTTTGTATTACTGGTGATATTGATGAAAGTGTAAACAACATTTGATGTGTAGTTTAATCTATTAAATTATTGCATTATAAGATGTTTTTTTCACAGCAGCAATTAATTAACAATTATGTTCATTGTTGATCACATTTTAGATTATCTTGATAAAATGTTTGGTCAAAAAAAAGAAAGTCCAAGAGCCAAAGGTGGCATTCAAACCCACATTTATTCACTTTACAATGATATAAAACACAGAAAAATAGGAAATCACATCAGAGAAGCTGGAACCAGAGACTGATTGGTGGTTTTGATTGGAAAATGACTTAAATGGTTAATTGATAATTGATCAAAACAGTTACTCATTCATTTTCTGTCAATCAACTAATTGTTTCAGCTCCAGTGTTGCATGTCATATCTGAAGCAGCAGCACTTAACAGTGATGTGTAGGCAGTGTAAACTTATTCTATGAGCTGATGTTTCTTCTACAACGTCAGAGCTTGAAGCTCATGGAATAAAGTCTGCGCTGCATATCTGTAGCCCTTAAGTGCTTCTTCAAGGTGTTTCCTGCCTATAGTTCTTAATAAAAGTAGTCAAATAAATTAAAGACAAGATTTCCCTCTAAAATGTAGTGAAGTAGAACTATAAAATGAAAATACTCACGTTAAACACAAGTATCTCAAAGTTGTCCTCAAGTTGTACTAGTACTTGATTAAATATACAGAGTTACTTTATTATATGCAGCAACAGTCTTCATGGATAACTAGCGCAGATGTCCAACCTAATGGTCGATCTGTTATTTCTGACAGCAAGAGCTGACGAGTGTATGGGCGTAATGCTGAGGAGGTGAAATCTGCACTCCTGGCTGCGCGCCCCGGACTGACTGTGGTCCTCAACCCTGAGAAACCCCGTAGGAACAGCTTCGAGATCACTCTGCTGGATGGAGGCAAAGGTGAGGAGAAGGGAAAAGGGGAATATCCAAGAATAGCTCAGCCATTTGGTGTCCCCAAGGGAAGACCATGATTCTGAGCTAAGTGTCACTAATTCTGTTTTTGAGTTCTACCCATTTGAGGCTGCTGTTAAAGGTTACAGAAATTACATTACAAATTACAACTTTTCTTGTCATGCAGCTAGGTTAGCTTTATTTTCTGAGGTTATGATATATTCACCTTTGAAATGGATAGTGATGGAGGTTAATAGAAATTCGTTAGTGTTCAAAGCTTTGAAAAGTTCTATCACCAAACAATTTCCCTAACACAAAACCCCAGTTACTCAGAAAAATCACAGGCTTTGAGCAATTTTCCTTGTTTTTTATCTTCAGTTTAAAACAGTTCCCATTAAAACTGTTAATAGGACTGTGGATTATACAGAGTAACTGGGGCATTGTTTATGGAAGGACATGCATTATTTCAAGAGCAAAGGTATATACTGAAGTGCTGAACTGAGCACAGCAGGCAACAGCATGGCTCCTGGTTTATTACTTGATCTTGAGGAGGCGCCCCATGTGAAAATCTGGTTTTAAGACCTTCATTTCATCCAAAATGTATGTTACTGTACACAATGTACAAAGAAGGGGGCGAGTGTGGGTTTGCAGGGGCCCAGCAGCTAATGTTTGGGCCCCCTAGCAGGTTCAAATGGCCTTTATTTCCGATGTGCTAACTTAGGAAGTAAAATCTGGAAAAAAAAACTTTGACTTGGCCAGAGTTAATGCATCGTCTGCCACATTAAACCCTGCTTGAACCGTCGACAGGAGGCTAATGTTTACCAAGAGTGCACAATAACCACCAGAGAGGCAAAGGTTTGCACTGAGAATGAGTGCAGCCCCCTGTCCAATTAGGCATAATGTGTCTATTACGTTCATACTATATGTATGATGATTATATTCCTCTAAGTCAAGAGGTTGATGAACAAGTTGGTATTCACTTTTTAACCACATAGTTTTTATTTGAGCATCAGAGTCAACTGTCTTGAAATTGGTTGATTTTACTTCAATCCTCCAGAAACGTTTTGAACAAAATTATTACTGTTTATCTTTTATCTTGTTCCCACAAATGACACCGTCTTCCTCATGTGTCGTGTCCACAGAAACATCTCTGTGGACTGGAATAAAGAAGGGTCCGCCCCGTAAGCTGAAGTTCCCTCAACCCGATGTTGTAGTTGCTGCTCTACAGGAGGCTCTGAAGGCGGAGTAGACGCACGGTGAAGGTTTGTCATTTCAAAACTGTCTGACAGAATTGGGTAAATAATGTCACGCTAAATAATTTATTAGCTGTAATAAATTAAACTTGAGACTTAACAGAGTACATTACTTTCAGAATTTGTCCTTTCAAATTATGTTTCAAATGAAGAAACCGAACATGGATTTAAAATACTATTTTTTTATTGATTTGTATTGTTAAAATCCAGGCGGTACTGATCTCCTGTTTGAAAGTCATAGTCCAAGAAGTTATTTAGGTTGTTGCATTATTTGTTGAAACAGGGTTCCTGCAGATCCTTCTTTTTCTGGTAATGCTTTTTATCTAATGTTAGTGTAACAGTGAGACACAGTTCATTGCATTTGCTGTTACTTTGATACCCTAATGCACATTCGTTTTGCTGTGGAAAGGGTATAAAATTTTCTCTGTCGAGGTCTTTAAAAAGCATTAATTTTGATTTCAAAAAGTGTGCAGTAACCAAGCAGGTAGCTCCGGGTCTGAAAAGTGAAACCAATGCAAAGTGCCTTATATCTGCATTCTTTCTAATGGCCAGCAGGGGGCGACCACTGAAAAAGAAGTCAGATTGTATGAAAGTCTATGAGAAAATGACCCTACTTCTCACTTGAGTTATTACCTCAGTAAACACGTTTCTAATGAGTTTACATTCTCAGTCTCTGGTTTCAAGTCTTCTTCAATACAGCATGATGTTTATTTTGTAAACTATGGCCCCATTTAGAGTAAAATGGACAATAAACAGGGTATGCTTTAGGGCTACCTTGTGATTGACAAGTCGCTCCCACAGCAGTGTGTGAGGTGCTCCCCAGCTTCATGCTCTTGTCCAAATAAGGTCACTTCTCATCACGTCCTCCAAAAAACCAAGATGGCGACTGTCAAAATGCCAAACTGGAGGCTTCAAAACAGGAATCCACAAACCAACGGGTGACGGCACTGTGGATACGTCCATTATTTTTATACAGTAAAAACGGTAGCAACCCTGTGAAAGTATGAAGGAATATAGATATCAATATATTTTTCTTGGCTGTCTGGTTTGTGGACAAGAATTAACTTTGGTTTCTAAAAAAAATAAGAAACCAGTTACAATTTCTGTAACCACTGCAGTTAAATATACATTTTAAATTGTGGCATACTTTAAGTACTGAAATGTTCAACATTGGACCTTTTTATCATAGAATTTAGATAGTTGGACTCACAAAAAACACATTGGAAATTGAAAAACACATTTACTCATTTGTTGTTTTTAGATAATCTGTAAGCAGCTGATGCTGGATTCGCTGTCCCCCCCCAGTGTATTTTTTCCCCAGAGCCATGTGTCACGACTTGAACTTGGATTTCCTTTGATGACTTGCCTTTTTATGAGTCATCAGGTCAGGGGGCACATTACTGCTCGTTAGCTGAGCTTAAAACACACTGCCTACCTTCAGCCAACAGACTGTATAACGAACAGTTTTGGTACTTTCAGTGGAAATATTCAGGGTTTGTAGTCTGGAAGCTTCAATAAGATGAAGTCAACTGTAAATACAGCTCACAGTAGGCTTATATAGCTCTTCAAATTGACAACTTGCATATTTTAACTGAATTTTATGTAATGCATATGGGTGTAATCCAGTTTCAAGTAACCAAAGTGCAATAATTTTTATTCTTCTGAGTCAAAATAGTTTTACCGCCATACTTGTAGAAATGGTTATACTGCTGATTGAGACTGATGGCTTCATAGGTAACCAGAGATGTTCTGTGTGTCTCAAAACAACAGTCGGTGCCCATATGAACATTAAAAGAGGTTTTCCTTGCTGTAATCATTCCTCCTGTTCATACTGGCAATTAAAAGATCCCCTTATAAATTTGCTTTCAATGTAAATGATGGGGGGCAAAATCCACAGTGTGTCCACACAGTCATTTTGTGCCAAAAATGCATTTAAAGGTTTATCTGAAGCTTATATGAGGCTTCAGCAGTCTGAGTTAGTCATATCAAGTGGATATCTGCCACATTTACAGTCTTTTTAGCATCATATTCCCTCTTTGTTTCCCTGTTGAGCTGTATAGTAACAAAAAGAGGGACTTTGGCACTAACATTGAAAGATATCTACTTGATTTGACTCATTTGGACGGCTGAAGCTTAGCTATTAGCGTGAGATAAACTTTTCAATACATTTTTGCACAGAAGGAGACTTGTGGATTTTGTCCCCCATCACTTACACTGTAAGTGCATTATGAAGGGATCTTCTAATGGTCAGTATGAAAAGGAGGAACGATTACAGCAAGAAAAACCTATATCAATTTCATTTGGGCACCTGACTGTTGTTTTAAGACAGACTTGGAAAAATTGTGAACCCCTCCTTAAGTATATCTAAGTGCTCTACTAACAGTGGTGTGTACGGACTGTTAATATTGTAGAGTTTAACTGAACATGTCTTGTCTTTCATGCAGCTGAGCATTCAGGAGATGTGGCCCATGGATGCAGAATGATGAGGAGTGACCAAACTGGGATGTCTCTCTTCTGATGATCCAAGCTCCATCAGCTCATGTCTTCTGGATACATGGTGACACCTAGTGGAGCGTCTCTGAGCCAACACATTCCTCAGATGCACCGTCCAGTTTCCGTCCGTTTTATTGTGCTTTTATATCTGTCTTTGGTAAATAAAGTTTTTCTTGTTTTCTTAATTATTTTGTGCCTGTTGGTTTGTGTTTTCTGGCTTAAGATAGGCATTAATTTATATATCTTTTATTTTTCTGTGTTCGTTTGGAGCAATAAAACCATTTGACTGTTCAAATAACTTTTAAACAACTAATACATATAAATAAAGGCTCCATAGAGAGATAGCCGATGCTTTTTATTCTCTTAGTTTAGTTAATGTGGTTAAAGTCAGCACAGTTATATTCAAATCACAAAGAATAAATGTTTTTGTTCAAAAAATGAACGGGGTAGTTGATGACCAACGGTAGCTCCAGCTCTAAGCACAATTGGTTGCTAAGCATTGGTTGCTAAGGACGTGACCTCATCTCCACGCGACTTCTACAGCAGCGGTTCCTAAGGAGAGGGGGAAACTTATTTCCATGCTACAATAAGGGCTGAAATTAGTTCGTAAGTACTAGATATTAAAATAACCAACGGATAGAAAGTTGCCTGACGTTTAAGAAGTAGTTTATTGACATGTGGAGAGATTGTAGGTCGTCGCTTTGCCTTTTAATACTGAAAATAATAATGCTAATAAAAGTTAGCATCGACCAGCTAACGCTAGCTGCTCAGTTCGTCTTTAAGCTATGAAATTATTCTCTGTGTGTCATTGTCGATAAGCAATCATCTTCTGAAATCTGCTTAACACTGGAGGAGATTTTAACTCTAATATAGCTCACGCTACCAAGTCTGGACTTCCTCTCACTATGAAAGAGCATAATTGGTTTTAACTGCTGGTTTTTAACCTCAATAACGTTGAGAATTGAGTTTTCAGTCCTGATGATATAAATTAGTTTGCGTTAAATAGTTTTGGCTCTTGTATGACAAACCTTAAGTAAGACATTTTAGAACGTAGGGGCTCAGTTTTTGACCAGCATTTGTCTATATTGACATTTTATACAGTCAGTGAATACTTCAGAAAGTTATGTATTAAAATAGAGCTGCAACGATTAACCGATTAGTCAGTTGACAGAAAATTATTCACCAACTACTTTGGTGATCGAATAATCATTTGTAATTTTTAAAGCAAAAATGCCAAGCATTTACTGGTTTCAGCTTCTCAAATGTGAGGATTTTATGGGTTTCTTTGTCTTCTGTGATGGTATACTGAATGTATTTGGGTTTTGGGACTGATGGTCGGACAAAACGACATTTGAAGACATCAACTTGGCCTGTAGAGAATTATAAAGGGCATTTTCCATTATTTTCTGACATTTTATAGACAAAACAATTAATTGATTAATTGAAGTAATATTCAGCAGAATAACCGATGATGAAAACAATCATTAGTTGCAGCCCTATATTAAAACAAAATGTAAAGTCTTTAGTTTCAGCTCTTAAAAGTACTGCAGTATTTGAGATATTGTGATAATGGCTGTTGTTTTTATAGTACTGTATATATTCATCTAACCTTCTTTTCAAAATGCTGTTATTGCCATCTAGTTTGAACACAGACTTTATCATTTCAGTCATGGCAACAGAGGGTGCAGAAAAGACGAGCGAGGATGCTCCAGTACCTGGAAAAGTCAGCACTAGGTTTGATCTGGAGAAGGAGACTGAACTGCGGTTTGAGGTGGAGGCAGGGGAGGCTGCAGAACAAGTTGAGCTGGAGCTCCTCACGGGAATGGCTGAGGTGTTTGGCTCAGAGCTGAACCGCAACAAGAAGTACACATTTGGACCAGGCTCCAAGATCGCGGTTTTCACCTGGCAAGGCTGCAGTGTAAATCTTTACGGGAAACCAGAGGTGAGCACCTGCAGGAGGGTCTATTGTGTGTGATTGGTAATTCAACTCACCCTGTGTGGCTTTGTGGGTTTGACATCTGATGATGCTCAAATAACCAGCGTCTCTCCATTACCACAGGTGTCTTATGTGTCCAAGGATACTCCCATGCTGCTCTACCTGAACACACATGCTGCCCTGGAACAGATGAGAAAACAGGCAGAGCGGGACAATGAGAGGGGTCCGAGGGTAGGTTTGAATGTCTGTGCATGAGTGAGTAGTCAAAAACAAAGAACTGTTGTTTTCGGGGGTGTTTCTAAATACATTTGTCAGATCCCAGTAAATACATTTTGCATTGACATTGAATAACTAATCCTCTCTCAGGTGATGGTGGTGGGACCTACAGATGTGGGGAAGTCGACGGTGTGCCGGCTGCTTCTGAGCTATGCTGTGAGAGTGGGCAGGAGGCCCACACTGGTGGAACTGGATGTCGGACAGAGTGGGGTAAGACAATAAATATTGATCCATGCTGAAATGTGTGGAAACAGGCTGTTTTAACTGTTGCAGCATGCAGACATAATTATCTCGAATTCAGAACACAGCATACAGCATGTTTTGTAGAACAGACAGATTAGGAGCAAAGCAATAAATGTCTGTTTCTGTCAGTCACACATATTGAATCCATCCTGTTTTCAATTGTGCTTTGAGGCCGTCAGCATAATTGTTGGCAGACAAAGATTTCTGCACAACCTGTTTTGTACACAATCTCTTAAATTGGATATTTGATATTGGAATTAAAATGAATGAAAAACATTAATTTGAGTGCCATTTGTCCATTAAGTGGATAGCCTAATGCTGCTTTCCAAACAGAGTAGTTATTCATGCCATTGTTATACCTTCAAGGTTCAATGTATTAATTCATAAAATAATTGCAGTGCTTCCATCCTAATCAACCTCTACTCTCAAGGTGTTTAGTGAAATCTCAAACTTTATCAATATTAAATGTAAGGAACATCCTGTACCTTCAGGTGTCTGTACCTGGGACAGTGTCAGCACTGTGCATTGAGCGTCCAGCAGACGTGGAGGAGGGTTTCTCAGTCCAGGCTCCTTTGGTCTACCACTTTGGCTCAACTACCCCAGGGACCAACATCAAACTTTACAATAAGGTGAGAAAAGAATGATACTGAACATTTGATAAAAACATTTATCCTGCCTGGTGATGAGATATTAGTTTGCTCTGCCTACTCCAACTCTTCCCTTCTCATGATGTGTAGCTGACATCATGCCTGGCAGAGGTGTTTTCCCAGCGCTGTGAGGTGAACAGGAAGGCCAGCGTGGGTGGCTGTATCATCAATACCTGCGGCTGGGTGAAGGGCTCTGGGTACCAGGCTCTGGTCCACTGTGCATCTGCCTTTGAGGTGGATGTGGTGCTGGTGCTGGACCATGAGAGGCTCTACAATGAACTCAAAAGGGACCTCCCTCACTTTGTCCGGGTTGTGCTCTTACCCAAGTCTGGGGGGGTGGTGGAGCGCTCCAAGGAGTGCCGGCGGGACACTCGGGATGAGAAGATCCGGGAGTACTTCTACGGCTTCCGTGGATTGTCTTTCTACCCTTTCTCCTACGAAGTGCGTTTCTCGGATGTCCGCATCTACAAGATTGGGGCACCATCCATCCCAGACTCGTGCCTGCCACTGGGAATGTCTCAGGATGACACACAGCTGAAGCTTGTGCCCGTGACACCAGGGAGAGACCTCACATATCATGTGCTGAGCGTGAGCAGTGCGGAGGACGGAGAGGAAGGCGCTAGAAAGGGTATAGTGGAAAGTCCTGTGTGTGGCTTTATTGTGGTGACTAATGTGGACACACAAGCACAGGTGATGAAAGTGCTGTCCCCGGCACCCAGACCACTGCCCAGACACACTCTGCTTATCATGGACATCCGTTTCATGGACATGAAATGAAGAAACAGTTCAGGGAAGAGGAACGGGTTGCACAAGAACTGGGGATCGTGCAGAGGAGGAGTTCTGTTGAAAAGAATTTAGTGTCAGGGGAGATGCTTTTTTGTTTGTTTGTGCTTTGTAAGGGCTGCAGAGGACAAAACATAAAAGCATCAAAATTGGTGTAAATTATTGTCCAATTTTATAAACCACATTGTATAGACGATTTGTGACAAGCAATGTTTTATCAGTACAGGAATTATTTTCTTGATAATTTGTTTTATAAAACATTTTTTCTTGAGTAATAAATTTTTAAGAATGTAAAATATTGCGTGTTAATTTTATTCTCTGATATTTTTCTATTCTACTAATATATCAGGTCAATTGCTATATAAACAGTGTATATGACAGCTTTGGAAAGTATTCAGACCCCTTCATGTTCTGCACACTTTTTAATACATTTTTTGCAAATGTAATACAAATCAAAAATAGAAATCTCTTCATTACATAAGTATTCAGATTCTTTGCTATAGCACAAATTGAGCTCAGGTGCATCATGTTTGCTTTGCTTATCCATGAGCTATCTATAAAACTTGATTGGAGTCCATCTGTGACAGATGAAATTGATTACACATGATTTAGAACTTAAGTTGTTCTTAAATATGTGTGTGTTCTGCTTTCACGGATGTGTACATCCTATAGAGTTCACAGTCCATTTGGACAAAAGTGGGGCAAAGGACACTAAACTGTTGGCCATATCCCAACAGACAGACAACAGACCAGTATGTATAACTGTTAGGACTACAATAAGAGCTCATTTGTTGTTTGTTCTGTCAACACCTGGCAGCTCATACTGGAGCTCATCATTCAACATTCTTTAGGCTGTTGTAATGTTTCATATTGTTGGATGTGGATATTTGGCCAAATATGACCGCAACATGAACAACAATATAGGACACAACTTGTTAACATGCAGTAACAATCCCTCCTATTGACACAATATACTGTATACTGTGTGATGCCCAGTGTGTGCCACCATCTTAAAGGCAGTTACTCAGCATAACGCAGCTTTTTAAGCACATGTGATAAAATGTTACATATACTGATCTGCCACTTTCCCCATCTGATAAAGCAATCTGTAGAAATACTACAACATCATTATTGACTCATACTGATTCTAATAAGACCCCAGTTGCTGCCTTATTAAAAGCAGATGCAGCAAAATCAACAATTAGACAAGGCTTTAGCAACCGTAGGCCTTTTTCAAGGAGGACATGTAGACATGTCACAGTGGGGAAAGCACAGGTATAAACAATAATATGGATGCTGGATGAATTCCATTTAGCTGCTTCAGTTTCAGGGTCCTGGTATTGTGCTTGCTGGCTCACTCACGCTTGGACAATTCAGCAGAATGGAGCCATCGTTAATGTTAGTGACACTTGTGCTTTTACTACTATGACAAGTCAAAATGTGTGAAAAAGGCCTACTGAGGACACAAAGGCCATGTCAGTATTGCTCAACCTGTGTTTTTATTCTGATATTTTTTTCACTAAGCATGTTTGAATTAGACTTTTTTTCTGGCAAAAATTTGGATGAAATGTCAATAAAATGACAGGATTCAATTGGGCTCAACTAGCATTACATTCCTGGAAGCTTAAAAGAGCATTTAGATGATCATATAAGGAGATAACATTTACAGTTACAGTTACATAAACCAGTTACATAAACAAAGTGTGAAAAAGAATCGTCAGAAAAGTTCATGTTTTGGTGGCTCAAACATTACTTCGAGGGGTCAGGTTGTGCTGGGAATTTGGACTTATGACCTCATATTTATAAAATCCTGGCAATGGCCCTGCCTTTTACATCAGTGGTTGGCAACCTTTTTGGCTTGTTACCCCTTCAAATGAGGCAGCAGTGGTGGAAGAAGTTTTCAGATCCTAGTACCAATACAGCGATGTAAAAATACTCCATTACAATTAAAGGTCCTACATGAAAAACCCTACTTAAGTAAAAGTATGTAAGTATTAGCAGCAAAATGTAGTTAAAGTAATGCAGTAAAAGTAGTGGTTTGGTCCCTCTGACTGATATATCATTACAGCCATTATACAGTCATTCCTTGTGCATCTTTCTGTAGATTGACTGAGAGCCACAAAACCAGAGTCAAATTCCTTGTATGCACAAACATACTTGGCCAATGAAGATAATTCTGATTCAAAAATAGTCAAACAAGTTCTTCAGGTGCCAAGAGAGATAAAGACATTTACAATTACATCAGGTTATTTCCAATAAAATTACTTGACATTTCATTGATTCACGAATACCTATCATTACTTATGTTTTGTAACTGGTATTTATATTTCATTATTACATTGTTGGAAGGACATCTGTGCGTAAATATGGAGCCATGCACATGCCGGAGATGGTGGATTGCAAACACGCAGAAAGATGCAGGAATAAGGGCTGTAAAAACAAATCCAAGATGTTCCTCTGCATAACCAAAGAGAGAAATTACTTCCTGGATTACCATAGCTAAAAGTAAAACTAAAGAAGTAACATGCAAAGAGATGTTGAAATAAAGAAAACATGGAAGAAGTTTTTAGATTAGCAGAAATGGTTAAATCTGTACCTTAAATCAACAAATAATTCTCAGAAAGTATGCTGTAAAAAATAAAAATGTTTTTGAAAAAGTCTAAATTGTAAGATGTTTCTTTTACTCTAAACATACAGAAAATCACACAAAAAATTAAATTGGAAGAAACATTTTTTCCTTGCTTCTCAGGAGGTTATATAGTGTATATTATTGTTTCCACTATCTGTGGTGCTCTGTGCCGTTTCTTGAGACCACGTCCCCTCGATCTCTTATTGGCTGACACTACCACGTCGGCCTCTGATTGGCTGATCCTCCCACCTGAGGGACAACGGACTTCTTCCGGGATTCCGATGTCGGCCTAGCAGGCGAGCTAACTGCTAGTGGCTAATTGAAGGAGCACCGAGACGACTCTCACCCTAGAGGCAAGACAGCCTGCATGTTCGATTACCGGTACGTCCTGTTTCTTTTACCAGCTCGTCGTGGTGACTGTGTAGTTGAAAACAGCTGTTGTTATAATGCCAGTCGCCAATGAATGCTAACTTTTACTCAGCGAATGTAAAGCTTTCATGCTAGCCAGGTGACGCTAGCTAACTCCCTTAGCTTTGGCTGTAGGAAAGGACTGAGCAGTGTCGCAAAAACTTTCGAGGCTAGGTAAGAGCTAACAAATTACTGAAGTGTTGCGTTTGAATCTCTAAATGTTTTAGGTCGTTTGAAATAAAACACAGCAGCGTTTATCAGTGAACTTTAATAAAAACATGAAATGTAGTTTGATGAGGTGCCTTGTGGTGTGAGCAGATTATGTCAGTTGTCTTGACTGAATCCTGCCCTGGCCTGTTGTTTAACGCTTGGTCTTTTTGAAGGTATGATTAAAAGATGAAGCGATCTAATACTGTGTAGTTGTATCAAACATAAGCTAGCAGCTGCAAGTGTGCCACAAACGATCAGAAATGTGATTAAATCTGCTCGACCGGCCACTTAGCGATGTAGCTTGCGAGCTGCAAATTGTTGCGGTGACATGACAGGCAGGGCTCGACGCGGAGATTTTAGGATTAACATCCATTATAGTCTGGGGGGGATTTGTTGTGGGGCGGATGAGATGATTAACAACAGACACACTGTCACTGTGTCTCGGCCACAGCTCTGTATTTGTGAGTAATTTACTGATGATTGTTGAGAAGAGGGGTGTGTCCAAACTATCAGATTACACTGTTACTACAGATCCGTTTCAGGATGTTCACACCACACGGACGAGTTTTTCATGTTAAGATGAGGGAAATTAAGTCTGAAGTGTGTGTGTGTGTGTCTCTGATCGAGGTCTCCGTGGTGTTCTGAATATCCAGTAGTGGGAGGTGTTTCTTTTGACCACCTCAGGGCATTGAGCTGTCTGTTTATCAACAGCAGGCTGGTGAACAGCTTAATGAGTAATGGTGAGAAATGCATACAAACACAGTGCAAGCTTTTTAGAAGTTGGTTAGTCAGCCTGAATGTTGTGAAATAAGGGTGAAACATTTGCTTCTCTTGGTTAACTCTGCCATGGAACTTAAAAAGGAAATAAAGTTTTGACAGTGAACTTGCAAAATGAACCATGGACATTTTTATAAATTAGTATTACTGTAGGTGCTTTTGTTCTCCATTTTGTTATTATTTGTAGGGCCACAACTGTTTTATATTACCGATTAATCTGTCAAAGTGACATCTTTATTGTTTTTAGTGTTCAACCAACAGTCAAAAACCCAAAAGCACCACACCCATATAATTGAGAAGCTGGATTTATGTGTCGAGTTAAAAATGAATTAATGATAAAAAAAAATAGTTAATTGCCAGTTGATTTAATCTTTTTTTCTTTTTTTTTTTACAGAGACATCCCATAACTTGCCAAAAGAAGCAGTGGATGAAAGAAGACAGGGGGACAAAGAGAAAAAAGGACTAATATGTATCAGACTATGTAACATCACTGCTGCACATGGCTTTGTTTAAAAGGTGCAGAATGGGAAAGGAGGTCTATCTGCAGAGAATTTGGAGGTGGGAGAGGTCTCTACATCCAGACCTGGCCGAGTGCGGCGACACCGCGGTGATATACACAGGGCTTCTTTTTGGATTGAGTTGATTTTGTCCCCATATTGAAACAAAAACTGAAGGCAGAGGTCTCAAAAGAGCCACCAGGGACTCTGCTTGGCTATTTGAGCTATTTTGCGAGTGGAAGCAAGGCTAGACATCATTTTTTAAGGCTTCTTTTTTTAAAGCAACTTTTTAAAAGTAAATCCCAGCTGGACTTTTGTTTGACATTAAGCAGCTTCTTGGAACAGATTTAAAAGTGAATTTGTTAGTTTAGTTGTTTTCCCCTGCTGACTTAGTTTGAAACGCTGGAACCGTCCCTCCTGCAGCCATCCTCAGTTCCTTCCACCCACCCAGTGCCTAAATAAGCCCTCTCGGGACAATCACAGAAGTCATCAGCAGCTGCTGTGCTCAATCCCCTGCCTGTTCTCCTCTACGTGCTTCTTCTCTCAGCCTGCCGGGCTGTCCACCCACTACCTCTTTTAATTTTCTGGTCTTTTCCTTTTTTATACTCATTTTCTCTGAGAGCTATAATCAGACCTCAAGCACAGTGACGAGCATTAATGAAAAACACAGCGATTCAAGAGTGGAGAGAAACCTAGATTGTTCCAGTTTTAGACGTGTGTGCGAGTGTCTGTGTTTTTGTGTTCATGCACAAGAGTGTTACGGTTGCACTGGTGCCAGGGAGCAGCTTAAGATTAGATTTATTTATATTGTTGCACCAAATACATTACATTAAAGCCATACAAACATATTTATGAATTACTTACACATATTTTTGTATCACATTGCTCTTGCTTTTATAAGCTTCTATTAAAATTATGCACACAAAATTAAATATTTACGACAAGCTGTGCACATGCAAGTAGAGCTGTATATTGCTATATATAAAAGAAAACTCTGTTTTTGAGTCATTATTGTAGTGCCAGGAGATTTTTAGTGACTGGACACAGAGAATCCCTCATGTTTCCATTCAGTTGCTGCTTTGCATAGTGTTGGTTTCTTTTTTCAGTCTGTATTCATGGCCTCTCCTCCCAAACAAACACCATATTCGCCATTCTGACCTGTCAATCACCCTTTACAGTAGGTAGACAGTAGATATCTACCTCTCTTTCTGTCTTCCTCCCCTTTCTCTGTCTCTGATGCCGGGCTTCAGTGGTGGGGGGGTTGGGGGAGGAGTAGGTGGCCCTGCTTCTGCTCCTCCCCGTCCATTTAGACCCAGCCGATATGTCCCGGTCTCTGCAGCCACCACTTTCCTTGTCGGATCCACTACCCTTTTCTTCTGCTTCACGTAAGTATATTTTTATGTCCTGCTTGTTGTGTTTGTTTGTTTCACCTGTATTGATTCAGAGAAAGTTTACTGAGCACACTTGCCCTCTTTTCAGCAACACAGTTCACATTCACACTGTTCTTCAGTCACACCTGTGAGCTCCCCATTACAATCACAGTCTTCTATTTCTGGCTACTGAACAGCCACACTTGAGCTGTTTGGGGGTAAATTGCCTTGCATAAAGGATTATCAGTAGTTACTGATGGAGTGTGGAGTGTTACTTGCTATTTTTTCCCACCTGTGTATTGCCAGCAAGTGCAGGGATTAGAGCCTGCTTCTGCAATCTCCATTTGCTGCTGTTTCTGTCTTGAACAGAACAAGAAAAAGTGTCAGACATTTAAAGAAACATTGACAATAACATGCCAAAGTGTAATTTTGTTCCCTTCTTTTTCGTACTGTCCAGGTGCCCATGGTTGTCAGAGTATTTCTCCTCTGTCATTCCCATCTATAATGCCGTGATCTTCCTCTTCACCCTCGCCAACTTCTGCATGGCCACTTTCATGGACCCTGGAGTCTTCCCCAGAGGTAAACACACATTGACAGCGTTGGCATGCAAGTCTTTGAAAGTTATTATCAAGTAATATTATGTGTAATATTTCAGTGCTTTTTGGGACATTGTAGATTAAATGAAACTGAAAAGAAGACAGCAGAAACATAAATATAGGCAAAAAGTATAACCATGATGCACTAGAAGTTGTGGCAATAATTTACTGGCTATAAACACAATGCAGGGGCACCTTATGATTAGTCTTCGGTGTGTGTGTGCCTGTCTTTAGCGGAGGAGGATGAGGATAAAGAGGATGATTTCCGCGCTCCGCTCTATAAGACAGTGGAGATCAAAGGCATCCAGGTGCGCATGAAGTGGTGCTCAACCTGCCGCTTCTACCGCCCGCCACGCTGCTCGCATTGCTCAGTTTGTGACAACTGTGTGGAGGTACACACACACACACAACGCATACATTGTATCATGGACCTGCTACATCTAACTCTGAATACACCACTGGCAACTCTTAATTTCACAACGAGCTTTTACAAACTCTTGTGTGACTTGACTGCTTAACCTAGATCTGTGCTATTCTTAGTTTCCATGTGTGAGTGTGGGAGGTAAAAACTGTGTGGACATCTGATTTTTAATGTGTTGTGGTTGTTTCTTTTTATTATTATTATTCCCTTGACGTTTCTTTACTGGTTCTTCCTCCTCCTCGTCTTTTGACTCGGTGTTCTTTCAGGATTTTGACCACCATTGTCCGTGGGTGAACAACTGTATTGGTCGGAGGAATTACCGCTATTTCTTCCTCTTCCTGCTATCACTTACCACCCACATTGTGGACGTATTTGGCTTCGGCCTGGTTTATGTCCTGCACCACCGCCAGCAGCTGGACACGCCACATGCTGCTGTTACGTATCCTTCACTTGGCACACTGCGGTCATAAAAATGCAGAGCAAATTATGGGGCTTTTTTTTCATATTTTACTTTCATTTTGATTTTTACTCTAGTGTTGCTTTGTATTTCTTACTTTTTTTGCTGGATTTTATTGTAAATTTCTTAACCCTATTCTCCCAGTATGGCTGTGATGTGTGTGGCTGGTCTGTTTTTTGTCCCAGTCGCTGGCCTGACTGGGTTCCACATTGTACTGGTGGCTCGGGGGAGGACCACAAATGAGCAGGTACATACAAGAGCTGGTTGCGTGCATCACACGCTCCACCAATGACTCCATCCATGCAAGTTAAAGATTTTCTCTGCTGTTTTGTTAAATTTGGTGTGTATGTAAGTTGGAAAGTTACCACGGCATGACTGTGTTATTCTCTCCCCCTCCCTCCCACTGTAGGTGACAGGGAAGTTTCGGGGAGGCGTTAACCCTTTCACCAATGGCTGCTTGAGGAATATTTCACATGTGCTCTGCAGCTCTCAGGCCCCCAGGTCAGCCTTCCTCTCCTGTGCACTCATCTGTTTACTCCCCTCCTTTTACACTCTGCCCCACAATCATTCTTTTTCCACTGCCTCTTTCTTTCCATTGCTCTCTCTCCCCCTCACTTTTCCACTCTCCTTTTTTTTATTGTTCTCACTTGTCTCTTCAGTTTAAATGGAGTATATGAGCACAAGTGTGAGGGACATCTGGTGTTGGATTATGTTTCAGTGCAACACAGACTGCCAAGCCTGTTGTTAATGTTTGTATCATTATAATTAGGATTGAAATGCTTGTGTATGACCCTCCCTCAGATACATGGGTCGGTGGCGGAGCCCTCAGGCAGCGGAAGTACAGCCACCGTTTCTAAGGCCGCCTCTCACTGAGGCCCAGCTAGAAGCCAAGATCCTGGACAACGGCATCCAGAATGACCGACACAGCACCAGGGTAAGTGTGGACACACAACAAAATGTACTTGTGCAACAGGACTTTATACCTCTAAAGAGTTATTGTGGCATGTGACAGTTATTTTATCCTTTGTTACAATAACCGCAGTGAAAACAATAAAACTACACCGCTCAAGTTCCAATGTAATGAACGCAGTGCACTGGCAGATGAGGTTGCATTTTGTTGCAGTGAAAGTTGAGCCAGGTCCGGCCTTTTTGCTGGACAACCCTGTGTTTTTTCTTTTTTGTATTAGCCCTTTGCCTCTGTTCCCTCATTATGCCATACAGCTTCAGGATTCATTTGAATGAACAAGTTTTTTAAATCCAGTTTTATTACAGCCTAATACTGTGTGTCTGCTTTCATGACTTAACTCTGTTCCTATTTCAGTCCAAGAGCAGTCTGGATCAGATGGAGAGTCAGTCAGCAGACGCGGAGCCTCCACCTCCTCCAAAGCCAGAGCTTCGGTACCCTGGCCTCCCCCGTGCTGACACGGAAGGTCAGATACACACACAAACACATACAAATACACATACACACAATTCAACCTACAGTAGGTAGTTGTAGGTATATGTCCTGACACGTCAACATCTGAGTGTTGACCAGGTTCCTCAAGTATTTTACCTCTTACGTAAACAGATGAATGTTTGTTTGCTAATCAAAAACACACCTCGTTCAAATGTCACGTTTGGTTTCTTTTCTCACAGAGAGCAGCCTGTTGACAGAAGCTCCACCTACGCCATCAATGTACAAGTATCGACCAGCCTACAACAGCCCAGGAAGGAACCACACTGCCCTCACACACCCTAACAAGGTACATGCAGAGTATACAATTATCCATATTGTGTAGATACTGTACATTAATAGTATAAAAGGAACGATCAGCTGAGAGTGAAGTTAACTGCATTTTGCCTGATTGGATCACAGGAGTAAGCAGACACATGTAAATATAAGTATTGTCTTTTAAATACTGACATAAGCTCTTCAGATGTTATTCTAGAAGTGGCTTGTTTTAGCATTTAACCTAAGCTTTTATTGCCCAAAAAGAAATTTAAAACATAAATGAGAAATGAACAGTATCCCATAAATTTACTGTAACTTACTAGGATGATACAGCACCTTGTCCTCACCTATATAATATTTCACAGATTGTTTGGTAGCTGTTATGCCCTCCCCCTTCTAATTTCGCTTTGTGGTTAATACCATGCCCCTCTTTTTTGTTTTCACTTTAAATTGATCATTCAGTGGCCATCGGTCGATCAGTAAGTCTCAGCTAGTGTCATCTGTGTGTGTGTCCGTGTGTGTGTGTCTGTGTGTGTGTCTGTGTGTGTGTCTGTGTGTGTGTGTCTGTGTGTGTGTGTGTGTGTGTCTGTGTGTGTGTCCCTTTGGCCGTCTTTTGTGTGTTTGAGTGGATCCGTCCCTTGCCCCAAAAACTGCATTGACTGGAATGTGTAGTTCATGTACTGTATGTTCTTGTATTTCCATGTATGTGTTTATACACACAGTCTTTGACATGCAGTGGCAGTGCCTGTTCAAGCCAGTCAATGTTTCCAGTCCAGTAGTGTGATGATGGAGTAGAGCACTGGTCAAGCATCCAATTTTCTCCCCACCACTGGCTCTTTTTTTCTGTTACAATCTGTAGAAGAAACAGTTTTTTTTTTTGTGCTATGTTATCTATTCCTGTGGTAACATGATGACTTTCATCTTTCCTCCTCCCCTCTTCATTCTTCATCTTCATCACACTTTTCTTTACCCTCTTCCCTTTCTGTCTGCACCCACTCTACCTGGTCTGTCTCCTCCTCTATACTCTCCTCAGATGATCCGTGGGGAGAGTCTTGACTCTCCGTCTCCCTCCATCCTCCAGTCCAGCCGCCAGCCTAGCTACCGCTCGGAGCCGAGCAGCCTGGATGGGGCCACAGTAGTGGGGGGAGGTGTAGGGGCGCGCAGAGGGGGAGGGGAGAGGGGGGAGGGCCCCGGAGGCCCTGGCGGGACTACTGGTGGGGTGTCAGGGGGCATGTCGGGTTACTCCCTGACTGGGCGCTCCTACACCTCCTACCCATCCTCTCTGGTCCTGTCCACTGGCGGCTCCCGCTCCTCCAGCCTGCGCTCAGCGCACACGGCACATAATCCACTGGCCACGCTCCAATCAGAAGGCACCACAGACACAAGCTACAAAAGCCTGGCCAATCAGACGCCTCGGAATGGCAGCCTGTCCTATGACAGCCTGCTGACACCATCCGAGAGCCCAGAGTTTGAGTCAGCCGCCCACGAGCTGTCGCCGCAGAAGCCTCATGCTCTGTTTCCCTCGGCGACTATAACAGGCCAGCCTGAGGTGGTGTCACCCAGTACCCCGCTGCAGGGCTATACGTCGCCCTTCCTCTCAGCTCAGATCGCCCAGCAGAGGGAGGGGCAGCTGCTCCAGGGCTCTGCCACTTTCTCCTCCCCCCACAGGGCCTACCTGCGTGCCGTCAGCCCACCCCCTCCCTCTTCCTCTGGGCCTCCTGAGACCCAGCACCTGCTCCAGCATAACCAGGACTCCTCTTCCCGAGCCCCTCGTAACCCTTCCTCCTCATCCTCTTCCCCGGGGGCTCGCTCACTAGAGCCCCCTATCTCCCCGCCACCTCGCGGCCTCTCCCTTGGCAAGTCTCAGTCTTACACTGGGGAGGCAGGGCCTCAGCACAAGCCTCGGCCCGCAGGAGGAGGCGCTGTGCTGGGAGGGGGAGGAGCCGGAGGAGGGCAACAGGCTCCACAGTGAGTAGTGATCCGTCGCCAGATCCGTCAGCCTACTACTCTTCCTCCTCCTTCTCCTTTTCCTCTTAATCCTCCTCTTCTTCGTCCCTGGTTTGTGTCAGCCCTCCTCTTCCTCCCTGATCTGTGTGAGTCTTCCTTTTCCTCCTCCACAGTTTTCAGTCTTTGCTTGTTTAGTGTTGAACAGTTCGATGTATTATTGGTTCAGTTTGGTGTGCGTGTTTGTGTTTGTGTGTGAATTAGTGTTAAAAGCATGCCACTATGTGTTGAGCTCTGTGTTTGCATGCCTAACCATGCTGCTGTTTACTTCTGTCCTTGTCCTTTTCTTACTCACTAAGAATAGATACCAAAGGCCTTATAAGATTCATGGTAAAGACACATGTTGCTGTTTGTTTGTTATTTTTCGAAGTAGAACCACTCACCTCCACATCCCTGTCTCCTCTGTCTCCATCCTCAATCTGCCCTCCCTCCACTCCCCTTCCTGATGGCTGTCCAATCAGATCCACCTCTCGCCCAGTCTTGGCCAATCACACCACATCCAAACCAGGGGGCGGGGTGAAGAAGGTGACAGGCGTCGGAGGGACCACTTACGAGATATCGGTTTGAGTGACAGACATCCTTCATGGTCTATCACACGGAGGGGAAAAAGTCACTGGACAGCTTCAACTTGTCTCTTAACTGAGCTGGATATTATTCACGGCCGCAGGCTCCTGAAAAATGACTGTTTCCGCTGCAACAGACTAAAGGAGCAGGCCTGCCTGGTACTCACTTTGTTATCTTTGTAATGCCGCTGGCCATTCTTTTCTGCCAGCCTTTCGAATTTGAACAAAGAGTAACTGGGGACACTGGTTCGCTTTTCACAGGATCAATTTGTCTCCATTTTGCCACTTTGTGAGCCATAGACTGATGAGACTGTATCATCACGGCTGGGTACAGATATGTGTATAGAACACGCATAGCTAACTTGATTATGCTGTTTTACTTTGGTACATTAGCACAGAGTATTGGCAACGGTGTCTGACACTTAAGGAGAGCACGGCCTTTATCCAGCAGATGTAAAATTTCAAGAGGGAGGATTTAGGACTGTTGACCAATAGAAACTGTCACTGTCTTCTTTTCCACAGTCTGAACGGACCACACAGCCTGTTTATCGATAGGAGTCACGGAGAGAAGAGTCCAACCTATAAACACAGTATCATTTTAGTTTTATAAATCTTTGTTTTTAAATATTGTTTTATATAAATGTATAAAATCCTACAGATTATTATTGGGTCAGATTGTCAGGTATTGAAAACGACTATTGATGAGGGTGGGAGATGTACTGTGTATAATTATTCTTTTTTTTTTTTTTTTTTCAGCGATTTCAAATCTGTTGCCTGTTTATAATTGATGGCTGCATCAGCCACTCATGAGCTCTTGCTGGAATTTTTTTTTTGTCATCCAAAGAGAATGATGATCCTTTGGTGGACAGCTGAAGTGGCAAATAATTGAGCTTCATCTTTGAAAGCCACAAAGAAATTCAGAATCATCATTGCAGCACAAGCATCTTTGTGGAATGTACGCTTGTAATGTTTATGCTAGAGACATTATGCAAAATCTGTTTGTAGCTTTAAGGTCATTGTGTGTCCTTTTGGTGGTGTTTTTTTTTTTCTTCTTCTTCTTCTTTTCTGTAATGTTTTGTCTGTCAATCAATCAAGATGCTAGTAGAACCTTATACCTTTAACGGATGGCCAGCCAAATAGGTGCAGCGAGGGAAGGGCTTATTTATTTCACCAGACAAAACAACCTTGTAGTTCTGGACACAATTTCAAATCAGTCTCTATTAATTGTTTTTTTTTTAAAGAGGTGGTGGTAGGGATATTTTTTTAAAGAAAAAAGTTTATAGATGAAAAAGATAATTTTGTTTATAAATGAGGTAGGGACTGGTTTGCAATAAGAGACTGTTGATTTTTTTTTTTTTTTTTTGCCTTGAGACCATTCATAGTGAAGCAAGTGCGTTTTTATTTTTTTCTATGGGTTTTTATTTTTTACACTTTTCTGATAAAACGTATAAATCAGATTAGATTTTTGATTTACATACTCATTTAAAAAAAGAAACTTCTATAAAGGTACAGTTAATTTACCCACAGCCATGTTAGGACAGGATAATTAGAGGGAAGGAGGGAGGAGTGTGTCTTTTAGTATTGGGCATTACAGTAAAGGATCATTTTATTTTATTTTATTTTTTCAATCAAGGCCCACAATGGTGTTTGCAATAGAACGACAGAATTGGCTGAATGTAGCACGTCTTTTGGGGAAAGTACACCGTTGAAGCACACGAGGATCATTTTTAACCCTATCATTGTTCAACCCAAACGATGGTGTTAACGAGTTTTCAACCCTCCCAGGCTATGCCTTCGGTGTGCATGTGGTTTTTGTTTGTTGTGCTGAATGCTTCACTGGCGTGCATACTTGTGAGAATATTGTCAAATGCCCGCCTGGTTCATGTGTGGGTGGTAATAAAAAAAAGAAGCATCATTAAATGGCACAGGCAGCCGTCAAACGGAGATAAAGAGAACCTGTGTTACTTTCTTCCCGCTTTGGCCAAGGATGGTGGCCACTGAACAATTTGAAACTATGTGAGTATACTTCTATGTGAGAATAAATATCGCTATTGTGGGCTGTGATGAATGGATCGAGTTTCACAAATATCTGTAACATTAAAGACATTTCCAAAATGGCCTTATAAAGAATTTTTAAAAAGATGTCTTCTCAGAATAAAAGGTCAAACTGATGAAAAATTGAATGTGTCATGAATCTTAATTGTGCACAATTTTTTTTTAATTTCAGTTTCACATCTCCCTTTTAACTTTGGTTTTTGAATCATGAGAAAACTGTAAACACATCAGTTGCAAAGTACAGGCAGCAAACGTTTACACGTGATGAAAGTAGCCAAAAAACAATCAATACAAAAAAAGGCATTTGTTCTCAAATAACTTAATGAAATGTCTCCAGGTCATTGCTTGATCTTTTGCATGGCTCCATTTAAACCACCCTGCATCACACCAAACCAGACCAGTGAACTGAGGTCCAGTTTTTTCATGTAGGGTAGATATTTGCCACGGTAAATTCTTAGCTTGGAGTTGACATCTACTGCATTCTCTCTGCATTCCACATTATTATGGATTTTGCAATAATGTAAGGCATATCAATGTTGTAAGAGAAGGAAAGACTTGATGCAGCCTCTCTCTGAACTGTCCTCTCACACTTTACTGGTCTTTCTTGCTCTCTGTGGGCTGCTCTGGGTTGTCGGTTTCAGGATGAAGCTCGTCGCTGCCCTCGTCTGGCACAGAGCCGTTCTGCTCCTCTCCCTTCAAACCACGGCTCTTGCTCAGCTTCTTGGATTTCTGGAAGAGCTCGTTGAGGTTGAACTCTCGGATAATGTTCTCCTGGGGATGAAATAACCTTCGTGTTAGCGTGTATGTGTGGACGCGAGGTTGCCGCATGCAACACCAACTCTCCCATTGTGTTTGTTACAAACAGACACACCTCACTGAAGGTCCAAGACACAGCTCTCCCTTTATTGTCCACCATTGGACGCCTCATGATCTCCTTCCCTCCTTGGAATAGCACCAGGGAGGGCAGCTGCTTAGCCAGAGGGGAAGTGCTAACTTTGTACCTGTTCAGGGAAAAAATACGAGACAGTTAATACCTGTGCTGAGAGAATCTGGCAAAATCTTTGCTTAAAATTGGTATTTTAAGCATAAATGAAAAAAGTGACTCCTGCAAGAGCACCATTAAGAGAGATGCAGAGTGGCAGAGCAGGGAAAATGACTGACCTCTCAGAAACTTCTCCATAGCGTCCGATGTCCACCTTCCCAAACCTGAGTCCAGCACAGTTATACCTGAAGAATGTAAACAAAGACACACAGGACGTTTAGGCAATCAGCCTCCATTACTGCCATTTTTACATTCACTGCAGCCACTCAAGGCCAGAAACTGAACATAAAGTATATTTTTGTGGGTGAATTTTACTTTACTGTAAATCTGAAACATACCAGTTTGATCAAATGTGATCTTGATCACTGACAGAAACATTCTATGCATCTTATAAAGGACTTACATCTTATTTTGATTAAAATCTAAACTTTAAAAAGGTAAAATCTGCAGAGAAATACAGCGTGGAATATGGGAGGGAGTTATTAAGTCAATATTTCACTGAATACATGCTTTCAAACTCAAAACACATAATTATGTAACAGCACTACAGAAACAGGAAGCACCAGTGTCTGCAGCAGGTACTGTATTAAGTAAATTCAATTATTGTACATTTTGACTTCTACAGTGAATTTAGAGCAGCTAGGAACAAATAAAATACAATTTTAGCACATAGTATGCTCAGTAAGTTCATGAAACATTATTATTGTTTGTTAATCATAATTTTCTTTTTTTTCTGAGTACAGGTGTGACAGGTGATTTGTAGGTTTACAGCTGAAAGTGTTAACGACTGCAGTATTTTGCGCACAGCTCAGCATCAGCATCTTGAACCCCAGACAGAGATCTTAATCTTCACATCTCTTACTTGAGCGAAAGGTCGGCGAAGACCGGAGCGAAGGACTGGCAGTCAGAGGACCAGTTGGCGTAGAATTCGACGATCCAGGTGATGCGACTGTCCTTTTGCAGCTCCTCCTAATGACTCAGTCACACAAGATTAGATGACCAGATTACACAGGTTTAGCTATAATTCACACCTACTAGCCTCCAGCACTGGGGCCTCATCAATGACACGCTGTAATATTTCATTTTCAAATTTCTGACATTCAATCAATACATAATATTGTAATATTATAACATTAATAGGCAACGCTGCTACTATTTTTGGCCTTCCATGTTTGATGGATGCGGTCCAAATTGATTTGCAACTATTGTTATATTGCTTATGAATACTTGATTACCCCATAAATAAGTTATGTTAACAGTCCCAACAGACTGAACTGAAGTGATTCCTATCAGTTGTGTTATTCCAAAGCTCTTACGTAACATATCAAGAATCTGAAGCACTACATCCAAATGGTCTTATCATACAGGATTCACAAGCATTTGGACAACTGCATGTTCTCTAGTGTAACACTCACATCTATGGTCTGGTCACTGAAGTACTTGATGTACTCTGGGCCCATGTAGACAGGAGGCTTACAGGTCATGACGAACGCTGGAGAAGCACAGAAGGACTATTAAACTGAAGAGTTAAATGATAGATTCACATTTTTTCAACTCTGCCCTAAAACAATATTTAGGTGCCCAAATGAACACTGACACATGTTTTTCTTGCTGGAATCATTCCTCCTGTTCATACTGACCATTAGAAGATCCCTTCATAATGCACAATGTAAGTGATGGGGGACAAAATCCACAGTCCTCCTTCAGTGCAAAAATGTATTTAAAAGTTTATTTGAGGCCAATATGAAGCTTCAGCGTCCAAATTAGCCAAATCAAGTCAAGTGTCTTTCAAACTTTAAGTCATTTTATTGTCAAATTCCCTCTTTTTGTTATGATCCTTCCACTGCAGCTGAACAGGAAAACACTGTCCGTTGAGACATAAAGGGGGAAATTTGTACTAAAAAGACTGTAACTGTGGAAAATACATATATATATATAAATATATTCAGTTGGTTGCAACCTCACCGCAAGATGCCACTAAATGATGCCTTTTATTTTGTCCCCCATCACTAACATTGAAAGCGCATTTGAAGGATCTTCTAATGGTCAGTATGAACAGGAGGAATGATTACAGTGAGGAGAACCTGTTTCAGCGCTCATATTGGCACCTGACTCTTGTTTTAAGACAGACTTGAAAAATTGTGAACCTTTAATAAAGTTAATAAATATATTTATTACAACCTAGAAAGTGCTGTTTCTAGTAAAGAAATTCAATTTGGCAAAGAAATTTGTGTGCACATTCATACCCTTAGTGGAATAAGTGCTTGATACAAAAATGGAAGAGAAAACAAAATTAAGGTACCCACAAACTGAAATCCTTTATTTTTTATATTAATTAGTTCAATTTCCTAAAATTCTGGCTTATTTTATGAAAATTAACCAATACCTCTTAAGGAATTGTAGTTGAATATAAAGAGCCATGTCTATATTTGGCTTTAGTGTGGTTCTGCATGACAGCTATGGTGTTTAACAGCAAAACACGAGTTGTAATGGCACCATTTTACAGTGGAGATGATGGACAAAACAAAACTGTTATCTGTCCTTCTAGCTGGCGAATCATTTTCCACAAATATGCCTGTACATGCTCAGATTAAGCTTGAACTCAGGATTTCAATGATTCAGGAAAAACTGACTGGGGACAATATTAGTTAAGATGCTCATTAGGCCACTGACCGACACACAGTGCGAGGTAGAGGATGCCGAGTCGAATGTCCAGCCTGAAGAAGAGGATGACGTTGGCCACTTTACTGAACAGGAACAGGTTGCCTATGTGCTGCTCCAGGGTGACTGAGAAAGAGAGAAGAAAAGGGGAGGAACAGTGAAGGACGAAGTGTGTTGATACAAGGTCAGAGGAACTCGGAATAACACTGCAACTGTAATGTTTACACAACAACGCCAAGTTTTTAGTAAAGCACTTCCTGGATCTGGCTCGGCACGAGGCTTTTCGTCTGGTTTCAAGGATTTGAAACAGTTACACATTAGGTCACAAATACCTATCAGGTTAAAGTTTAAAAGTTGCATATTATAGGACACAAATACTTGGTGTCCACAGTCATATTACTGTCTGCAGTTTAGAATAAGGATGACGTTTCTCTTTGTGCTTGGAATAAAGCTATTAGGAAATAAATGTATCATATTCCATAATAAATTCTGTTGGTCCCTGCTGGTCTCCAAACCGAGCATCACTTGCTTGGTGAAACAGAAAAACAAACTTTACTCTGTTTCTAATCGATATTGAGGTCTATTACAACTTGTTAGTTAAGCTGCAAAATAAAAAAGACCCAAACAACTTTTAAAATCTATAAAATAACTGATATTACTTGACTCTGTACCCCTTTCTTTCTTTCTTTTTCCTCCTCCTATGTATTTTTTGTTTTTAATTGAATATAAAAAGCTTCTTGCACAATCCTTTTACCATTTTTTTGTTATTATGTCATACTTGAATTCCCTGGCACTTTGTTTCCTCTTTTTGTTCTTCTTGTTACTGTTTTTTTTTTTTACTATCTTCAGTAAAGTTGAGGGCAAAAAATGCACGTGTAGGCCACTTTTGATGATGTGACTGTTTATAGTGTAAACAAACACGCGTCATGTCATGGCATCAGTTGGTTTGCAAATAGACAAGTGTGTGTGAGTGTGTGTGTGTGTGTGTGAGTGTGTGTGTGTGTTGGGAGTACTTACTGGCTCTTCTGTTCTTCATCATCACTATTGCACTGAGAAACATGAGAATCTCCACTTCTCTCTGTAAATGAAAGAGAAAAAATGTGAGACAACTTTTTGATAAGTACACAATTATCTAAATCAGCTAACCTGACCACCCCCGCCCCCTCTCTCCCTCCATGCTCACCCAGTCAAAGTCGCAGGAGTTGCCGTCCTCCCGTTGGGTCGCCAGGTGCTCGCACAAACCGGGTGCCTTTCGGACAATAAGGAAGGCGACGGTCATGAGCAACGAGGCGATGTAATACGGTTTGAGCAGCCATTTGTAAATCTGAGGTAAATGGTACAAGAAAGTACCGAGTCCTGTGATTAAACCCATGCTTGCTGCGGCGAGAGTCAACCGGAGAGGGCGAGAGAAGAAATGACAGCTGCAGTAACTGGACGTGCCTAGTGGATGGTACTGCGCATGCGCCAAACAAACTGATTCAGTCGTTTCTGGGCCTAGCGGCACGCCGTAGATTTGGCGGGACTGTATGAAAGAAGTGGCAGTGCAAAAACGTAAACAAGAGAGAAGCTGGAAGAATGGAGGAAAGCGAAGCAGCAACACAAAAAGAGACTGTAGATAATGTTTGTGCGAAAGATCCCGCTGAAAAGCAGACCGGTGAGGCTAAAGGTGAAGTTTCCTCGCAGATGTCAGAGCCTGCAGCCGTTTGTGAGCCGGAGGCTCGGTGGAGCAGGTTGAAGCTGTTCGACAAAGTGATGCAGAAGAGCCTGGATAAGTTCATCGGCCAGGCGAGGTGATGTGTTTAAAGCTGTGGATACAGTAGCTCCAGTTTGTACCTCTGATGTTACTGTCATGACTGTAAAGTACAGTTTAACTATATTAAATTAAGAGGCAGAAAATGGTGCGAGTAGTAGTCTGAAGGTACAAACAGTGCTAAGCTAACATGAAGAACAGTCCGGTGTTTCGGTTTAACGAGTGACCATGTTAACTGGTGACTTTCAACCAATGCGTCGTGGTTGTCATAGTGACAGCTGCCGTTGAAAACACGTAGGTGTGCTCCTAAAAGCCTTAAATTCTCTTAAATTAAACGTTCAACACAGTAAATATTCATCTGGTCTTACATTGTGTAAATGGTGTCGACAGCAAGAAGCACTCACATTTCTTCACTTATTTTTCTGAAATTAATCGTTTTAAATGTTAGCTTGTTTGAGAGGAAGCACTGGGTCTCTTTGCGGTATCCCACACTGACGGTAAGCTGGTCAAACCGGGTGGTTACTGGCCTCGTGACACAGTTTGTACACAATATATAGCGTCAAACTACACACATTGTGTGTACACAATAACAAAACAAGTTAATTGGTTGAATATGGGCCACTTTCCGATTGAGGATAACTATAAAATCCCAAGATAGGCTGTCACTGCACTGCCAACTTATAGGCTACGTTTTGTTTCCCACATTATAGGAAACGTTACGAGAGGTGAATGTGTCTTGCTGAGCACAATTTAACTTACGTAAATGGTTAGCGTAGATAATAAACATATGAGAATGTATTGTTTTCAATAGCTGCCGTCACCACGACAACCACGACGCATTCGGCTGAAAGTCACCAGTCAACACGGTCACTCGTTAAACCGAAACACCGGCCCTGACAAGTAGTCACAGCTGTTTATTGTGGTGACAGCTGGTGTAAAGGGCTGAGATGTCAAGAAGTAAAATGATCATCATGGCATCTGTCATAGGAAGTGCAAGATAGAGCTTATTGATAAACCTGCCTATTTAAATGAAAGTCGGTCAATATGAATAATTGAAAAGACCTGTCTCCTCTGCTTTATTTTCCCTCGCTCTCTACAAATAGATTTCTTAAATTAACAATAGCGGGGCTGCAACGAATGATTATTTTTATTGTCTCTTATTCTGCTGATTATTACCTAGATTAATTGATGATGATTAACTGATTGATAATTATTACGTGTCAGGAAACAGTGAAAAATATCCAACACATTTTTAGGTGATGTTTCAGTTCTAGCTGCAGTGCTCAAAAAATGGTTGATTCATCAGCTAGTTAGTCAGAAAGTTACGTTTGTCTGCCTTTGTCTTTGAGTCGTGTCAAGGAAGGAGGAATTTCTGTTACTATGTGACAGACAATAAAGTTTCTTGAATCTTGAACTATTTTGTTGATCGACTGTGTGAGTGTTTTGTGGTCAGTGGTCAACTGATGTGAAGTGATCCTTCTGAAAGTGTCCTATGCCGTTATGTAACTGAGATATGGTCGAGTGTTTTGGTAAAAACCAAAGTTTGCCATACTTTTCGTTGACTCTGCTTACTCTCTCGCTCTCTTCTCATAAATACAGTTTTAACACATTTGCCAGAACGTTTCGTCCACTGTACAAGAACAACCCCCTGAGGATGGAGAGCATTCACAAGCAGTTCATAGAGGAGTTGCGGAGGACTATACAGGTGTGAAGCACATACACATAGGCCCTCTGCCTGGTTGTTTGTATTCCATATGCCTTTATTTATTTATTTATTTATTTATTTGTGTGTGTGTGTGTGTGTGTGTGTGTGTGTGTGTGTGTGTGTGTGTGTGTGTGTGTGTGTGTGTGTGTGTGTGTGTGTGTGTGTGTGTGTGTGTGTGTGTGTGTGTGTGTGTGTGTGTGTGTGTGTGTGTGTGTGAAGGAGGACATCAGCAGATTGACTGAAGAAGGCCAGTTACAGTCTAAACTGAATGAGCTGGACAAACTGGAGAGTGATGCCAAGAACAATCCAGACCCTGCGTGGTTAGTAAACAACAATATACGCCCTAACCTCCCTGCACCTTCTGTTTTCTCTGCTATGACATGATCTACTGGTTACATGTCAAGCATTTGATAATCTATGATCACTGTAAAACACTTTCCCCTCTTTGATAGCATGTGAATTCCAACATCAATCATCTCCTACCACCACTGCTTATTCGAATCAATTGTAACAACAAGCAAACAGTAGGTTAATTAAGGGTAATTTTATTGACAAAAAAAGGACCAGAATATTTGGCATTTGGATGTTTTTGTGTGTTTCTGAATGCAAACCGCTGAGATTCTTTTCGGTCTTCTCTCCTTATATTAACAGAATTATTGTATTGTTGTACATAAACTAAAGTCAGAGTTGGTCAAACATTTAATGGTAGTATTTGAGGATCCAATATCAATAAATGTGTTCCTTGGTGTTATTCACCAAAGAACATCTCATTTCCTGAACTTGTCACTTGTATTAACTGTATTTTAGACCCTGTGTCTAACCATATGACTGTACAGTACATCACCACTGCAATAGTACAATGTTCATAGACTCTGATTATTCTTCTTACAAAGTAGTCAAAATTCAACAGATTTTAATCATTTTTCCTTCACTTGTTTTCTTAGGCGGCCCAGTGGGATTCCTGAGCAAGACTTTTGCAGCTTTTTGAAGCCATACTATAAAAAGCAGGAGGCCTACATGCGACTGGAGCTGAAAAAGATCCGAGCGGAGAACGCCGCCCTTGCGCAAAAGGTTCAGGCTGGCAGAGAGAGTATTGCTCAGACTGAACACTGTATTTCAACCACTGTGGATGAGTGGAAGGTAGGAGAGAAAGTATGGCACATAAGTAAAAAAAAGAGATTGGAGTTGGAGAGGATAACTGTCCCTTTAAATTATATTCAGTATGTTTTTTTTACACTCACAAAGAGGATGCAGTGCAGCAAGTCTTTACTGCAAGTCTATGTAATTGTGACATTAGATGTAACATCTATAGTATACTGTACATCCGGACATTAATACAGCATTTTTTTTTTTTTTTTTTTTTTTTTTTTTTACATGTTGCATAGAAAACACATTTTTGTAACTTTATTCTTGTGAATTCTGTAACAGCATTTTACTTCTCAGGTATGTTAGTTTATCAGGGATTGTTGGCAGGAAATAATTGGGATATTGCAGGAGATTGCTCTGAAGACAGTACAGTATGAGTGGGAAGGGACCTTAAAACACTCAGATTTTGCCCGACAGCTGGTCTTTCTGTCAGAAAGTATGAATTAAGTTTATCAAACTTTATAAAGTTTTATTCATATTAAGCAAATTTTGTGGAGTACATATATATAAGTCACAATAATGAGCAAACAATTACACAAATTTAACTATCAATGAAAAAACACACAAAAAAATATATAAATAGAAAGATAAATGACATACATTTTAACTTAATAGGGTTTTTTCAACCCACCCTCTCAGCAACTGCATTAGGTTTTCTAATCTAATAGTGGAACCAAACCTTTCTAAATTTAATTTGGAGGTTTGCTTAAATTAAAAAATGTGTATCAGTGTGGCTCATCAAGATTCTGTGTTCCATATGAGCAAGTTTTGTTTATTATGAATGCAGTTTTTTATTGTTACTTTTGTACTGTTGTACAGTTTTAACGAGGACATACTGCTGAGGGTCAAAAGATATTTGTGCACTGTAACATAAGGAGAAATCTGCCTTGAGTGGTAACAGATTTGTGTTTTTTCTCTACTTTCAGGCAACTGTCACAGAATTTGAAAGGCTGAAGTCTAATCTCTGCCCTGGTGATTTTGGCGTCTTTGATGTGTGATCTTCGAGTTCAAGTTTTTTTACCTGCAGATGTATGAACTAAATTAAAAAACC
This sequence comes from Scomberomorus guttatus, assembly GCA_038419695.1. NCBI lineage: Eukaryota > Metazoa > Chordata > Actinopteri > Scombriformes > Scombridae > Scomberomorus > Scomberomorus guttatus. The sequence continues at coordinate 15,875,631 of CM076452.1, read as the reverse complement.
ATAATGCTGCTACAAGCAGCTAGTTCCTGTGTTTACTTCCGTTGTCAGATACTTATAACAACAATCTGAGCCTGTCAGTGGCAAAAACAAGCACTTTTAGTGGACGTACTTTGATGGGCACAAAGGATTACACTGCAGCTTTTTTGCAGCTGCTGACTGCAGAGCTCTCAATCAATACTGGACCAATTCCAAAAATTGTTGTCCCCATGGGAAAATGGGGTACGGGTTGAAAAATAAATAAACTGTACATATTGCTTTTGTTTACTGTGTCTGTTTGTCTGAAAAGAAACTTGATTAAGAATATTCTTTTTAGAGCTAATGTCCCCTGCCATTACGGTATTGTGCGTGTTCACGCCTGGTATTACGGCACATGAGCCATGAAAATAATGCCACAAAGAAGTGGAGAGTCGGGTAGTTGACATTCGGGCGAATTCATAGGGAACATCACCCAAGAGTTAGCAGGCCATACGCCTGGAGAAACCGCTATTTTCTTCCTATTTAAATGTATTATTCGCGGTAGATATGACGGAAATGTTTTCAACTCTGTTTGGTCAAAATGAAGCTCAGGGACCGCCCGGCTCGTCGTCCCTGGGCTTCGGACCAGGGAAACCTCCGCCGCCTCTTCCGCAAAACCAAGTCTCCATGGCGGGGCAGATGCCACCGCAGCTCGGGGATGAAGGGCCTGCTCTGCGGAAGCCCGGAGCAATGAATGAGCCTTTCTACTTACTACGAGAGCTACCCGGTACTGTCTCACTGTACTAACTGCTGTTTGCTATGAGTGCTATTTGTAAGTTTATTCATAAAAAAAGCTGCTATTAAACGTTGCTAAGCAGTTTGTAAACAATGCTAACGTAGCTAACGTTAGCCAACAAGATAAGTGTTACCGAAAATACTTGAGTAAGCTAATTACCGGTGTTAGCCCACCTGTTTTTCATAGATGGGGTTGTTTTTAATAATGTGTCCGATACACAAAAACAGTTCCAACAAAATTGTCTATATTTTAACTCCGCTCTTGTGTAAAGTTAAACGTTACGTAATTGTTAAGCTCGTAAAACGGAGCATCCCTCAAGTAATCAGCGCTGACTGGAAATCGTTAATTTATATTGTGGGAATCCCGTATTTTCAGAAATTATAAATGACACATGATACGACTAGACATGTGATTTCTGCATGAATTACACTAATATGAACCTTTGTGTGTTTAGTGGGAAACGAGTTGACGGGCAATACCAACCTCATCACGCACTACAACCTGGAGCACGCCTACAACAAGTTCTGCGGGAAGAAGGTGAAGGAGAAGCTCAGCAACTTTCTGCCAGAGTTACCAGGTGAGTTATGGGAAGGCACAGATGAGGCTGCACCAACGTCATCAGGAAAAACACATGTAGTTTAGATGGTGATTTATGTTCAGTGTTGGGACAAGTTACCCTTGGTTACTGTTCAGTCTATTATCAGTCATTCACCGCAGATATAAACTAGGTGCTCATTGGCTGTCTTCACTCTGAAAATGGAGTTGTTAACTGAAAGGGTCAAAACTCCAGCAACACCTGCAGTATTTAGCACAACTCAGAGCCTGAAGCATTTCCCCTTTTGGTCTTCATTATAGTCACCAAACAAGTCTTCCTCTCTTCTTATTGAGCCTACAGATCAAACATTAACCCTGATAAAGGCCACAAGCCACAACCTCCACTCTACTAATAAAGCTGTTTACCCAAGAACGATACTACAGTCATTTGAGATGCAAATATAAAATACGGATATTAGAGTGGTCTGTGAGTGCAGTCAGTGTGGTTCGGTTTGAATCTGTAAACTCCCCACATAGCAGACATAATGATACCAACACCTGCATGTCCTGATAAATTGTTTAATTGATATGAAACACAGCTGAACACTTAAACAGCTTAATAATTGTGTGCTCACCATTCTTATCATTCTTCCCCTCGTGCCAACTTGTCCTTTCTCTGATGTGTTGCAGGTATGGTTGACTGTCCCGGCACTCAGGATGGCAGCTCATTGCGGTCTCTGATCGATAAGCCTCCAGTTTGCGGAAACTCCTTCAGTCCACTAACCGGCGCTCTGCTCACAGGCTTCAGACTACACACAGGACCGGTACTGACTGAACACACGCACTTATTTGTGCCTAGCTCGAAAGGCCCACATATTTTCAGTATTATGGCAGATTCTCTTTAGCAAAAATATATTATGGCCTGTTAGAAATTGTAACGTTTAAGTTAATACTTATGTCCATGCCTGTATTTGTTTTTCCCAGCTCCCAGAACAATACCGACTAATGCACATACAGCCTCCAAAGAAGAAGAGCAAACACAAGCACAAACACCATCGACCACAGGACCCATTACCGCAAGGTATGACATAACCAGCCAAACATATAAACACATGGAGACATGTACAATTTTTTTTTTTTTAGGCCGCTGACCTGTTTCTTTCTGACTTTGCAGAAACCCCATCAGACTCTGATCCCAAGAAGAAGAAGAAAAAGAGGGATGATGATCCTGACCGCAAGAAAAAGAAGAAAGACAAGAAAAAGAAGAAGGTAGGAAAAACAGTTTGCTGTTATTATTGGATCCCAGTGCAGTTACTGGCAGAGATGGAATTCTGTCCCAGACCCCCAACAACACCAAACCCATAACTCATCTCTAAACTAAAACCTAACCCTAATCTTATGCCTAATCATACAATGTTTTATTAAGCAAACTGGAACACAAATTATTTGATTTTGGCCACTAGAGGGTGAAAGAACTCAACAACTGTCAGAGAGCAGCCCTGACTTATTATTGGCACATGAAGTTGTGGCTTTACCTCTTCACAAATTCTTGCCAACTGTTGTTTACATATGCAGTTGTTTACAAATACATAATAAACACTTATATCTGTTAACAGCTGCATTATAGTGTGTTGTAAACCATTTCTTAAATGTTTTTATGGCACTTATAAATACTAAATAGGGGGATTTTAAAGTAAAGTGTTATCGATTGGGGTAAATTTTATTAATGTGTTCTGAGAGACTTGTATCATCTTAATGAGTCTTCATTTGGCATTACACCCTTTAGTTTGCATCGCTTGCTTGAAACAAAATGTGAAATACATTTCTGACCACCTCTTCATTGCCCCTTACAAACACGGATACTATCATGAAGTCCAGCTTCCTCTCTCATCTCCCAGAGAACTTGAATCTACAGGAATAAACTTTATTAACTGAGTTCTGTTGATTCTCTGTCCCCCTCCAGAACCGCCACAGTCCTGACCACCCTGGCCTTGCCGGCTCACAACCCAACAGCAACAGCCTCAGATAGACAGGAGCCCACTGTGTGCATGCCTGTGTGAGTGTGTGTGTGTGACTGTGCATTTTGTAAGAGGATGTGTGTGAGTGTGTTTTACAGATAATTGTATTATTGAGAGTATGCCATAGTGAGAGAAAGGATCTATTGAAATAATGCAAATGGTCATATGACGTGTGTGAGAGTGAAAGAGCAGCGACACAGTGGATGTGGGCGATGATGGAAAGAAGTGTTACAGAGCAGTGTAAACGGCAGAAAGCCGCTGATGTTATGGATGACTGAGCAGGCACTGTATGTATGTTTTCTTTGAATTTGTTGTAATATCTTTTGACCATAATGCCAAAATCAAATAAACTTTGGTTATTATCTTTGTTTTTGTGTTATTTAAAAACTTCTCATAGGCTAATTTCTGTTTTTCTTAAATTATATGATCATTATACGATACATATACATGGTTTAAAATGATCAATATACCAAAAATAGTTGACACTGAGCCTCTTTGTTGATGTGAATTTGTGAACTTTGGCTGTTTAGATGGATGATAAAAATACCCCTTAGACAATAAGTCTTCATTCATACATTTATTTGTATATGAAATACACAAGCTGGATATATTGATTGTAGGCAGGAAAGAAAGGCGTACATTTAGCAACATAAAGCATACATACATAAAGCCACTGAGGGAGATAATACATCTTAAAATACAGATTTGGTGAAGCAAAGGATATTTTTTTTGTTGTTGTTGCTGCTGAGACTGTCAGAAGTGTTGATTAAACTTGATGTGCAAACTGCTGCAAATCCAAATTACAAAGGCAGATGCACTGCGATCTGACAACTATCATCTTATGAGTAATGCAACTTCCTGAGGTACAAAAAGCCCAGGTAGTTGCCTGAATTGCTGGTGCATTGGATTCAAACATTGTGGATCGTGTACAAAAACTGCATTCATCAAATGGAGTGGCCACAAGTAAACCCTCAGTAACACTGATGCTGTCATAACATCATAAGCTACAGTCTCAAAATTAACAACTGAGGTAAATCAACACATTTGACAGTCAACAAAAAACTTATACGACTAAACTGGTGCTAAATGCTGGACTAATGCATCACATTGTAATGTGTCCTATATGTTTTTGCTGCTGTATGTTCTCCTGAGGAAAAGTTCTGCACTACTGACAAGCTTCAAGCCTGGCTTTGGTTTGGCAGAGGCGTTAATTCACTTCTATAGCATGAAGCCAAGATGGCAGCGAAGGGCACAGAGTTCATAGAAAACACAGAATCTCCTTCCTGTTCAGGGTTAGCAATGATACAAGACGCTGAACACATTTTATATATGAAGGAGAGCTAGAGAGCAGGAAATAAATGCATCAGACGAGACTGGAACAACCTACAAAGGAGTTGAGTTGATACTGAAATGGACTGAGTCGAAGAAAAAAAAATCATTCTTTACAAACTGATTGCATAAATCCACACAATACTGTCACAGTGTACAGAGCAAACATGTACAGAAAGGATACATTTTGTTGTCACTTTGGGAGAATGTACAGTTTCCTGTTTATCTGCAGCTGACTGAAACGAGGAGATCACAGACCACAGCTGGATCTGTCTTTTTAACGTGACTTTTAAGCATCCGACCAGAAAAATCACAAATTAAAAAAACAAGTTAAACCACAGCCAGTGTCTCCCCTGTCATTGGTTAATACATTGTAATATACTGTACACACCCATATGTAGTAATGCAAGCAGAATATGTAATAAAATAAAAGACACACCTCAGTTCTATTTACAAAAAATAATTTTGCTGGATGATTTTTACTCCAAAATCAACACGACAAAAGAAAAAAAAAAGAAAAAAGGCATAAGCGAAATATGTACACAGTAAATCATCTGAGCTTCTTTTATAATTAGCACACTACAAAAAAAAAATAACATTTGCTGATGCTGAAACAAACGCTTCCCTTTTTATTGCTACTGCAGCTAGAGTATAAAAAGACACTTAAATACATTTTATACACACACTAGTTCATTACTGTGCATAAAGCAGTACAAAGTGTTTAATATCACTGACACACACTGTGTGTCAGAATTTAAATGTCAGTCATATTTTTCCTTGTGAAATTTACTTGAAAACAAACTTTTTTTTTTTCCTACATATAAAAAGTCCAGAAATGCTAAGGGCTAAATCAGCTTCAGTATGAATGCACAAGGAGAAAATGCTGCACTGATTAAATTTGTTGTCTTGGGTATTTGATATTTAATATTTTCTAATGTGAATAAAAAAAAAACGAACAATCGATGGTCAGACATAGGAGTCGGTTGCAGAGAGACAGTATAATAAAAAAGGAAACGGAGGAGGTAGATATGGTGTCTCTACAACCAGCCTATCTGTGCGTGTATGTGTGTGTGTGTGTTAAAAGCTGGGTACTGAAAATACCCCAAAAGCTTCTTCATACATACCAGAAGTCTGGTATTTAGATTTTTAGATGCTTTAAATTGTCTTTAATAGCTTGTATGCTTTCAGAAGTGTTTCATACATATACTGTATATTTATAGCTTTTACTGAAGGGGATTACAGTTGAAACAGCACAATTAATATACTAAAAGTTTGCTTCATTCAGCTCACTTTTGAAACAATACTGAAAGTGTAATGTTCCTAACCTCTTTTAAGCTGTTCTTTGGTGTTAGCAAGGCTTGTGATGATTGTAAGAAGTCTTTGCAAACTATATAACAGTGTTTCAAGTACCGTGATATCCGCAGTCTGACACAGAGGCCATACCCGGATGTGTGCATGTGTCTTTGCGTGTGCTCGCGAGTGAAATCTATGGCTTTGAATCACGCTAATTTGGCTCTTTGACATAAACCAAAATAAATAAACAGCAACAAATGATGATGACACATTTTCTCCCCAAATCACGCCGCAGCATGAAAACAACCTAAAGTCTAACTCAGTGAGTCAAAAACAAAACACGGGGGATTGTATTTGCTCTGTGATATGGTTTGTAGTGAGCAAAATTCGCCCCCCCCCAAGAAAAACGCTGGGATATTTATGGATGAGTAGATTGCTGGTGCTCATTTTGAAGGCACATACAAAAAAAAAAATCCTACAATTCCCCAAATCCTTGTCTCTGCTGTGTAGTTTTAAGGCTCAACAGCAGCAACTCCATTGCTGTGGTGCTTGTAGCCGTTGGCCTCGGTGTGGTTGAGCGCCTGCATCTCCTGACCGGCGGCCCTCTTGTCTCTGGCCTGTTTTTCCATCAGCAGGTGTCTGCGGTGGTAGTACAGGTAACCCGGCAACAAGAAGCCGGCCAATGAGAGGATCAGCAGCCCCAGGTTGATCTGAGGGATGATTAGATGACAGAAAGTTGCAGTTATAGGTAGTGATTTTTAAAAATATACTCACATAGGTCATATTTTGTAGAGAGATTATTATCTAGCAAAGAATATTTTTATTTGGGCAAACAGAAATATATTCTCAGTATATATCACAGTTTTGCTCTTTGTTTCCCTCAACATCTCCGCTCTGTGTGTGCCTGCACTCTCATTCAACCTGACAGTGTGCCACAAGAAGTAGATCATTTCTAACTGGGTGTTTTGTCTTCAGTTAGATTTCTAGTCAGATCAGTAGGATACGAGTGAATAAGTAAAACTGACTGACAATTACAAACATGCAAATACATTTATTGAGCACAGCATAGATTTATTTTGTGCTCAAAATAATTCATTCTTTGCGTGATGGTAATTTCTCTGCACAATATAACTTATGTGCTTGCAAAAAACATTTTCTGAAGGATGAACAGTGCTGACAGCTTTGTGTGTATCTGTGTGTATCTGTGTGAAGCGTGCAGGCCTGTAGAGGTGAGAGCGTTTCCTCACCCAGTAGGGGTCTCCTTCCAGCGGTCCCACCATGGCGATGAAGAGCGGCTGCTGTAGCAGAGCGACCACAGCGCTGATCATCGACTGGAGGCCTGTCAGGGTGCCAAAGTGGTTGGACGGGTAGCTGTGGGAGAGATACTGGGTGGTTACCAAGAGTTTTGAAACACCAACTGGCATCAGACTGAGCTCAAGATGTGACAAGAGCTGATGCTGTATATGGAAGACATGTACACTGCATTTAATAATATAAAGATGTATTTTAGTGTTCAATACTGTGCTCAATTCAGTCAGTATTTATTCAGTCTTGTTTAAAAGTGTTGTTGTGGTGTTTCTTGAACAAACAGGATACTGCGTCCCAGTTTGTCACCACATCTGGTTGCTCTTATTACATTGTAAAAGTGCTGCTTTACTGTATGTTTGGTGTTTAGATGGTGCTGGGAAACGACAAAAAAACTATTGTCTCATTGCCAGCTCTCAAATATTATACTGTTATAAAAGGTTCAATTACTCACACGGCAGCATAAAGGCCTCCGCAGCAGGAGTGGATGAATCCTCGGACCATAGTGTGGAGGATGAAGGTCAAGACCTAACAGAGACGAGGAGCAACACAATTAATGAACCTATCACTGATAGATAGAGAACTGGAGCATTTATTCTTTGTTTACTTGTCCTCTGGCTAACATAACGTGTGAGTGTGTGTTACCTGCAGAGGCAGGCTGTCTATGAGGCAGCAGCATCCGAAAGCGAGCAGCAGCATGTTGGTGAGGATGAAGGCCCTCATGGCGTTGGTCACCTTCTGGATCTTACGGTCTCTCTTGGGTCCGCTGGTCTGTCTGATGGGAAACACACAGTCGTGTTATAACATTAATGGTAACTGGACCCCTCCCATTTAAATGTCTACATGGGTCATTAAACGGTTATGATGACATTTGGTGAGTGTTCAGTGTTTCTTTAGCACAACAATTAATCTAGATGTTGTGACTTTTCCATTATTATTTTATTTTAGCATCCTGGAGCTCTAGTGGTTAAGATGTTTAGATATTTCTGGTTCGATTTTTTGTTTCCTGTCAATATTTTCACTGTCAAACAATCCAATAAATCCAAAAATACCCCAAAAATCTAAAAACACAGTTTGATTTTACACCTTTAAAACTGTCACAACTCACTGCATGTACCTCTGCTCTGTGCCTGGAGGGACGGGCTTCTCCTCTTCACACTCCTTCATCTTCCAGTCCATGATGTAACCAATCAGAGGACAAGTTGCCAGGCACAGCAGCTGCAGGGTGCCAAAGATGGACGAGTAGAAACTCACTGAAAGAGGACATATTAAATCAGATTAAATAATAAAATATGTGCCACAAAGTCGCACACAGAATCCACATCTGAAACCACATTATAAGGCTGCTCACCTTTCTCTTCTGCCTCAATCACCAGCTGCTCAGATGCTGAAATATGAAAAACCAGCTCTGTTATTAACACTTTTCAATAGAGCACACAACAAATATAAAAACCCAGAAACTGTTTGCTGGGATTGTGTTTGAGTGTTCCACACTCACGGTGTTTTTCGCCGTGGGTGACCATGAACTCCAGCATCTTGTTCATGGCCCCCATGAAGAAGATGATCCTCAACTGGGACATCCCCATCGTAACCAGACTCCACAGGAAGATGGGAGAGAACACCGACCGGCGGAAGGGAACCGTATCTGAGACAGAAGGAGACAGATACACAAGATTATTTTTTATGTTTTTATATATATATTATATGAAGGGAGGTCAAGGCAGGTGATTAGGGTTAGGGACATCCAGTCTTTCATGCCTTATGTTTCTCAGCTTACTTTGTGCAGCGTCAGATCCATTAGGAAGTTTCTCTGTGGAGTGATGGACGTCACCATTTTTCTGGCTCAGTCTCTCTCCGACAGCCTTCTGTTCCGATGAAGGCAGCTCTTGCACTGTGAGGATCTTACTATTACACACAAATGCACATTAGGGTCAGTGTGATAAACATCGTTCTGTCTTGGTGTCGCATCTAAGAGGTGCAGCGACAAACTGGTAGCCACACTCACCTGTAGTCCACCTCATCGGGTGTTGGGAAACCTTCTGTGGGCCAGTTAAAGAAGCAGTTGAAAAAGACGAACCCGGCAAGACCTGCCCACATCCACATGATCACCTGGAAGGACACGCCTGCATCGTAGATCAGCTGAAGGGGAGAAAGTGGGATGTTTTTTTTTTAAAGCATATTGCAGTTGCTTTAAGTTTAAAAGTTTAAGTTTGAATGCAAAGTGACAGTTTGAACCTCACAACCACACAGTCTGGGCTTTTACAGCCTTCAGCTTCTTTGAAAATCGATCATTTAATGCTGCCTTCCAGCTCCATCTTCTGTTAAACTTTAAAATCTATCTGTTATTATAATCATGGCAATCAAATAATGACATGTAAAAATATTTTATTCTAACTCTAAGATTCAAGATTGCTCAAACAATATGCGCAGTGAAATGCAGTTTTATATATATTAAAAAATGTGAACCCGTCCTTTAAGGCTGTACTAAAACCTATTTGTAGTATAAGTATTAAAAATGGCACTGGTTTATTTAAGAATGGTGTGTAGAATATGTAAATATATAACTTTGTTGGTTACCTTGACTCCAGGGAAGGTGACAGCGGAGGAGGCGTAGGAGCCGATCATCAGAGACATGACAGTGGAGCTCAGAGCACCAAACATATTGGGGAGCTGCAAAGACAGAAGAAGAGAGGAAAATGAAACAAATTATATAAAAAGACTCCATAGATCTTTTGTTCTATTACCCTAATCAATTAATCACTAATCACTTGAACCTCAGCAAAGAGAAACAGTGAGTCATGTTGACCAGCAGAGGGCAGGCAGCTGCTTTGTGTAAGCAGGAGGGCGTACCAGACTGAGACTGTGAACTTCTTCTGCCATCAGAGTTTGCACTCAGTAACACTGAGCAAGGCAGACTCATTAAAAAACAATATTAGTTCCCATGTGATGAGGAAACAAGAAACAAAGTCATGACCCAGTTCGGGTCCTGACCCCGTAGTTCAAAGACAGACTAAGCTACACTTAGACACACATCCACAGTCTTTATTCTTGCAATTTGAACAAATTCTTTGAGTTAGGATTAAAAATGTGGAAGTCGAGGAACTTCACACGGCTCGGTGGACCCGGCTCGGGGGCATGCATGACACACACAGCAAAGGGGACAATGTAGCAGGCACCAGGCACCAGGCACTAACACATCATATATCAGGTCGACCTATTTACAGTAGTAAGAAGCTTAGCTAACATAACAATGACCTATTGTGCTGCCAGCACACTCAGTGTCCTTTGATTAGAGTTTTAAATGGGTCAATCACGATTATAAAATCACATGTGTGGGATTTTAGGTGTTCTGCCCGACAAGCTCACTATTCTCTCCCAACGCTGAGCACGGTTTTCCAAACTTCTGCTGCCATCACCTAATGTCACCGCTGGGTCAGAGGTCACCGAGGCCTGTGCACTCATGACGTCACAAATGACGTCAAATCAGGGTTGGGAAATGGTGAACACAATGAGCCAAAAAATACTTAGTACTGACACTTTTATATTAAAACCTTTTTAACCTCCATCAAAATAAACATTTATTTTCTGACTTCATTGGATAGACTCATAGTGAAGATACAGACAGGATTGGTATGGCATCCAACAAAAGTCCTGAATTGAACACTGAGCTAAATGGTATGACATTTATGAGTCCAATGCTGACCTCAGGTTGTCTTGGCTATAGCACAGAGAGAAGGGGACGAATGGAGGCCGAAGAGATGGATGAAATCTACAGACCTTGCTAACATTCACTGTAAATGCAAACAATGAACATAATGGTTTAAAAAGTGTGGATTTTCCAACAGCATCTTAGTGTCCAATTAAAATTCTTTAAACCTACATTAACAGATTTTTTCACCACTTGGAGTAAACACAACTAGCTGAAACTACAGTATTTACATATTATCACCTTATAAACTTGATATGGCAAACAAAAAGTGGCCTATTTGCACATCCACCAGATACGGTGCAACATTATCATTCACTGGAAGTCATGTTTCAGGCAACCTGATGAATATGAGTCCAATATTCACTCTTTGTGGCTCTGCTTTGGTCCCCACTAACTACTGAGGGAAATATCTGTGTTTTTAGCTGCTACATGCTGCTCTATGTTCACCAGCTGGTCGCTAGCTTTGTCTGTCTGCCTCTTGGTGCTGGGCGGGTAGAGTTCAGTGGGTCTTTAGAGATTTTTCACTGAAAACAGCAAGAGCGTACCAAAAGAGTAAAGTTGCGGGCCAGAAAACTAAAACAATTAGTTAAAAGCGATGTAGAGCTGAGGAGAGAAGCAGAGACGGGTAATAATTCTGTAGGTTCATTACTACAGGCGACCCATTTCACATACATGTAGTCATATTGATTATAGCAGCTTGAAGTGTAGCTGGTATCTCTGTCTGATTACCCTGGGACTTAATCATGAACACCTGATGTCTGTAATGTTTTTAATGTTATATGAGTGTGCTTTAAACATGTGGAGTGACTCCCTGCTGCTTCAGAAGCTATGAAATTACTCCCAAGAACAGCTTTCCAGGAACTTTATTACCTCATATGGACATTCTTGGAGCTGTTTTTGGCTCCTGTGTCCAGCAAGACACAAAGGTGCAAGGACAGTGTATGTTTTTGTGTGAGTACGGGTTAGGCCTCTGTTTAGAGATTAGGCTTTGGTGACAGCTAAGGAGACTAGTGTACGTGTGTGTGTGTGTTTCAGGGGAGGCACGGGGTCACTTCGAGGGCTGACACAACAACGATGATGGCAGGAAAACAGGGGGGGAAAAAAAAGCTTTCCTGTGGTTGTTCAAGAGAGAGCCAGACTGTCTGAGCGAGATGAGAAAAACAGGAGAACACCCATCATTCAGCAGTTCGGAGAATCTAAATATTTCACGGCCCGTTTCGCCGTGGCCGTGACAGCCACAGCGCCGGACCCTCTGACTGCGGAGATTTGTGGAATGTAGGCGCGAGGGCCCTCTGAGCACACAGGGGAGTCTGCATCACTTACTAATGTTAAAGCGAAGATATTCCAGCCATGTGAGATGTCAGCTAACTGATGTTTGCTTTCAGAGGACAAGTAGCAGCAACCGAGTGTGTCCGAGAGATTTGCGTGTGACGGACGAAGCGGGAAAAAGCGTGAAGTGTGCGTGTGTCGTGTGTATGTGTCCGCAGAAGGCAGTTCTCGTAAAATACATTTTTCACACATTGCGGCACATGTCCTGCATCCTAACGGTGCCAGGGGGACGTGAACAGAAACATGTGACTGTCTGGAGGCACACGAGGATCAACTGGTGTCAGAAAGTCACGCACAAATGGAGCTGTGGCTGTTTGCTTGTCACAACTAATCAGTTCAGACTCTACTCCTGGTGTGCTCACTCACTTGGGTGCTGTAAGACTTTGGCACCACGTTTAATTAAGACCTTAATCACTGAGAGAGTGGGCCAAATAGTCGCTTAATGAGCACTGAAATTTCTGAATATGTGGAAGAGAGGTTGGATACAAGGAGGAAAGGTGAAACATTTGCAAAGGAGAGGAAGAAAGAAGACGAGAGATGTAAAAAATGAGCAATGATAGAAATGATTTTTTTTTTAAAAAGAGAGGTAGTGGGAGTCGCATTTTTTTGGTTTGACTGATCTCTCCAGGCTCCAGCTGCAGCCCCTCTATCTGTGGAGCTCCCAGCAGGAAACGCTAAACCACAGCTGATTAACACCGGCTTCTTCTCTCCACCTCAGCTCTCACTGTACATAGATTGGTCCAGCCCCCATCCCTCACAGTGCACAGTGCTCTTGTCCAGCTGCAGTGCGCTTATATAACACAAAAAGCGGCCTAATGTTAAGATCATGGGTTGATCACAAGTCCTCTACTCCCTGTATGGAAGCTTCAAACCACGACGCATGACTCTCGCTTTTGAAGTTTCTTTGACCCTGAGTATCTTTTCTTAGGGTCATCCACAATTCCCTGAAGAGGCCTTTATTTGTTGACCAACCTTTGCTAGCAGACACCAAAGTTAGCACAAGGAACACTGACAGTTCTTGTAAAATACAGCGAGGAATAACTGAAAGCACTTTTCTCACTGGTGTGTGATCAGACATGCCCCTGCACACAGCCAATACTGTTGAAGGGCAAATCCATATCTGTTACCCGAAATACAACAGAGGGCTTTTCTCATTCCTTCAGAGCCATTTTGACACGCTCACAGTAGAATTCATATTGTAAATACTTAACAGATATTATTACTGAAGGTTGAGCGTGCAGGAGGCAGCAGGGTGTCCTGAAGGTTGTGTGTCTCTGGCAGAGATGTGGCACTAAAAACCACTAAAGCAGAAGTGAATCACCTCTATGTTATGCAACAATGGCCTCATATGAACTTACCAGGGTACAGGTTAATGAGGTGAGAGAGTCTAAACTAATTGTTAGAAATGATGGTCTACTGACAGATTTGGATGTTTTTCAAAGCATTCTTTCTTTGTTTTGGGTGGATCGGTTTGAAATATGGCAGATGAAGAAAGAAGATGCAGCCACAAGGAGCTGGTTAGATGAAGAGCTGCAGGGCAAACCACAAACTTTTATCAATTTAGGTAACACCCTTTTACTAAATCACTTTTGCAGGATCATGGTTGCATGTACTGAACTTTAATTAAAAACTATTTCGTTCTCCTATTACCCAATTTCCATAATTTAATTTAAAAAGAAAAAACACACAACAGTCTTTTGAACTCTGTGATGTGAACAGTCACACACTAAACGATTACAGGTTTACAAAAAAGTAGTTTGCAATGTTTTGTTTATTCTATTTTTTTCATCCACAGTTAAACTGTCCAGCTAAACTGCAGATGTGTGATTCATTCATTCATTCACAGTTTTCGTTACTGCTCCTTGAGTTAAAACCCACAATCCTTTGGCCTCAAGCTCTCATTTATAGGCTCTTCTGGGGAGTTCATATTATCCTGCCAGTTTTCTGCTTTTGTTTGCTACATTACTTTTTTGTATAAATGTGCACATCACAGCAGTGCACATAGTGTCTGTAAAGCAAAGAGGGCTTTAACACTTTGATCAAGGTCGTTCAGTTACAATATTTGACCAGGAATGTTCAAAACCTGCCTTAAAGTTTTATGTCATGATGCTGTTTTATGATTTGTGTTTTTTGCAAGTGGAAAGTTTTTTTTAAAGGCTCCACCACACTATAAAATATTAATACATACTTTGTTATAGTTTATTAAAACTATAATATGTTATTGCATCAGGGGGTAACTAGCTATTAGCTCTACAGAACAACAACAACAACAACAACAACAACACTGTGGAGGTCAGCCAGTGCTGGTAGGGGCAGGGAAAGAAACAGACAGAGGTCAGTCAGAGGATAGCTGAACATTACCCAAGTGTGTGTGTGTGTGTGTGTGTGTGTGTGTGTGTGTGTGAGAGTAATTTCTATTTTGTGTTCATGTGTGATTAATGGGATAGAAAGAGCACATTGCCTTCCTGTGTCAGACTTATGTGAGTGTGTGTTAGCGGCCAATCGCTCTCTCACTACAGTAAGTTTCTCACGGATTTTCACGACAAATACGAACCTGCACTACTGACCTATCCACCTGTACTTATGTGTATCTCTTTTCGGGCATCTGTAAAAGAGAAATGTTGACTCACGTTACACCTGAGGCTCTATGCATGTGTGCGCTTGTTAAATGTCAATATATGACAGCTTGAATCATACTTTTTATGGTGTAATAGATGAATGCATTGTGATTTTGACTTCAGTGTTATTTTTACCAAATTGTACGATTTTGTACATGATAAATAGAAGCACATGTATCTGATTTAGATTTTTTTTTTGAGGAAAAAGCATCATCTGGACTTCACTTGGGGGTGTCATATGTTGCACAGCTGGAGAAAATTTACAATTTTGGTCAGAGTTTTATAGATGTTCATGACTCAATATTTATAACACTTATAATCCAGTTTGTGAAACTACAAACTTAAATAAGAAGAACTCATATCCTTTCATTTTGGAACGAGCCTGTTTTTTTGTTTTTCTTCCCTTTAAAACGGCCGTGTCAGCCATTTATTGCCATTGTCAGCAGTCCTCAGTGAGACCGAAAGGCACAGCTGACTGTTAAGTAGCAGAACATCCATTTAACTCGAGCAAGTCAACAGAAAGACAGACAGAGATGAATGTCTTAGCTGTTCTTTTTACGCTGAGCCCGGCTACAGTCAGTCAGCGCACAGAAGAGAGGTCAAAGCAGAGGGTCATCTGTCCATATTCAGCTTTGACTTTCATTATCTTGACATCTGTTTCATGTCCGTCTCCTTTTGTGTACATAACCATGCACACACATTTGTACATCCACATGTGTGCACAGTCATGCAGAGTTGAAAAGAATTGATTTTTTTGCTGACTGCTGCGCGGAACAGAGAAACAGACGAGAGGGAACGAACTGGAGGCCGAACAGGAAGAGGGGAAGACGAGAAGAAGGGAAGGAGGAAGGAAGTCAGAGGGAACAGGGGAGACAAGAGAAAGTGTGGCCTTGAGTGTTTTGGATAGAGGTGAGTGGGCCGAGCTTTGGGGAGGGTGTGTGGTCAACCGCAGGCTGTTATTGGTGGAAACACAGATGGGAGACTTTCCATGTTTGACAAATCATGTGCAGCTCAGACAGTGAAGCACGCACACACAAGACCAACACAAACCTAAATACTTGCCGGGACACAGGAGGCAGCGGCAAACGATAAAACACACTTGATAATGTTGGTACCAGCTGACACATCACACGCAAAAACACATGCCTGACGTGAGTGTAAACAAACACAGCTCCCAGTCCCGACACACACTGTTTCCTCAGCTGAGACAAATAGAGGCCCCGGCCATGCTGAGTCTCTCAGCTACCAAAACCTCTCTGCTCATTTGTTCCAGGAACACAACCCTACATTTGTACTTTCTCAGAATATGAGTTATGCAACCACAGAAGAGACATTTCAGTTTTGGCAGTTTCAGTGCTATAATATGAGACAGGTAAATTTTGGCTGTGACCAATTCTAAAAACGGTCCTCTTCTTGTTGGTAAAAACCAGATCAGGTATCTGAGCAAGCTAACGAATGTTCTTATTGGATGACTGCGTGCATACTTAACATTATGACGATGCAGGAGAAAGAGGCTATGCAGGCTTGTTCTTAATGTCTCACATTCTCTGGTTTGTGTGTGTGGCTGAATAACACAAACACAGAGACAGAAGGAACTATTTCCTTTTGGCTCAGAAGCCAAATATTAAATAATTTGTGTTGTGTGTCATTTTATTCTCTTTTAATCTGCTTAGAAGCTGAATGACTGGTTTTGTCAGATATGATTTGAACAGCACGAAGTATTCTGAAAATTTAAGACACACTGACAACAATTTGGAGCTGGTCAGGGACACATACAGTACACAGTGTGAAGACAGAGGCAGCCTCGGTAGCATTGGATGACCTTCTAATCCAATTTGTGGTTTGCAAATAACACGACAAACCTCCCAAACACAGTCCATTCCAGGGGCGACTCTTTCTCTCTTATTCATTCTTTCTTTGTCTACTAGATCTGAAAAGGTCCTTATGTGCAGTAGTTGATAACAGACATGATAACCATCAAAATACAGGTGCGGCTGAGCATGTGAGCAGGAGCTCACCCACAAAAACAAAGAAAACTGGCACAGAGAAGAGCAGTGATCTCTATACAGCAGTTATAGCAACTCAAAAACAGAGAAAGAAAAATGATAACACTCATATTGTGACTCTAAATAGCACTTTTCTGGACAGATAAATAATCTATCTATATAAATTACATCTTCAATACATTCATAATATGGTGTATCTACACTCTGTGCTAATGGATATCATATCAGATGAAAATCTACTCACAAACATCAATATTATATTCATACTGTATGTCAGAATCTGTCTTTTTCTGTTTCTGGCTGCTTGTGTGTCTCACCGTGAGGGAGGTGAAGGTCAGGCAGATGCCTCCAAAGCCGTTCAGGGAGAGAGCCAGGAAGATGAGAGCTGACAGCACTGCAGAGAGGAGGAGGAGCACAGAGAAAGAGTTAAATTCACTCTCTCAGAACAGGGTTGGAGGACACGTTGTCCACCACGTCCAACAGAAAGCCGAGCTGGACAAACTAGACTCGACTCAGCTAGACGAGGCTAGAAGCTGGTTGTCACAGATTAGATGATCAGCTTGAAGCATACTGAGGCTGTTATAAAGTGGAAGAATTGAAGAGTTGGTGCAGGAGCTTAATAAACAGGCAACAAGGAAATAAAAATATTGCATTTTTAGGTAGCACGCAGACATTTCCTGGTGTTTGTTTAATACCAGCTGAGCCACTGTGACTGTTGTTCCCAATTTCCCATCTGAAACCACATGGCTCCCATTGCTGCCGGAGCCAATTGGAAAGATTTAGTAGTTGACATGGACAGCTGTGGAGGAGGGAATGTGAAGAATGTGGAGAAAATGGTTTGAGGAAGCACTTGGAGCTCGCTCATTTCCACACCCCTTGGCACACCTGTTAAAGCGCACCTGGAGTAACTGTCTGTGCCGCACAGTTAAACTGTGCAGTTGTCTGAAAGCCGCTGCTTTGAACCTCTCCAAACAGCCCTTCTGACAGAATATGTATTGGCAATTTGGCATTAATTCAATGTCAATCCAATTATATTACAATGCTACTACAATACTTAATCCTTGTATATGGCTTTGGGTTGGGCCTATGAATAAAGGGGTAGCAGCACTTTTTTTAAACTGAATGTCTCTGGCCTTTTTACCCTTTGGCTATGAGCAGTGTGTTATATAATACTGGTAAAGCAACATATCCTGTGCAGAATATGTTAACATAAATATGTTACTCTTCCACACAACCAGCTGGCCTTGTAATCTTTAAGTAAATCATGACTTTAGGCGGTGCGCTTCCAACTGTCAGTCAGCACTTAAACTGAACGGTAACCAAAGCAGACTGAAGTGGGACACACACAATATTCAAAGCAGCCACATGCATACGTCTTATGTCACATATTGCAGCTGATGAACTGATGTTTGACACGTGTGCGTTAGCGTATGTTCATTTGTACTCACCTGGAGGGTCGTAGGCCGACACAGCCATCATGATACAGGAAAAACCGAAGCATGAGCTGTAACAAAAGAACATTTTAAACTCTTGCATACTGTATCATACCAGCACAGCATTTGTCAATTATAAATTGTGTTTGTATAAACGAGACAAAATAGAAACTCCCAGGGGGCCATGTTAGAAATACCACAGTATGGTGACTCACAGTCTGTGTGTTTGTAAATGTCCGAGGCCAGCAGATTCAGATATACCAGCTATAAAATTAACCAATATTCTCATACTTAAATAACTTCAAATATTTGGAGTAAAGTCGTTGGTTATCAGCCAAAGCTTCAAACTGTCAGTGGTTTACCAGCCTGAATGTTAAAAATATGCAGCTCCAGATAAAACTCTCAGTCCCTGATTATAAACAGCTTTCATCCTATTATCAAAGCTACGGGATATTCAATTTCATAGCTGCTTAAACTGTGAAAGAGAAAAAGAGTAAATGCATGTGTGTGAGTGTGTGCTGTGTTTTTTGTTTTTACAGTTTACAGTTTACACACCTGTAAAGATACTACTGGCTCTATTCTGAGTACAGTGCACTTGTCTTCACATGTTACTACACTAACAGTAAAGGAATTTCACTACTTACTATACACAGAGTACACACATGCACAACCCCACCTACATTCAATGATTCATACATAGTGAGAAAACACAAAGGACACCATCTCTCTCCTCCCTCTTTAGGAATGTGATCTGTCTGCTTTATTTTACTATAACATCAATCGTAGATAAGGACTCGATAACTGTTTTATGCAGCTTTCCCTTTAGATTCTCACCACCATAACATGTATAAATGAAATGTGCAGTATTCAAACCTCCATGAGACAATCAACAGCTTGTCAGAAAGCTTATCTAAAAATAGAGGTTTGAGTTTTTTTTAACCACTTCTGCACATGACAGATGACCACTCTCCCTTGCAAACGTGACATGTCTGTGACTATTTTAAAACCCATTACCTGCCCACCAGGCGAATTGGGCGTGGCCCAAACCTGTCCATCAGGATACCCAGGGGCAGGGTGGTGGCGCTGAGCAAGAAGGAGCCAATGGTGAAGCCCAGATTCAGCATCTCCTCCTGGTCCACACAGCTGAGCCATTCCTCCACCTCACCGCTGGAGGAGTTGCCCAAAGGCACGACCACCGAGTCATTCACTGTGGGAACCAGTGTGGGGGGTTAATAAGGGAGGCGAGTGTTCAGAATATGGACCAAAAACAGGCCCAATTGAAAACATTTAGAGATTTTTTCTGACAGTAAGGTTATATGTCATAAACCAGTGACTTTTGGGTCAAGACCCCCATGATAGATTCAAAGGAACCAGAAAAAAACTACTGCTGCACTAAATTCAGTTTAATTTTCGGACTTCTTTACTACTTTTGTTTGGGGTCAGTTATATCTCAGAAAACAAATTGTTGGAAAACTCCAATAAAAGAAATTAAAATCAAATTAAAATGTTTATGAACAATTCAAACAAAATTGGGAAAAGTCTTGAAGTATCAAGCTGATAAAACCATGTTAATGCGTCATTTGAGCTGTTAAAGGGGGGCCTGCAGAGCTGCAGATTTTACCTAAGCACAGGTGGGAGTAGAAGCCTTCCCTCTTCAGCATGATGAGCAGGGAGCCCCAGCCCAGGAGCACAGCCGAACACAGCAGGTTCTCAATCACTGCCGTCACCGCCATCCACCAGCGCCTCCTATAGGCCTGGAGGAGAGAGGGCCCCATCGCTGCTCTGCAACAGAACAGGGAGAAGATGTGAGGGGGGTGGACAGGAAAGAAAAAACATCATTAAAAGGTCAGAATAAAGTAAAGAAACAGGATGGCAACATTTATCAAACAAATAGGCGAGTGACAAAAAAATAGACAACAATTTAGATAATTGATGGTTATCACGCAAAAAAAGCCAAACATTTCCTGGTTCTCGCTTCTCAAAAGTGATGACCAGCTGCTTTTCTCTGTTCTATATGATTATAAATTGAATTTGAATTTCGTACAGCAGGTCAGATAAAACAAGCAATGTGAAGATGTAACCTTTGTCTCTTTTGTAAATTGTGATTGAATTTTCTGACATTTTATAGACTTTTCAATTAATCTAAACGATTTTTATCGAAAAGATTCAATTCAATCAACAATGGAGCATGACCTTAGTTCAACCGAATTTGTGGCTGCATCAGCTGCTTTATTCACGCTTCACCAGCTGACTGGAACTTGAACCAATTGTGGTTATACAGATGTACAACGCCAACGCAACCAGGCACTTCTCACTATTACTCAGCTGATACACTCATGCCCCCTCTGCTTGAACTACCGTCACAATCTCAACCTCCTCCTAATGTGTCTCTTTCAGTTTTTTTGTATTTTTGATTTAACTAAGATTTAATGTTCTAACTGATTATCTAACAATCTATCTAACCGTATAACCATTTGCTATAAATGATAATTTTCTTGATAGAAGCGTCCATTTGTTGAAGCCCTTAATTCACGTTTTAAGATTAGAAACATAAAACAATGTAGGTTCTAAAGTATTCCTGAAATAATTATTGTGTGATTTAGTTTCAGTTTAAATTAGCATGTTGAGATGTGAAGCCATGTTAGTGAGTAAATCTGGTTCAAACAAATGTGTTTTTGTACTGTGTGCGCTTATTTTTATAGGATTATATTTATAGCATGGACTATTGCCACACAGCCTACAACATTTATAGCTCAAGACAGTTTGCAATGCCAGATTTGTCTTTACTGCACAAAAATCCACAAGAAAATACTTAAAAACAGCGCAAAACACAAAAATAAAAATACCACCAGATCATTCATGACTGATCTCTCTGTAAATGCTGTTTCAACTTGAGTTCAAAATGATCCCATTTGTGATCCATTTTGAGTTCCACCTATTGACCCCTGAAGAGAAAAAGACCCCTGACTTTCATTCTACTGACTTCCACTAAATGAAAAAAACAGATGGGATGTTTACTTCACTGGGGGGACTTTGAGATGGTGCATTTTTTCTCTCAGCTTCCCTAATGAGCGCCCATGTGACTGGTCATTGTTTTGTAAATCCCAGTCGAGTACCTGACACCTTGCATTGCATTGTCCTCAGAAATGCACCCACTGTGCTGTCAGCAGAGCAGCTATTTCACACTTTGACTTCGACTAAAGGAAACAATGCAGAGCGCTCAATCTGTCTGCTTTTTTTTCTGAAAGAAAGGAGAGCATCTTAAAAAGGCGGCATTTCCATATGAAAGTGGCACAGAGGTGAATCCAAGGAGGACGTAACTGCAGTGAAGGTTTGGTTTTAACCCACTGGGATTAACTGATGCAACTTTTATGTAAACAACAACAAACAGATGACTTGACTGACCCAATAAAATCAGGTTGGTCATGACCAACTACGCACACATACACACACACAGGACAGGTCAGCAGTCACTATGACCTGTGACATAAGTGACCAACACACAGACTCCTGTCATGTCCACCCTGACACACACACACACACACACACACACACACATCTGGAAAACATCTAAACAAAAAACAAAGATCCAAATCCCAGATCCAAACCAGCTATTCCATCTGGCGGTGAACCAGGAGGAACTGGAGGGGAACAGAAGAGGGAGGAAAGTCTTGATTTGAAGAGAGGTGGGTGGGGCAGGGGGGGCTGGAGTCAAAGCTCCAAACAGGAAACACATTCAATAGTTTTTAATGAGGACATCTTCTTAGGCATGTGTATGTGTGTTGTATGGGAGAAGGAGAGAGGATCTAATGGGACAGATTTGTCTCTGCATGTGCCCATGAGTGTGCGTATGTGCTCATGAGGCGTGCGTGTAATGCGATTATCCACAGTCCAGTGCACTGCGTTTGTGCTGAAAAGAGAGTTGTAAAAAAGGGGATTTCTTTTGTAACTGACACCCCATGCTGAAAACACACACACACACACACACACACAAATCCCCAACTCTCACCAACAGGGCGACAGAGCGAGAAAGCGCTCATTCACACAGTCATGTTAATGTATAACCCACAAATTAACCTTTAGTTAATCAAGAGTACACAGTCAGTAACGAGGCTCAGTGATGGTGTGCACAACTTGCTGTGAGTAATTAGTGATCAGGACTAATAATCTATATGGAAATATGTATAAATAGATATCACGTTATCAGTTCAACCTTTTCCGATGTGATAGATAGAATAGACATTTGAATGATCGCACACACGTTCATGTTTCGGTTTGTGTGTTAAAAAGATTAAATGCAGTTTGTCTAACATTGTTTATCTTAGTTCTGTATGAATTATATGAAACTGACCACATGTTGTAAAGCAGAAAATAAATGGAGATTATTGATTTCTGCTTCTTAGGACTGCAACTAATGATTATTTTAATTATCAATTAATCTGTCGATTATTTTCTCGATTAAGCAAGTCATCGTTTTATATTATTATAAATATTACATATATTATAAATGCCTGTAAGATCCCATGGTGACATCTTGAAATGTCTTATTTTGTCCGATCAACAGTCTAAAACCTAAAGAAATTCAGTTTACTGTCATATATGACACAGAAAAGCTTCAAATCATCACGTTTGAGAAGGTGCAACCAGCAAATTTTTGGCATTTTTGCTTAACAAAATGACAAAAACAATTATTTGATTATCAAAATAGTTGCCTAATTGTTGTGGCTCTATTATTGACTTATTTACAGATTATTTTCTCAACTAACTGATTGAGAGTTCAGTCTATAAATCAGCAAATAGCAGAAAATGTCCATCACAAGTCTTTGCAACAGTCTACAACCCAAATATATTCAGTTTACTATCACAGACAACTAAGACAGCCAGAAAATATTTAAATTTGAGAGGCTGGAAGCAGTAAACTTTTTCCATTTCTGCTTAAAAATGAAACGCTTATTTTTGAAATCAAAATAGCTGCTGTTTAATTTTCCATTTATAGAGTAATGAATTAATTAACCACTCGTTTCAGCTCTACTGCTTTTTAAAAAAAAAAAATTTTATACGTTAGGAGTGTGTGACCTTCACTGGATACCACAAAGTATCATAAATCACTGTGTTGCAGTACATTTTGTATCAGGACACCATCATAAGAGTGGGCAACATATCGCAAACTTTCATATCATCGGTTACTAATGAGGAAAATGACTGTGTCCTTTATCTATAATCATTCCAAGAAATGGGTTCAATTAGTCATATATTATAACTATATTGTAAATGTCGAAACCTTTATTTACAAACAGTGGCGATGCTGACATCTTGGAAACAGCTGTTGCCACAAATATCCCCACCTCCAGGTCCCTTTAGTAGCTGTTCTGAAGCTTTTGACTGGATCACATGGTCCTCACCAGCAGATAGCAGATAGATTTTAGTCTTTAAGCTCCAGAACGGCTACTAAATGAACTCTGAGGTGAGATTATTTTCTCAACCGCCGTGAAATTGTTTTTCAGTTAATCAAGACTTGTGACCCTGATTAAAATCTTGAATATCTTCATGCAGTTTGAGGGTTTAACTAATCACTAACTGTGCGTTTATTTTAATTGACGATGTGAATTAAAACTGACATTACCACCAAGAAGAAAAAAGATGGATATCTGCACTCTAATGACTATATATATGTTTTTTTTAACGAGTGAAGCTGACTGTACTGTGTAAGGTTTCACTATTTTAGATCTGAATGTAAGTCTGCATTGCCAGTTTCTCGCTGTGTCACTTTGAGCTATTAATCCTCTCCATGCTCCCTCTCTCTAAACTTTCAGAGCCAACACACCAAAAAGAAGTGTCTTGTGTTTAATGATTCAGAAAACGATTAAGTGCAGAACCCGTCTCAGAACTGACCGCACAGTTATAATTTGTTTATGCATTAATAGAGCAGAGCAGAAAGACAGAACAGTCTTTCAAGCAAGAACAAACACAGTCCATTAAAGGCCTGTGTATAGAGGCTACACATGGATTGGATTTACAGTGCTGTGGCTGCACCACGAGCATCAACACACACAATACATACACATCGCACGCACACTCATAGCAGGCATTACTCAGGAGACACAATGTTGGAAAAGCGAGGGAGTCGTGGCTATTCGGTGTCATGAAAAGGTGTGTGTGTGTCTGTAAGAAAGGTATCAGTTGCTCCTGTGTGTGCGTGTGTTTGAGCTCAGGTTATACGAGCACGTGGACTGATGCAAGTTTAGGCCCGCTGCCTCCACTTCTGCTTATGGCACATTCTTCTTCTCCGTTTCCCGCCTATTTTGTGCAACAGCAGTTAATGAGAAACCGTCATCCTGAAGAGCAGGCAGACAACACACAAACCAGAAGGCCTCTGTAATGACAAGGAGCGGCCTGGTGTTGTGACGCGGGAAGGTCAACACACAACAAAGACTTGCAAACAAGCTAAAACACGAAGAGGCGGATCTTTTAAAGGTTGGCAGGCAGTTGTAAACCCCTGTTATAATGGTGTGAAGTGTGTGCGTGTGTGTGTGTAGAGGGAGAACAGGTGAAGTCTGCACCCAAAGAGAGAGAAACACCATATAAGGAAGCTGCTTCCTGAAATACCTGAGCTCTCCAGCAGCTGAATGATGCAATGTTGCCATGACTAACTGCACTGTTATGGCCATGTAGAGCTTTGGTATCTATAGTGTGAGTCTAATTTGGGTTATCAATGGTCAAACAATTTTTTCTACCTTTTCCTACTGTTTCTATGTTAACATTTAAAATGCTCATGACATGTTTGATCCATCACGTGATCTGCTTTCTTTCAAGTCTCTGTGTTGCTGCTCCCATCCAGTGCTGCTCTTTTTTTTCCCCGCGGGGATGTTTCTGACCTTGACCAGCCGTGTTTATCAACCTCTGCAGGACATAAAGGACCGCAGGGCAAACTCTTTATCCTCACAAGTTTCCAAGAAAATAAACCACACGCCCTGGGAGCCTCTGTCCCCCTGAGGAGTCCAAAAAAACGCAACCCCCGAAGCTGCCCGACCGGATAGCAGCTGTCTCTCCGCGGGCATGACCTCAGCACGGGGTCCGGTTACCGACACCGCGGGGCGGCCGCTGAAAAGGACCATCCCGGACCAAGTCTGCTGAGACGTTCATGTGCTGTCCGAAATGTCGTACTTGTGAACAACACACATCAACGATCAATATAGGGCTAATAGATACTCCCCTCATCCTTAATGCCACTCATGTCTACAGTAGAGCTGCAGCAATTAGTCAATTAATCAATTAGTCAAATGACAGAAAATAATTTTGATAATCGATAAATCGTTTTTTTGTCATTTTCTCAAATGAATATAATAATATACAAACTCATTTTCTGGTTTCTTCAGACTTTATCAAAAGTAAATGTATTATATCTTTGGATTGTTGACTTTTGGCTGGGACGAAACAAGACATATGAGGATGTCAGTGATGGACATTTTTCACTATTTTTGGTCATTTTATAGACCAATCGATTAATCGAGAAAATAATCGACCGATTAATCGATAATGAAAACAATCGTTAGCAGCAGCCCTATAGTACAGGTGAGTGTAAATTAGGCAAAAAGAGCCTGAAATAACAGTCAGAATGGCAAAAGGAATTTTTATTGGTGCAAAGTCGATTAGCCTGACTGTTAGTCATCATAATGATTTATGAATCATTGATGAATCATTCATGTAACATTTGCCAGTTCCAGCTTCTCAAATGTCAACATTGGCTGCTGTTTTCTATAAAGATTTATAAATATTGTCTGGTTTTGGACTATTAGTCAGACAAAATTAGCAATTTGAAGATTTTTGAAGGTTTTTTTTAGAATAAACGGCAAAAAACGTCTTATTTACAGATATGGTATGAGTATTTTACTTTATAGGACAATATTTAATTTATTTAATTAATTTAATATTTGGTTTGTTACAGACTTCTTTAGTTCAAGTTTAAACTTGTTAAGATATCGATGAAAACATTAAGTTCATACAATATAAAACTTTACGAGGAGCCTGTGAAGGCATCACGTCTATCTTCGTTGACCCAGACGTGTCTGTGAACACTGCTGCTCTTCTAGATAAATACACGTTAGTATGTGTGTGTAACTTTATGTATGTTATGTATATATAGAGAAATTGAGCAGCATCACATAATTAACTACAACAGGAGTTACTTCTCAATGAAAGGGAGGATTAGTACAGAGAGAGGTCACTTCCGAAACAAGTTAACACTGCCGCTCCTTTCAGCTGCTTTACTCAGCCTCGTTTTTCAGGTTTTCTACAGACCCTCTTTCTCATATTTACACCCAGACTTTTAAGCCTTTCTCATTGCACACATTCTTAAAGCAGCGTCTGTTCTTCGGCATCTAACATCTATGGGTCCCTGCCTCAGTCTCGTGCCACGTGTGAGAAGCCGTCCAGATGCCGCCACTTTATTACAGTTAATACTATACTTATTAACACACAGCAGCAGCAGCGTCACCTTTAAAGAAACACAAACTCGTGTACTTACTTTAGTTGTATGTCTTCTCACAGAGGAAAATGCTTGTGATGCTTCGTTTAAAGGCTGTTGCTGCTCACTAAATGAAAAACTGAAGACTGAAACTCTACTGTCACAGCTGGCTGCTGTTTTCCTTAGTATGCAGGGGGCGCCTGAAACTTTTTTTTTTTTTAAACGGTTTACTTTCTCTGATTCCTCCCTTCTTTCCTTTCTTTCTTTCTTTCGTGTTACTTCCTACGAGACTCCACACTTCTTTTCTCTCTCTCGTTTCATTACAGACACCCCCTCTTCTCCTAATTTGACTTCTAATTCCCTCCCTCTTTCTCCGTGGGTGGAGAGAAGTCACCAGGCTGCTGCCTCCATTCACCACTTCACGGGAATAATGTACTCAGCTCAATGCAAATGTCCTCAATACAGCCTGTAGCCCACGGCTCTTTACACAGAAATGAATTACATTAAATGAGCTATTCATCAACATGAAGTCATATCATTATCAAACAAATGGGCCTTTATTGGTAGTTTTTTGGTCATATTTATTATTTGCAGAGAGTAAATGCATGTTGGTGAACATTTGTTTACACGTCTACTGAAGCAAACATCAGTTGCTTGGGTAAATAATGTTCAAAGCTACTGAGGGGAAACACATGACATCACAGTCCAACCAGTGTGCAAAATTAACTTTTTTGTCCACCGGCCAAACGGCTAGTGAACGGCCACCCACTCAATGGATTACCATTGTTTTTTGTTTGTTTTTTTTGGCTGGCAAGTGAAGCAAATCTACCAGCCACTTGCATATTTTACCAGTATTTGGCTGGTGGCTGGTGCTAATTTGGTGCCCTGAATCCACCAACGCAAAATAGTTTAGTGATGCATTCTGCAGAAATCCAGCACAACAAGACACTGTTGCTTTGAACCAGTTTCTTTGCAATTACTTCACTGTTTTTCTATTACTAATAAATGACAGATAAACACTGTCCTAGCACTGCTCACATCAACGGTTTTAATTGGACATTTTCAGGGCAGTCTGTCATTTTTTTGCGGACACAAGTTAATACAACAGTGCAGCGCTGAAAAAAAAATCTGTTTGTGCCACAGTTGTGAAACATTAATGAGTCTCTAATATCACCGACAACTGAAACCATCCAAGTCATGTGAAAATAGGAACTCAATTTAAAGAGCACTCATCTTAAAGTTTTTGTGTGATATTTATTTCATTATGACCTCCAGCAGACTGTTTCCGGGATAAAGAATCGACTCAAAACTCAAATAAAATCTACATCAAGATGTTCAGAAGCCTAGAAGTTCATGTGTAAATGTGGGAGGCCAAACTATAAATGAGAAGATTTGACAGGTGATAATCTATTGTCATGTTGGAGAGCCACCTGTTGCAGCGTTACATGTAGACCCTCAGACATTACAGCAGGTCTCCGGCCTCCTTGAGGCAAAGGTCGAGACCTTTTGACACTCGCTGTCCACTTCAAACACTGTGGTCCAGCTAATTAAAGACGCAGCAATTGGTAATATATCACACAATATCTTGGACTGGAAATAATATTCTTCAAAGAGGAGCTACTGGCGGAGAAGGCAGCCATTTTGAAGTGTCGATCATTAGCTTATATCAGCTTAACTTTCCTGTATGCACAGAAACATTCAGCTTCCACCTTTATTGCTTTATTAGTTTGACAGCTGAGCTCGAGTAATTCTCCAGTAATTCTGCTTTCTGTGCAGAAGTATTAGTCCTGCTTATTGCTCCAACCGGGTTAGCAGCACAAAAGAAAATCTGCACCCTGCTGGGCCCTACAGGGAAGTGTCCAGTTTTCCATTTTCAACCTATAGCAATTTTCCATAGTCTGCTCCTGACGGTCACGGCATTACAGCGGTTCATGAAACATTTGTTCCACTTCCAGGGGCAGAGTTAGGAACTCTGGGCCCCAATTTCTTAATAAATTAATCCTGTTGGAATTCGTGTGAGCCCTCTCCAGCTGTGGACACCTGGTAATGTCACCTTTAACCCCACCTGCAAACCAATTTATACTCAGGCGGACAATACTGTACTTTCCTCACAGTGGGAACAGCCCGATGAAAATATGTTGAGCAATTATACTGAAGGTGAGCACAGTGAAGTGCAGAGACACCTGTGGAGTGTTTCAGTACAACAGCCCTGCAATAAACACTGTCTTTATGAGACTCATAATATACAAATTTTTGTTTGGACTGCAAGTGGCCAAAAATTCTGTTATAAGATTATTAACAATAACGTATTGATAAATGAATAGGAGGAGGAGGAGATTTCTAACCTCATTATTTCTTTAATTTTGGAATATTTTACTTGCAAATCAACTTTTGAGTCAATGCAGAAGTGCCTTGAAAAAAATTACCACTTCATGTCTTTTTCCATGATGGTTTCAAAACATCTTTGGCTGCAATGACGCCACACTTCTCTCTTTGAAGTTACAGCTCCATACTTTTTTATACAAGATGTTGTTTCAGAAGCATATAGTGCTTCTTCTAATGTGTGTCTTCAGTTTAGGGCTTGTAGAGAGGCAGCCGCTGTGGTTTATTGACAGCCGTGTCAGCCTGTCACACTCAGCAGTGACATTTTCTCACCCACTCAAAGCCCCCCCCAGCTGCACACAGGCTCCTCGGATTTTACCCAAATTTGGATTGTCTGACTCCACCAACTACGTAGAAGGCAGTGAGCAGTTAACCCAAATCCAGGCTTCAAAACACCCCCCTCAGATTTATATGGATGATGTCACAGGTGTTATATTAATGTTATTTCAGCAGTCTGGCTTTGATTAAACTCATTTTGAGGCCTGCTGTCATTCTACGATATTAAGTGTTGATGAAGAGGTAGAGATGAGACTTTTTTCATGCTATTATTTGACAGATATTAATACCTTATTTTCTGTACATTTAAAGATCTATTGGTCTACCTAATGCATTTTGATTTCATCAGGTTGAGGACAGTTTGGGTGCAGACCCTGTAGCATGTTGCATATGTCACAGCCTGTACTCCTGATAGAGGGCTCCACCTGCTGGACAGGCAGCAGCAGTAGTATAAAGGGATCTAAGAGTGATAAAGTGCCTCATGTCAGACGACACACACACACACACACTTCCAGATTCATGCTTGTATTCTCTCTATAAGCAATGGAAAAGCCCATAGCTCTTTTTTTTTTTGAAAATAAAAATAAACATTATAAGATTAAAAAAGGTGGGAATCCATTGTTTTATTTCTTTTCTTTTAGGAAAATGAAGTAAAACTGTAACATCACTTTCCAGAAAGTGTCGCTGTCAATCAGGACAATCCACAGACACTGCTGTCAATCATTTTAATAGGATGTTTTCTTTAGCTGAAAGCAGTTACAATGAAAATAGTCCAGTGCTTTTGTTTTTTTTTTTCATTTTCGGCGTCACAGGGAGGTCAAAGCCAGATTCACAACAGCGCCTGGAGTTGCTGTGGAATCATTGATCCTCTCCCAGCTCATTCCACCACTCGACTGCCCTAAACTGCATTTTGAATGACGTTTGTAGTGGATTAGGTGATGGGTGACACATTAAGAATAAATATTAGGATCAATCCTCAGAAAATCCAGCTCCACGGAGAAGATTTATTAGGACAACTTCTCTGAGCAGCCATGAGTCATTGAGAAATGTTCATCGTTGGGGCAACTAGATTCTGTCTATTGTGGCATCCATCACAAGCTTTTCTGTACAGCCTACTACACTGAGAGTGCACACCTATAATAACATATTAAAGTGGGGTATCCAAGCCACTAATTTATCATCAGTGACTGGTGGTGTGCACGCACAGACAGAAAACATCCTTTGATTCTTTTCCACAGATGTTTGAATGGGAGAGTTTGATTAAATTGTTTTATCACCATGAGCAACGGGAAAACTTTGGAAAAACGGCACAAACAGAATCCGATGAGTTAAATGAAGACATCTGACTTCCATAAACGATTCTGAACAGAGTGAGACACACTGTTCACAGTACTGATTTATAAGTGAATTTATATGGCAGCAGAATAGTGACAGGAGTCAGATTCGCCTATTTTTGGTATCACTGTGTGAGAACAAAAGAGATTCAGTGTCGTGTTTGTCACAGTTCTGCAGAGAAAGTTGAGAGGTCAGTGCCTCTTCTACAGAGGACCCAGAGAGCCCCACAAAAGCTGATAAAGTACTTAATTAATTGATATTTAGATGGCCGGTCAAAAAGATTAATATTAAAATACTTTAACTAAATCAATCCACCACAAATAGTTACATACAGATTAAACAACTGAAAAAATACAGAGCAGTTCATGACTTGATATTGACGATATAAAGGGGGATGAATAAAAGATTTTAGAATTGAAAAATATCAACACAAAAACATATACGTCAAATTGAAGTAACTCAAGAAAATTATTAAAAATAGATTAATTAAAAATAATAAAATAATACCAAAATAATGGAGGAATTTGCTTTTTTTTGCAGAATATAAATAATAAAAGAGACACAAAAAAAACAAAAAAAACAAACAAAGCAGAACCCACAAACTGATTACTTTTTAAAACAAGGATTGAAATTTCTGCTCAGGGTTGCAGAACATAAACTGATAAATGGTAGCTCTGTGTAGCCAAGAATTTAATTCAATCTATAAAACAAAAATGGGAAAACCCCAGACACCACACTACTGTAATCATGATAAACAATTTAGACAACTGGCTCCTTTACCTCAACCAGGCATTCTTGTGTTTGTTAAACTGTCGGGATGCAAGACACAGATGATCTATTTCTTGTACAAACCATAAAATTGTGAGAAAATAAATGCTGATTTGTATAAACTGAGTTATGGTTCAATTGGCTGTTGAAAAAAAATCAATCATGCAGGGACAGAGGAGAGTTTTCGTCACACGCAACCAAGACGTGTCCTTCTGATGGTGCAGCACAGAAAAATGTGAAACTAAGATCCAAACAGCTGTGAAAAGGTAAAAGAAAGAACGGAACTTCAATGTTAAAACAATCAGTTTTGCATGCTGACCTTCCCACCGTAGTGTCCCCTCTGCTGCAGACTTGTGGGTTGCATATTTGGTTTGTTTGTGTGTTTTTAAACTGTCACCAAGAGCCTCAGTGCCTGATAAAATATGATCAAGGAAATGGCTGCAAACCTTTGCTTGTAAAAAAGTGCAGCCTAATACTGAAGTAAATAAATAAGCTAATCTCTCCTTTAGTTTACAGCCTTTTATGTTCATCTGCAACTCTGAATTCAAAATGTGTTTTTTTTCTGCTGGAAGTCAAATTTTTATAGATAGACAGCCAAAAAAAATATTATTTTGGAATTGGCTTAACACCTCCATCAAACCCGAGTAGTTATGACATTTAGAAAAAACATTTGCAGCCAAACATGTCAGATCTCATAGTTTGCATTTCTTTCACAGCAGCACGTTTATGGTTTTCGAGCTTGTTTCAGTTTCCAACTTCTCAGTGAACATTACACAGCCGATCTCAGTACTCTAGCTGTGCTATTTTTCTACATATATATTTATATATATAAATTAACTTGTATTTCGAGGAGAAGGTTTGTCCCTGTTTAAATTACTACCATGAAAAACATCACTACTAATAATCTGTGATGAAAAACACTGAACAAAAAACACAGATCCATTCCAAAGCTTTTTGCCTGGATTGTTAATTTGCAGAGCATCTGATTACCTTATGGAGCTTAATCAAAGCCTGATGCATCCAGATTCACTGTCAATACAACAACAGCAATAATGCTATATTTGATTATTAATAAGCTTCTCGATATGAATGCCTGCTGTATATGTGTTCGCCAAAGGATTTCACTCTTATGCACCACCTAGGTGCTTTTTGGCACCTAGGTCTTCTTCACAAGAATTCATTTTCCCTCTTAGCGAGCTGTGGTTTCTGTCTTGATTTCCATGAATCTCATTTTTCTCCAGCTTATTTTTGATGCTGGACTCACGAACACTGATAGAAGCCAAAGACAAAGAAGCCTGCAGACCCCTGGATGTTTCTTTTTTTGACTTCCTGCATGATTTTTTGCTCTTGGAGAGATTTTGGCAGGACGACCACTTCTTGGAAGATTCACTACTGTCCCAGAGTTTCTCCCCTCGTGGAGCATGGAGCTGGCCAGGGTTCAGTGGAGCCCCGGAGCTTTAGGAATGACTTTGGAAGGATTTCCAGACTGACAGGCGTCAACGTCGTCCCTCTGGAGATGTTAAGGGATTACGTTTGATTGTGACGTGACATGGCTCTTAAACCTGTGTGCTCAGGGCTTAACTCTCATGGCAAAAGCCAAAGTTTCTTATCCAAATAAGACAGGATGGCTGCCATTTGTGTGAGGGAGTTGAGCTTAGGAATAAGCCTGTGCTTTAGCAAAATAAATAGAGTGCCAACTGATCAATGTCACTGTCAATGTGAATAAAATGGGGTAAATTTGACATCTGAAAGAATAGTTTGACATTTTGGAAGATGAGTGTATGCTCTTTCTTGCAGAGTTAGATGAAAAGATTGATACCACTGTTGTACTGTATGTGTCCTTTACATGTGATAAATCAATTTTTTCATCCATTCAAAAAACGAAGGATAAACAGTTTTACAGGGGCTTATGTGCTGGACTATTTCTTGGCTAGGAGCAGTGACTTATTGAGGTACTGGTAGGTGAATTTTGCTGCCTTTGCACAGAAACAGGTCAGCTGTTTCCAGTCTTTATGCTAAGCTAAGCTAACTGTCTCTTGGTTGTAGCTTTACATTTAACTTCTTAAACTCTGAGGGAATATTTTGAGGGAAATTCACCTATTTGTACCAATTTTCCGGTTCTCCAAAAGTATCTTTGGATAGTTTTGATTCTCAACTAGAATTTAAAGATCCCCTCCAGACATGTTTTAAGATGTATATAAAATACACTACTATGAATACTAATTTGTGTCTCATATGGTTTTTCCACAAAAAAAGTTAAATTATCTTGTTAAAATCCTTAAAATGACATCAATGAATATGCAAATATATTTCATTTCAGAGGCTTAACTGCTGGACACAAGATGTCTCCTGAGCACTCAAGTCACATCACATTTGTGTGAGTTGATTTGTTTCCAAACTGTTTGTGATGTCACAAATCATGCTGGTATGCCCAGCCCTTGAAATCGGATTTTCAGTGAGCACAGAGAAACTTTCCCCCTTCAGCTGATGAATGTGAAAACAGCCTTTTACTGTTAAACTCAGGGAAGGTTAAACATCCAACTGAGGGAATGAGAAGAAAAACTATTTTTTTTGAGTGCAGGGGGACTTTAAAATTAAGTTCAAAGGGTTTTAGCAAAGAACATGAAGCAATGATTGGTCCAGCAGAGTTTAAGAGGTTAAGAGATTAAATGTGAGGCTACAATCAAGGGACCTTTAGCTTAACTTAGCGTAAAGACTGAAAACAAGAGCAAACAGCTGACCTGGCTCTGTCCAAAGGCAACAAGAAATTTCCTGGCCAAGAAATAGTCCGGCACATAACCCCCTGTAAAACCACAACTTTTGTTTTTATTCTTCATTTTTTGAGCAGATTAAACAATTGAGTTATCACATGTAAGGGACACACGTAACAGTGGTCTCAATCTTTTCATCTAACTCTCAGCAAGAAGGAGAATAAGCATAGGCTGTCTTCCAAAATGTCAAACTACATGTATTCTTTTATCAGACACACATGAAAGTGGTATCGATCTTGACAAGAAAGCTTATAAGAATATTTTCCCAAAATGTCGAACTGTTGCTTTAACACTCAGTGTGCATGAAATGTGCTGCCAAACCCACATTATTTGTAAATTCAAAAACATTTTTCTCATGTAGATAATAGTAGAAAAAGTTATCATAGGCTTCATATTTCTTTGTGTGTGTGTGTGTGTGTGTGTGTGTGTGTGTGTGTGTGTGTGTGTGTGAGTGTGTGCGCTTCCAGCTGACCTGAAGCCCGTTTTAAAAGCAGCTCTGTGATGCGGCTGCTGTTTGACATAGTTAGAAAAATTCCATCCTATTAGACCTAATTATCATTCTTCAATCTGTTTCTACTTAAATAAGGTCCAGACAGCAATCAGTGAACACACACACACACACACACACTCACACACACACACAAACTCAATGTGGTCTTAATTTTCATTAATGTGAGGACGGTTGGTGGGTTGGCAGGGGAGCGGGTGAGTCTCACGGTACCTGAAACATAAAACATATCTAATCCTGTGATTCCATTAGCAGAGGACCATAACACGTCGTTCTTTCTCAGCTCAAAACTACACACAGGTGGTCAAACACACACACGCAGCTCCTGAGAAGTCATGAACAGCTAAAAGTAACACTTACTGCTCGCCACAGGAGGGCAACAGAGGC
Source organism: Scomberomorus guttatus (assembly GCA_038419695.1). Classification (NCBI taxonomy): domain Eukaryota; kingdom Metazoa; phylum Chordata; class Actinopteri; order Scombriformes; family Scombridae; genus Scomberomorus; species Scomberomorus guttatus. Next base: position 15,840,415 of record CM076452.1, on the reverse strand, counting down.
CTGTAAAAACAGCATGGTGCTACTTTTTACAAGAGAGGCTATTTAACCTCTTTAACTACTGGCCAGTCATTTAGGAAACAGTGCTGTTAGCTGAAACAAAACAGTTTCCAGTTCCATTATTTAGCCCCTGGCAGGATCTGGAGCAGCTTTCTCCTTAATGTAATCCAGCGCTCTCCTCAAACGCAGAAAACAAAGCATGAATACATCTTTTCGAGACATCTTCTCTCGCTCCCTCCAGTAACTTGGATGCTTTTCTGCTGCCTCTCAGTCATAAAGTCAGATAACTCTTACCATGTCCAACTTGGAACGCGTTCTCCCATTATTCTTCGTTGCACCGATTCTGCACAAAATCTCATCAGCTGCTTCACTGCAGCGCTTCATACATCTTCCTGATGTGGGTGCGGCACACCAACACAGTCCTGTAAGACGCTTGAAAAGTCAACTCCAAAAGCAGCCAAAGCATGTTTTTTCTAGCACGCTAACGCACACGTGCACATTGTATTGAGACAGTAATGGCCACGCTAACAGCAGACCTGTACAAGAAACACACGACTTCAGACGTTTTTTTTACATTTTAAAGTCAAACTAAAACTGAAATTCAGTTTTGCTAAGAAATCAGTATATATTTAGTTGGTGTTTGTCTTGTCTTGGGTACTTATTTAGTCAGAATTGTGATTACCAAAAAGACGTTTTATTTATTTTTTGCAGTGACAGCACCCCTACATGAGTGTTCTCCATGGGGCCTGAATTTTTGGCTCTGACTTGCGCTGTCAGTACTTATAATGTAATTGGTGCAATATTTGCACAGGTGGGCACTAAATGTCATTTCAATTCCAGCGGCCACACAGGCAGTTAACGGGGGGGCCTGACATTGTTAGCCGCTGCTTACTCTCATCTGTGAACATTACTCCATGAGTCCATAAGTTTCTCCGTGTCGTGATTCAAACCGGAGTAACATATGGATGGAGAGCCGAGGTCAGAGGACGCTGAGTTTTAAACATGCTGCTTTCACACAAAGTCAGCAGTATGAGAAGAAGAGTGTTGATGCATTATTCCAAGATGGTTAGCCATGTAGTTCATATTATTTGTTACGGTGTTACTTATTTGGAGTGTTTTGTTAACAATTAAAATCAGTTTCAAACTGTGTATAGCTTGTTGTAAATTAGCTGAATTGAATGTATTAGTGTTAATATTGGATTTTATTGAAATGTAACCTCCAGCGATGGTTGTTTCTAAGCACTTCTGTGGTTCTTTTAACCAAGTGGGACTATTCTTGCTGCCAGGAATCCATTCAGATCGTAACCGTAACATGAACTGTTTTTCCCACTAAGCTGCTCATAATTACAGTCGAAAGAATATGATGTGAAGACGGCGTTAACCAGCTTGGGGACCTCATGCTGTTGGCCACTGCTTATTCTTGCACATCTTTATACTCCTACTCTACCTCACTGCATTTTTCACTAAAGACTTGTCTAATGTATATAGTATGTTATCCTATTATTATATATATTTAATATATTATCTATCTATCTATCTATCTATCTATCTATCTATCTATCTGTTTGTCTGTATGTTTCTCTGTGATTTGAATCACGGAGTGGCATGCATAGTGCTGAGGTTACAGGACTACCTGACTTTTGACACCACGACTGGACTGTTAATGTGACAATGAGTGTGCAGAAGCTTGACAGTGGCACTATGTAGGTGTTGAAATAACATGAAGAAAAAGTAGCAGGAAAAGGGAATCAGCGCTAACATCAGCCACCTAGACCAGCATCTACTTCCCTAGCTTCCACTTTCGTTTGAAATACAAACACAACAGCATGATTAGTCCTCCCTAATGTTGAATGTTATGAAGAGACAAACAGTCTTACACTGCTAAGAAGTCCTTCGTGGGCTCGTTGAAAAGTAGGAACAGCTTCAGCTATATCAGAGTTTATAGGTTATACAGGAAGTACGGAATTAGACAGCTCGATCCTAGAAAAGCCACTCCTCTGATGTCAGTCCTAAAGCTTAGACTCTGCTTCCACTTCCACATGTCCAAAACAAGTTTTATTCTCTTTTGGGAAAAAAAGGAAAAATATGCACAATAGCTGCATTGTAGTTTTAGTTTTCTCACACAAAAAGTGAGGAAAATTCAAATTTCAGTTCAACTTTAAACCTTTTTGCCATCATCCATCATTACAAAGAGCAGATGCTGGCCGCTCTTTCCTTTTTGAAGGAAGGAGCCAGACACGCTGGCAAGAAAGATGTACAGAGATTTATTAATAAGGCTTTGGTCAGAATTGAAAGAAGATGTGAGAATAGAGTCCAGGTTTAACGTGGCCTAAGTTATACTTTCAAGGGGCGATCGGACCTTCATCCTCAGGGCATTGAGTGTAGGCCGTGATTACCCTCCCTGCTGTTTCTCTGCACGCTCCCACTCTGTAGTTCAATGGGCAGAGCATGGCACCAGCCGTGCTGTGGTTAGGGGTTAGATTCCCACTGTGGCTCCTCAAATTGAAACTGCATGTTTGCACAGCACTGAAAGACCAATAATAAAAAGTATCCTCCAAATTGCTTATGGTGCATTTGTACCCTGTCAGCCAAGTAGGTGCCTAAAGGTAATTAGCACATTTATCTTTTTTCTTCCACGGGGACTCCTGCTGTTTCAAAATGACAGCTACCACTGAGAGCGGTGTGAAATCAAAGAGATCCCGCAGTGCCGTTGGGCCCGGGGGCCAATCAAACGTCTCCCTCTGGCTTGAATTATGACATGCAGCTCTTTACAGTAAGCCAGGGCCAAAGAGTCAAAGCAACCCTGAGTGCGCATAAAACCAACCCAGCACTAGTATAGGACAAGCATATTCGCATAAATATGAGATAATTACACGACAGCGTCACAACCGCCGGCGACAGCACATGATGGATGAGCCAGGGAAAGAAAACATGAACAAGGCGAGAGAGCTGCCGGTGTAACACAAACTGTGGACGGAGGGATGGGAGTGAAAGGCAAAACAAAAGATGGATTGAGGGAGGATGGGAGAATGGTGGAGGTCTTGGTGTCCCAGGCCCCTCTCCTCTCCGCCTTCTTCTATTTCTGCCTTTTAAGGCACTCCATAACTTCAAGTAGATAATGAGTGCCTTGAAGCAGGCTGAGTAAATCAGACAGAGAACAACGGAGGGAGAGAGAAAAGGTGAGTATGGGGGTGGGGGGTGGTGGAGGGGGATTGAAAAAATAGGATTGAGAGGCAGTGGGAGACAGTGGAGGAAAAAGAAGATTAGAAGTGATAACAAATGAAGCAAGAAAGGCAGACGGGACTGAGAGAGGAGCCGAGCTGAGTGGAGAAGCATGATAAGATCGTGCATTAACTTAAAAGCATACTTTAATGAAACTCCACCAGGCGCTTTGGAGAGGGAGAAGCAAAGATGGGTCCTACGCAGATTAGGAAAATACAAATTCTTGGTGGATGTTTTTCAGTTCTAGATTTGCGTTTAACCCTGAATCCCCTTCTCGCCATTCCTTACACTCATCACGTTTCTCTATTTACAGTCCGAACAGCCGCAGTTGGATTCCTCTCTTTCTTCGCTGCTCTCAGCTTCTCTGTAGAAATGTTGTGACTTTGAAGGAGCCTTGAGAGGTCAAGGCGAATTTAGGATTTAAGGAGAGCGTGACCTAATCACTGGGATCAAATCAACAGTGATTGAGTCAACTTTAAGCTTTGACCCTTATTGGAGTCATATGTATCAACAGCCTTGGTAAGCTTCAAACAAACTGCCTGTCAGGTCATCAAACAGCATCTGAAACTCCCAGCAGCTCACCTTTCTGATGTCAGGTTTATGCGAGGCTGCGTCCGGCAATTTTTGCGATATCTGTAATGTCATGCAGCAACTGGGCAGGTGTGCGGACGAGAGGGAAAAAAAGCAGGATTTGAACTCAAGTTCTTTTTATCTTATTCTTTACAACTACTTCACTTGTCAAGTCAATTTTATTTAAAAAGCCCAAAATCACAAATTTGCCTCAAAGAGAGCAACAGAGGCAGGATTCCGTTTCCAGGATGGACACACATGCAGTATGTAGTAGGTACTGCCGTCACTTTTCGTGTGCACAAACCAGTGCAACACCATGAGGGCCTTTGAGTAGAGACTGTCAAAAAGTGTGCGCTGTCATCCCCATTTGTACATGTTCACATTAATTACATCGAGATTATAAAGACATGCAAAAGGCAGACATCTTGAAAAGAGAGATCAGGGAGGCGGTGGGATGAAGGGGGAGGCTTTTTTTTTCCCGCCTTTGAGTGACTATTTGGAAAGTGGTTGAATGACGAATGTGTTTATGTCAAGTATACCGCCAAAACTGCTTTGATCAATATTTTTCGTATTAGCAATGGGTCAGAGGACGATATGTAATGTGAAAGCGTTCATGCTCGTAGTGATGAACCCACAGAAACTCTCTGCAATTCCCCTCTGCTCCACGGAGTGTTTTAGCATGTTAGGCACAATAGGCACAATAATAAAATGACTCTCTTGGCGGCTTGGTGAACTTTAGCTGCTGTAGGCTATGAAGCAACCGTATCTGAGAAATCTTTGCGGTACAATTCAATTTCCTTCTTTCCTTCGTCACCCTGCCCAGTCAGAAAAATGACAATAGTCAGTCTAATACAAAACAAATAGTACCCAAGCTTCAAATAATAATCTCTGGTGACGTCAAAGAAAAAAGAAGTCCCACTCTTTGCCCTTATTTCAAGTTCTGTCTCTGTTTTACTGTGATTCTCTATATTTTGCTTTCCCATTCATTCACTTCTCTGTCCCTAAGCCACAACAGTTGTGGGAAATCAGTCCCAGCTGTCAGCACTTTGATTTGATTGTAGAATGTGTCAATCAAGCCGGGGCACATTGCGCAAAATCTAATTCTAGTCACTCGTTATTTCAGCTCCCACCAATCTCTTTGCCGAGAGATTAACTCCGAGTGTCACACAGACACAAGGAACCCAGGGCGAAACTGACCAGCGCATCTGATCTTTGTTCCAACGACCAAGCAAACTGAACTTGAAAGCGCAAACTTATTCAAAACAACTTGTTCTGGTTTCCTTTGAATATTCTTGCTCCTAGCAGTAAATGCTTGCATGGCAGCTGTGAGATTATTCCTTTTTTGTTTCAACATTCAACATGTAAAACGCTTTCTGGAGTCAAACTGCCAGCGCTGAGAAAAAACTCAGCCTTGTTAAAACCTGTCACGCTCCCTCCTCTGGATATCTGCAGTGGTTCAGCTGGTTTGAGCTGAAGATCTCTGTCAAACATCAAACCGTTGTCACAAATAGGATGTGAATCAAAATCGCTCAGACTCATTTGTCTGTCTGGTCAGGACTCGCTCTCTTTCTCTAAACGTTCCCGCTTGCTCTTCCCCGTCCGTCCTCCCAGGCAGACACAAGCATGCCTTTCGTGAGTTTGTTTTGGTCCAGTCTTGTCTTAATGTGCTCAAATTGTGAAAGACCAAAAATGAATTAAAGAAAAGAAAAACTCAGACAGCGTAACGGAATGAAGAAATAGCATCGTATTACCATTGGGGTTTTTAAGAGGACCGTAAAAAGATATGCCCTGTGTACTTTCCAGGCCTGGAACGGGAAAATATTTGGTTCTGCCTTTCCTACGCTTTTGAAATGGTGCACTGTGGGAGAGGAACATTTGGTCCAGTGTTTGTGAGAATTTAGGGAAAGCAAAGTGTGTGTCTGAGGAAATGTGTGTTGTGTCTGTTCAGGTGAGTGTGTTTTGTGTTTTGAGTGTAAGATTGTCGCCTGCATTAGTAGAAGGGTGGTCTACTCCCTACCACTCATGATGTACGGACAAAAATCTGTTTGGGATTCACTTCGCATTTGAAAACAAAAATCAGGTCCCCACAAGGTGAACCATTACATTTTAGGGTTAAAACTTGTTCTTTTAAGGTTAGGCTAAAGAATAAGGCTGTGAATATTCTATAGTTTTGTTATTGTCCACAAATCCCATGAAAAGACCAAAACGAACAATGTGGTAGACCCTTTCAATACTTTCTGATTTGTGGCACACAGTCTCAAGCCCATTAATTCTTACATGAAGATGTAAATCTTTAAAAACAGGTCTTGAATATATATTTTCATTTTCAAAAAGGTTTAGATTAAAGGCCTTTTTGATGTTGGGGAGTATTTTCAGCTGCAGATTTGGTGCACTAGTGAGTATTTCCGTTAGCAGGACAGTGTATGCAGGACCATGTTCATGGTAATGAAGAAACATGTCACCCAGTTCAAAGATGTGGCTCATTTTTATTGTGTTTTTAATAGTTTTTGGACAACAATGGAGGTCTATGACACAGAGGAATAAACTATGTATTATCAGGCTTTGGCTACAAAGACAATGTCTGTAGGATCATTTCTTTGTTGATTTTGGTCTTTTCGTGTGATTTTCTGAGAATAAGAAAATATTCTTTAAAGTTATGGTGGGACTGAAGCTTGTTGTTTTTAGGGTTATGGTTAGGTTAGGTCTCCAGGGAACGAATGTAAGTCAATGTAAAGTCTCCTCTTCTAAAAACAAGTGTATGTGTATCTTTGTGTGTGTCTGTGTGTGTGTGTGTGTGTGTGTCCAAGTGGGCACCAGTGAGGGTGTCTGTAGTTCTTCCATAATCTCCTGTCTTTGTGTGTCTCGCAGACAGTTTAAAAGCTTTCTATTTACCTTTCGCACCATTCTCCCATTTTCAGGTCGCAGTGAGAAAGAGAGGTGAGAGAGAGTGAGAGCGAGAGAGAGCACTGTATGTCGTCTTGGTGTGGGTGGACAGCTGGTCCAAAAGAGGCGTTTTAGACTCTAACAAACCGTGACATGTCAAACATGTAATGTAGACTACGACACACCAACATGTAAAACGCTTCATTGACTCCCATCCAAGGCCTCGGGGAAAAGAAAAGAGAAAAAAAAAATCGTTGCACTCACACACTCCAACTGCAGCCATTAATCATAAATGAATTTTTACGAGGGATGGGGAGGAATATGATTGTCATAAAATGAGCAAAACAAATGCGCGGAGGGAAGATCCTGGCTACAGTCGCTGGAATCACCTCAGCATAGCTTGGCTCAGGGAATAAAGGTGCTGAGATGTACCCTGTGTTTGGATGCGTGTGTTTACCTCGTTCTGTTTCGCTATCCGCCAGCCGCCCCCACTGCTTCCACCTTTGTTTTGCATTTGTTCATCTGTGCTTTTTGCCACGATGCGTGTCAGTTATCAGGCTTATTAGACGTCTCCTCTATCATCCGTCTGTCATCTGCCTCTGTTTTCTCTCTCTCTTTGTCCCGCTCCTTTAAAGTAGCGCTCGCTTGTTTTCTCTTTGCATCACTCTCTCACTAAATACACGCACAGACATATATTAAATGCAAACGCAGGCAAGACAAACTACCACAAGGAAAGACACAGAGAAAGAAGAAGAACCCTGATTTAGACAAAACACCTTGTTTCTTAGATCACTCAGTTTGAAGTAGTCTACTAAACAGGTCACCATGGACAGTCAACATATTCTATTTTGTAGTATGTGGGAGTTTAACATTAAATCCTCTTGCTTTCCGACTAATATCAGGTCAGTCTGTGGCGTTACGTCAAATGTGTCCGATCTTTTCACTGGAAACTGAAACCTGGACAAACCTGAACATGATACTCTAGTTTAAGGTGGTTTAGAGATAGAAATCTGAACTTTGTTTATTTCTCTATGATTGTAATCTGCAGTGGTTAATTGGTTTATGGCATAGTACCATGAAAAAACTGGCAGATATCCATTAATGTCACAGAACCTCAAACATAGTGCTGACTGACTGTTTAACCATTCTGAATCATTTATTAAGCTGCAGGTAACCATAGTAACTTAGTTAACTTAACTTAGTTAACTTTCACTGGTAAAACTGACCTTCCTGACTACAAAAAAACCCCTAAAAATGAATACAGCTTCAACACAGACTACCATTTTTCCCTTTTTTTCTCCAAAATTATTTACATTTTTGGGCTACACTTTCTCCAGATGTTTTGAGCATGGTGTACAGTTTTTTCTGTGTTAAGCTAGCTAGCTTGCTGTGGTACATATCCCAGCCTCTTGACTTTGTACTGAAGTTCTTTGAGAAATGTACAATGTACTACAAAGTCAAGAGGATGTGATATGTAGCAACTGTGATATGTACACTGAACTACTCTCCGGAGACTGTTATTAGTCTTTGGAGCCGTTTCTAAACAAACTACCGTGACCATAATCTTTTAATAGTTTTTGGACAACAACAGAGGTCTACTGCACAGAAGAATACGATAAATCAGGCTCTGGATACACACACAACACTTGTAAGTAGGATGTGTTCATTGTTGGTTTGACTCTGCACATGAGATTTGTTGACAATAAGAAAAATATAGAAAATTGCCAGCCTTATCCTTTAAGTGGTCATGGTATAAGTGTAATAAACTCAATCAGTGTCCTGATCAAGAAGATAAATGATCTTCTTGATCATCTTGTTGTGTCACCTTGGCAATACTCTTGATATGAGCTAGTACCGCTATTGCTACTGCAGATCCCACCGAGAATCAACATTTTATTTGTCTGCAGCTTTTAGCCACTTCCAGTTATTTGGTTCTGCAGCACTCAGCAGTCTGCGCCTTCAGACAGACATTAGCCCTGCGTGAAAAAACGCAGCACTTTCATTCATTTGAATGAGAGCGCCTAACCCTAACCCTAACCCTAACCCTAACCCTAACCCTAACCCTAACCCTAACCCCTAACCCTAACCCCTAACCCTAACCCTAACCCTAACCCCTAACCCTAACCCTAACCATAACCCTAACCCTAACCCTAACCCCAACCCTAACCCCTAACCCTAACCCTAACCCTAACCCCAACCCTAACCCCTAACCCTAACCCCTAACCCTAACCCTAACCCCTAAACCTAATCCCTAACCCTGTATATGGTGACCCATCGGATTCTGTGATCTGATATCCCTGATATTCTAACCCTAACCATCTCACTCCTCATGCCTTACTAAACTAACCACAGAGGGCTACAGCAAAACAATCCAATGTTGTCCAGGAACCAACTTTTCCTGCAACACAACATGACATAATCTAACAAGGTGCTGCATAGGCCATACACATTCCTGGTGGATTACTTTATGTGAATGCAGTATTTCTACTGTTTACGACGGGGTCGTCGCGATGAAAGTTGTTACTGTTATTGTTGTGATAATGTAAAAATCCTGTCTGTGACTATTACAAACTATTACAAACTGTAATTGAAACTGTAACTGAAAGTTTTTCAATGCAAAACTCTGTAACTAAAACTGGATTTCTTCCATTGTATTTCATATTTTGCCTGTACATGAAGCATGCAATGCAGTCCCCTGCATTGTTCCTGGTCTGAATCCCCCGCTAAGTCACAAATGCTCTAAACCCCATTTAAAACTATGGACAGCAGCTCCCAGCTCACAAGTTGGCACAAGCTGTTTAGATGCTACCTGCTGAGCATGAAATGGCAGAGAGCTGATGTGAACATGTAGCAACTAAAAGAGACGCAGATATTTTTCTCAGAAGTTGGCAGACCAGTCCAATGCCAATGAATATTGGATTCACTCGAAACAGGTGGTGAGAAAAATAACTCCAGTGGGTTGCCCTTATTGCTCTGCGTCTGCTGGTTGTGTAACAATTTTTTTGTCATCTTAGGCATCTGATAGGCTAATAAAGTAAATCAAAGCTTGTTTCTGTGAATTTGTTTGCAAGGCAGAAAAATAACCTAATACAATGTGTGATTTAATTGCTTCGTGGTCAGGGACCACACAACCATACGGTGCACACACATCCACGCATACAAGCCATTCAACTGTCAGATGAATGAACACCCAGCCCAATTTTCCCCCTAATTACTTTTGAAAGCATGTTGGAGAGCTGAGCAACATGCAGGATGACAGCTCACGGTGTTTTCCTAAGGGACTAAGTCAACAAGCACAGACAGTGACATGAAAGTGCTCACACACCTCTGCGGTTTGGCTCACTCACACGGACAACGAATTGATTAACTCGTAAATCAACCTTATCCCAGGCCCCGGGCCTTGGAGCACCCCTGCTCCCACCACCCCCACCAACCCTAAAACTGAAAAGCTGCAGCCCAACCCTGCACCCTGCAGCTAAGTAAGTGGAGGCGGGATGTTCCAGCTTATGGCAGAAACCCAGCAGGAGGGAGAGGCCAGGTGGGGCAGATACAAGGGGTGCTAAAGGGTAAAAAAAAAGGAGGGTTGGGTAATGGAAATGGCAGGTATAGGATTAGTATGTGTTATTATAAAGACAGGGAGGGATGGAGACAGAAAAACAGGAGCTTTAAGAGGGATATAAATGTGTTAAAAAGACAAAGCAGAAGATAGGCTGAATTAAATGATGTGTAGTGCTGCCAAAACGGAGAGAAACAAGTGGAGATAGATACAGAGAGACAGAGAGAAAGCATTGAGGAATGCAGTAAATCCCTAAGCGACTGAACAATCCTCTGGAGAAAGAAAAGAGGAATTTTTATGTGCTGCAGGTGAGCAGAACAGAGAGGGAAGGAGAGGGAGGAAGAGGCAGAGAGAAAGAGAGAGAAGGAGATAGACAGATGGAAAAAGAGGGAGAGAACGCGGGGGTGGCCGAGGGAATTTGAGGAAAGCGTGAAAGGGTTTGATTGTAGCAGAGAAAAGGGGACACGTGGGGCGAAAATGAAGCAAAAATGACACAAAATGACACAAAATGGCTACTCATGCAGTTATGACGGGATGGCATATGGATGGACACGGCGAAGGAAGGCAAAGAGACATATGGAAAAAAGATTGGGAGAGAGTGTGACAAAAAAAGGATAAAGAGCAAAAAAGAGAAAGAGAGACAAACGGACAGAGAGGAAGAGGAGGTCCAGAAACGGCTCAAAGAAAGCATCTGTGCATCTTAAAGGAATACACCAGATTTTTTTAGGAGGTCGGCCTATTGGTACTGCTGAAATCACAGACGCAAAAATTACCAAGATTTTACTATATTCTATGTTTTTAGGTGATCAGGAGGAAAATGTCTGTGTAGCTGATGATAATTTGGTGCACTCTACATCATTTAACCCAGAAAATACCTTTTTGGATTTCTAACATATACAGATTCTGTCTGTTCTGACACTGAATTATTTTAAATGTTCAGTGTGCTCAAAACGAACCAAGTCATACACTCATGTGTCTAAGGGCAAAAGTGTTTACACCTGTTTGGAACTGTACAAATGGGGATAACAGCACACATTTGCAGATAGTCTCTCCTCAAAGGCATTTATTGTGCCACACTCAGTAACACCCACGAAAAGTGATGGAAGTAATTGTGCGAAGAAAATAAAGACAGACACGTTGACAGACACGTTCAAACCTCGCCAAAACTCTCACCTCCGCACACCTGCCGAAGTGGCACGAAGTGGTGCGTGACTGTCAGTCTTAAATTTTGAGGAGGACTTAGACGGTAGCACACGCAAAATGATTTTGAAGTCTGAGTTTACAATTTACAGAAACTCTGTGTGGGAGTTCTAGTTGACTTTTCCCCCTACTCATTCATGACCTTTCACTTTTCATCAAAGAAGCATATCCTTTCTAACTTTGCTGCTCATATTTTATACTGATGACCATCCAAGACCTAAAAGTGCTCCTACTGCCAGTTACTATATTTTGTCTATTCAGGAAACTGGACCTTTACCTCTGAAACATGTCATAAATAACTTGTCCTGTTTCACAAATCAAATCTTTCACAGACAGAGGAAGTTCTCATTTTTAGCAATTTTGAGATGATGCTAATTAGCTTGCACGTTGTATTTATACATTAGTATGAGCCACCGTAGCACCTGGCCAACAGGGGTACACATGGCTGAATTTTGGGGCTATTATCCCAAATTCTTGTTTTTTTATTTTTATTTAACTTTTATTTAACCAGGAAAAGTCTCATTGAGATTAAAAATCTCTTTTACAAGAGCGTCCTGGCCAAGACAGGCAGCTACACAATTAACAGGGTTGCAGACATTTTGTTTTTTCTTTTAAGGCTAGTAAGAGGTAGGAGGGGGAGCAAGAAAGAACAAGAAAAAAAGAGGAGAAGCTGCTAGGTCCTCTCCAAGAGCAAATAAAAGTTATTCAACAGGACGACCTGCACATCAACTCCTATGTAGGCTGTACGTCTTGTATTAGATCACAGTCTGCCAATCAGGTGAAAAGGCCTGTCTGGAGTTTTATAGGAGAGCAGCAGAGCGTTCTTCTTTCAGCAGCTGCCTGATAGGCTGAACAAGCCAATAATGTCAATGTCTTGTCACTCACAGTATCTGTTCTTATCGAAGGACTTGCCAGCTGAGTCATACTAACAGGGTTCGGCTATCCTGTTACATATTAGTTACAGCAATTTGTCTCTGCTTCGCTGACAGAGACAGAAAGACAGAGAAAGAGAGAGACAACAGTGAGTGATTGCTGTTAGATAGCTATGCATGACAAGCCTCATTCCAACGAAGTTCTGACACATAGAGATAATGATTCACACACGTGCTGCGCTTGCAAGCCCACACAGGGGCAAACCATACGCATACACACACAGACAAAAACACACACACAGACCATACAAAGCTGTCTTTGTTGGCTACTGGCGGCCCCTCAGTCATTGCTTACTGAATGTAAAAAACACACAGCGTCTCGGGTGTGTATACGTGAGTGTGTATACATATGTGTCATGTCTCTGTCAGCGTTAACCCTTTCCCCTACTTTCACTCAAGAGTGTATGTGATGACGTGTCAGCGCTGACACAGTCGACCCCACATAGAAGTCACATCCTGCTCAGCTAATGCTGCTTTTAAGGTTCATGTGTGCACTTGTTTGCTAGTGGGTGCGTGTTTGTCCACATTAGTGTGTGTGTGTGTGTCAGGGTGGGTGTGTGGCCGCGTGCAGGTGTGTACCTCGGAGGTGATGGAAGGGGTATTCTCATTGATCCTTTAATATCTGGCCTGAGGCGAGGAGAAGGAGCCAAAGAGCTGCAGATCATGTGGGAAAAAGCGTAGTGGAGAGCAATAAAGCCAGACAAGAAAGAAAAGAAAAAAGATAACAGGTGAGGAAACGATAAACGAGTGGGTGCGGAAGACAAAGGACGTGCAAAAACGATAAGACACAGAGGCGGTGACAGAGACAGAGAGATCGGAGGCGTTGAAACACAGACACAACAAGAGAGCCAGGCGGTTGGTGGGATTATGAGGGGTGTGTTTGTACCTGTGCCTGTTTGTGCACATGTAAATCCCTTACTGTCACAGGTCAGAGGGATGTTTTGGGGGAAGAGGAGCTTCGTGAGATAGTGTGATGAGAAAAGAAAGCAAAGAAGGAGGAGGAATGATGCAGTGGGAGGTGGGAAGAGAAAGATGAAAGGAAATAAGAGAGATCGTAAATTTTCACCCGGACAGACAAATAAAAACTCTCTCATACCCCGCCTCCCTCGCTCTATTTTTTGTCATGAATGTGAGCCGGCCTTTGTTTCCAGAAAACACCCCGACCCCAAACTCCTCTCCCCTTGTGCCAATCACCCGAAACCATCCCTATAAAACTAAAACCATTGCAAACAAAAATCCCATATGCATACTTTTTTTTTTTTTGTCTCTTCTCCCCAAGGGTTCCCAAATGACCAATAACACCACGCTCTGTACAAAAGCTAGTATTTATTCTCTCTTGAGTTATGATACAGTATTTTCACACTGGAGAAAAATAAATAAAGATCTCGTTCAATAAATATTATAGAGATACGATTCATAACCTCGAGCCACATCATCCAAGGCACATTGCAAAGACATAACAATAGATTTAATCTGAAAAAGAAATTAAGCCATCTGTAAGTTGCCAGTGGAAAAAAGTCTCTGATTTCATGTTTTAAAAGGCATGAAAAATTTACAGACACAGTTTGTCTCATTTTTGTTTGTAAGAGTGACTTAAAGGAATAGTTCAACCCTTTGGTAAATACACATTCACTTTCTTGCAGAGAGTTAAGTAAGAAGATCAAAACCACTTTTATATGTGTCTGTTAAATGTGAAGCTGGAGCCAGGAGACGGTTAGCTTAGCTCAGCAGAAAAGACTGAAGCTGGATTTATGGTCGAAGCAATGGGTTTAAGAGTCCTGCCCTAGATCCCAGTGGTGTATGTTATGCTATGGGTAGGCCATATCATGCTTTAATTATATTCTTCGTGGTAACTGTGTTTACATTCGGAGGGTACGATCTAGCCACGAGTGATAGCAGGTTATGAGCTAGGTAACTGTTTATGCAGATGTGTAAATCAAGGCTGAAGGCAGGGGGAAACAGCTAGCTTAACAAAATCTGCCTACCAGCACCTCTGAAGCTCAGTAACCAACACACTGTCAAACAAGATGTTTGATTAAAACATACACAGAAATGTAAAAATGACTATTTGTGGTGTTGGAAGGAGTTACATCCTGGAGCTGTTTCTTGTTGAAATAGGGTTGCATCACCCACTGAGCCTGAGTGTGAGAGTCTCTACTGTGTTGCAAACGGAAATGATGTACGTGTTTATTTGCATATAGAGCGGGGAGATCTGATCACAAGTGGTCACTCGAGACACATGTGGAGACGCATTCTAACGCCAGGTGTGAACTGACGTACTGAGAGCTGTCCACTTGTGATCAGATCACCCAGACGTATGTTAATGCCAGGTGTGAACAGGGACCTAAAAGTGGCTTCCTGGAGTCACTGCTGGTTGCCAGAGTGACAACACGACTGGGTTACATCAGCTGTTTGTAAATCCATCACTACGTTTGTAGGTAAAGTCCTTCCTATGTTCATAACTAGCGATTTACTAAATCAAGTTGCACCAACTAGTAAATACTCGACTATGTAAAGAGGAAGTGACTTTTTTAGGGATAAAAAGAGATAAAATAAATATAATATGTAAGTTCCAATCTTTTGTGAATGTAGGCATGACTTTGTTTTATTTATATGTGCATACCTGGAGAAATATGTGTGTTTTAGGATTAGTAGTATTCATGCAGTTTACAGTGGGAGGGAAATATCTGAGCTAAGTTATTTGGTCATTTAGTCTAAAGTTATTGGCAAGTATTGTAATTTGAGGTTTCGTGTGTCAGGTCAGATATGTCGACATTCCATATTACCTCTTGTACTCTTCAATCTAAACGGGTCATATATTAGCAAGATAATGTTAGCTTTGTCAGTTCATTCAGCTAGCTTACGCAACAGTCCCACCTTAGTAGGTCTAAATGTTTATTAACTCATCTCTACGTAACAACTAGTTTGTGTGGTGCAACCAGTTTTAATTTAGTGATGTGTAAATCTACACTAAGTAAACTCTTATCACAGGGCTAACGAACTGGGCTGGTGCAACCGGCTCCTGGACCACAGCTCATTTTAACACTTCAGTTTTTGCACAAGTCAAACAAATGAGATATAATATATTAATGGTGCTGGCACAGGCAGATTTTGACAGAGCCAGGACTGCTGTTTCCCCATGTCGAGTCTTTATGCTGCACTAAGCTAACCAGCAATAGCTTTAACGGACAGATAATGGTATCGAACTTTTGTCTGCAAGAAATAAGTGTATTTCCTCACATGTGGAACTTTTCCTATAAACACAGAAATGTTAGGTTTTATGAAAATGATTCTATTCTAAAATATTTTAAGATTGTGTTAAATATTTCTTTCTATGGATGGAAATCGTAAAGAAGCGAGCGCTGAATCAAAAGCAGCATAGAAGTGAGTGGTAGGCTATGTTAAGGGACCAAATACCACAATAAGTGTAAGTGTGTGTGTGTGTGTGTGTTATTGACCACCTCTCTGACTGGACAGTACTGTATGTGTAGCGCTGTTGTAGAGTTACTGTAACTGAACAGCGGACTTCTGATTACTCAGCAATACCCCTCTGCCCGTTCTTTCCAGTGCTCATCCGCTGACTCATGCCTTTTCCCGTTTTCCTCTCCTTTTCTGCCTCTTCCTCTCCTCCTATGTGCCCTCTTCATCCCTCTGGCCATTTCCCCACTCTCCTTTTGTCTTTTGCCCTTTCAGAAAGTTTCCCTTCTTCCTTCAGAGAAAATTAATGTTTGCTGATTCACACATCTGGGGTTGCTGAATCAGTTTTCACTCAATGGCTGCACTGTCTGTTTCTCTGCCTGTCACTCAGTCTACCAATGTGTGTGTGTGTGTGTGTGTGTGTGTGTGTGTGTGTGTCTAACCACCTACAGTGGTATTTCTGTTGATCTATGAGCCGTGAAGTCCGGTAACTCAGCCCAGTCTCAGTGTGTCTCGCTCAATGAGCTGCTATGTGCATTAGGCGGGTGACAGTGCTGGTAATGTGTTGGCTTTGTGTGTGTTATATTCCATTAACGCTTCTGGTGACCTGCCAAATAATCATTCATTCACTTATTCCAGTATGGCATGAATGAATGTATTAAGCACGAATGCCTGTTATAGCTTTTGTTTTTGTTTCCACTCTGATTTTGTGCAAATAATAGATTTTTGATACACTGCACATTTGTGTGTTTTATTTGTGTCCCAGCTCGTCTCGTTTGTCTCAGCCTCGGAGTCTCTTCTTGAGGCGGTTAAAGTCCTTCGCTGATCGCCACAGCCAGCTCTGCAGCTCTCGCAATATCCAAAACCCCTCCACCTTCCTGGCGAAGTCGTTCATCGTTGGTCGCACCGAAAGGAGCGAAGAGGGGGCAGAAGAAGAGGAGGTGGAGGAAAGGAGCGGAGTCAAGGGAGGCGAGAGGAGGGAGGTGCCCCTTTGTAAAGACAAAGGGACGGGCTGGGGAAGGAGGGTGTGCTCCTCACCTGCTCCGAACTGGTAGAGGAGGGAAAGGGTGGATAGAGGAGGTTGGAGGGTTGGAGGGAAGAGGGAGCGAGGAGGCCGGCGCTGATGATGCACAATAGAGAAGGAGTTAGAGGAGGATGAGGAGGTACCCTCCATGTCTATTTGCCTCTCCTCCTCCACTAAAAATCCCCTCCCTCTCGCTACAAAAACACCATCTTCCTTTCTAAGTGTGTCTGGGTGATGTAAGTTGAGGTTGTAGCTGTATTGATTGTTGTTGTTGTTGTTGTTGTTGTTGGTTTGGATGACTGGTTGTAGGAGGGAGCTGGAGCTTTCTGTGCCCGGGTACGACACACTGACCGTGGGATCAGGCTGCCTCTCTCCCCCCTCTCCATCCTCGTTGATACTCAACAACCGCCTCCTCCTCCCCAATGTTTCTGCCCCTCCCTCCCACTCCAGTTCCTCCTCTTCCTCCTCCCCTGCTCTCCCTTCTTCGCTTAGGGCCCATTTCCAACTCTCGGGCTCTCCCCTCCTCCCTCTCCTCCCTCTCTCCCCTCTTCCCTTCTCCCTCGATCTGCCATTCCTTCCTCCAGCTGCAGTCGCGTCTGCTCTCCTCCCCTCTTTCCCTCTCTTTTTTTCCATCATATCCACAGTGAGGCCATCCTCCCCCTCTCCTCTGACCACCTTCGTACCGCTTCGTCTTTGGTTGTTACGCTGACCAGACTCTGTCCTTGTCCCGGCTCTGGACCTGTACAGGCTCTGGCTCATCAGTGGAGCTGGTCGGTCTCCCCCCGTCCCCCTCTGAAGGTACTGCAGCCCGCCAGTGTTCACGTCACTTGCCATGTCTGCAGATGAAGGAGGAAGCGCGTAACCTAGAGTGGTCATCAGTGCAGATATGGAGCCCAGCAGCCCATCGAGGCCTGTGCAGAAGTGCAGCAGGGAAGTCTTGAGGGAGGGGCAGAGGGTGGAGCGGGCCAGCTCCCTCACAGCTGCTAACAGGACAGAGTAGGCCTTTTGGTTCTGGGCGAGCCGGGCTTGGTTCTCCAGGCCATGCCACAGCTCCAGGCGGGTGGCGGCACTGGGCAGGGACAGGGCCGTGCTGTTGGGCCGCGGGGGGGAGAAGTCCTTCTCGTTGAATGGGGGGCCTAGGTAGGTCAGCTGAAGGAGATAAACACAAATAAGAGGACAGGATGAAAAGGTTTAAAGGATAATTCTTATTGGCAATAGGGCATCATTCCTATTAGATGTCGTAACACTATACTCCCCAAAGAATTCGCTGAGATTTGGGAACATGACAACATCACTACAACGGAGTCTGACAAAAAAAAAAAAAATACAAGTGAACAGATGTTCAGACAGGTTGTAAACAAGGCAACACTTTAGCTAGATTATCTAAACCACTTTATTGAGAGGTAAAACTGAACATCATAAAAGTGGTAATGGTCCCCCAGTACACAGGAAAACTGTGTGTGCACAATTACAACAAGTATGGTAGGTCGAAGTTGAAGCAGAAGTCAGCATTTGAACTGCACGGGATGCATATACTGTAACGTTAAAGACTGGCTTAATGTCATCTTCCAAAAAGGTCGTTTAAAACTACAAAATGGTCATTATTACATTTCAGTTTGTGTCCGGATTAAATATACAAGATATAATGTGGTAATTATGGAGCTTTGGGTGTATTTTTTAACTTTGGAGAGAGCCAAGCTGTTTCTCATTGTTTCTAGTCTTTGTGCTCCCAGCTGTAGCTCCATACTTCATGCACCTACATGAGAGTGGCATCAATTTTTGCTTCTACCGCTCAGCACAAATTCTCAGCATATTTCACAAAATGTCAGACTATTTCTTTAATGGGAACCTTTTTGCAGCTGTTTTTTCTAATTGAGTTCATTCAGAGCTGAGCTACTTTTCACGAGGTGTTCATGTTTTTGTGTCTATATGTGCAGCACACATATAAATGTATGCAAAACTGAAGGTGCAATAAAACCATTTACATAAAAGAGGACTTCTGTGTTCCTTGTTGGCTTCAATAAAAATAAATGATCATACTAAACACAAACAGGATATCACAAAAAAATGGCTCACATATACATCTTTGATTTCCTTCAGCTGATACTCCAGATATTTGGTCAGCTCGTACGTGCTTTCTATCGAACTCCTCTCACTGGCCAGGTTGTGGGAAGGCTCCAGGGCCGTTGCCATGGCAGCAGCCAATAGCAAGATGAGCTGGTGTTGATGGACTGTGGAGAGGACACATAAAGGCCGTGATTAAAACTCAGACACACACTGTGAGATGTTTCTTCAATGACACTCACATCTTGGGTGTCCAAGTGACAATTAGCACACTGCAGAGGTATTTGTAATCATAACAACGAGGTGAAATTTATCTCAGCCATCATTTTCTCAGACATTTTGTGATTATTTATCTTGGAGGCTGAGTTTTTAATGAATTTGATGATTTAAGAGCTCAACAGACAAAAATCACCTCCAGCAACAGTTTCCAAGCTTTGCTCCAGTCGCTGCACTATCACACTGTTTATAGGATTTTTTTTTTTTTTACAATATTCTGGTTTATTTCTTTGTCTCTATGACGATGGCCTCGTCTGTTTACATATTGCTAGGTCAGAGTCATCTGACACTGCCAATAAACCTTTTTCCATTTCCAATCTAATTTTAGAGGTTTCTGGCTGTCGGAGGTTTACTCTGGCTTCAAATAAAACCTCACTTAATAGCTTTAGACAGTCAGACAAATGGCTCCTATGTTCAATGCACCAGTCTGTCAGGCAAACAGCCGCTTCAACACACACACATATACATGTTCATTCCTGACCAGTATCCCAAAAAACAAAGACATGTGGCTTTCTTTACAATCACAAACATTAATGCGTTTGTATCAGTTGTATGTTTTCTGTGGAGGTCTTGTTTAGTTTTCAGAGTGTTTGTGTAGGTGTTTCATGTTACTGTGTGAGTGTCTGTGAGAATGTTTGTACCCGTAATTATATATGTGGATTAGAGTCACATTTCTGTGAGTGTATACAACGATTTTGTGTGTGTGTGTGTGTGTGTGTGTGTGTGCTGGTAGGTGTGTGTGTGTTTGTGAGGGGGGTGGGGTTGTAACACTGGAAACCTTTTAGAGCCTCTTTAGAGCCTCTGTCTCTGGTTTCAAACAGAGAAAATTGGAGCTGAAAGGTGGTTTTCAACATTAAGGAACTTCATATTCGTCCACTTCTCTCCATCCTGTGCGTGTTCACCCTGGACGCTTTCACTTCCGCACTCTCTCCCTTTATTGTCTCTCAACACTTCCTCGACCCCTCGTGCTCGAGCGCGGCACACATTTCTTTTTGTCGTCTCTGCTCTCCGTCATCCTTTTCCATCCTCTCTGCGCTCTCTGTCATCCACCCTCCCCTCCCGACACCCGGACGGTAGGCTGTGATTCATGCTTGAAATTATGGGCAAAACACGCTGCTGTTCAACAGGTGTGAAATATGTATTGCACAATGTGTGTGACTCTGTCAGCTTTCTCTCTTTCACTCACTCTGTCTTTCTCTGACGTAGACACACCTCAGGCTTCCCGTTGCTTCACCAATTTAATCCCTCTCTTCCCTCAAACTAGTCCCACTGCACTCAAACTTTCCTTTCCTTTCTCGTCGCACCTTTCTCTGTCTCTTCCTGTGTAAAGTTTAACATTCCTCTTGTTTTTTCTCCCTCTTCTCCTCTCAATTCTCTTATCTCTTTTCTGCCTCGGGTCAAAATAACAGCAGCCAATTAACCCCGATTAGCTCTCCTCCTCCCAATCTACGGCTCTTTTTTTCTCTCTCTTTCATCTCCCTGTCGTGACGGGGCCCCCGGCTTGAATAAGGGATTTTAAGTGAATAGCTTGAACACCTAGCAAAACATTTACCCTCAACACATTGTTGGTGGTTCTAAGAAAACAAGTTTAGTTGACCTAAAACAGTCAACACCTTTTTCCCTCTGACTAATCCACTTACATTTGACATATCGGCATGCATTCCCAAACAGGGCTGGGTAGAAACTTACTTGAAAACATGATGTACTCTATACTATGCAATGCACAAAAATGTACAGTCTGTTTTACTTACAGTAAAACAAGAAACTGAAAACTCTTTATAAAATGTGTCACAGAAGAAAATAAATACGTCGGATAAGAAATGACTTGTCGTTTCTAGTTTTCTCTCTTCTGTGCTTCTACTCACGCATGTCAAAGTAATCAGAAAGAAAACAAAGTGATCACGACACATGAGGTTAATCCTCTGATTATGTAACAAATAGCAATGCTGACATGGCAACAACAAGGAACTGCGATGATGTAAATTTTCACAGTACCCTATTCTGGTCCCAAACTAGCATAACAAGCTCAACCTCGCTGGGAAAAAAAAAGTTGCATTTATAATCATTCATGTAATCATCACTTGAGTTTTAATGACAGGTTGAATGACAGATTGGGAAACTGGCAGTTTCCAATTAAAATAGGATTAGAAACATCAGAGTGATATGGACAAAAACTGAACAAACAAGAAAAAACAGGCCCCATCATTGCTGGTAACTCTTAACACCACCTGTTGACCCTGAGTTTTCAGCTACATCAAAGCATCTTCCAAAACTATTCTCTAAAAGTCTGTAGTTGGGCTCGGGCAACTCCCACCCACACCTTGAAATCAGTCAACTAGGACAGCCTGCGTCAGCCTCCCCCGATCCCCTCAACCACAAAGCCTCATCACCTGTCAGAAGAAATAAGCATCTTTCAGTGACGCCTGAGCATTTGGGGCTCATCAAACCACGGGCTCATCCTACCGAACATCCTCCATCAGCATCAAAACGCCCCGAAATCAGCATGACCCTGCTGACTCTCAGAGTAAACAGCCTTGGAGGAAAAGGACACACAGCGTGCAAAGGATCACATTCAGAAGGAATAAACAGGTACAGGAAAAAAAAGGAGCCTGGGATGGAGAAAGAAAATTCTCCTTGGCGAAAATGAACCCAAACTGTTCCAAACCCTTCCCTTTTGTCTGTAGCCACATGGACGGAGATGATTGCCAGACGTGAAAGGCTCTTGTTGTTTTGACTGACATGTCTAAAAGCATCCTCCGCTGTGGCTAAAAACAACCACTCTTTTGTACGAGCAGCGTAAACTGAGATAACTCAAACCCAGAGCCATGTTATTGTTATATAATATTATACTGTGTAACTACAATATAGTCGGCAAATAGCCTGACTTCAAGGCGAGCCCTGCAGGCTTGGGGCTGTGTCTGTGTACCTGGCAGTGGAAGCACACTCCGCAGGGCAGGGTTGAAACCAGAACATTCTCCGTGGGAGGATTGCATTACAGCAACACAGGGGTTCCCTACAATGTCCGACCATGACCTGCCTCTGTGCGCTGGTGTGTGTGTGTGACTCTACACATTTTGGCACACATACACATTAAGGCACACACAGGGGAGCTCCATTATTCACAACAGCTCATATTTTTTATCTACGGTTTGTTTGCTGATGTGAAGTCAGATGTGGCTGCCATCTGCAAAGCAGAGCTCGACACGAGGTTCGGGCGTCAGAGCTTCAGGGATCCAAATAGGTCAAAATTAAACCCTGCACAGGGTTAGGGTTCAGAGTTGAATTTTGAGGCACAACGTTGTGTTTGGGGCCAAAAAGAGTCTTGTAGCACACTTGACATTTTACACTCTCAGACAGTGAGTGATTTGGTCAACCAGTGACCCACTGTTTGTGGGTGTTGAACCGCTTCCATCCAAAAGGACTAGTATTTCATCTTCCCAACATGCACCACCATGTGAGGTTTTAAACACACACTTAAACAGAATTTGGTATTGTGGGAAAACCATGTGCAAATAAATCTCCCCCAGTCTGGTCCAGGAAAAACTAGTTCCAGTGCCAAAAGAGGTTGCCCTCCATTGCTCTAACCACTTGAAAGGAGGTCTTAAACAGAGAGGAAACATCAGTAACTGGAAAAAGTTATGTTTCAGGGCCAAATTAGACAAAATAGTCATTTCCGGTGCAACATTGATTAGTATCGCTAAAGTGTATGGTTACAGTACACTTTTGATCAGAGCGTACTATAAGATTTGATAAGATTTAACATCAATCAAGCCATGCAGCCTGATTTTGTAAAAAAAGGTTGAAACACCACGACTGTTTTTTTTTTTTTAAGAACCTAAACACCAAACTGCAGGCTAGATGAGGAGTGGAGACGTATCATCTCACTCTTCACATGTCTGTGGTGTCTATAGTTACTCTGCTGCACCAGAGATAATATTAGACAACATAAATCTAATAATCCAGGCTTGTTTCATGCTGTATAGTCACGGCAAGTTAACTCTCCTCTGGACGGGAGACGTTGATTTGAATTTGATTTCTCAACTTTGACATCTAATCTGATTTACACAATTGGTTTCAGTGTGTGTTTTTTTTCTATTCAGACTCTATAAAATCATGTGATTATAATCAGATTTCAGATTCAGATTTCAGTTGTCATTCTGACCACAGCCTCAGTTCAGTTTATAAAGTCAGTATATTTCCGAAATGTTACTCATCCACTGTAGAAAGAAAAAGATCCTGTGATAAAATATTCTAATGCTGCTTTCATGTTATATTAAAGTATATTAAAGTTCAGACTGTCATTATGAGCTACCAAGTTTGAAAAGATGTTCACATCAGCCTCCAAGTTATAATTTTGAGCTGGAGATTTTAGAAATTTCTGTTTTCTACTTGGTGAGGAGAGAAATATAAACAGATAATTGGCAAAATGGCTGCAAAGCCTCCTTCGCTGGCAGTTGTATCTAAGTAAAATCTAAATATTAACACTAATAGAAGTGATGCAGCTAATTCAAAATGAGCTATTTGTTTTAATGTGGTTTCACTTGTCAACAAACAGCTACAAATAAACGATTTAACTAATGTGACCACAAGGCTATCAGTCATCATCTTGGACTACAATAAGTGAACACTCCCGAGTCAGAATAACGAATAATAAGGAAGTTTCATTGTTCTTCTTCCCATTTGGTCAACATTGCATGAATGAGGCATAAACTCAAGATTCACTTACTATCTTTTTCCAGAGCTAGTGGCCATATCCCACAGCTCAGAGTATTTTATAACAGATATGTGTTTCCAAGATTAGGAATAAAAGTAGGCTCATCATTCAATATCTCTAAAAAAATAGATGCTGTAACCAGTAAATATAGTGACTTTTTCTTGTTATTTCTTATTTTATAAAAACAATATTCTTTTTTTCATTTTTTCCATTTTCACAGGTGTCACACTTTTCCTCTGCACCCATCCTCGGCCTTGTCTGGCATGTTTGTCGTCACGTGTCTACCGTGACAGAAGCAGAGCTGGAGGCTCATTGTGGCTTTGTTGACAGAAAACACCCATCAGAGCTGTTTGTTTCCTATTTCCATAGTTTTTTAATTTCTCTCTTGCACTGTACCTGGTGGCAATTTGGCCTTCTGTCATAACACATAAACATAAACACACCTGTGCAGGGTGCCACGGGCGAACACGTGCATCAACAGACGGACGTGAGCGTGATAGAGTCACAGTGGAAGTGGACAGAGCCATGCGTTGGGCTGACAGCGGGGTGAGTGAGGTGAGTTTGGGGTGGGTGGATAGGGGGGGAAGTTGACAGTCTGGGGTCAGGGTCGGTGTTGTGTGTCTGTGTACAGTTAGAGACCAGATTTATGAGCAGTCTGTACTCAATCAAATGTGCATTCCTCCACTAACTCAACACACACAAAAGAGCACACACACGTGCACACATATGCATCCAGAATGTGCACTGGAGCGTAGATCCATGTATGCACAGACATTACAATGAATAAGTCCATATAAACAAACTCATTGTGTACTCTCTCTCACACACACACACACGCACACACTTTTCCCATCTCTTCTCCCCTGATGTCCTTTCCTCTGGAGTTTCTTCATGCTGAATTTCAGATTGATCCTCTTGGCACTGGACACACACTGGGGTTGCCAAACAACATCAATGAACTAAAAACAAAGTCAAAAGAAAACATTTTTTTTTAATCCAATAAAATTGATGTTTATGCCCAGAAACTCTCTGTGCGACCATTTCTCCCTAGTTGTTATCTCTACGTCCGTTGTTCAATTCCCCACTGTTTATCTCCCTCTTCACCTTATAAGCTAATCTACTGTATCTATGCCTTTTTTTTTTTTTTTTTAAATCTGGATTCCAGTTGCTCCATGCTTTATCACCATGTTTGGTTCCAGTTTCTTTGTCGCTTCATCTTCCTCCCTCTTTCCTTAAATCTCCCTGAAACATCAAACTTGCATTTTAAAGTCTCCTTCCTTTCTCTCCCTAATTGCCTTTACCCTCTCTTCCTTTCACTAATTGGCTCCACTCGTTCCCTCCATCTACATCTTTCATTCCCTACTTCCTCTTTGTCAGACCTACAGTTTTTAATTTACCTCGTAACCCCACTCTTAGCCTCACCCCAGTTCCTCCCCATCTCTACCCCAGGGGTTTCTCTTTTAAAAAATGCCAAAAACAGAAAATCAGACAAGAGCGCTCTGCTGAATTTCAGTTTCGCCGCTCTGTCTCTGCTTGAAGAGAGAAAACAGTGGTGGAAAGTAAAATGTACTTCAGTGCAGCTCTGACGGCTCTGAGGAAGTTCTTTTCAGTACAGAGCAGAAAATATTAGTCGATTAATAGTCGGTAACTATTCTGATGAAATGAATTCATCGTTTAAATCCTTTTCAAGCACAAATGCAAAACATTTTCTATGTCCAGCTCCTGAAATTTAATGATTTGATGCTTTTCTTTGTCTTGTGTGATAGTAAATGTAATATATCTGGGTGTAGGATCAAGCAGTTTGAAGATGTCATCTTGGGTTTTAGGACATTTTTTTGGAAGTTGTAATAGACCAAACAACTAATCAATAATTAAGAAAATAATCAGCATAAACCACTTTATACTTCAACTTTGCTTCATTTCAGAGGCAAATATTGGACTTTTTTCTCCACTGCATTTATTTTACAGCTATAGTCTTGCTGCAGATTAAGATTTTAACCATCTAAAATGAGCATATAATACATGCATTGCATTGTTAGTCAATTAAACCACTCCGCAGTATATACAAACTTAAATGTATCTCCACCCTGACCAGCTACAACATTAAATGCTGCTTACATATTCATCCATCAGTAATAATGATTTAATATTATAATAATAGAGTAATATAGACTGACTGAGACATTACTGTAGAAGTTTTTCTGACGCCTAAAAATACATTTTGCTCGTAATACTTAACTTTTGCTTGAGTAAAATGTTGACTTCTTTTACTTGTAACAGATATTTTTACATTTTTCGTTAGGACCTGACTTCCACTACTGCTGAAAAGGGAGGATTTTTTGAAGGATAGAGACAGAGGGAGGAGGAGGAGGAGGAGGAGGAAGAGAGGATTTGAAAGGAAAGAGGGAGAGGAAAAGGAGTTGGTGGAGGGAGAGAGAGGGGGGAGCCGGTGAGGGAGAGTTTTTCTGAAGCGAGGGGCCATGTTAATTTGGGAAAAATGTAAACAGCATGTGTAACTGTTCAAAGCGTGACCGACTCATTTTATATCATTCCCCCCTTCTCTCTCCTCTCTCTTCCCCTCTGGGTGCTGCTAACTTCTGTCAATCGGGAATCTGCACTGCATTAACCCCTCTTCTGCCAGTTCATCCCACCCCCCACCTCCCCCCCACCCTCTCTCTCTCTCTATTTACTTTTATCTGCCTCTACCTCTCTTTACTCTCTCTCTCTACACACACACACCCTCCCCTCTCCACACATCCTCTTCACATCCCTATATATGTACTGTGAAGAATTGAGGATGGCGCTGAGCGAATCAAAAGATGTGAAAGGTTCACTTTTTCCTCTCTTTTCCACATCCTCCTTGCTCACTCTCTCTTTCTTTTCACTCTTCCTTTGTGTCCTCCTATTGGCCAGTGTCTTTCAGCTCTCTGGTCCAACACACACTAACGCTTTTATCTGAAACACACCGACACTAATTCAACCCTCCCAGCAATAACAGGCCTTGTCTGTGTGTGTGTGTGTGTGTGTGTGTGTGTGTGCATGGGGGTCAGACAGACACAGAGGACAGGGTATGTGTATTTGAGATGGAAGAAAAATGTGTTTTCCTCTACATGATTCTGTGCATGTACCTGGGGAGGTGAATGTGTGTGTGTTTGTGTGTGTGTGTGTGTGATGAAAGGCAGCATGTTCCTCAACAGCTGAGCTTTGTATTTATTTGTCCAAAGTATCAGAGGGAGCAGCAGTTTGTGCACTCCGCTCTCTATTTATTGTCCTCCTAAAGCTACACACCAAATTTGCTGATGGCCGGCCGGTTCTCATGACAGGATGAAGGGAGCGAAGGAGGATGACGAGAGGGGAGGAAGAGGGAGAAAGAAGAAGAGGAACTTGGTGATCTTTTGTTCAGCGCATCATTTCACACAGTCATTCTTCAGTCTTTTCTTTCACCACCTTTTCTTCCTTTCAGACACGAAGCAGCAGCCGCACCAGTCATCCCAAGAGGGGAAAGATGTGTGTGTGCGTGTGTGCATGTGCGTGTGTGTGTGTGTGTGTGTGTGTGTGTGTATCCTCTCACACCCTGACTAACGTGAATCATGTACTTTCTCATATCAGTGACAGCTAACTAGACAGGGGCTTTGGCTGCCTCTGACCCCTCAACCCCTGTCATTTTTTTTACTGTGAATAAGAAGCCCCTCTTTAGTCTCTCTCACACACACACACACACACATTTTCTTTCGCTCTTTTTGCTCTCTTTCTTTACCTCTCCGCTCATTCCTCACACACACATTCATTGGAAAATCCAAACTGGTACATAAAAATAATAACCACATAAAAGTTTGTCTCTGTCTTGACATGGTCTTTTCATTTTGGCTCATTTCATACTCAGTCTGAGGTTTGCTGATGAACCACCAAACCAAGCAATTTCATCATTTCATCATTCATTTCCAAACGTGACTAAATGATTAACAACCAAATTGCAACTAATTTGGATGTTGAACACAACATGAGAAAATATACATATTTTAAAAACACACAACATATAAATTAATTTCTTTCCAGGGTTAGAAAAACTATTTGAATGTAATATAAGAACGTGTTTGTAATGAGATTCTTTTTAGCTGCAAAATTTCTGCACAATTAAACCAAGCAGTGGAGGGAAAAAAATAGGAACAAATAAAAAACACACACGGAAATATTCTGCAGCACTAAACTTAAAATTTACATTATATTTGCAAGGAAAATAAACTCCACATAGCCAAAGAGAAGAACTGGAAAATGACAACTATAATCTTTACTTAGACTAATTGTTCTTTATGTGGTGACAGAATAATAATTTAGATTTTTCTACTCTTCCCAAAACTTCCATTAAAAAAAAAGTATTTCGGTCATGGACTTACCTCCGCAAAGCTTTTTCATTTTCTCCAAATCCTTTTATTTCCGATGAGTGCGCTCTCAGAAGTTAATCCACCCTCAAATTTAAGAGCTGAAATAAACCGACAATGACGTCTTCTCTTCTCCTCTTGTGCAACTCCAATTTCGCTCCTTAAAAATTACGCAAACTTTTCATCATGTGTCGGTCTCAATTAAATCTCCTCTCCTCCCTCAAACAGCTCTGCGGATGATGAAAAGGAGAAAAAAAATGCAGGTGATTCGGTCCTGTAAATGGATGATATTAAAGATATTACATGTGAGAGGAGAAAGTCACAGGATGGAGCCTAAATATTGACGTGCCGCTGACTTGACTTGGTGCGTGTGGTCTGTGTGACAGACTGAATGACGGCGGAGCCTTTTTGTGCCTCCTCCTCCTCCTCTTTTTCTCCCCTTTTCTCCCTTCCTGCCCTCCTTTTCCATCCCTGACTCTCCTTGTATCGTTGTCCTCCTCCTCGGCGCTGGTGATTCACCGGGTTGACGCATCACAGAGCCGCTGAACCACGGGACTTGTCACAACTCATTTCTGTCTCTCTCCCCTCGTCATCCTCCTGAACACAGTCCGACTGCAGCCGTTTGATCTTTAATCTGCTTCCCGTTAATAAGTCCGGTTGGATCAGCTCACTGAGGGCCAGAAGGATCCTGCAACCCTGTGACCCTCAAGAAAACAAGGAATTACTATTTTATATGTCTTTCCATCCGCCAAACGCTCTGAAAAACAAGTGTTTGCTTGATTTTCTTTTTTTATATATAGATTTTTTTTAAAATTCATCATCCATTCTTTATTATTCACGGGCATTGCTCTGACTAAAATAATTCAATTAACAATTAAGAGCAATTAATTGTTCTTTTCTTCAGCTTCTTTGCGCAACAGAAGATCCAAAGTAGTCCTAAAATAATTTATAGAGAGCAAAATATCACCAGAAAAATATAGCCTTACAATCTCTCAGAAAATCCTGTAAACGATTTAAAAGACTTTGAGTTATGTGAATAGTTGTCGACAAGGATATTATGAGAATACAAGGGCCTATAAATTTAGGAAATAAAAAACAGAGGCCTCCCATAAACTGCGATAAAGTTATGACACAAGTTACCAGTGATCCAGAATCGCCGAGTCCCTATAAGGGAATATTTCTTGGAAAGGCAGAGCACGAAGACAAGTGTTTCTCTCTTCCCCCGTCATTCCTCGGGTTTTAAGTTTTTATTGACATTGGGATTATGGTGATCTTCTCCTCTCACCTCCAGCTGTCACTCAGCATACCAACAGCGGTATCACGGCTGATACTGTACCCTATTTGTCCTGGATCCAACTTAAATTAAATTAAAAAAAAAAACTCCCTCCTGCTCCTCTGCCGTTTGTTGGGGCCTCCTGGTAAAATTCAGTAATCACTCAGATATCCCAAATCCGTTAGGCTTGTGTGTTTCAACGCTCCCCGGTTTGTAACGCACTCAAAATGTGCAGGTGGTCTGATTATGTGGACTGACAGTATCATTATGGCTGGATCACCAACTGGGGAAGGGGCCCCCAGAGCTCCAGGGGGCTCAAAAGTTTCAGGCTCACTGTGTGTTAACGGGTTTATGCGCATTTTTTGTGTGAAAATTTGTTTGGGAATATGCACCTCTAAAGCACAATAATGACATGATGAGGGCTTTAAAACGGGCCCTGATTTATCTTGAAGCCCGTGTCAAAATTTTCTAGTTTTGACATCATTATTTCAGTTTTGTACTCACATGTTGAATTGTCTTGAATTTGTGTAATTAATCAAATTACTACACAGCACATTTAGGGCCAATTTTAAATACAACCTGCACCCACTGCACAGAGAGAGGGAGGAACAGTGGGTTATTAGAGGCCCAAGAGTTTATGTATGTCCCGGGGCCCCCTATATCAGGTTAATCCGGCCGTGAGTATCTGGTGTGTTTTATTTGATCCAGTCTAGGCTGCTCCTTCACATGAAGTTTCATAATCTAAATAAATATTTACAGATTTACTGTGACTTAACTGGTGTACTTTAACATCAATCTATCACTCTTATAATTATATTAATTATTTGAGAATTGACAGTTCGTTCCTGTTTTATATTTCTATTTTGACATTAGAATATAATAGAATAGAAATAGATGATACCTGGACTGATGCTGGTGTATTTCATCAGCTGTGTAGTCTGCCACCCAGTGGTCATCAGTGGTCACTGCAGTCTGATGACGACTTTCTTTTTTCAACAAGGGTTACCATGAACAACTCGATTGTTCAAATACTAAAAAAACAGCTGCTTTCAAATACCCCACAGTTTTGTGAATTTCAGTAAACGCTTTAATGATTAAAAAACTCTTCTTCGCCGTACCGGAAGTAAATACAACATCCCCTGAGTCTTTCCTGTGACGTAGCGCTAGCTCCCGATGCTACACGCGGGAAACAGGCGAACCTGCTCATCACATTGACAGTAAGACACAAAGTTATCAAGTTGTACTTTATCGCTTATTTGGACTGTCGTTTTGCGACATTTGTAAGTAGCGAGGGAAGTTTATATTGCCTACGTGCTTTACTTGGAGCTAAAATGAACTCTTGAGCATCATTTGGTTTCTTTATACCGGCCTAGCTCTGCTGGGGCGCTCGATTTAATGCACTCTGTGTCTCAAATGGGGCGGTGTTCCAGCGCGAGTTGTCTTCTCTTCTGTTAGATTAAGCAGAGTGCAACACCGTTCCGTAAAAGAAGTGCACCCCGTGCACTTCAAGTTAGCTTAGCTATTGTTACTGGCGCAGCAGTAAGTTAACGTTAGCGATAGTTTGTGCTCTGAAATGACTTTTATCTAACCGTTATTAACGGCTTCGTCTCAAAGAGAAGTAACGGCTGATATTTTAGTAGAAATCGCTCCACTGTTAACTGAAATACTAACCGTCATGTAGCTAAGTCAGCACCAAATTTAACTATTAGCTAAGTTAGCTCACAACACCACTCGGTGCTTTTAAAACGAGAGGGCAGTAGCCAGCATTTATAAAGAAATATGTGGTTATCACAGAGAAAAGTATAACAAAAAGTTATAATACTGCAATTTAGTGTCCTCTCCTCGTTTCTGACCATCCATGTTTTCAGCAACATCAAACGTATTTATCGGGAATGTGGTCAGAAGCTCAATCAAAGGAGCGAAAATGGTTGTTTTAAGAATAAATTAGAGTTCCCTGCACCAAGCTGAAGATACAACTGGAAAATCTTTGGTTTGGCTCCATCTAAGCTAATGATTTATCTTGTGTCTGTTTGCAGAGCATCAGTCATCGCCTGCAGCAGAGATGGGAGACACTCTGGAGTTCAACGAGATTTACCAGGAGGTCAAAGGCTCCTGGGTCAGTATCAGACACACAGAAATGATCCAGTAGCATATGAGAATACATTTGATGGGTGATATCCTCTTTAGTCATGTTGGTAATATAATCTTACCCCAGCTGCAAAGTTTTTAACCCTGTCCTATGAATGAGATCCTTTTTAATACACTTGTTAAACTGGAAAAGAATGAAGAATAAAAACATCATGCAGTTACATTATAATGGACAATAACAGAGGAGTAACCTGCTTTGCACTTGGGTTTGTACTGTGAATTGTACTAAAAGACTGGTATAAAAGATCAACTTTCTTCTATCAATCATTATTTTCATTATCATTGTAGTTTATAAGTTATCTCAAAATTATTTTCGTGATCGATTAATATGCTTATTATAGAGCTGCAATGATTAGTTGATCGACAGAAAATGAATCTAAATTAAACTATTTTGTTTTTTTAAAATGCCAAAATTCTCTGGTTCCAGCCGTTCAAGTGAGTATAATACACATTCATATTTTCTTCATCGATCATAAACGGAATATCTTTGTTGTTGATTGTTGAAAAAACAAGACATCTGAGGATGTCACCTCAGGCTAAATCATTTTTCACCAAATGATTTATCGAATAATCAAGAAAATAATCTGCAGATTAATCACTAATGAAAATAATCATTAGTTGCGCTGTAGCTTATTATGACCTTGTCTATTTTCTGGTATATAAAATATCAGCAAATGGGCCGCTCTGTGGTGGCCAAGGGATTAATCTCTGCTGTTGCTGTCAAATAAGGGCATAAAAATGCCCGACAATAAGAATTTTAAAAAATATCAGAAAATATTGACCATCAAAAATGACCTTCACAATTTCCCAGAGCCCAAGGGGACGTCATCAAAATGCTTTTTTTTTCCAGACCAGCAGTCCAAAACCCATAGATGTATTGGTAATTAAAGAAGGCTGAAAAACAGCTGGAACAAATTACTTTTCTGGCATTTTTTTCTTTTAAAAAAATGACATCAGCGATTATTCATCAATTTATCAAAATTGTTAAGAGAATTTTCTTTTGTTGATCGACTAATTGTTTCAACTTTACTATAAACAAATTCTTACTTCCAGCTTTGAACTAAAGTATTTTAAGATGAATCATGTGTGAGTTTGTGTCTTTTGTCTTCCTGTTGTCTCTGCAGAATGACGGGCGGCTGCGGTTCAGCAAGCAGAATGTTGTTTATAAGAGCAGCAAGACAGGAAAGGTGGACAGCATCCCAGCGGGTGAGCTCAACCTGGCCCAGTGGAGACGAGTGTGTTTAGGTCACGGCATCAAACTGGCCACCAGCACAGGACACGTCTACAAATATGACGGCTTCAGGGACACTGTGAGTGTTTTCTGTACATACACGACATACCTGCAGGCTCCATTTTATTTGTGAGCAAATAAAGCAGTAGTTCTGCAATTTTTAGGTTTAGAAGGCTGCCCAGGGCTTCCAGCTGATACTGTCCATATTTTTCCTGTCGTGATACCCCAATTGACTCCAAATTTTTCTCTCTGGTTGTATTTTCTGTTTCTGGGAAATAATTGTTACCTTACTCAGAGGAGAACAAGGCAGGGGTGGTTTCCTCAGCGTTGTGTTTATGACAAGGGGATATAACACAAGCAAGGGGACCACTGATAAACAACTTCCATCCTGTGTCTGACATTTCCACAGAAAAATGCTACCATCTTGCGAAAAAAAAGGCCACCAATTGAGTGTGTGTTGCTATCAAAAGTATGTGAATGAGCCGGCTCTTCTTCCCAAAGCTCCTAATGGGATTAATGAGGGAAACCAGCGCTAGCATGTGTGTTCCATAAACAGTGTAATCATCGGCTCATGTGAGTCAGTGTTTATATCAATGTACTGAAACAATTTGGCTCAGAAGACAGACAAGAAAAAAATTGTGGTTGTGTTTGTTTTTTATCACCCTACTTCTTTTTCTTTCCCCCGCTGGTCTGAATGTATGTGGACTGTCAGCATTCAAGTGAACAGCTCAGATGGAGCAGCGGGTATAACTTGGAGTCTGTGGCTGTGAGCAGCGTCTCCTGGGGTTAATCAGCGTATTTTTTTGGGAGATGGATCCTCGTGCCGGTGCTCAGGGTGTGATGTCATTGTTTATTATCCCACAGCCAGTGTCGGTAATCTGGAATTGGCTGGACGGTTAGCTGCTGGCGAGCTGTGCAGGCACTTTGATGCATCTGTCCTTCTGAAGTGTCCTTGAGCAAGACGACGAATCTCTGCCAGGGAGGCTGTTCTGTAGCCAACCAAGCTGAGCTGTAATTATCTACTGGAGGAGCAGGAGGTGTAGAGCCCTGTACAGCACTTCTGTTCATGTCACTTAAAGGACCAGTGTTTAGGATTTAGTGGCATCTAGCGGTGAGGTTACAGTCTGCAACCAACTGAATACCCCTTCCGAGTGTGTAGGAGAACCTACGGTGGCCACGAAACTTGAAAGGCCCTCCCTAGAGCCAGTGTTTGGTTTGTCTGTTCTGTTCTACTGTAGAAACATGACAGTGCAACATGGCAGGCTCTGTGGAAGAGGACCCGCTCCCTATGTTGATATTAAGGGCTCATTCTAAGGTAACGAAAACACACCAATTCTTATTTTCAGGTGATTATATGCTAATTAAAACATACTTATGAATATTATATTCCATTTCTGCCAAGTCTGTTCTGCTAGATGCCACTAAATTCTACACACTGCACCTTTAACACATGTAGTTTGTAACTGGCCCAAGACATCAACGTTTACATTGATATTGTGGCGACGAATGTAAGCAGCAACCCTTTGTGGTTACATGTTGGTATTAGGATTGCGTATGTAACACTGTTTTGGCGCCAACTGTCTCACTTAACTGTGTCAAGTGTCAAAATCTGACATTGAGTGCTCGCTCAGGTTTGTGCTCTTCTTCCGTTTAAATGAAACAGAATCAAAAAATGACACTCTAGGTTGAGTGTTAATGTCTGGCTATCAAACCTCAATACTTCTTTGGTAGCAGAATGAAATGTGTATCGAAAACTGTCAAATATCAAAAGTTATAATTGAATGCTTGGTCAGGTTCATAGTCTTATGTACTTATTGCAAATTTTAGACTGTAATTTGATTAGGTGAAGTTCTTGCACAGCGACATTTAACATTTGAGGAAAACATGCTCATGTTCCTCAAACTTGGATATTTAAAAATAGTTTAAATTTGCTACTGAAACTCAGGTATCATATTGGCACTAGCGTGGAACAATTTCTTACCTGGCCCGATTCGGTAGGCTATTGAGGCTAAAGAGACAAGTGTGCGTTTTAACAACTGAGAGATTGAAGGTTGTTGGGAGAGCAGGGTTGAAAAATGTAGTCATAAAAGACAGACAGGAGGTGGCAAGACTGTGCGTGTGTGTGCGCGCGCGTGTATATGTGTTGTTTGAAGTGGGGGGGGTCTGTGTTTATTATGATTAAATGAGCTGAACAACAACAATTCTGCCAAGGTGGTAATGAGGAGTAGAGAAACACTGAACAGCAGGCCTGATGGGGACACTGGGAATGAACACACACACACATTCACACATCAACACAAATAGGCTGCTCATGCACAAACTCTTGTTTTTTTTTAATGCATTAACACATCTGCTCACACTCTTATTTAAACAATGCCTTAATCCAGGCTAACAAACAGAGTGATGAAGTTAGGCGCACACACACACTGATTCTCTGGGCTCTAATTGGCTATAATAACCTTATGGACAGGCAGATATCCAGGTGCGTAAACTCTGTTTCCCACAGTCTTATTCTCTAACATGCTCACACACCACAATCACTTCCACATGTGTGCGTACTACTCGGACAGTGTCTGTGTGTGATTGGCCATGTGTTTGTCGCTGTGCATGCTATGTGTGTGTGTCCTTTTCACTTGTAAGCGGGCCCGCAAGATAAATAAACAGGCTGATTGTCAGCGGCGGTGTGGAGGGGAGGAGAGAGAGGGCGGATGGATTACATGCACCTCCAATGTTCCCAGGAGGCCTAAGCGGCAGGCGTGGTTATAATTGTGTTGTGATTAATTAGCTCCCTCATCCCCTCCTCATTTTTTACTGGGTGAGGGTGGTGTTTTGCTAAGCTTTGACCCATGCAGTGCCAGTATGTTTACTGCCTTGCTAACTTTGAGCTCTTTGAACTCTTTCTCTGACTTCTCTCATGTTCCCTCCCCCCTCCTTGTTTCATCTTTTGCCCATCAGGACTTTGAGAAGATATCTGAGTTTTTCAAGGCAAACTACAAGGTGGAGCTGACGGAGAAAGACATGTGTGTGAAGGGCTGGAACTGGGGGACAGCCAAGTTCTCAGGTAAAAACACACAAACACACACGACCAAAATGTCCTCACTGCAAGATTAGTTTTGGCACAGGGTCACCGCTGTAATGTATACAATGCACTGAAAATGAAGAGTAGGGTGAAATTAAGCTGCCACAGTGTGAAGATTAGTTTGTTCTCAATGATAGAACATGTACTTTTATCAACCCAAATGATCCGTATAGAACAGATGGAAAGTCTTGACACCTGGCTGACCTGAATTTGGTCCTTAATAACCCGCTCTCTGTACTAAAATACATAAAACATAAAAAAATACATTCAAAAAGATGGTCACTGACATTAGGTTACCAGTTCTCACTCCTCTCCCCTCTTCCACTGCAGGGCCTCTGTTATCGTTTGATGTAAATGACAATACAGCATTCGAGATCCCACTGTCCAACGTGTCCCAGTGCGCCACGGGGAAGAATGAAGTCACTCTGGAGTTTCACCAGAATGACGACACTGAGGTCTCCCTTATGGAGGTCCGATTCTACGTCCCACCCAGCCAGGCTGATGAGCGGCAAGACCCCGTGGAGGTGAGGAAAGATGGTTTCTTTTACCATTTCCTCCTTCATAAAGTAGTATGTTTTGTTTTGTAAACCTGCGCTGGTGATAGCACTAAACACGTGTGTCTGCCCTCAGGCGTTTGCCCAGAATGTGCTGTCTAAGGCTGATGTGATCCAGGCAACAGGAGACGCTGTGTGTATCTTCAAAGAGCTGCAGTGTCTTACACCCAGAGGAAGGTTAGAGGATCAACACTTGGACACAAAACTTGGTCACTTACAGATTTCTTCATTCTTGGATTGATGACTTTCTTTATATCTTCCTCTCTCAGATATGATATCCGTATCTACCCGACCTTCCTTCACCTCCATGGTAAGACTTTTGACTACAAGATTCCTTACACTACCGTCCTGCGTCTATTCCTGCTGCCACACAAGGACCAGAGGCAGATGTTCTTTGTGGTAGGTGGATTTTTCTGTCTGTCAGATGTTTAGTTTGACACTGAGATAAAATTGAAGTTTGTACACTATATCAGACTTTTTCTTTTTTTTTTTCAAATCAGACTCATTCTCACATTTTCTCACACTTGTATTCTCACTCTGTCTTTTTCACATTGTCTTCGTAGATCAGTCTGGATCCTCCCATCAAGCAGGGACAGACGCGTTATCACTTCCTTATTCTGCTCTTTTCCAAGGAAGAGGACATCAGCCTCACACTCAACATGAGCGAGTGAGTTTATTGATTTTATTTAATAACTCATAGTCCACACACAGATGTTCACAGTCCTGTCTAATGTTGTAAAGTGTGTATCCACTAGGGGGAAGCAAATGTCTGGAGAGGAGGTATTATGTGTCTGCACTGGCACCAACAACTTTCTCTGTTCTTTGCATTAATGCTTACATGTAGCGGAAAACTCCCTAAGATCATAATTTTTAGGTAGAAAACCTGTCCTTTCTTCTGTGTGTCCAACAGGGAGGATGTCGAACGCCGTTTTGAGGGCAAACTCAGTAAGAACATGTCAGGGTCTCTCTACGAGATGGTCAGCAGGGTGATGAAGGCCCTGGTCAACCGAAAGATCACCGTGCCCGGAAACTTCCAGGGGTAGGCGCCTCATTCAGCGCATTCAAAACACATTTTCTCACATTAAGTACATCCAGCTGAAACACACCCTCTATCTCTCCCTCCTCAGCCACTCGGGGGCTCAGTGCATCACCTGCTCCTACAAAGCGTCCTCAGGCCTCCTCTACCCGCTGGAGAGGGGCTTCATCTACGTCCACAAGCCCCCTGTGCACCTGCGCTTTGAGGAGATCTCTTGCGTCAACTTTGCCAGAGGCACCACCACAACGCGCTCCTTCGACTTTGAGATCGAGACCAAGCAGGGAAACCAGTACACCTTTAGCAGCATTGAGAGGTGAGGACGCAGCGCACACATAATAATCAATAATCAATATAATAATTACATGAATATAAGAATATCCTGGTTTTTGGTTTCATCAGGATTTTTATTATGGATATGTTACAAGGATCATCCTTTTTATTCCTGTTTACATGAGTCAGTATTCAGGTTTCTGATTGTCTGTGTCTTTGACCTTCGGCCACTTAGTGTAATTTCTGCACCAGTTAATTCAATAAACGAGGATGAACACTTTGGTTTTCGGCTGCCTGGACTTCGCTGCAGTCATGCCGACTTTGCTTCTCGATCTTATCACAAGTAATGAATGAGGAGAGTGCTGAAATGTATCAACCACATTATCGTCAGACTTTCACTTTCAATTAACACTTTACACACTGACTGCTACGTGACTCAAGCTGAGAACGCACTGACACGTATGGCAGGCAGCGATCAGAAACCTGGAGAAGTTGTTTACATGCCACAGTATCCTGTTTCTGTTTTTTTGGAGTGGTATATCTAGCATATTCCAGTTTCTCAGAACAAGGATAAGGGCTTGTTAAACATGCAGGCAGTGGAAACACAGGTTCAAGTTGCTGTTGCTTTATATCGAGCTGCTTTGGTTTGATTGGTTCACAGACAAAGTGTGTACGGCACTCAGCAGAGCCAGAACAGGCAAAGACTGTGTACAACACACCTGATATCACCTAAAACAGTTACTGTGCGGTGATAAGTGATGGGAAACGTTTTATTGATTTAAACGACCAAGATAATTTTACTGGTATTTAAGTGTTTGACAAGAAATAATTGTGTTAATAATAAACAACAGCTAATGCCAGTACATGCATACAGAAGTTTTTTTCCTGCTATACTGCATATTGGTGGGAATTCATTGACAGTAGTTGCTATTGAAAGTGGATATTTGGTTATTTCCACTGACTTTAGTTTATTTTTCTATATCATCAAAGCATGAAGATGGTTGATTTGGCAGTAAACAATAAACAGAATTCATTGAATCGCCGACAGTGGGAATCTTACCGACCTAAATGTACTCCCTTTGCAGTTTTCAACAAATAAAGAATTTAAATCAATTAAAATTAAACTGAGAATAGTTACATCAGTCAGACATCTAACCAGAAGTTCAACCAGCTCAAAGTCCAGTACAGAATATAAAAGTAGTCGTACTGTAATTAATCTAGACAGATTTATAAAAAGTGAGCAAACCTGAGAATGGAAATTTCATGAAATTTATCTTTATTAAGATTAAATGTGATAATTTATTGTGATACAGATTTTAGATCATATTGTTCAGCCCTATTTTCAACTGAATGTGAATCAGGTGAATCTCAGCCAAACTAACTCCTGTCTTTCTTCCTCCCCTTTAGAGAAGAATACGGCAAACTGTTTGACTTTGTTAACGCCAAGAAGCTCAACATCAAGAACAGAGGGTTCAAAGAGGTAACACATTTGTCATCAAACATCTCCCAGTTTGTGAGATATCACACCAGTTTGTCAGACATATTCCATCCCCGATATTGATGGTTGTTGCCCTTCTCCTGTGTGTCTGTCCTTGTACCCCTGTAGAAGAAGGTAGGTATGCTCACGGGCATCACGTGGACTAGGAACTTGATTTTATTGGTGTGGAGTGATTTCTGCTTGCATGGCGTGCTGCTGTGTGTGTGTGTGTGCGTGTGCGTGCGTGTGTGTGTGTTACGATGACTTGAGTCCTATGATCTTGATTTTGTTTGGACGCTACCAATAAGATTTGTGTTGGCCCTGATGAATCTGGAGTGATTTATGACTAATAATGGGACATGGGGGTGAAGGAGTGTGTGTCTTTGATAACTCAGTGAGTGTGTGTGCGTGTTTGCGTGCGTGCGTGTGTGTGTTTATTTGCATTGTGCTGACTAATGTGTGGCCCGGGGGCTTTTGGTGTGCTTTAACACTCAACACAGCTGTCACCATGACCACAGCAGCATAGGCAGTGCTGATTGCATTACCCATAATACTGTCTGTTTGACATATACAAGTTCCTGATCTGTGTGACAACACAGCCGAAGCACCGCCTCAGTTTCAATGGTAACAAGGCCATCTGTTGCCATGGGGATGAGGTCAGCAGAGTAGGTCAATGAAAATGAATGGGCCCGCTCTCCATTTCCTGTCAGTGTTTTGATTGGAGCCTCGCTTGTCGTCTCTGTCCTCCGGCAGACACAGATATTGATGCATGCAGATTGGAAAGAAAGTGGGAGGAGAAGAAAACAGTTTGGTTTTGGTTTCTAAGATGACGTTACAGTGCAGCCAGATTTTTTCTGTGTGGGGTTTTGTTTGGTTTGTTGTTGTTTTGTTTTTGTGAATGGCACATCACACTACAAAATGTACATGGTTTCGTCTTTTGATTCATGACAATACGACCGACAACACCATGATGTAAGGTTCTGCTCTCGCATTTTTGTGAATTCATCTTGGCCACAAATGAAGCACTTTATATCGCAATTTGGAGGTGTACATTATGTTAATGATCAAAGGTCACAAACCCACTCATGGACATGTGTCATTCATCCAGTTTAAATGAGAAATTTAGGTTAAGTTGAGGAGGTTTGTTGAATCTGACTTGGAACACTCAACAGGCAAACCTCACAGAAAAAAGTCACTTAGAATACGAAAATGTTTGCAGGATTATCCAGTAAAACTTAAAATTCACAACATTTTTGTGATATAAAAGCAAGAATTGATAACAAACTGACTTAACCATCAAACTTAGTTTTCTTTATTTTGTTTAGTGTTAAAACAATTTGTCCATAATGTGACAGAAAATTAGTATTCTTCAATTTTGATAATTGATTAATCAATTAAGTCCTTAAGCAAAAATTCCACATTGGCTGATTCCAGCTTCTCAGATGTGGGGATCGACTGATTTCTTTGTTTTATATTATTGTAAATGAAATCTCTTTGGAGAAAAAACAAGAAGGGATGCACGATAATATCGGCACGTCATCGTATTGGCTGATAAAGGCTTTAAAATGAAATATCGGCATCGGCCCAAAAAGAACATTTCTGCTGCTATGACATTCGTCTGGCTGCTTTCCTCCATGGACTGCTTCACCCTGATGGTCCCAGTGCTTCCTCCGCAGGCTGCACTTCACTCAGCTGCCCCGGCTCTCCGTGTGGATCCAACCGGAGCACCGACCCCCAGTTTGTTATTCAGGTTAAAGTGGGAAGAAGCAGCGGGTCTGTCGGGCAGCTGAGTGAAGTCAAGCCTGCGAAGTTCTTTCTTCATATATTGTCTTTCTTGATCATACTTAGTACAATCTATGACTGCATGTGTAATAGTCTCCTCAGCCAGGTGGAAAAAATGTGTGCATATATCAGTATCGGCAATCGGTAGAAATGAGATTCGTGTTCAATATCGTGCATCCCTAAAAACAAGCAGTTGTAAGATGTACCTTTGGCTCTGGGAAATGGTGATTTTTCCGACATTTTATAAAACGACAGTGACATTTTATCAAGGCCTCCTGATGAGATTTGCCAATGAAGACTTCTCCATGAAAATGCTGCATTGTGGCCTGTGTTGTTTTGGGTTTTTGACCATGCAGTGTACTTCCAGGGCATGAAGGGTAAAATTGACGAGTACAGCGACTCAGACGACGACCAGCATGATGCCTACCTGGAGAGGATGAAGGCTGAGGGCAAGATCAGAGAGGAGGGCAATGACAGCGACGAATCAGATAGCGGAAGCGGTGAGTGATAGTTTCAGTACGTACGAGGTAGGCATTACATGTTGACTTTAGATCAGCAGGTTTGATTGGGGCCTTTCTGTCCTGTTTCACTCTTTAGATGAGTCTTTCAACCCTGGAGAAGAAGATGACGACATTGCAGAAGAGTAAGTGACTCTCACTTAGAATTGCTCTTTGTTTTGAATCAGTTCTTCCTTCACTAGAACTTCTTCCTGGAAAATAAAGCACAACTTTTGCATTTCACCTCTACTGTTTTTTGTTTTTTTTTTCCTTTCCCCAAGCTAACATAACTTTCCCCATTTCCTGTTCTGTTTCTGCACCTCCATCAATCAGGTACGACAGCAAGGCTTCAGCAAGCAACAGCAGCGACGAAGGAGACGAAAGCGAAGATGAGAGCGCGAAGAAGAAGAAGGCCAAAAAACCCAAAGTGGTGAAGGAGAAGAAGGAAAAGAAACCACGCAAAGAGGTGAGAGCAGTTGTGACAGGTACCATAAATGAGAGAATTATGAAGGTACAAGAGACGAATACACTGGTGTGAACCTGTATAATTGCTCACATTTACCTGCCAATTTCATTCTTTTTTCCAATCTGAGCAGAAGAAGCAGAAAGATACTGGCGGCCCCAAGAGGCCAATGAGTGCCTACATGTTGTGGCTCAACTCCAGTCGCGAGCGAATCAAGTCGGAGAACCCTGGTATCTCCATCACAGAGATCTCCAAGAAGGCCGGAGAAATGTGGAGACAACTGGGCAAAGATGAGAAGGAGGTGAGGGAGAAGAACAAGGAGGAAGAGAGAATTTTCTTTAGTGTGATTTCATTTTCATATTAGACATTAAGCTGATGGTTTTATGTAGGTGATTGCAGTAGTGCAGATGGGTTGTGCCCAGAGAGTATCGCTGTGACCATAGAAAGATTTAAAAACAAAGAATGCAAGTTAAAGGAAATATTTATGTATAAATTTAGAAGGATTTCTTTTAAACATTTTAACTCACACTTGTC
The DNA here is from genome assembly GCA_038419695.1 of Scomberomorus guttatus. Classification (NCBI taxonomy): domain Eukaryota; kingdom Metazoa; phylum Chordata; class Actinopteri; order Scombriformes; family Scombridae; genus Scomberomorus; species Scomberomorus guttatus. Next base: position 15,797,837 of record CM076452.1, on the reverse strand, counting down.
AGAAGGGAGTCTTAAGTCATTTTGGGGGGTACAAATGTAAGCCTCTATTAATCAATCTAAATACATTTAGTTTTAGAACGTAATGAAAAACTGATGATATACAAATGTTTTTAAGTGCACCATCTCAAGGAACTACAGGTGTGTGTGTATCCATTTCTCCCTTGATGTTTTAGTCATTCCTCACTTTTCTGCTTCTCTGTTTCCTTCAGGAGTGGGAAGCAAAGGCAGGAGAGGCGAAGAGGCAGTATGACAAAGCGAAGAAAGAGTACAATGAGAGCGGCGGAGGATCATCCTCCGTTTCCAAGAAGTAAGGCACAAACACTCACTCCCAAGTTTTCTATTTCTTTTTCTGGGTTCTGACAAAGCCAGTCTTAAATTTCTCCACACCCTTCACTCCATCAGGGAGAGCAAGAAGTCTGGAGGTAAAAAGGAGGAGAAGAAGAGGAAGTCTGCCGGAGGAGACAAGGACCGTGAGCGAGGAGGAGGCAACGAAAGCTTCAAAAGCAAAGAGTTCATCGAGACTAGCGAGGAGAGTTCATCAGACTCTGACCACAAGAGCAAGTCCAAGAGGAAGAAGGTAAAGCCAGTAATGATGAATGTCATCATCAGACAGCCTGCAGCAGGAGCCATTATCATACACAGTTGTCTGTTTCACTTCACCACAACACTTGGATGTCATGCCCTGCAGTCAGTCAGTCAGTTTCCTGGATATGTTTACCAATTTTTGTAATGATACACTTGCCAGTGTACAACATCAGAGTTTACTGACAGGTTTTCATTCACTTCTAATAGCCGCACAGAAAAACCACTTTCGTGTGATACAAGTTTGTTTGCAGGTCTAAATTAATGTGCTGGTGTTGAACTCTGGGTAAAGACGGCAACAGTTAGACTTCACTAAAAGCTCAGAGTTTCTCGTGGAATTAGTAAAAGAAAAAGCACAATTAAAATTTCAAATGCGTTTGATATTTGCATACTACTGGACATGTAAATAAACTTATAGTAGGAGGAGGAAAGAGGACTTTTGAAATAATGTTAGCTGCAGTGAAGCTACAGCCTGCAGGTTTGAGGGACAGCTGCAGGGAAAGGAAGATAGGACATCTGACCAAAAACGCACAGAAAAAGAGATGAGGAGTCGCAGGTAAGACGGAGAGTCAGTGATTGAGTGTTAATGTGTGTATATGAGTCTGTGTTACCTTATTTGACAGAAATCTATGCATTTTTTGATAAACAAAAATGTCTATTATGCTTGAGTAACCAACATTGTCTTCCAAAAAGCTCCACTAGCTGTCTCTAGCCATTTTCACATATGAATTTGAGCCAGATCTCGTGAGAGAAACAAGCAACCAGGTCTATGGAAACAAGCCAAAAAGAAGCGACCCAGACCCTTTGCTGACATGTAGTAAAGGGTCTGGGTCGGAATTGAACACAGCTCGCTGCGGTAAGGACTCAGCCTAACGTTTTTCGTGGTACGCACACTAACCGGTAAACCACTGGGGTGCAGCAGGATTTTAATCGACGTGTGGTTCTGATAGCAGGCAGCGATATGTGAACTTAGATGGAGCTCAGTCGCACTTTATTTAAGTTAGACATACAGGGAGCCAACCCAATGAAGCAACTACACTTTAGAAACAAGCCCAAAAAAACACAACCCGCAACTACCAATATTTGATGCTGTATGTTCTGCTTGTTCAACAGTTTAATAAATTGCTATTAAACACATTTTGAAGAGGAGTTGAGTTGCTATTTTTCATCATCATTTTGGTGCTGGCTTCAACCTCTTTTGGGGGTGGGGCGCCAAAAATTCCTCTATGCAGGTTTTCATTCTCGCTCACTCCAGTGCACTACAAACCTGACAAGCTAGCTGATAGGAATGAGGTAGCGTAGTAGTCCCAGTAATTTGAGCCACACGGCAGTACTTGTGAACAGTTAAATAGCGCCAAACCAACAGGAACGGGACTTCATTGGACCGTGGCCTAAGCTCCTAAGCAGTGCCCAGATTGACACAGATGCTGGAGTCCATCAGAACAGGTCAACAGTGTTATCCCATAACTACACTGAAAACGTGTAAAGCCTCAGATTTCTGTCATGTAAACCTTCAACAGTATCTTAGTATCACTCCCTTGTTGATGCTCTTGTCTTTATCTCACATAACAAAAACATACTCTGATTTAATTTGTTTTATTTGCCAGGAATCAGATGACGAGGAAGAAGAGGCTGTGTCCACACCCGCCAGCTCAGAGGAGGAGTCTGACTAAACACACACACTTGTACCCATCATACACACAACCCATGGACCAAACATTTATACTCTTCATGTTGATATCTCACAAACAGACTGACAGACAGAGTTGTATTTTTTTCTTCTTCTTCACGTTTTGCTTTTAAGGGTACAATTTCACATCTCGTCACTGATTCTGAAAGCTCATGTGATCTTTGATATTTGAGCAGGTTTTCCTACTGAAAGCTCAGTGAAGTGGTGGTATGCTGGTGTACTACATTTCCCAAAAATCTTGAAGGGTTTTTTTTTTTTTTTTCATCTCACCCATGTGGACAGTGGTTGTAGATGTATAGCAGTCAGGAGCGTAGAGGTTATTAGTTAATTAATGTGGATAAAGCAGAGAGGAGTAAATGGGAAGCCGTTTTGTTCTCACTGTGTAGAGCATCTAAAAACTGCCACAAAATATTGTTTTGTTTTGTTTTTCATGTCATGTTTTGAAGCTGAAATAAATGAATCATTTTTAATAAATTCTCATTTTCTGTTCTCTTGTTCACAACCATATGCATCGTAATATCAAGCTACTGAACGATATTAGATACCAGCAGCTTTAAATCCATAATCAATTTTATGCCTTTATTGATAGACAGATGACAGGAAATGAAGAGAGAGAGATGGGTAATGACATATAATGGTCCCCAGCTGGATGCAAACTAGAGACATTGTAGTTCATGGCTGGTGCTTTAACCCTTTAACCATCAGGGCGCTCTGCTTGTTTGTTATTAGTGAGGCCTGTGCAGTCACCACCTTTTCTCCGCCTTTTATTTGGCCATGATTCTTCTTTTTATGGTGTGGATGAATAAAACTTGTCCCAGACCTGATCAGCGTTGTTTGAAGTGAGTCTGCTTGAAGACGAGTTTCCTTTACTGCATTTTTTTCATACATTTGCATAAAGAAATAAGAACCAATTTTAGCCAATTGATTAGAAAGTCTGGAAATCATATAATTAAAGCACAGGTCTAAAGAATGAGCTCTCAACTTCAACTTTTAAGCCAATGTGGACAAGAAGTCCTGAAAGTGTTCAGAGAAAAAAATATGGGGTTAAACACCAACATTTCCATGAAAACTGGCAAATTTCATCATGTGATGATTCACGATCAAAAGCTCTAAATGGACCGTTGGTGAGGTTGTTTTGTCAGTATCTTTTTCCAACGTCAGGAATTTTTAGCCATTTTTATAACCATACCAAGTAAAAACACTTCTCATACTCAGTAAAAGCCACATGCAAGACTAAAATCCTGGCAGAGTGATCACTGTTTCAACTTTTACTGTGATGTTTCACCACATTAAAGGATGCACCAATTCACTGTAGGAACACAATGAAACTCCTGAAGGATTCCTATACACTGTGGCGTTGTACACTGGAGATCAAAATTAGAGAACAATTTATAAACAACTGATTTTTTCTGAAGTAATGTCATCTTCACTGCTCAACAGTTGAAGGCATTTCAACAAAAAAACATTATTTTGCAGAAAACACACTGATCAAAATTAGAGAACGCTTTCAGATACCTTCCAGTTATTGGTGTTAATCTGGCACCTGGTGCTAATTTCCTTGATTATCTGTGTATTTAACTGGCAGCCTAACTTCCAGTTTCACTGACTCGGCATAATGGTGGGCTATTCTAAAGTGACTGAAAGCCTCCGGCAGCAGGTTGTCCAGATGAAGGCCAAAGGGATGACCCTATCAGCCATAGCAAGACAAGTTGGTTGTTCCAAATCTGTGATTTCAAGAATATTGAATCTTTACAACATCACAAACTCATTCAAGTCCCCCAAGAAGGCTGGTCGTCCACGGAAGACAAATACAAGAGAGGACAGGATACTGCGGAGGATCTCAATGGGCAATCGCTTCCACACTGCAGCTGGAATTGCTCGCCAGTTCAGCGCTGAACAGGGTAAGGATCTGTCTCGTCATACAGGGTCTCGACGTTTAAGAGCATTTGGACTGAAAGCCCAACCTGCAGTGTTTATGCAGGACAACGCTCCATGTCACACAGCCAAAATAGTAAAGCAGTTCCTTGAAACTGAAAACATTGAAATAATGACATGGCCTGCCCAGAGTCCTGATCTCAACCCAATAGAGAACCTCTGGAAAATCATTGGCGACAAAGTTATGGCCAAGAAACCCACTACAGTCACCGAACTGTGGAGGAGACTGGAAGAAGAGTGGACCAAAATCACACCAGAGCAGTGTGAGAGACTAGTGCTGTCCTGTGGCCGCAGATGTGCTGAAGTCATTCCGAGCAGAGGCCTGTACACTTCCTGCTAATTGCTGACTGTTGTAACCTTTAGTTGTAATCTTTTTCCATGCTACAGTCATTGTTGTTCTCTAATTTTGATCAGTGTGTTTTCTGCAAAATAATGTTTTTTTGTTGAAATGCCTTCAACTGTTGAGCAGTGAAGATGACATTACTTCAGAAAAAATCAGTTGTTTATAAATTGTTCTCTAATTTTGATCTCCAGTGTACATCAGGCCCATTTAACCAGGCACGGTGGTTTGGGAGTGTGTTATCAGTGGAAGTTAGATGGCTCGGAGAGACAGTGGTTTTAAACAGGAGGCCAACGGCAAGTATGTTGTGGTTTGTAAAAGGGCTGCTATATTAAGGTCAAAGAAGGTGGTTTTTAAAAGCTGAACACCCCTGGATGTGTGGTTCCCTTCTACTCCAACAGTTTTAACAATAAGGTCCTCTCCCTGCAGTAACACTCTTACTGGACCACCTGTGAATGACCGTGTGTTGTGTTGTTAATGTTGTGATATGTGACAGAATTCTTTGCAGTCACTTGAACTTATCTCTCCATATTTGTGCCACTTCAAGTCACAATATAGTAGTCCCCACTGCACCTTCTTTTCTAAGTTTTATCTAGAAAAATCTTGATGTCACGTCACTGACTGAGGGAGAAAGTATGTTTTCCTGCTTCATGTGGTGTGTGAGGTTTATCAGTGGTCATTTATCGCTTATGTCAAAAAATTTAGTATTTTTACATTAAAATCCCTTTTTCTCTTCCTGTAAAATGGTTTTAAATGTTTGTCTCATCTTGAAGTCAGGGGCGTTTACAAAAAATCATCCAATCAAACGTCACAGTACAGAAGCTAAAAACACTCGAACTTCTGTTTCACTGTAGCTAGTAGTAATACTGCAGTATAAAAATACTGCAATACAAGTAAAAGTCCGACATTCAGAATTTTCTCAAAAGTAAAAGTACTAATTATGCAAAATAGGCTCACTCAGTGTTAAATCTGTACATATATAACATATGTACAGATTTACAGAGCGTGTAAAAAGTATTCATGACACTTTTCTTGTTTTAATATTTTTACAACAGTGAATCAAAGAGGATTTAAGATGGATTTTTTGACACTGATCAACAGAAACATCTCAAAGGGATAACAGATCTCTACAAAGTGATCTACATTAATTACAAATATCTGCATATCAAATTTGGGTCTGAAAGTAACTATAACTGATATAAATGTAGTGGAGTAGAAAGTGCAATATTTGCCTCTGACATGTAGTGAAGTAGAAGTATAAAGTAGCATAAAATGGAAAGTACCTCAAAATTGTACTTAAATACAGTACTTGAGTAAATGTACTTAGTTACATTCCACCACTGGTGTTTACATGGATCTGTGGCTGGAAGACGATGGTTTCCCCTTTCACAAAAATCACATCAAAGAAATCCATCTGACAATCCTCCACTCTCTGCTCGTGTTTGTCTGCATCTACAATCTGACAAATAGTGTCTCATATCTGCAGATGTATAGGTTTCACAGTATCATGTGGCATTACAGGAATCCTTACAGTATGTCTTTGTGATAAACGTTACAGTCTCGTGCGGCATGAAGCTTGTGTGCTTGTTTGTACGCGTGTGTGTGTTTATGTGTATCTTGTCCTATATTCTGTTACCATTAATTGACCACAAACATAATGGACCCACTTAAGAAATTACATAGTCAGTAGAAACATTCATCTACACACACACGCACACATACACACACTGTCATTGCATCATTACATTATCTCTTTAATGTGAGAGACAAAAATGCTGCTAGAGAAGTGGTTGTATCATATGTCACAATTATTGCACAGTTGTCTATAAAGCTGCAGTTTGTAATTTATTACAGTGCATTTAGACTGAAGCCTCTTATAGGGCCTGTAAGGAGTCACATTTCTTTTTTCTGTACTGTTGGTGTACAAATATGCAACAAAACGATGTTTAATGGAGACCAACTGAATATTTGGGTTTGTCTGAGAGCTTACATTTAAGGTTTTAGATGTTTTTCACAGTTAGTTTTAAGAAACTGTAAAAGCATCACAGTTGAACTTGGTCAAGAATGACTGTACTCACAGTCTGGGCAGTCTGCAGTGTTAAAGATGGGAAACTTCCTGATTGCTGGTGTTGTTAGTAGTTTTCAAATGAATTAATACGTTTTCAACAAAACATCCATTTATTAACTCTTTTCCTGAGCTAGACTAAATATGAAAACACATTTTCTCATCCTATAAAAATTCAAAAAATGTAGTGACCCAATAAAGGCAAGATACGTTTATTTATGTAGCACAATTCATACACTTGGGACAATTTCAAAGTTCTTTATATGGGGTCATTTTGGACAAATTGTGGACCCAAAATTTGCAAAACCATGTTCTAAATTCTTTAAATGTGCAGGCCTTCTGGTAGGGATGGACAATATGGATAAAATCCTATAACTGTATATGTCATTTTATATCACAATATCAATATACTGTATATCATAATACATTTCCGCAAAGATCAGTTGAGAAACTGTCGATAACCTGACAGGAATGTCTGTTTTTGTGTACTCCAGCTAATTAAATACCTTACAGATCAAAGTACTTCATCAGTGTAACACGTTTTCCTGTAAAATTGCAGTAAAATACTGGCAGCTGTGGTCGCCAGTATTTTACTGTATTTTTACAAGGTTGCTATGAAACAGTTAATTACTGTAAATTTTATTACGGCACTCTACTGTAAAATATGAGGTTTACAAGAATGACCGTTAACAGCAGGCTAAAATTTGACGATAAAATGCAGTATTTTCATTTTTTCAGTAGTAATGGGGTGAGCCACATGCAACACGTTCAATCATCGTTTATCCTCCTTTCTTGAATCCAACTAAAAGGTCAGTAACATCATACGGAGAGATTAAAATTACATTTGTGAATTTGTGAGCTTGGTTTAATTTATACTAACTTGGTATGATTTCTTTTGATAGTTGGCTAATTAAAATCACTGCTGGTGTTGTATTTTGTTTCAGCCTTGCATGTGAGTAAGGACCCATTTCAGTGAATCCAGACTTCATGAAAGGTAAAGTGTTTTTTTGTACTTGATGCAATATACAGTTAAGCATATAACCCAGTTATCTGCCTTTGTTTTAGATTGTAGACATGTAAAAGGCCAGTCATGGAAAGATGGACCAGCAAGATCCAAAAACCTGCTGGATTTTGATTGTCACTTCATTAAGGTTTGTTAGGTGTCCCTTCATGTTTGAAATGTTTTTCTGCTCTCTAGTTGTTTCATTTCTCCTTCTCTCTCTCTCTCTACTATTTTTACTCTCAGCAGTGAGCAGTCAGCCTGGACACCTGTATACAACCCACAAACTGAAGCCATTTTAAGGCATTACAAACATGGTATTCTGTATTGTGTTGAGATCCAGAAATGATCAGCTGTTTTACATTTTAAAATGCATAAACACTAAAACACAAAAGAACGGAACGGAAATATTTATTAAAAGGCAGCAATGTCTGACAAATTATAGTCTCTTAAAATCTAAATTAATTTGTCAGACATTGCTGCCTTTTAATAAATATTTCCGTTCCGTATACAGGTGTCCAGGCTGACTGCTCACTGCTGAGAGTAAATATAGTAAAGAGAGAGAGAGAGAGAAGAAGAAATGAAACAATCTGTTGTTAACGTCATTCTTGTTTTTGGCTCCAAAAAAGCATCAGACTTTACAGTATTTTACTGTATTTTGTAAAACAGTACTGTTAGAATTTCACTGTATTTTTTCAACAATTTATTACAGTGTGCCAAAATAATGCCCAAATCCAATATTAACAAGCAAGCTAATACAGACAGAGATGTCAAAGGGACAGCAACCATGCTATAATAGTATAATAGTATAGTGAATCTCTGATGGTAGACAAATATATATATTGTACAACACCATATATTGTCATATCACCCACCACAACCTTCTCATATTTTAAAATATGAACTGCAGAGTCACTTAGAATTTAACAGCCAGATGACGCACAGTAATAATTAAAAGAACAGCCTTTCTTGAATAAATGATAAAGTTTTAGATATGTGTAACTTAAGGTGCTGTAAGTGAAACATGCAGGTTTGTGGGTTAGAGTCCCTCAGTCATTCTTTAACACTGAACATTATTGAGGCTATGGTCGTGTAAATTACTATAAATAATTATAAAAGCATCCGAGAAATGTCAGAAACCCACCAGAAGGAAATCAGAAATGTGTCTGGAGCAAATCGATGTATGGGATTGTTGCGACTCTGTGTGTGTGTGTTTAGTGTGTTTTTTTTCAAATGCACATTACTGGAATAAAGAGATGGAGGGAGAATATAGGCATGGGCGATGGGGATTTGTGGTGAATGAAAAAAGAGAATGAGGGAGGGACAGAAGAGACAGTTTTCCTCTTACTCGTTTGAGTAAAGGAAGGGGAGGTCCAATTACATTGTGTCATTAAGCAGTGAAACAAAGACAGCGAAGGAGAGGAGAGAGACAGTGAGGTTTACCCATCAAATATTCAATGAAGCAGATGAACACGGGCCACATCACAGGGTGAAGGAGAGGATCAGTGAAAAAATAACACTTTCAAAAATCAGAAGTGAGCTGATTCATCTTTTCAAAGGAGATCTTCAGATATTTTACCTCCACGCTTCTCAGAAGGCACCTGTTGAGATCAGGAGTTAAACTTTTCTCTCAGACTCGGGACTCGGGAAGACTCGATCCGTCGCTCCCTGACTCGCACCGACAAGCAGCCATGGTGTGGGGCTGCATCACTGACTTCTTCACCTACGAGACCACCAAGTCTGTGGTGGTCAAGAGCTGGTCTGTGGGCATCATCAACCGGATGGTGCAGCTGCTCATCATCACGTATTTTGTCGGGTCAGTGTGTGTGTGACTTTTTTTTTTTTTTTAATTTTTTCACATTTTTGGGGTAATTGTGATGTCTTATCAGTCTGTCACAGGTTTGATTCTTTGTGAAATAATGAGGTTTGAGGAAAATGGAAAGAGATTAAAAGATTATTTCACTTGTTGAGGGATCAGTTTACCCAATTTTTTAAAAAAGACACATTTTTCACTTACCTCTCATGGTTTCCAGCTATGTAGATGTAGTTTTGGTTTTATTTGGTCAAGTTTTGAGATATCCATTTGTCCTGTCGACTCAATACAAAGTATGGGATGTGTGATGGGACGGGAATATCATTAGTGTTGCTAAAACTGAGAAAAACTCAACAGCAGCTTGCATTTTTAGACACAATGTCCCAGCGACTTTGGATAATCTGTCTTTGAACAGGTTTGCTTGGTACTACTGTGAAGAAATGGTTCTTGTGAAAAGTGTTTTCAGTTTTACTATACTATAGTTTTACTATATATATATATATATATATATATATATATATATATATGTGTGTGTGTGTGTTCAGCATGCTTCAGCTTTGGGGGGATTTTTGTCATTTGGTTGAACTGAGCCTTTAATTTTAAGATTAGAGGAAAAAGCACTACGCACAAACTATAATAAGAGATCATTATTTTTAGTAGTTATAAAAAGAAAACATGGGGAGAGAGAGCAAGGAGCTGACAACAAAGGTCTCCAGAATTGAAGTGGAGATGTTGCAGTCACATGACATTCATTTTTAAAGTGAAAAAGGATCAGATTTTCTTTAACTTTACTATCTTTATCTTTATAGTGTGGTGTGGTGATCAGCTGACAGTATGTGCCTCTCATGTATCACCATTACATTTGAGTCACTGAGTTGAGCTTCAGATTTTCCAAAAAATAAAAAATAAACAATACCGGTCAATCTTTGAAAAACCAAGAAGGTCATTAAATAGCACTTACTGCTGTTGTGAGTGTTTTCTAATTGAAACAAAGATGGTAGCTGGAAATGACATAATGTCTCTTTCCTTAATTTGTACAACATGAACCAAACTTAAATAACTTAACTGTCACGTATATTCGTCGATATTGATGTAATTTGATATTTTTTTATATTTATTAGGAAGCAGGTTAAAAATCTTTTTTTGCATGTAATGGACAGAATATGTTTTTTATCCAGATGGATAAAGGAGTCTCTGGAAATACCTTTTAGAACAACAGTAAGTGTAAATGATGTTTTGGGTTTTTGAAAGATCACTTGGGGGGGGGGAATCAAATGCTTAACTTTGTGTACTGAATGTAATAAACTCAGGCTACCCTGGTCATGATATTATCACTTGTGTCAACCAAAAAAAAAAAAGAAAAAACCCTGAAAATATTACCCTTGTTATTTTATTATTACAACAATCTTCTGACTGTCTTCTATCCTGCCGCCTACTGGTGAGCACAAAGTCTGAATGACAGTAAAATAAAATAAGAGAATTAAGTAATTTTAAAGAAGAGCTTGAATCAAAACAGATACATAAATATTAAAGGAAACATACAGTTTTTTATATTTATCACAAATGTACATCGGAAGCAAACACCTTATCTTTTCAAAGAAAGAAGACAAATTTTAAGCCTGAATATGAGATAATAGATTCACTTGAAATATATGAACAGTTTCAGACTTCCAGTTAATTATTCTAGTAACAAGACTCTTTGAATTCTTCACTCATTCATTAATTTATCTTGAGCTGTTGTTAATTCAGCTGCGTTGTGTCCTCTGTCCTGCAGCTGGGTCTTCATCCATGAGAAAGCCTACCAGGTGACCGACACCGGCATCGAGTCCTCTGTGATGACCAAAGTGAAAGGCTTCGGTTACCATCACAACCGTGTGATGGACGTGGCCGACTACGTCTTCCCCCAACAGGTGTGTGAGCCTGATAACACACGGTCAACACTCACACAAAAACATCGACCTCTGACCTTTACTGCAACCACTGCTTTCAAATGACCGTCCTCTTGCATCACCCACAAATACACATGTTCAATTTTGATTAATGTGAGATGTTGAGCTTTCTCTGAGGCATCCTGTCAGACTACATGCATAATCTCCTTATGTTTGAATGAAAGGTTTGTGAAGCATCAGAGAGTCAGTATCTGTAGTCAGTTTGAGCTCTTAATGCCACTGATTCAGCAGCCGTCATTCAGTGTTTTTATGAAGAATACACTGAGCCATGTTGACCATTGTATAGTATTACAAAAACATATGGTACAACCATAAATGTTCTGCTGTGTTTTAAGGGCGCAGGTGTGTTCTGCATCATTACCAGATTCATCCTCACCGAGAATCAATTCCAAGGAAAATGTGCAGAGGTGAGGACACGTTCAAATCATGTTTTTGCCCCTATTTATTGGTTACCGGCGCGTTACAGAGCGGACATTTGACTGATTAAATTTAAAGCTATTGGTGGGCTGTCTCCAAGCTACATTCCTGAATTGTCGGTCCCCTGTGAGCCTGAGCACAGCCTCAGAAGACTTAAGGTGACCTGGTTTTTCAGTCCTTCAGCTCTGGATCTCCCTGTCTGAGGATGTAAGGCTTTCGCCGACTCAGTAGCATCTTTTAAACCACTTTGCTTTTTCTTTTTTTTACCTTAATTGTTTTCCCTGGTTCTTATTTCTCCAGTTAACGTCTTATATGTTTTATTTGTTTGTTTTATTTTATTGTATTACTGTATTAAAGTTACAGTACATGTGTATGTGTGTTCCAGGTATTACTCATGTTGTGGGGACATGTATACATAGTCACATTGTGGAGACTCAACTCCCTTTTGGGGACAAAAAAACCCCATAAAAGTCCCCATAATGTAAATCATTACATTTTAGGATGAAGACTTGGTCGAGGCTTAAAGTAAGATAAGGGTTAGGGTAACTCTAAGGAAATTAATGTAATTCAATGTAATGACCTCTGAATTGATGGAAACACAACTGATTGATGCGCGTGTGTGTGTGTGTGTGTGTGTGTGTGTGTGTGTGTGTGTGTGTGTGTGTGTTTTAGTCTGTGGAACTGTTTAGTTGTAACACAGATGAAGAATGCAGGGAACATTATGGCGCCATCCTTTCAAATGGTGAGTTTTCTTCTTCTTCCTGTATCATTATTGCAGATGTATCTGACCCACTGCAGAGGCTGAGTGCTCTATAAGTTTAAGATGTCAAGTCTTTGGTTTAATCCAGGAAACCTTCAGGTGCTCTTGAACAGCCAATATCAGCTGAGGCATCGGTGGCCTCGTCCGGCTACGTCTCCTTTATTTATGCCCGGTGGACGTTTCACGTTACTACATTTCTTCAGCCAAGTGTGCACCGCTGCTGGTTTACCGCTGCAGTGTCTCCCTGACAATTCTCAGTTTCTTGGTCAAAGTAAGATTAATGGAAATATAGGTAACAACCTTCATTTTTATTAGTTTGTTTCCATTTATCCTTGAAGTCAGATTCAAGGCCCATTTGCCACATGGAGAAAGATTCAGAAACGTGAGGCTTTCTTTCTATTGGGCTGTATAACGTTAACTAACAAAGCATATTTTTTTAATAATTAAAATGTAAATATTTTTTACAAACCTTTCCAGAATATCCTCCATGATTTTAATCAGACTAATCAGACAAATCCTACTTTAAAGGGTCGAAATGATAATGTCGCTTTAGCATTTTTCCAGTTATTCTGTAGGCGTGGGCTGGGGGAGGGGTCGCAGTATATATTGCTGTCTGCCACACTGTCATTCCTGATGCTACCACCAGATGGTAGACTAATCAGCTGCGGTGAAAGGGGTGGAATCATGTGAAAAATTGACATCAAAGCAGCAAACAAAGTCCCACCACATGTAGCAGTTAAAAACCAGGAAGTAAAGTGGATCTTTCCACATTCACACACTCTGCAAGCAGCGTAACAAGTAACTTTTCACCTCTGGGAGCATTTCAGACACACAAAAGCCTGCTCACTGTTATGGCTTCCACTGTATCTGCCCTGTATCTGTGTCTGATTCAGCACAACTTCCTCTCTCTTTCTCTGTTACACACCAGGTGTAATTACAGGTGTTTGCCTTAAACCCTCAAATGACTCCATGGGTCAGTGTGAGATTGAAGGATGGTGTCCATCTGAGAATGAAATTAAGAAGTGAGATTTACACACACACACACACACACACACACACACAAATATGCTTGTGCACCAGACGACGTTTCCCTCATTGAAAGCCTCAACTCTCATCCTCACCCCTCCTCCTCTGTCAACACCCTCCTCAGCAAACCGATGATGGATGTGCAAAACTTCACAATCTTCATCAAGAACAGTATTCGCTTCCCTCTCTTCAATGTCAGTAGGTAGGTCGCACACAGGCACAAATACACACATTTCACAAACTTAACCTTCATAGTAACTTGCAACAGATGTGTAGTAAAGACACAGTAGAAGCTTGTCGTCATAACCGCATAAAATCTTTCTCTCAGGGGAAACTTTCCATCGACAATGACGTCGGCAGACATCAAGAAATGTACCTACCATCCGGAGACGAACCCCTTCTGCCCCATCTTTCGTGTGGGCGACGTGCTGAACTACACCGGGCAGAATTTGAAGGACCTGGCATACAAGGTCTCCTCCTTTCTCCTCTTTCTCCTCAACAATTCCTTCACTCTTCATCCTCAAATGTTATAACTGTACAGTGGACTACACACAAAGTGATGTCAGCATCAAATTAATAGTTTCAGGTCTGCATTATACACATTAGAATATAAACCCTTCTCACCTTCCTTCCCTTTTTGACCTTATGAAGATAAAAAACTGGATAAATTCTGAACACTGGAGGTTATCTTCTTATTCACCACATACTTCAATAGGTCTTTTTTTTTCTTCTTCCTCTCTTTCAGGGTGGAGAAATAGGAATAAACATCGAGTGGAAGTGTAACCTGGACATACACATTGAAAATTGTGTACCCAGGTACTCCTTCACACGACTGGATGCACCATTTGCCAAAAATGCCGTCTCTAAAGGCTACAACTTCAGGTAGTGGGGTCCATTCTTTGCGCTGATTTCTCCCATTTTCTTTGGTCCTTTTCTTCCTCTTTTTCACTTTTTCTGTCTTCTTCCTTTGTGTGCAGGTTTGCCAAATATTTCAAGATGGAGAACGGGACTGAATTTCGGACACTCCATAAAGCGTATGCAATCCGCTTTGACGTTATGGTCACTGGCAATGTGAGTTGTGTGTAAATGCAAATGGGAATTTGTGTGTGTGTTTGTGTACATAAGATCACATTTTAAGACCATTGTGTTTCAAAATTGCACTTGAAATTTGTGAAATAATTATGAACACTGAAAGTTTTAAAAGTGTTGTTTTTTACTTAAAAGTGATGTAATACTGTAAATAGTTTCAAACTGGAACAGAAAGGAACTGGTGTCAGTTTGGTAGCAAATAGTTTGTCAAGATAATTACTTTTGGGGTAATACCTCAAAAATCTCCATCCCTGTCTGTAAATGTTGAGAATATTTACAACCTTTTTGTGCTGAAAACCTAAGAGATTTTCAAAGAGCCATTTGTGCAGAGCATAGTTTAGGTGGAATAGAAGGTATCTTTGTCATTGTTTGACTCGTACCCCACCTAAACAGTCTCCTCTTCCTTCAGGCGGGAAAGTTTGACACAATCCCAACGCTCATCAACCTGGTAGCTGCCTTCACCTCCATTGGACTGGTAACGACTTTAAAATCAGGCGGAAGATGATTAAAAATGTATTTGTCTTGACGCCGTCAGTCGTCATCACTCTGCTTTCTGTGTTGGCAGGGTACGGTTCTCTGTGACGTCATCTTATTGAACTTCCTGAAAGGGGCAGAGCAGTACAAAGCCAAGAAATTTGAAGAGGTAATGCTTTTATATTTACACAGCTGCATGCAGTTTGACCACTAATAAGCAAATACAACAGTAGTGGTGTGAGAAATTCTCGCTTTTTGTCATTTTTGTCTTACTATCTCTGTCTCTCAGGTGTCAGAGGCTCAGATAGAAGCATCTCTCGCTCAGAGCCCGGCTAGTTCGCTGTCACTCAAACCAGGTGTCAAGAGTTCCTACGACTCTGGAGCCATTTCCCTCACTACCTCAGACCAACCTATCTAACAAAAACAAAGACAGCCAACCTGAAGAAATGGACAGTCCTCTTCCTCTCTCTTTCTCCCTCCCTTATTGCCTGAGATTCATTATGCCTGTTCTGGATGTCAGGATCCTGCAGTCAGTTTTAGTTTGTCAGGTTTATGGAACTGGGTAAAGACGGACCATGTTGCTGCCAGTTTCACAATTTCACAACTTCAGGTCGACGTCAGAAGAAAGCAGCAAACAATAACTGGCACACTGGAGCCTCCTGGTCAGCAATAATCAAACAAAGTTCCCAATGAGTAGCCAACTCTTTACCATTTAGATTAAAGCTTAGTGAAAACTACAGTCATTAAACTCAGTTATTTTATTGTAAGCAGTTTCATTTTACGAGACATTTCACAGCATCGTTAATACAATAAACAGTAAACCCTATAACCTCCTGTTTATCTGCTAAGATAGTACAGCTGAATCCCTTCTCATTCCCTGTTAGCTTTGCTCGAACGAGCCGGAATTAGAAAAACATGTTCAATACTAAAAACAGAATAAACGATTTGAATTTGGAGCGTTTCTCTTTGTGCATTGTGTTTACACATACATACCACCTGCCTTTCCTCTGCTTCCCGCACAAATAACAGCACAGAAGAGTCTCTAAATGGTGGAAAGAGACAGTGCAATGTGTGTGTGTGTGTGTGTGTGTGCGTTGTGGAAGTGGCGGTAGCGGGATAAATGTGTGTGTGGCTTGAGGTTTACAAATGGGCAATTATTAGTCCACTTCTGGTCAATGACGCACAGAAAGGAGACTGTACAGACTAATGGACTAATGTAGTTTCTCTTTTTTGTGCTGACGCTCCAAAATGACATTATCATTGTTGTGCTGTTTATTTCTCTGCTTCACTCACACATATACAGTTTCATCCCAGACATTTACGTAACTCTCAGTCTTTCTTGCTCTCTCTGCCACACACATACTGTACATTGAAAAGTCCCCCCCCCCCCCTTCATCTCTCTGTGTCCCATCCACCATTTAAGGTCACTAATAGATCAGCTAAAGAGCATCCTAATGGCTCTGACAGTGATTTATGAGAGGCCACAGAGGAATTGACAGCAGTTCACCACAAAGTTTGATGTATAAATTTAATTATACAAATCAATATAATGCCTGTAATGGAAATGATGAATATGATATCGCACAGTGCCATAAATAACTGAATGCCACCTCTGCCTCTCTTCAGTCTACTAAACAGCATTCAGAAGCCAAACAAAAGTGGATGTGTGTGTGTGTGGATGCAGAGATTTGAAACTAAAAGAAATGAATGACTATAATGTGGCAGATTATGTATATTATGTATATATAGTTTACTTGGATAATGAGGTAGCAGGATTTCTTTTATATGTTATGAAAAGATAACAAGATGGTAGGATGATAACTATACAGGAAGTGACTTTAATTTGCACGCAGACTCAAATGAGATTACCACCACTCTCAACATGAGAGTGGTTATCGATCTTCTCATCTAACTCTCAGCAAGAAGGAGAATAAGCACATTTCCCAAAAATGTCAAACTATTCCTTTAATGTTCGTCTGAACCTTGTAGATCCACTGCCCCCCGTGCTGCTACACCCACACAGAAGCATCACCGCAGCTACAGGCCCAGTCTGCACAAACGTAAAGAGAGGCTGATAATATTGCACGTCAGAGTGTGCTTCCCTATAGGTGACGACTGACGAGAGCCCTGATGATGATGATGATGATGATGACGACAATAATGACCTTCAGAGTTAGAAACTTAACAGGTTTACAGCAGCTCAGAGGCTGAGCAGCGGACAATCAAAAACCGCCAACAGTCAGCACCTGATGTCTCTTTCCTCCTCTGAGGTTTATTCCCAGAATGGTCAGACAGGGAACCATTAGGAAGAGACAGAGGATGTGGAGAGAGTGACACTGGTTTGGTATTTTCCAGTGTGAAATTTGAGAGGGGGAGGAGGAGGACAACGCTCTGCTCTTGATAAAAGCTGTAAAAGATTTTCATTCCAAATGCTAGACTAAACACGGATTCAGCTGATGCGACACTGGCAGCGTATTATCCAGTCTAAACAGACAGACTGAGAGGAGGGCACGGAGACAAAAGAGCTTTTCAGAGTAGAAAAAGTCCACATACATTAAAACTGACAGTTTTTTTTAAACATCACAGTCTTTGTGTACATTCAGCTTCTGGAGTAGCTTGGAAAGTCTGACAGGGCAGTTTGAGCTGCTGCTGAAGTACTCAAGCAGTGTAAAGTCTTGAAATACTCTCAACACTTGATCAAGTGGTGGTGGCCTGGAGAGTGACAAGGAGCAGAAAGTCCCGCGCTGTGTGCACTGCAACACACTCATCTTAACATGGCATCTAAAACTATTTTTTAATTGTATATCTCTCAAGACAAGTGAAGTAAAAGATGTAAAAAAAAAAAAGTTGCAATCTTGCATATTTTCAATGTTTCACCTCGTTCCCATGTACCTCACTTGAAGAGTCTTAAAGGATGCTTGGCAAATGTCTTGGCAGTTTTACAATCACTATCTGTGTTTCCTGCCCGTGTTCATCCTCTTCAGAGCCAGGATCCAGGCAGGGAGAGCGGGCCGGCGTGCTGGTGCCACCTCCTCCTGTATCGCTGCCTGCTCCACCTCAAACTCCTGCTCTATGACAGAGTCCTCCTCCGCCCCCGAATCCTCCTCTGAGTCTGTAGCATCCATATCCAGCTTGGCCGGCGCTATGGTCACCACCTGCTCTGAAAAACGAACCCGCCGGTTCTCCTCAACTCGCCTCTGATCCAGAGAAAGATGAATTGAGTAAAGAAAAAGGAAAGAGGGACAAAAAAAAGTAGTTATAAAACTTTTAAGTTGAGTTTCATCATTCTAAAGTCTTATATTTGGTTTATGTAAGATTAGTCACTAAATATTTCAGTAACATTTAATGTTGCAGGTAAAATTAAAGTAAAATTGAGACAGTGTTCAATTGGTACATTTTCAATTAATTAATTACATTTCATCTTTTTTAGTGTCCTGCACAGATTTATCTACAGGCAAACAGTAAATTCAACACACTATATAAGAAAAACAATCTGTCTAACAATAAATGAATCATCACTGAATATTTACATGGGTTTAATTTAAGTGAGGACATTCATGTTTTTCTTATAATAAGTACCAAAGTGTGCAGTTCTTTTCACAAAACTTCTTGGAAATTATTAGGAAACTATTCAGGAATTACAGAGCCATAAAATCAAGTGTTACCAGTATTTCAAAAACAGACAATCTAATATATAAAATACGTTATTGTGCGGACAAGCGTATAAAAATGGACCGAACTTTAATTGTTTTTCCATAATAAGTTTCCACTGTGAAAGACAAAAGCCACTTTGTTGAAGTAATTTCATTTTGGGACAAAACTTTTAATATGTAAGATTTACACCCACTTTAAGCTCATTTAGCCTCAACATACTGCAGATGACATTTTTAAATTTCAAACCACAAGGAGGCACTGTGAGACACAGCATCTTACCCTTTTTGTCAGTGTTTCCATTGAGGACTCTGAATCCTGGGATATGGAGTGTTTGAGGACACCTGGAGGTGCAGGACCACAAGGAGTGAAAGAAGACGGAGAGTGAGGTGGAGGCATGACGTCATCACGATGTGACTCTCCTGTTTCGTCCATTGCGTGGCTGCTTGGTGCGCTCCGTGAAGATATGGACCCCTCTGTGTGACGAGAGAAGAGAGAGAACTGAGTTTCCTATTTGTAAAGTACATCATTTGGCCACCTGATGCCTGAAATTTCCACAAATGGAGAGTATTTAGTTGCTCTGATGCTTTTCCGTCACCTGTCCTCTCAGCTGACCGATGCTGTCTCTTCCTGTTGAGGTGGACTCTGCTCTTCAGCGCTGGGTTGACCAGAATATCTGCAGGCTGCAAACAAAAACAGATTACATGGTGATCAACACAATGATGATCACAAGTGAAGTTAAAACATCATATAAAAAAAGTAGAATTTAGGAAAGTGCTTATGGGGGCTTTTAGGTTTTGTTGATATTGTAAATTTGGGGTAGAGGAACGTCATGAAGTGATATCTAACCTCTACAAAGGAAGGAGCTCTTGGTTGTCTTCCCTCTTCAGATTGCATATTTGATTGGGTATGACCATGTTCCATTGGTTCTGATTGATCAGCCCCACTGCGAACATCCTGCACTGCAGCTTTTCCTTCCACAAGGTCCATGCTGACCGGCAGGAAAGCATCAGCAGATATTTGTGCCAAGCTGAAATCTGAAACTGGTGATGACTTGCTTCCCCTGAAGCTCCACTGGTTGTTCCCATCTCCTTGTTGGTTCAAAATCAGAGATGACTGAACACTATCATAAGGATTTGGTGTGATTTTGAGTTGGCTCGGTGGCTCTTCGGATGGTGTCTGATTGGCTGAGTTGGTTGAGACGGCGGGGTTTAGGAACTTAGCCCACTCTTGACCCGTGACGATCTCCTCCAGTAAGCTGAACGAGCCGAGGCCAAACTCAAAGTCACTGCTAGATCTGAAACAAGAGAAATACATGTCTGTAAACTCAATGCAGTACATGCAATCACACACAAAAACACAAATGAGGCACTGGGTGACATGTTTACCACAAATATGGGCGCTGCAATTTTTTTAATGAAACAAATGTGTATTAATCCACAGCAGAAAATTGTCCCCAACAAAAACCCAACACTATTTACTCCTGTTTGAGTGACTTTTGCTAAAAACAACAGTGCCCAGCTGTTTGGGGAGATTACTGAGCCCATTTTAAAAATGAAACTATATATTTGTGACTCGTTTTTAAAGATTTACGTCTTCATCAGGAACACATGGGCTGAGGGATGAGGGACACAGACGGTAGGAAAGTCGGAAAGTATTGAGAGATGGACTAAAACATTGTTGGTTTTGATCTTTTAATGGGATTGATTGAAGATTAAAAAATAATAATGTAAAGCCTTATCTTTTACAAAGGAAAGAGCATATATAGCAATATATTTACTCAAGTCCTGTATTTCACTGCAATTGTGTTTTATGTCCGTTTTATGCTACTTTATACTTCTACTCCACTTATTTTAGTGTTAAACATGGTACTTTTTACTCCATTATTTGACAGTGATAGTTAGTAGTTTTTTTACAGACTATAATACGCATTTAAAATATGATGCAGTGTTACACAGTAAACTTCCCCGTTGTATATGACATAGTTGAAATGACCTCCACTACAACCAGCAACATTAAAATGCTTCTTGGACTTTGTGTGCATCAGTAAAATAGTAATAAAACATTGACAAAGGCCGCTCAGCACGCATAATAAATACTGTTGATGCTTCAAGTTCTTTGCTGTCTGTACTTCAACTCAAGTAAGATTTTGAACTACTACTTTAACTCAGGTAAAGAATACAAAAGTGTGACTGAAGATGGCTTCTGGCAGATGCTGTTAGTGACGGGTATGTTTAGCACATCACACCAGATTGAGACACATCAGATGAAACAAATGTCAGCCCAGCTAGGTTAACCCATAACCCTGTCACAGCTATGACTGGAAACATCTCAGAAATACCTCACATACGTATCTTACTCGTGTCGCTTTAGGGCTCAGAGGCGAATAAACAAAACCTGATGTGAGAAGTTTTAGCTTGTGTCATGCTGACTACACTTCTAGTTTGTGTGTTATTTTAAATATATATTTTAGGATAGTTGCTGGTTGATTACCTGATATGCCCATCACTGGTGCGGTCCTCTGAGCGTGCAGGAGGAGTTTCACTGGTATCACTGATCCTTTCTCCGTCCTTATTTGATGTATTGATCAGATTTTCTGATGTCAGTAGCTGGTTTTGAGGTGAACTCTGTGAAGTACAAAAATTATTAAATCTTCTCAAGTTGCAATTTATGTTAAAAGATGTTTTATTTTCTAATTTTGACAAATCAAAAGCAAGTATAATCAAAGCATACAACTCACTTCAATTCCTTGCACTCCCTCCTCTTTTCCTTTTTTGCCAAAACTCCCCGGCCTCTCCCTCCATTTCTCCTTGATCTTCTGAGTCCATCTCCTTGTTTTATTGTCAGATGATCGCTGTTTTCTTCTGGACGAGCTGTTGGCTGTTTTTTGGCTTGTCTGGACAGTCTGCGTGTCTTTACTTTGTGCTGAAGCTCCAAATTCTCCATTTCCCACATGCAACACTTTATTCTCTTGACCTCCTGTGTCAAGATCTGTGCCTTTCAAGGACCACACGTAGACTTTAGGTGTAAAACCCTGCTCCTGATTCTGTCCTGTGGTTGTGACAGCATCTTTATTACCAGCTATGCTGCCAAAACTCCCTGTTTCCCCTTGTATCTCACCATCAGTCCTCTGAAAGGAAGTGATATCAGCATCCTTAACTGATTTGGCAGGAAACGGCTGCCCTGTTCCTGTGTGGGTGATCCCAGGCAATGTGGCCTGTCCCAACACTCTGTTCTCACCCTTGTCAGTGTTGCCTTTGTGGGAGGGGAAGGAAACGAGACCACTGTCCAGTTCACAGCCGTGACCTGGTTGTTGTCTCTCCCTGTCTTTGAGGCCAAAATTACTGTCCGCAGCTGAGATCCCAAACCTTTTTGCGGGGATACCATTCACACCGAACACATTTACAGGACTGTTGTTTACTTTCTGGAAGTCGGCGGCTCCTCTCTCTCCATCTTTCCCCAGTGTGGAAGCAGATGTGACGGGTACAGGTGTGTGCAGGCATGCCTGGCTCTCTCTTCCTGGCTGGAGCCTTAGTCTCTGCAGCATGGACTGCAGCAAGGCCTGATTGTCTTTTGGATTGTGTGACTGAGACATCGAGGAACAGAACTGCTGTGTATCAAATGCAGAAATGCAGGCAAAAAAGCATTTCAGAGTCAATGTAAAGGACAAAACATTCTACACAGTCCTGTGTGATGTGACATCAGAAACGAGCTGTGCGTGAATCACGTCACCCCTTTGTCCAACTTTTGTTGCTAAGTAGACTCCTGTGATAGTTGTTTTCCTCTTTTGTCATGTTCCAGTCTTTTTTCATGATCTCCATAACAGTTTCTCACCTCGAATATCAAGGCAGGTCCATCTTAAAGTTCATTGTCCTCTGCTAGGATAGCAATTCCACTTTTTTTCTTTCTTTAAGTTGGTCACTCAGTCAGCTTAAGTTGCTTCTCCTCATAGATGCCTTGTCACCGTACTGCTTCCACTCTTTCATAATCCTCAGTAGTTGCAGCAGAAGTCTTTATCTCTTACTGTCTCTGTCTTTCACCAGATGTCCATAGTTTCTGTTCACAAAAGCTGTTTAAGTCACACCTCTTCTCCAACAGCCGTTTATATCAGCAGTGACGGGAGGAGAGACGGTGTGCAGCAGTGTTCCTCATGTCTTACACACTGAAGCAGACCAACGAGAAAGACCAGTGAGGTGAGATAATTGTGTATTGACAGTGACTCTCCCTCTCACTCTGTGTCTCTCTGCCCATCTTCTATTTGCCCTGCCTTCCTTCCTCTTTCTCTGCCTGGCTCACTCACTCACATATGTGCACACACACCCTCTTTCTTCCCACTGTAACCCTTGAGTAGTAATTACAGGGTATTTTTGAGAGCAGCTGCTATTTATGTGTCTCCAGAATGAAAGAAATAAGAAGATGCCTGCAATGACCTTTGGAGTAACACATTTTATATTACCTAAAAGAAAACGTATGCCTTTTTTGGTGAGACAAAAATGTCAAAGTCTTTACTGTTGTGGGAGGAATAAAATATGAGAGATTTTATTTTAGCTTCAGTGTGGCAACACAACACAAAATCACCTAACATGATACAGTACTGGAAAGTAATCTGTTGAATCCTACTTTTTCCTGAAAGTATTATTTTTTCATTCATATTTTTATTGATATTTGTAGATGGTAACCAACTAGAAGTATTATATAACCTACCCACCTTTTTTATTATTTTATTTTCTGTCATGTACAATGTTGAGCATACAAAATGAGGCTTTTCATAATTCAAAATCCTGAGCAGAATCTAACTAAAAGATTTAAATGTATTATTCAAACAGGAGAATTTAAAATTTTTAAAAACTATCACATTAACAATAAACGGATAACTGAACAGATAACAGTACAAGATGTGCCACTAATATTTAGCTAGTGGAGTAGAGGTATAAAGTTGTATAAACTTAAGTAATAAGTAATAAGTAAATGTCCTTAATTACGTTCCACCACTGCTATAAAGTCTTTTAAATTATTGTAATTTGTATTATTACAAATTATTAAAGATCCCCTCCAGACATAAGATGTATATACTCTATTTTGAATAATAATTTGTGCCTGATGTTTTTTTCACAAAAAAGTTCAATTACCTAGTTAGAAATTCTTCATATTACATCTCCTCCTTCTTCCTCATTAAAAATCCAGAATCTATGAATATGTGAATATTTTTCATTAAAAAATTCCTGCTGGACACAAGATGTCTCAAACTTCACTGTAAAGTCCATTCTCAGTGTTTGTGCACTGGAGGCATAATTGTGTAAATTGAATATTGGAAAAGGATCAGCTTCCAAAATAACGGTGATGTCACACATCATGCTCGTAGGGTACAAAACTTTAACTTAGATTTTCAATGAGCACACAGAAACTTTCCACTTGTGGCAGATGAATGTGAAAACAGCCTTTAAATGTCAAAATCTGCACATACATCATTCTGTAGAGTGAAGCTCAAACATCCAACTGAAGGAACAAGAAGAAAAGCACATTTTGAGTGGAGGGGAACTTTAACTCTAATATAAAGTAACATGTCTTTTTTACCATTTAATATTTATCTCAGCACTTCTTGCACTCTTCACTTCTTTGCACTATTTGTATCCTGTTTACAGATCACAGAAATGGTTTCACCTGTATACAGTCATTCCTTGTCTATATTTCTGAAGATTGCTGTGTGTAAGTACATTGAGAGCCGCTGGACCGGAGTCAAATTCCTTGTATGCATAAACATACTTGACCAATAAAGATGATTCTGATTCTGATAATTCAGTATCTTAGTCCTCCACAGTCCTATCTTGAAAAAATTCAAGTGTAAAATGCTCCATATTTATGTCTTTAGAATGAAGCCTATTGTGAATATCTAACCACAGTTTATTCCTGATTAACGTGCAACTGCAAATTGTCATGCTTTAACTCAGAAGCGCACTGCACATGCGCGGAGTAAAAAAAACGCCCCTTTGAGTTCTTGACGCTCCGATTGGTCCACAGTGCGGAAGCGGGTTATGGCGGCGGCGTAAACAACAACGCAAAGATCATCGCAAGATACCGATTAGTGGAGTCGATATCGGAAAGAAAACTTAAAAATGAAGCTATAATTTAAAGGGAGCATGTTTTCGGCACGAGGAGGATTTCTGCTCGGTGTGCAAACTGTTAAAATTCCCGCGGTTCACTAGTTTCTGCTAACTTTTAGCCGTAATTTGCTAACTTAACGGAAAAGTAGCAGCTAGTTTTGCAGTGATGGACTGCATCGTGACAGGTGGAAACGTGAAAGGTAGCAAACATTTCTTGTCTTTTCAACACTGTCTTTAGCTATAACATCAGTATACGACAGGAATTAGCTGTTGATAGTAATTAGGGTGTGTGTGTGTGTGTGTGTGTGTGTGTGTGTGTGTGTGTGTGTGTGTGTGTGTGTGTGTGTGTGTGTGTGTGTGTGTGTGTGTGTGTGTGTGTGTGTGTATATATATATATATATATATATATATATGTGTATATGTATGTGTATATATATATATATATATATGTGTGTGTGTGTGTGTGTGTGTGTGTGTGTGTGTACCGTCCAGTGCTGGCCAAAGCTATCCACTCCCTGTCCAGGATCGGTGATGAGCTCTATGTGGAGCCTCAGGAAGATGGGGTGAGCGTCTCTGATACAAATTTATAAACCCACACTTCCTCCTGCCGTGTGTGCTGTCTTGTTGCTTCCTGTTTGTGCACATTTTGAGTCAACGAATATGAGTGATTTGGGTTTTGTCTCTCTATCTCTCTTGTAGCTGGCCCTGCGGTCTGTGAACTCCTCTCGGTCGGCATATGCTTGCTTCCTGTTCGCACCACTCTTCTTCAGCAGGTGCAGAGTGTGTGTGTGTGTGTGTGTGTGTGTGTGTGTGTGTGTGTGAGGGTATGAGTCAGTGAACATCAAATTTTTGTCATTTCTAGGTAGTAACTTACCCTCCTATTCTCTGTCCAGGTATACCATCCCCAGTGGGTACGCCTTCCGCTGCAAGATGGCAATAAAGGTGTGTTAAGAGAAAGAGATGAGCAATAATCCTTCTTATGGTCTATCCAGTTTATGTCTCACTCACAACATTTACATCTGCATCAGTGGGTTTTTTTTGTCTGATGTATTCCAAATCCTTGTCAGATGAGTGCGAGCTTCACCAACACCACCTGTTCTTTTCAAAGGTGTTCTTTCAAACTCTTAACACCCTTATTTATACAGAGAAAAGATCCAGGAATTGGGAGTGTGTAGTCTTTTTTCTTATATTTCCTCAGTTGGTTTGATCAAGTTTGCATTCCTGCTACCTCATGGAGAGGCTGAAGCCGGATGTTTTAACCATTTATCCATTACTTCTTGCTCTCTGATTCAACTTCTCTGACTCATTTGCAGCACATCGTATTAGTTACAAATTATTCAACGGTGATAGGAAGCATGTCCTGTGCAACTGGCGTAATGTAGCTGGTTATTGTGACAATGAATATACTAAAGATCAGCTACATCAAAGATCAGCTTTTTTCAAATAACCTCAGCTACTCCTCAATCTTTCCATGAACCCCCTCACAACTGTAGAGGTATTCCCTTGGCTACAAGTACCACTGGTTGGGATTCACTGATCTGCAGTATGTAATACAGCTGCTTATAAAGCTCTTCTCTTCATTTCCCATTTACATATTTCAAAGCTGAGGCTGATTAATAAATGAACATCAAAATTTCTAAACTCAACTTCAAATGTTATCTTTCCTGTCATAGTTGTCATGATACAGCCTTGTGGTTCACTTGGTGAGACATTTGCAAAACCTCAATGCTTCCTTGTTTTAACAGTCGTACATGGCAGTAATTTCACAGGGTAGAGCTTGTGTCAAAAAAGGAGTTGTGCTGCCATATGAAAAAAAAAAAAGTAGTGCAAGTGAAAATGTGTAGTATCAGGGTACAGAGTAATGTTCATGTCTAAAATGTCCTCAAATGTGACTTAAAATTAGCTTTATTGGGTTATCAGATAATTGCAGTCCATAATAACATGTTAATGGTCATTTCTTTGTGTGTATATTCTTTTATTCTCTTCATATGTCCCTCTGTGTGTGAGTCAGAGTGTGCAGGCGGTGTTCAGGTCTCTGGCGTCTCTGGAGAAGACGGTGGAAAAGTGTCACATCAAGCTGGACGAGCAGAAGAACCGCCTGACTTTCACCCTGCACTGCAAACACGGTATCACTGCCTTCCTCAACATCTGTTGACAATGCTTTATATGATTGATTTCAAAAGACACTTGACAGGTTTTTAATTCATTTTAGCACATCAGGCATTAATTGCATAGTAATCTACGTACTGGTGTTCGTGTGTCATGTTTTGTCTGCAGGCCTCCTGAAGACACATAACCTGTCTTTCCAGGACAGTGAAAGCTTACAGGCGGTGTTTGATAAGGACAGCTGTGCCAACATATTCAGAGCCCAACCCAAGTCTGTCAAATCTTTCTACACTCTTTTCTATAAAAATAACAAAGTACTGTCTTTTCCTTCTGTTTTGGACCCTCTGACGTCATCTCTGTAATATTTGGTTTTCCAATTTCCTTGTAATCGGCGTTGGAAGAAAATTGATTCTTAAGGCAGAGACAGATTTTTTTTTTTTTTAGACCACAGCCGATCAATTACATGAAAAAATAAATAAAATTTTGCAAACAAGGAAAATATCTTTTACAAAATGGGCTTTTTTTAGCTGCTAACCCACTCACAGCTCACTTTTTGTTTTCCCTTCACTCTCAGGCTGCTGGTGGACACAGTCGTGCACTTCCCTCCGTCTCTGGAAGAAGTGACCGTGTCAGTGAGTGATGAACGGATGTGGGTCAGGAACCATGTGGAGGAAGAAGCAGGTGACTCTGCTCAGCTCTTCATATCTGTATTTACAAATAAGCCAACATGGTTATTGAAATTCTTTAAGTTATTATTTCTTTAAAATCTTAGAAATTTAGAATCAAAAACATCAACAAGAACAGTTTAGGTATTAAATAACTTTTTTGATACAAGCGAATGGCATATTCAAACAACACACCAGTGAACCATAATTACTATAAAATATAAGAAAAAATAGACAGTGCTTGAGTGGTTTTAACTATATTTACTAATTCCTCAATTCTGTATTGCTGTTATTGACATTAATAAATATTACATAAAAAAAGATGAACATGAATGAACCCTGCAGTGCCCTTGTGGTTTATGACAGAACAACATATTTGCACTGTGCAGTCTTGGCTGTCATTAGTTAGTCAATGTATTCTTACTCTCCAGTAGAAAAAACAGTAGATATGTTCCACGTTTTGAAACTTTTTTTTTTTCTCCTCAACTGATTTTCATTCATTTTCTTTTGTCTCACTCTCTCAGAGTCCAAGGCCATGCTGACAGAACTGTGTCTGGCCTCTGACGAGTTTGACCATTTTGCTGTCCAAGCTCACAACAGTGTCACCTTCTGTCTGAAGGAGCTACGGGTGAGACAGAAGACAAGGGGGGGGGGGGGGGGGGGTGACAGAGAAAAAGCTTAGGAGGATTAGTCAAGAGGTAGCAGGTTAGGGAATTGACCAGAGAAGTCCTGTGAGGGCAGCTAAACATCTGCTGTTGATCTTTTTTTTTTTCTTGCATTGATTTACTCATCAGGCTTACTAAGTGATTTATTGTCATCTCTCCTGCAGGGTTTGTTAGTGTTTGCAGAGTCTACAGGTCTCCCTATTTCTATGTACTTTGATGAGCCAGGCAGGTGAGCAGATTCACTCACAGCTGATGATAATTGATCACTTGTTTCACCACCATGCATTGACATTTTGTGTGTATGTCAGCCCTGTGGTGCTTTCAGTAACAGACAGTGTCCTGGAGGGGAACTTTGTGCTGGCCACGCTTTCTGAAGATGCCAGCCTCCATAAAAACAACGTTAAACGGTAACAAAACAAAGAAAACTGAATGGTGTGGGAAAAACATTCTGCGTAGAAGTTGTCAGTGAGTCTAAGAAAATGCCACTGGCAGAACCAAGTCAAAATACTATTCTGCTGTTTATCCAAATGGCTTCTTCAGCTCAGTGTCAGGCAGGAAATCCTCAGCATTTATCCTGTAGAGATACCACGCCCCCTGGTGGACAATAATAAAATACTGAAAGTTTGCCTCAAAATACTTACCAACATTGACAGTGGCTTTGTGGCCCTCAAAAATGTGTCATAAAGAAGTCCTAGAGTACGGCATGTGTGATGCATTCAATATTAGTGGGGCTGGATTTTCAACATTGCCAAAATACCCCACATGTCAAGAATGCATGACGCTGCATGTTCAAGTCTGTCCTCTAACAGTCTGCAGTCAGAACTACACCTCTTTCAAACCATCGATCATCTGTGTCTGTCACCATGCCAGCTGGGCCACTCTGGAAAAAAAGAGACGATACTTAGAGAA
The DNA here is from genome assembly GCA_038419695.1 of Scomberomorus guttatus. NCBI lineage: Eukaryota > Metazoa > Chordata > Actinopteri > Scombriformes > Scombridae > Scomberomorus > Scomberomorus guttatus. The sequence continues at coordinate 15,768,600 of CM076452.1, read as the reverse complement.
TTGAAACCAATTACATCTTCATATAATAAAGATGTAATGGTGTAAATGGAGAAGATTCCCTGCCTGATATCAGAAGTAAAAAAGCCATTCAGATTAACAGGGTTACCTTTCTTTATTTGGCATTTTGAATATCTAACTGTTGGGCAGAGATGTTCCTCTTCCTCATTCATGTCATATTTCTGACTTCCCTTTCTCAGTGAACGCACACCGCCGCCGCCCCCTCCTGATGACTTTATGAATGACGACATAGACTCCTACCTCATCGCCATGGATACCAGTATTGCACCAGGCCCCTCTGCTTCAGGGCCAACCACACCCCCATTAGCCAATTCCGCATGTTCAAAACAGCCTGCTGCAACCAACCATAGGGCAAGGCTACACAGCGAAGAGGAGGAAGAAGATGAAACACCTGATACAGACAAACCGCCTAACAAGAAGGTTTGATTTATCTTTCACAGGAATGGAAGTCACATGATACAGGGGTGGGGGATTTCTTCCTAGAAACAAAGATCAAATTATGTATTTTTTTTTTTTATACTTAAACTTTAAGGAAAAACATATAACTGAAAATGGATTACAACATGAACAACTGTCTAATTGCATATGTCATTGTGGTATTTGGCAGAATGACAAGTGGTAAAATACCACAATTATGAAATATTGCAACTAATAACAAGTATGAAACTCCCACTTTTAACTCAAACCATCAAAACAATGAATTACAAAGGTCATCATCTAATTCAGGTCCTCATACTGTAACACTGAGAGACAGATGAGACTGCCATGAATTTCTGCAGCAAAGCATTGTGCTATTTAAGCACATATAACTATGTAGTATCCTCTGCTGGCTTTTTAGCCATGCACAATGATTCCTTAAGCCCACTGCACACTGCAAGATGTTCAAAATCTGAGAACTACTATACTGCACACATTACAAGTTATTTATTATCCATAATTTATATTGATATCAGAGTGCACAAACTGCATAACTGATCTCAGAAGAGGTAGATTATTCTCCTCCCAGATTTGTATCCAAGGTGCTCCAACTACATGTGCATCTTTTTTTTAAAAAACATGTTTAAAACCTGTCACAGCAACTGGGACAGCTCACAAAAAGGTCAAAACTTTCTAACAAACATATCTGCGGATCTTGGAAATTTTGTCTAAGTGATAATTAGCTGGGTGTTACTAGCAAAAAGTACTTTTGTTTTACACCAAGATCAAATATTCTTATAATATTTTTTGTCCTCTCGTAGTTCTGTTCCTTGTTCTTTGGATCGGTGCTTCCTCCGTCTTCTCAGATGACCACTCAGCCTCTAACAAGTCAGGAAGTGCTCGCCAGTGACAGTGAGGATGATTGGCCAGTAGAGTGACAGCGGACTGATGGATGACAGAAGAGAGATGGACTCACCTGAAAGTGTGAGCATGTGTGTGTGTGTACACTTGTTAAGACTTTTACACCATGCCACCTGGAGTATTTGAAAACACAGAAACGGACACCTCAAACCCCTTATTTTCAAACCTTACCTACTGTGGATTTTTTTTTTTTTTTTTAAACCTGGGTAAGACGGTCTACAGTACAGAACAGGAATGCCACTGCTACTCCAACTTTTTATTGGACTATAATGTGAATGTTGGGATTATGTGAAACTGGACATGAAGCTGTTTGTTTTCGTTCAGAGTCTTCAGTTTGTGATCAAGATGTAGCGGAAAAAAAAGTTCCTTGCAATAAAACAAACATATTTTTCAAAATATGTAAACATCATTTATTATTTATTTACATGTCAAACATGGTAGTTCAAGTATAACAAAGATTTAGGTTCAGAGAATCTCTGCTCCTCAAACCGCTGCCTCAACAGATGAGTTCTGGAGGGACGAGGTCTTGAGTTATAAGAGGTTATAATAAAAGCTTTTAATAAGGTGCAGTAACTAACAGTATGTCCTCATCATTAAGAATAGCACCTATTCAAAAGCTTAAACTATAACTGTGCTCCAGACCTCTTCCCTCCTGACCTATAACAAAGATATATGTCAAAAGTAAGATTCAGCATAAGAAGCAGAATGTCTAAGTGTCTGTGAGCCCGTGTTTGCAGGCTGAGGTGCATCAGCGCTGCCTTTCTCTTTTTGCACCTGGAAACTTTTCCCCCTCGTCTGCGGTTTCTTCCTCTCTCGCTCCCTCTCCTTCTCCAGCTCCTTCTCTCTCTTCTTTCTCAACCTCTCCTTCTCTTTCTCCCTCCTTTCTCGCTCCCTCCGCCTCCTCCTCCTCTCCCTGGAGCTCAGCTTCTCCTCCTCCTCTTCCTCGACCGGTTTCTCTGTCGCCGTTTGGTCACTGAAGTCCTGAATCAAGATTTTGGGGACTTGCATTTTGGGTTTCCCCTTTGCCTTGGTTTTTTTTGGCTGTTCTCCTCTCAGTCTGCGGAAGAGACCAAAACGTTTCGGGGGGTCGGGCGGCCCCGGCTCCTGTTGCGCTGCAGTCGCCTCAGTCACTTCTGTGGACAGCGGCGAGGTGACTTCTGAAGACACATCAGGGGCAGATAAGTTTGGGTTTAGAGCTCCAGGGTTTGATTGAGAGTCAATGTCTTTGACTTGGTCTGGCTGACTGGGGATAGATGGATTCGTTTTCTGTGGGGAGATGAAGAGATCTTCAGAAAGCCTGCGCGCTAACCTGGACCCACGGGAGTTGGACGACTTGCGGACGCAAAAATCACCAGAAGAGCGGCTGCTTCTACGCCCAGAGGCATGTGTGGCACCGCTGTCACTCAGCTCAGTCTGGTCTTTTGCAAGGTGAGAATCGTCTTCATTTTCAACTTGTGGTTTGCTGTCAGTATGTGGATTGTCTGTTGGTTGAGAAGAAATGAATACACAGTCCTCTCCTGCTGTGTCTTCAGTATCTCTGCTTTCCTCCTCCTCCACAGGACCCATGGGGACCTTGCTCTTTGGTTGTTCATGTGCAGGCTGCTCAACGGCACTTATTTGGACTAAACTCGTCTTCCCGTCAGGCTCAGCGGTGAGGTTCAGGACAGGCTGTGTTAAAGTCTCCTCCTCCTCTGGAGGTGCTGTGGAGTCTGTAGTCTCCACATTCGTCTCTGTTGGCGTCTCTTCTACTTGTGTTTGATCACAAATACTTGTGTCGTTGTCGACCTGTACCTCTGAGTGTACAGCCAAAATCATTTCTTCATTTTCCAGTGCAGGTTCAGATCCTGTTGTATCGCTTTCTTTCTCTGAACTTTGAGCAAACCCTTCACTTGTCAGTGTCACTGTCTCATCTGCAACTGGTATTTCTGCTTCAGTCTCTGTATCCGCTGCTACGTCTGTGTCCTCTTTGTCATGGATGCAATCAGGTAAAGGCAGTATTATTGTTTCTTTCTCTGTGTTTGTCTCACTGAGAGGAAGCATATCATGTTGTTCTGAATCTGTTTGTACATCAGCCTCCAACTGGTCCTGTGTGTCCTCCTTCTCTTGAGTCTGTGCCAGCACATCAATTTCTGTCTCCGTTTGGGTGTGGGACTTTTCTTTTGTGTCTATTTCTGCTAATGACTCACTACTGTGGTATTTAATTTCAAATGCACCTCCCTGTGAGCTTTTGTCTGTTTCTGTGTCTTGCTGTTGCTGTTGCTGTTGCTGTTGCTGTTGTGTCTCTGTCTCTGTTTGACCTGAGTTTTTGACAGTTTGAGCTTCGACATCGCCGTCTTCCTCTGAGACCAACCTTGTCTCCGGTCTTGTTTGTACCTCAGCCTCTACTTTTACTTCTGTGACTGTGTCCAACTGTGTCTGTTGCACATTTTTAGTTTCTGTCCCCTCCTCAGGTTTCACATCAGTCCTCACTTCCACCTGCGCCTCCACCTCTATGTCTGTATCTGCATCTTTCTGTACCTCAGTCTGATTTTCCTCCACGGCAGCTGTATGTTCACTTTCTCCCACCTGTTTTTCCGTCTCTTCCTTTGTGTCTTTGCCCTCCATTTCCTGATGCAGGACTTGTGGTTGGATGTTAGAGTCCAGCTCCTCCCCCTGTTCAGAGCTATGCTCAGCTGGCTGAGGAATATTTTCAACAAACTGAGCTTTTGCTGGACTTTGGGTTGCTTCTGTCTCCACAGTTGCGTCTTCTTCCGCTGAGGTTAATGTTTGTTCAGATAGCAACGTCCTTTCTACTGTCCCTTTTTGTTGGCTTTCCTCCTTTTCCATTTGTTCAACCTGTGGTTTAACGGGCACTTTTTCTGTCTCCTCTACATGTTGTGTTGGTATGTTTTGGCTTTCGTCCATCTCTTTGGGTTGCTCTAACAATTCTTTCTGTTCAGTTTGTCCTGTCTGTTTCAGCTCGCTCTGTTTTTTATGTTCCTCTGAAACGACGTCCTCCTCCTCCTGAACGCCCTGCACCTTCTTCGAATTTAACTCAGTCCAGCTTCCCCAGTCCTCCTTTGCTCCCATTGAAAGATGCCTCACAACTTTACCACCGCCTGCCCATTCGTTACCCTTTCCCCCTTTCCTCCACTTCTTGTGAAGGAGCGAAGGAGACAGCGAGAGGGTGGAGGCTGAGCGAGCGAGAGGGACAGACAGGTTCCCTTTCTCTCTCTCCTTCCTGTCCCGTTCCTCCTCGTTGTGTCGAGCCCTAACCCCTGCCATCTGGTATCCCTGGCAGCGACCTCTGGGGTCAAAGGTGGACGAGGGCCTGTCTTTTCTCCACTTCTCTAACGCCTTCTCTGTCTGCCTCTCCAGATCTCTGGCTGACAGCGTCACCGAGCACACCTGAGACGGGAAGAAAAAAAAATGGTCTCATTATTGTTTTACTGTAATTTTCAGAATTTTAGATAATTAAGTCTTACAATTGAACAGTATTACCTTAAAATGTACGTAGTACTACACAGTAAACACATGAATGTAATAAATCAATAGCTTAGTATGGGAATAACACAAACTGAACTTCTTTTCCTTTTGTGCAATACTTTAAGACTTATTTGCACTACTGACAACCATCTTGAAATCTTGAATAAGATTATATAATAAAAATTAAGCATGAAAAATGGCAGCTGTAGTCTTCAGCAGCATGCTGTCCAGTGTGAAACATTTTTTTTCCTACTTTTTTGGAAAGTTTTTGTTTTTTTGCAGTCAGTTTCCTGATAGTTTGTCCATCTCCACTAACATTAGTCAGGAATACTGTGTTTGTGTTGCATGAACTCACAGCTGGTAAACCAGATTCTCACAGTGGCGGCCTCACGCTCCGTTCTTACCTCTGCTATGAAGGAGTCATCTTCCTCTTGGACCTGCTCCCTGACGGCCCTCAGCCTCTCCAGAGTCTCCATCTGGCCCTGGCACTGCTTCCTCTGCTCAGCCCGGCCCAGCACCCGACGCACCAGCACCACCGCCACCTGGAGCAGCACCCGCACCCCTGCAAGGCAATGAGAGGAGGACGGGGATGGAGAGAGGGGTAAGAGCTGTTGGAGACGCCTCTGAATGGTAGTTAGATCACAGCACAATGGGCACCATGTCAATGAACAAATCATTATTCTACAAATCACTGTGAAGTTATTCATGTTTTATTAGCTAATGTTAATATAAATCATAATAGAACACATAAAGCAATACAGAAATATTTGTACTTTTGGCCTCAGACAACATCATAAATTAAATCCTGATGAGATGAAAGGAATTTCTTTTGGGCCTTTTCATAACTTGAAATTTATTATCTTATATTTTATAGCAAAATGTATAGGAACAACATAAAACCAGTATGATATACAGATAATTGTGTCAAAGATATAACATGTTTAGTTGCCTCCTTTCCAGGAAGTAATGCAAGTTTTTTGTTTCTGACTGTATGACCATCAGTCTATGCGGAGGACGTACCATAGCAGAAAAAGAGGTCCCAGACACGGAGCAGTGTGTTGAAGGGCAGGTGGCGAGTGAACAGACACATCAGCCAGTCAGTGGCGAACATGAGAGGCTCCACTCCGTGGTGCTGCAGGTGTTTGTGAGCAGCTGGACACGTCCTTTTCAAAACCCAGCTCAGCATGGCTGCGTCAAACAGGACTCCCTCCTACACGACACATGCTCGGACAGTTTAGGACAACAGAAATCCAATGGGTCTGTAATTTCCTTATAATTTCCTCGGACATTTCCTAGAATAAACAATGTAATTTGGTTCTAATTATAGGAATTATGGGTTTGCTGTTGAGACAGCGGCTTAATTTAAACCCAAGCAAATATTAATTCATTATTAACTTATGATTGGAAACTGTATTCTGTATATATGTTGAACTGTATAGTTTACAGTAGACAAATTTAACATTTCTGAATGTTCAGCTGACCTAGTTTCAGAGATTCATCATTGCCTTGATGCAATAATAAATGAACAAAAATCAGCCTTTAAATTAAGTTATCTGTGTATGACCGGGTAAATAGGTTAGAGGGTGCTGTGTCAGGTACTGTATTTACATGTATAGGAACCTGAGGGTCCTCACCAGTAGAGGGCTGTAATATCCAGGCAGGTACTGCTCACTGATCTGCACCAGACACCAGAAGGCCTCCTAACAAGGTCACATGAGGTGAGGGCGCACATAGGAAGACATCAGACCAGAATAAGTATATATTGTCATTTTTCTCAGGGTGGATCAGTTTTTAGTTTCTTTAGTGAACCCCAGATTAATAAGATGCTTTGAGTTTTTTGGGGTTTGCAGCTTCTTTATTCAACAGAAGGGTAAATTGTGTTATTGATTACTACCTCAGCAGGCATGTTCATCAGCAGTACTGCAGCCACTGGTCCCTGTGCCTGGCAGTAACCCTCTTCTGGTTGGTACTGAGTGTAGGCTTTCAACACCCGGAACAAACCACGCTGCCTGCACACACACACACACACACACATATGCATACACACACCACAGTAAACAGTCACGCAAACCACAAGTTTAAACCTCACAATTCTATTTAGTTAAAATGACACAAAGAAAGCAGGACTATAAAGATGGGGGTGGTAGCAGCCGAGGTGTACTGACAACTAAAGAGACAGTTGGTCTGTTCTGTAGCTGTTTACTCAACAGAAAGAGACAGGAGCAGATATGTTGCCTACCCATGTCCGTCCTTAGAAAGGAACATCTCATGGAAAGGGAACTGTCGGTCTAGGTCTCGCTCAATAACATCCACCCAGTTCTGCAGAGCAGGCTGTGAGTCCAGTAACTGGCACAGAGACAAAAGCTACTTTAAGTGAAACAGCTACAAACACTCGACTGTTTGTATTGAAAGGATTAGTCACAAAAAAGTTAAATTATTTACAGTGTACAAGTAAAATAGTTCATATAATGTACCGTGATGGGCCTAATTTTTCTTTTAATGCAACTAATGACTATTTTAATATGATTGAGCTGTTGTCAATTATTTTTTTGATTAATCAATTATCATTTAGTCTCTAAAAAGTCAGAAAATAGTGATACCATCCATCACAAGTGATATACAGACAGTCCAAAACCCAAAGATATTCAGTTTGCAATGATTTAAAATAAAGAATAGCAGGAAATCCTCACATTTGACAATCTGGAACCAGAGACTGTTTGGCCTTTTTGGTTGATAAATAACTGTTGGCAATTAATTTTCTGGCAATCAATAAATCAACTAATGGTTTTAAGTACTAGATACATCCTTTTCAACGTGACCATTACATTCTTACATTGGGATTTTGATGCTGAAACGATACATTGAACATACATTGATCGAACAGTTGAAAGCATTTACTACAGCGAGAGTAAATAGTTTTTTTAACCTGGTAGAGGTGTTCGTTCTGTTTCATCCTGTCAGTAGCTCCACACAACAGGGGCCAGCACTTAGCTCTGAGTGAGGCCGGGATGCCCTTCTGACACTGCACTTTGACCTGTTGGCAACATAGACACAGGATCAGCTCAGCGCAGTCATAACCAAACGTCTACGACTAACGATGCAGCTCTATATTTTAATTTATCTTCTCCACAGTAGACATTTTGACTTATCATAGTAGGTGTTACTACAGGTGTTACTAAGTTAAGTGTTTCCCAGTAAGTGACAGTCTGCCACCACGCACAAAAACAGGACCCTGAAACTGAAGCAGCCACTTTTAATTTCATTTCTCACACCTGTGATTTTCCTACTATGTCAAAATGTCCTCTGTGAAGATAGAACTATTGCCTTTTGAGTAGGAGTTGATTTCCACTACGTTTAACGACTGATTTAATGAGACACACCTTACTGGTCTTCTTTAACAAGATGCGCTCCCACTGGCCAATGATGTTGATCCACTTGGCCTCCCTCTGCCTAACCAGCTCAGGGGGTGGACCCACACTCCTGACACAAAATAGCGTACAAAACAGCAGGTAAGTATTTTAAACCCCAAACAACTGTGTGTTCATAATGTAAGTCAGTGTGCAGAGTTGCTGCATGCACATTTGTGTGTTGTCATTATAGAGAGACAGCACACCGAAAAACAAGACAGGAAACAGGAAAACCACACGGTGGCGGTGCAAAATCTCCATGGCAACAGGTCAGGATGTTATCAATGGGGAAAGTGTATAGACGACAGTTTGTTCAGCTGGTCTTATCCTGCAGTTACAATGCTTCATCTGCAGTCCAGTCCACCAGTTTATTGTTAGTGAAAATCTAATGTAAATTTGTGGTTGAATGATGTTGAAAAGGTTTGAAAGAGTTTATTAGTATTTTATGAAAGTAAAAAAAAAAACGATTGCAGCGTGCACTCAATCTGACTATAATAAAAATATAGAAATCTTACAGATTCTATATTTCAGCATGTTTGTCTCTTCTTTTTTCAAATATATCCACAGATGTTCAACTCCAGTATCACAAATGGTGATACTGGAGTTGTGTTTGCTCTTTCTTGGCCTTCAAACACGCCTGAGCTTTGTGTTTACGGTCTGTCCTGCTTTTAAATGAACTCTCTCAAAAATTACACATGATAAAGTAATCACGGATGTCAAGCCTGTGCAATATAGATAGTATTGTAGATTAACCTATAAATATTACCACTCAGGTTTTCTTTCACTCTTTCAGATACATTTTGTTCTTTTAGGCCCATTTTGTACATTAACACTGCAGTTTATTGTCAAATAAAGGGTTTGGAAACCGCAGCATCCCTATTAAGACCTGTTCTCTAATTGTCTTTTGACTGCATTTTACTAACTGGAGTAGTGTATTCTTTGCCCAGTTGGCTTTCTTTCTTGGATGCAGATGCTGTTCTGTCTCATAAAACTGTTTAAAATGCTTAAAATCTACGGCGTCTTTAGAACTGCCTGGTCTTACTTTGGAAGGAAATAACTTGCTCTGTGAAAATCTCTACATCAATCTCTCCACATCCTCTTAAAAAAACTTTCAATCCACCTGCAGTCTGCTAATGGGATAGTTTTTCAGGAGAAGAAATTACAAGACAGAACCAACTGGAAAATATCTGAATTTTACATCCTCTAAAAGCTCTAAAAGCACAAGCAATAGTGACTACACCACATAGAGGACAACATTATTTATGCTGTATCGACTAATATTAACTTTTACATCATCAGGTCAGAGTAGTAGAAATATACATACATATTCAAACATATAACAAAAGTCTAAAAAAATGATTTTTATCAGTGCTAAATGTACACTGTGATAAGAAGCATCCAAGTAGTAAAAGATTTGTTTTTGATGAATAAAGAAATCAAATGGTTGTTGACTTTTTTGTGTATTCAATTTTGAATTTCTCTATTTTTCTGTATAGGACCTATATATATTATTAGGGGCCCTGGGATTTCTGGGGTCTTGTCTGCCATGAGACAGCTGAGTGATCTCAACAACCTCCTCAGCATGTGTTTCTCTTTCTACATTAAATATCCTCCCTGAAAACAAAAAAAAAAATATCTGGTTTCAATAAGCTCAAGAACAGCACAGTAAATGTGGAACTGCTCACCCAGCTGCGGATCCATTGGTCAGAAGGAAGCCAAAGCGGTCTGTCTCCAGACCGACCTCTGACCCTGCATCAGATCCAGAGCTGTCCTCTTCACTGAAGTTCTTCGGGGCTGGACTTGATGGACTCAACATCTTACTGAAGGAGAAGAGGAGGAGTAGAAATGTCAGGCTCTTCAGCGTGACTGTATGCCTTGCTCTATCATCATGATTATCTGACTTTAGATATATCAAAGATGCACACTGTTGTAACCTCATCTCAAAATGCTGCTCTGGCTGTAGTATGTTGAGATTTTTCCTGTTAGTTGTGCCTGCAATGTATTTGTCTTGATGCTGAATGAGAATGTTCTGTTACACTTCATGATGTTTTAAAAGGAGACTACACCTCTTTTGACTTGACACCTCTGCTGTTCAAGCCAGGGCTCTGAGATCTGCTGGCTCAGTTTTTAACTTTAGTGTAAAGTAGTTTAAGTCAATTTCCTGCCTTAAACCAACGATAAACATTGAGAAGACTGAGAGAAAAGAGGAAATGGGCATTTAAATGTAATTACCTTTTACATGTCCGTCCTGTTTGATCAGTCGGTTACTGCAGAGGTGAGGTCTGACAGACTTCAGTAATGAGAAACTTCCTCTCTTTCTCTCTCTCTCTCTCTCTCTCTCTCCCTCCCCCCTCTCTCTCTCTCACTCATTTTGCTCTCTCACACACTGACTCTCTCTGCCTCCGTGTCTCTGTGTCACAGATGCATGATGTGCCTCACATCAACGTCCCTCTGACAAACAATGTGGGATACTGTAGCAGCAAAATTGACTGTTTAAGGAATATAGTCTCTTTTTTTAGCTCTCATGGAAGTGATACTCAGTTGCTCAAACATGATTCATCAAACATGCCATCAGCGTTAGTAATAAATGTAAAAGCATGTCCTTTTAAGTGCTTGTCTGAACAATGTTTTTGCCGTAGAAAATACAAGGCTGCACGTGCGATAAAGTAATTTAAATCAAGTGAAGCATATCAGTAAATGTAGCCTACAATTGTTTTGCGATTTCATAACTGAGACTGGAGAATAACGAGGAGCCCTGAACGCAGCATGAGCACAACTGCGCAGTTCAGGGACCAGTGTTAAGTAAGTGTCAGATACCTGTTACTGCTCACCAAAAACCTGAGGTAAGTCTGGTAAAATATAATCAGAAAGTGAGCTGATTAGTGCTGAGGATTCATTTAAACTTTAAGAATAGAGAGCATGTTAAATTAATTTAGCTGTTACTCCTATTCTGCTAAATTATCCTAAATTGCCAATGTGACTGATGAGAGGCGTATTTATAATATATTATCAAGTCAGGAGATATGATTTAGTATTATGAACAGTTATCATCTGAATAAATTAAAGTAATAAAAAAAAAAACGTGTTTTTAGGGAAACTGCGCTTTAATGTAACGTAACAGCCGAGGAGCCAAATCTTGCTAACGGTTGTTTCATTTGTAATGACGCATTCACGTCATATCGTACTGATCGTAAATAAGAGCTGCTAAACATCCGAGCTACGGGAAACACCTGCAAAAGTGTGTACACCACTGCCACCGTCGGCAGTATATTATGACATCACTACAGTTAAAGCCAATAAGCATGAATTATATATGCTACAGTGTGTTTATATGTGGTTTAACTTGTTAATCAACGCCTACCAATATCTGACGCGATAAAGAGATAGCTAATTTAGCCTACTTTTGTATTTATATGGCGCAGCTGCTAGCCTAGCATTGCGTGTAGCCATCTTGCAGTAATCTGAATGCTCCCAAATCGTATAAACTGGACGTGTTCCCGTTCTTCCCATCCTGTCGGCATGCCGTCAATGTGGCAGACCGCTGACGTAATACCCGGGATTTGGGGCGCAAGATTATAGGATGCATGTGCTCAGTCAGCTGGCAGCCTACCTCGCTCCCTCACTCACTCCTCCTTTTGTTTGCAGTGGAGAGCTTTTTCAGTGTTGCAACAATAACGTTTCCTGTATCTACTGGCCACAGTTTAGTTCCTCTAATCAGTGTCACCTGTTAACTTTTCCACTGCCTTTCTGCTCAGATGTCTGCTGCACTGAATCTGCGTCTGCTCCACTGCTACTCAAAGCCAGGTAGGCTACTACTGAAGCAGGTGTCATTAAAACAGTAATAGATCCATTTGTACAAAATGAGGCATTCACATGACGTTTGTATCTATCTCCAGGCTCCTTTGGACATGGCCCTGGTCTTGTGCGGCCTTTCAGTCTCAGTGTGCAGAGAGAGGGCTATAGTGAGTGCTGCTACAAACCAAGAGCTATTCACACATTGCATTCTCAGGGGAGTGACCACATGTGAGCACTGTTTTGATAAACTCTGGTCTCCCTCTATTGTCTCTCTCTACAGAGTATGTAAATGCTCAGGAGCAGTCGACAGACCTGAGGTCCATCACTGACCGAGCTGCCACAACTCTCCTATGGACCGAACTCTTTAGAGGTCACACATACTGTGATTTTCATGCAGATAGCCTTTGTCATGCTCAGGATTAAAGGATAAGCCTGGTGGTATTCTCTATTTTTTTCTTACTGACAAATCCTGAAAAGACAAAAGCCATCGATGAGTTTATTTTAATCGTCTGTGTGGCCAAAGCCTGATGTGTTATTAAAAAACACATAGATGGGCCACACTGGGTGATATGTTCCTTTATTATTATTATTATCCACTCTAGTTTGAGTCAATTCTACATACACCAGCCTTTTGTCTTATTACTTTCTAGCACACCAAAAGTGTATTGATTCCCAGCTGAAAATTATCTTTTTTTAATTTAGTTTATGTGACATTATGACAGTGAGGATATTAAATCACATATGACTCCAAAATGTCAAGGCTGACACAATGAAGTCCAAGACTTTAATACTAGTCTAAACCTAATCAAAGACTAGTATTTCCATTGAAGTGTTTCATGTGAAGAGAGTAAAGATGCAGGAGTCCAAGTTAATAGATAACAACACATTACCAACAAGCTAATACAGTAAATACCTGAACTATCATCATTAAAATCAGTCCACAACTTCTAAAAAGTTGGCACACCCCAGCCTGTAGTTCAGCTCTGGCTATGGACCTGTTGTCATACCCCTCTCTCTACCCATGTTTCCTGTCTCTTTGCACTTAAAAAATAATAATAAAATGCACTATTTACACTGTTTACAAGTCCCAACAAATATACAGTCTGTTTGCTACAAACTCCAGCGCTCAGCTGTCTGAGAACATTGCTCAAGCTTTTTAAAAACAGATGGGCGTGGGGCTGAGTGCCACAGACAGGATAGGGAAGTTGGAAAGTATTGAGAGACTGACTGTTTCATTGTTGGTTTTGTTTTTTTGTTGACAATAAGAAAAATATAGAACAAAGCCCGCCTTCCCTCTTTAAGTCAGTCATCACTCTTCCTCCAGGTTTGGCAATGACCATGAGTTACCTGTTCCGTGAACCTGCCACCATCAACTACCCATTTGAGAAGGGGCCTCTCTCACCCCGCTTCCGTGGAGAGCACGCTCTCCGCCGCTACCCTAATGGAGAAGAGCGCTGCATTGCCTGTAAGCTTTGTGAGGCCATCTGCCCTGCTCAGGTGAACACAAACTCACTTGTATATAAAGAATATTCAGAATAAATCCAGACTGATCAGACTAATTGTTTGATTAATTGAAAAGGAAATGTAGATTTTTTTTTTTAAAGTTAGTTGCAGCTTTAACAATGTAACACAAATGACTGCATGCATATTCTGAGTTGTCCTTGCTGCAGGAGACGTTTGTTTACTATAAAATACACAACAAATGTGGGATGCATGAAAAATCATCTCAGAACATTCAGTCCCTTTGAAAACATTCAGGTATTTTTTTTTGGAAGAATTGGTTTAAAAAAAACCACAAACTCTTCTAGTTTTCTGCCATTCTGGTGTCTCTTTCTTTCTCTCAGTCTGATATAAACACACCACATACTTCTTCTAATGTAGAAAAGGATATTACACTTAGCAATGTAGTCTCAGATTTGTAACATTATTTTACACAAAAAAATTAAGTAAGGCTTTTTATGTACTAAAGTGAAGCTATTTATCTACTGTAGTGTGTCGCTAAATTCACGTTGCTAATACTTGAACACTACTCACTATTCACATCATACCCATAGTACATCCTGTATTCTGTTAATGCTGTTCATGCTATGATTTGAAGCTCACAATACCTGCTGCTAAGGCCTGTCGTGTCTGACTGGTTTTGTCTCTTCACTTTGCTCCCTCTGTCGAGGCCAGGCCATTACCATTGAGGCTGAGACTCGAGCTGATGGCAGCAGGAGAACTACACGCTATGACATTGATATGACCAAGTGTATTTACTGTGGCTTCTGCCAGGAGGCCTGTCCTGTTGATGCCATTGTTGAGGTAAGAATAAACGTATCAAACAGGGCATCATACACTCAATCCACCATCAAAATCTTGAAGTAGAGCAAGAAACTTCACGTCATATGTGTGCAGTTAGACATTAGATTTTGACGTTAATTTTAATGTCAATTTTTCCCTTAATCCTCCCCCCAGGGTCCAAACTTTGAGTTCTCCACAGAGACACATGAGGAGCTGCTGTACAACAAGGAGAAGCTGCTCAACAATGGAGACCAATGGGAGGCTGAGATAGCAGCCAACATACAGGCAGACTATCTGTACAGATAAACTGACCGTTGTATCTGTGCACTGCCAGCGAAGATGTGTCAAACGTGAAAATGACACATCTAATCATCCTCCTATGCATTAAAGAGATTATTTGTAGCGTTACACGTATCCATATAAGCAGTGAAGCCTTGCAATCTTATATTCTGTTGTCAGAAATTAGAAAAACAACAAACACGCACAATCATATATCTTGTGTTGATATTGTACTTTATGTTGTTGACTTTATAATCTCTAACCCATAGGCAACGCACAATCTGTGATTAACTATTTTCTGCTGCACTTTAAAAGCATGTTGTTTCTGATTTAATATCCAGGACATTTCTGAAACAGTATATTTATGTAATTTTGCTGAAGCTATTAAAGATACTGAAATAAAGCATGTTTTTAAACTGTCTAAACTGTTCCCTCTCTTGTTGCATTGATGAGCCAAACGACAGAAAAGTCAACTATTTTTCTATTTGATTAATCATTTTAGTCATTCATCAAGCAAAAATGACAAATATTCGATTCCAGCTTTAAATACATGAGGATTTTATCTGCTTTATATTGAATATGTTTGGGTTTTGGGCTGCTAAGTCTGTCAAAACAAGCTATTTGAAGACATCATCATAGACTCTAAGAAATAATGAAGGTCAAATTTGGATAAACAATTGACAGATTGATTAATTATAAAAAATAATTGTTAGTTGCAGCAACAATTAAAAAAGGTCCTGTAATGTCAGCCATGCTTCAACCACTATTAAATATTAAGTACAGCTGAAACAAGTAGCGATTAATAGATTAGCTGATCAACACTGATTAATTGTTGAATATTTTTTAAGTAAGAACAAGTGATGGTTTCTTTTCTTTGACATGATAGTAAACTAAATGCAATTGAGGTTTAGATTGTTGGTCGGACAAAACAAGCTATTTGACAATGGACTTTGGGGACTTGTGATGAGCATTTTTTTTTTTTACATTTTAAAAATATTATGTATATCAAACAATTGATGAAAATATCGTTTATGCATTTTTAACAGTTGTCAGCTCCTAAACACACCAAAATGCACCCTTTTAAATTTGTCACAGGACGTGTAAAAACATACAGTCTATGGTATAATACAATACTTTATTAGCTGTAATACTGGGTGTAAAGGAGCTACGTGTCGTACCATAATCTATAGGAATAAGTGGCTGCTGACATGCTGAATCATGGTCTGTGAGGTGCACAACTACACTTGTAAAATCAAATGCAGTTTTACCGCTGCGGGGGTCACGTGATAAGGGCGGAAACTGACTCATAGTCCACGCTGAATCTCCCGCGAACGCAGCCATTTACTCTTTTTCTCTCCTCAGCGCAGCAGCACCGGTGAGTCCTCCTCTTATTACGGGCCAGCCTAACATTTTAAGTTTGTGTTTATCAGGTAAAGTCTGTTAAAACAATGGGGAACATGAAGGTGTGCGTTTGAGTTCATGTGGATTTGTAAATGTGACCACGTGAAGAATTAGGCCATTGATTATCTTGTGCTAACTCCTGGCTACATTAGCTGTTAGCTCGGAAAAAAGACTGGCCTCCATGCCGTGCAGGCTAACAAGTTAGCACACACAGCTCTCCCTCATTTCACTGCTTTGTTCTTGAGAACCGCTCACATTCGTCAAAGTTAGTTTATTTAAACTTGTTGCCAGCATCAACCTTGAATGCGTATCAGTCGACCTGGTGTGTGAAGTGTGTTTTTTTTGTTATAGCTTGGCAACAACTGCAACATGGAACACATTAGTCCGATTGTTCCAGTCGAACAAGAAAAAGTGCGGTCTCGCGTCGTATGGCGCACTCAACGTTGGCTCGTTAGCTAGCGAGCATCTACCAGCGTTAATACACGGCTGTAGCAGCGAGCTTTTTCGTCTTTTCAGTCAAAATTCCGCGTTACGCGTTACATTTGTAGTTGTTTGACCTGTATTGTGCTTTTGAGCACATTCAGGCGTTAAGGTAACTGTTCGTGGTAACGTGTCGGAACGTTAGCATGGATAGAAAATGCTAGAATTTGTCATCGCTAGGTAACGGGCTGCGGGGTGACGTTATAACCGTTAACTATATAACGTAAACCGCCCAAAGTACCAGAATAACGCTAACTGTACAGTTTTATCAGTCAGCGACTTTGTTAAACCCTTCCACCCCCCCTCTCTCTCAAAATGTAACGTTAAATGAGGTGATTGCTAATACCATTAGCTAACACCATTAGCTTAGCCTTGCGGATGACTGTCCAACTTGGCAAACAGCAGGCGGATAACCTGCTGCTAACCGTCCCGCCTTGTTTTGTTTCACTCAGATAAATCGCAACCACGGCGGACTCAATGGCACAGTGTGTACCGGTGGCGGTATTTAAGGTAAGTGTGGTTTAATATCATGTATTTCATCAGTCATGTAGGTGTAGAGACTTGTACTAATTGTTAGCTGTGCTTAACCGCCCGTGTGCCGAACCAGTACCAACCAGTCTGAACTAACTGCTCTCCTGCTTGACAGTTGGTGTTAGTAGGAGATGGAGGCACAGGCAAAACAACGTTTGTGAAGCGGCACATAACAGGAGAGTTTGAGAAGAAATATGTTGGTGAGTATTTCCCCATGTTGTGAAGTGAATGACCCATCAGGATATTACAGAGAATGACTTAAAATTCCCTCCAGACATGTTTTAAGATGTACATAAAATAGTCTACTTTGAATAATTTGTCTGTTTTTTCCACACAAAAAAGTTATCTTGATTAAAATCCTTAAAATGACCTCCTTCAATCTCATTAAAAATTCCAGAATCTATAAATATGCAAATATGTCATCTCAAAAACTGCTGGACACAAAATGTCAACAACTTCACTTCCATTGTCAGTGTATGTGCACTGGAGGCTATAAGTTTCCACATTGGTTTTGTAAGTTGAATATTGGACCAGGATTGGCTTCCAAACTATTTGTGATGTCAAATCATGCTCATAGGCTGACATCCTAAAATTGGATTTTCAATGAGCACAGAGAAACTTTTCACTTTCAGCAGATGAATGTGAAAACAACCTTCTAGTGTCAAACTCTGCATATTCTGCACAGTGAAGCTCAAACATCCAACTGCAGGAATAAGAAGAAAAACATTGAGTGGAGGGGAACTGAATGATAACTACACCCAACTGTGATACTTAGTCACTTGGAGTGAGCCATTATGCATCAATCAGCAGGGCTGGATTAACCCAGTTGTGGGCCCCTACTGAGCCCCCTGCCTGCCCAAACATAGTTTGGGTTATAAATTGATTAAAATAAAATTAAAGAATATTCACCATGTATTAATAATTTCTGAAATATTAAAATTTAAAAAGTAGTTTTGGCACAGATAGGACCTCAAGATTAGGGACCAACACTTACCAGTTTCAGTTTATATAAATCGATCAAATTACCACAAACTGATAGTAAACTAATTTTTGACTCAGCATATGCTTTTATAACCCAAAGAAACATCCTAGTTTGATCTTCTGTTTTGAGCATTATCATCCTGTAAGATATTCTTGTTGCACTTCTAATCTACGACTCCTCCCCGTTTGTCCAACTGTCTTTGCTCCTAAATTAATGGGTTTATCATATTTTTCCACCTTTCTTACACTCATGCCATCTTGTTTTTTCTCATAATTCTAGCCACTCTGGGAGTTGAGGTGCACCCGCTGATGTTCCACACCAACAGAGGAGCCATCAAGTACAATGTGTGGGACACAGCTGGTCAGGAGAAGTTTGGAGGCCTGAGAGACGGCTACTACATTCAAGGTGCTCTTCACAATCCCTAACAGGCTACTTATACTTGGGTCATGCAGAAATCATGCTAATGTTGAACAGTCAGACCAATCACTATATAGTTAGTTTAAAACAACTTCCATTTTTATAGTGTATTAAAACTTCACCGCTACCTCCACAGCTCAGTGTGCTATCATCATGTTTGACGTCACCTCTCGAGTCACCTACAAGAACGTGCCCAACTGGCATCGTGACCTGGTCCGTGTCTGTGAGAACATTCCCATCGTCCTTTGCGGCAACAAGGTGGACATCAAAGATAGGAAAGTCAAAGCCAAAAGCATTGTGTTTCACCGCAAGAAGAACCTGCAGGTAATAACTGTGCTCTCACACATCAGTCACATGTAAATTATGGAAAGCATTGGTTTGAGGCTTGAACTATTATTTCTAACTGCTATAAACTGCTTTGTCCCCAGTACTACGACATTTCTGCCAAGAGTAACTACAACTTTGAGAAGCCTTTCCTGTGGCTAGCAAGGAAGTTGATCGGTGACCCAAACCTGGAGTTTGTGGCCATGCCTGCCCTCGCTCCCCCAGAGGTCCAAATGGACCCAACCCTTGCTGCGAAGTATGAGGAGGAGCTTCAAGTGAGTATGATGATGATACAGACACAATGTCTGTTTAGGTGACTACATGTAGTAATATCAATCCAGCAGAAAGTCTTTTTCTGTATTTTCAGCAGGGCACAACATTATTGACTTAATTTTAATGGCTTTATTATTTTCCAGGTTGCATCACAAACAGCACTCCCAGATGAAGAAGATGACCTCTAACCTGTCACCTGAACTTCCCTCTGCCCCAACCCCCTCGCACCCCGCTGTGGACAGAAAGTTTTTGGAGTTTTGCCCCCTTTACTGTAAAATCCCTTTTCAGATTTTTTATTTTTGAATTTTTTTGTTTGTTTTAAAACTAAGGAAAAAAACTTGGTGGAAAAGTTGTTCTAATTTCACTGTATGACACACCCACCCTAGTGTTGTTGTTGGCATGGCGACGTGCTACTCTTTATCTTCGAGCACCCTCCACCGCACCAATTACCCAACTTGCATAATGCTGTTGTACGGTGTACTGGAAGCACTAAGGGAGTAAACTTTGAATAAAAACATTCTCAATATTACATGTCCAGATTTGTTTTTAATTTACTTAAGTGATAGTGTCCGCAGAGTCACAGGGACAGTGTCGGTTTAAAGTAGTTCCTGTATTTAAAAAAAAAAACAAAAAAAACAAAAACAAAAACTGAGCTCTGGATTATCCAGAGTAATGGAGACACTTTCTGGTAAGGCATCTTGCAATACCAATTAAAACCCATTAGATCACATGTAATTTTATGTCAGTATTGATGATACAATATAGATTTTGTGGTGAATTAATTGTATAATTTAACAGATTAGATGTTAATGTCTGGTTTTAGGTAATGCAGCCAATGAAAGACCTGATGAATTAAGGTACTCCACAGATCTATTATGGGCATATGGACATTTTGACTCTCCATAAAAGGGATAAGCTGAGGTGTTACTAATAACATTCACTATGGCTCTTTTCTGTGACAGTGAGCCATCATGCACATTACCAGGGCCCTGATAAATGCAGTGAAATAAATCCAGTCATTTCATATACACTTGTGCCTTTCTTACTGTGATGTGTGAACATGTCTGATGGTACCAAAGCCTGTTGCCATACAATAATCCTCTTTGATCATTGGCCACAATGGGCCCAATACAATTATTAGATATTACAGTGATAGATATCAAACAGTTAATCCTGCATGTAATGGGATGCAATGATGTAACTCTTAGAAAAGCCTACAGTGGTGCTGTTACATCCTAAACATAAGGTCCTTTTATACGGAATCAAATACTTATGTAAGGGGTCTTTTCAGGGTCAATAATGTTAATAGCTCAACAGATGTAAACTGGATCTAAAATATTGAGGAAATGTCCAATCACAGTAGGGGAATTTACAACCTGCTGAACAAATTGTTGGCCAGCAGGTGTCAGTCATGTTCAGAGCACAGTGGACTGGACATCCTCAGCAGCATTACGTAATAGTTTTACTTTGCGCATTCATTGTGAGTGTGTGTGTGTGTCTTCTACCGGCTTTTATCCATGTTTTTTTTTTTTTTTTTAAACACCAGGTGGTTACTACACTGATCTGGGTTAGAAATGCAGTCACATGTCATAGTCTTGTGGCCAGTCTGACTATTTTCATCACCCCACAACCACAATGCAGGTTATGTTTATCAGAAACAACACATATTTACATCACATGACACCTCATCATCATCATCATCAGGAAGTCCTTACAGGCTACCTATCTGTTTTAGGTCTAAGTGAAACATACATTTATGATGTGTTTAGTTTGCTTAAAACAATCTTGTTATCTGACTTATTAGCATCATCAGTCAGATTTCCCACTTTTATGAAAACAGATGGTTACTCTCCTCTGACTGGCTAAGTTCTAATTCACATCTGCTTTTAGGGGGGCCATTAGTAATGAGCTTTACATGATCATTTGCTCTTGTTTTGTCCCCCTGCAAAAAGCCAGAGGGGCCAGCTTCTTTTACATCACACATTTTATCACTTGCAGGTTCAATAGAAGGAAACATCAGGGGGGAACAATGGGCACTAATGTGCAGATATTTCACTTACTGATCTTTCTGGGTAAATTTCACATTTACCAATCTAAACAGACTGGCTGCAAAAACCCTGCTTTCATCATCAAATTGCCTCAATCTTCCCGCTACATAGGGTTGTGTGATACAATCGAAAGCTCCAGAACAGTTACTGAGTAGACCATGTGAGATTATTTTGTCAATATGGATTAATTTGGTTTAATTTGATCTGCAATGAATTGACTTCAATGTGCTTAGTCATGGACTTGCACAATGTTTGCACTGTGTTTTTGTATGATTCTTGTTGTCTATTGTATAGTTCAAAAGACATCAAGGCATCCATGTACCAAAGTCACAATATAACAATGAAAGCCACATAGTTAGTTGCAGTGGTGGAAGAAGTATTCAGATCCTTTACTTAAAAGTACGTAAGTATTAGCAGCAAAATGTACTTAAAGTTTTGCAGTAAAAGTAGTGGTTTGGTCCCTCTGACTGATATATTATTATATATGACATCATTAGATTATTAATACTGAAATGGAGTGGAAATAAGTACAGTACTTAAGTGCAGTACTTGAGTAAATGTACTACTTACTCTCCACCACTGGTTAGTTGTCATCTGAAGTCCCTTGGGAGGGATGCATCAAATCAATGTTGTGTTGGCGAGTTATTTCTACAACACCTGAACGCATCATCGGTGCAGGTGGCTCAGGGCGTGGCCTCATCCTTGTGGACTGGGATTTGTGTGCGCATGCGTGAGCCAGAAAAGTGCGTTTTAGAATGATTACTGGCCAGTGGAGGGGCAGATTAAACGGCTCCACACAACTGTTGTTTTAATCCCCGGAGCGAGGAGATTTAGCAAAGAAAAAACACTGGCTTTAAAACCAGCAGCCATATTGTATGGAAAAACGACGGCAAGACTCCTCTTTTCAGAAAAAAGTCGTTTTCTCTGACACCTCTGCCAAGACTTTTGGGGAGTTTAATTTTCTTTCTAACTGGCGGTGGGTTTCTGTCGGACAGCTAGCTTGCCAGCTGGCTGAGGAATTCAGAGATTGGGACTAGTTTTTAAAGCAATTTCGCGCAATATTGTGGTTATTTATTTGGTTTAGAAGTGTTAAATTAACCGCCTGAAAGATGAAGGACCGATTGGAGCAACTTAAAGCGGTAAGTAGTATCCAGGAAATGTGAAATAGTGTATTTTTTCAGTAATATCTCACTGTACACTTCAATGGTCCTCTGAAAAATCTTTCTTTTGGTAGAAATGAGAGGTAAAGATAAGCAAACAAACATTTTTTGAAGCCTTTAACCTAAATACTTGACGCATAATATACTAATAATTTGAAAGAGCGTTGTCCTATGTGATGACATAACTCTATATGGATGTAGTAACACTGGCGGTTGATTTGAAATTGAGATGTTGTGTAAAAGTGACATTCAGACATCGTTTCTTTATATGCTGCCATGTTGTATGGTATGACAATTAAGTGTCAGAGTTGTAATTAATGTCCTTAATTGAGCTGTATTCCAAGATGTCATTTAAAAGGTGTTTATTTAAGTTGTTCCCCTGACTCTCTATTAGTGCTTCCTATAATATGATGTAGGCCTGTGTGTATAGAAATAGTGACCAGTTTACTGATAACAGATGAATCATTCTGTTTTCACTGATGAAAAGTTTCCATTAGTGATGAAACAATTAGTCTTTAATTGATTAGTCAATCGACTGAAAATCAATCTGGAACAATTTTGGTAATGGATTAATCGCTGAAATCATTTATCAAGCAAAAATGTCAAATATTCTCTGGTTTTAGCTTCTCAAATGTGAGGATTTCTGTCTTTCTCTGTGACTGTGTTTAATATGTTTGGTTTTTGGATTGTTTTCCAGTCAAAAACAAGTCAAATCAAGTATTTTCTGAAATTTTATAGACAAAATGATTAATCAACAACCACAATAACCCAGACTAATCAACAGACTAATCATTAATGAAAATCTGCCGCAGCACTAGTTGTCAGTATTGCTAGAAACAAAAATGGATATAGAGACAGTTGAGTTAAATTGAATCTGGGTACAAGAACCCAAATCCCCAATATTGTGCTTTTCTATTTAGCCAAAACCGTCAGATTATCTTCTACATATTGTGGACAGCAGCAGAGTAATCATTAACAACAAATACCTCAATTTGATTGATGTAATGACTGTAAATGCACTTGCTGCCCATGCGGGTGAGGCCTTGATCTTATTGTAGCCCAAGTCGGGATGTGTTGCCATAGATACCTTAAACTACTGGCCAAATATTTGCTGTGTTTAAAGTAGCTGAACTGCGGTATCCCCCCCAGGTGTCTGGATCTCGCACAGCTGGCTTCTTTTCAGGGAAAGGAAGTACAAATACCAGATGAAGTAGGCCTCTCATTTGTCGGGAAGTTATCAGCATTATGCTGTAAGACCTGTGTGTTGTAATGGGTGTCTCCATCCTAACTGCTTTTTCCAGTCTTTCCTTTCCTGTTTCTTTATCTTCTTTCCGTACCCATGTTCACCCATCATCTTTATTTTCCTCCTCATGTTTCCTTTCTAATGTTTAACTTGCTGGCAGTAATGTAGGCTGTATATTTGTGTGTGTGTGTGTGTGTGTGTGTGTGTGTGTGTGTGTGTGTGCGCGCGCGCGCGCATATGTTCATGTGAATGTGGGTTCATGTGATCACCAGACATACTTTTAGTCTTGGAGAATTTTGGGAGAGAGGTGCAACCGGAAACCCAGAAGAGCAGCTTCACCTGGTGCTGTGGTCATATGTGCTGTTTGAATACACTGGCTTGCTTGGAGCATTTTAGACATAAATATCAACAGCAGAAGTTGATAATTGTGCTTGCCATTTTCTATTACTATGAGCGAGACTGAAAGCCGTCATTAATGTAACAGCAGTTTTCTATTTTCTGCTTTCTGTTGCATTTCCCTCATAGTATTGTTAAAGTTTCTTTCAGTCAAAGCCATATCCTTTTCACTTCTGTGTTCAGTGTTTCCCCGCAGTGTACTGCAGGCCAGGTGTGCTACCTGTGTTACTTTACTTCACCACATGGCACAGTATTAACAAAATTGTAACACCACTAACATGGCTTCTTCTACGTCACATGACGATTTTAAATCCCTTGTCAGATTTTAGCATTGCATTAACACAACTCCCAATGGAGTATTCTGGATTTTGCCACAAGGCTGCTGTAAATATAATCACATGTCCCTATCCTGACGCTGTGATAGCTAGTAGCTCATTTTATAAATATTCTAGGGATGTAAATAACAATTGTTTTCATTCTTGATGAATCGTTTGGTCTGTACAATGTTAGAAAAAGGCCTGTCACAACTTGCATGTTTTGTCCAATTTATAACCCAAAGATATTCAGTTTACTATCACATATCACGACAGCTAAAAAGTAGCAAATCTTTGCAGTTGACACGCTGGAACTATTGAATGCTAGCAGGAAATTATGTAAATGATTAATTAATCACCAGAATAGTTGCCAGTTAATTTTCTGTCAGCTCTAGGAAAGTCTACTTTAAATATTATTTTGACTCTGTACAACTGTCTTTTATTAGCCCAGTTTAGTCTTTTTCCACCCTCCGCTTCCTCAGCTGTCCTCTTGTCTCAACCTCCAAGTATAGCTGGTGTTCAGTTGAAAGTGTTATGTCCGGTGCTGTATCTTCATTTATGGTACTTGGAGACAAAGTCTGCCTGTTTATCACCTCTCAGTTTCTTTAAGATGACGGAGTCACGGGAAAGATAAGAGAGCTGGATGTGAATCATGGGCCACGGTTGGAGTAGAGCTTGCTGGATTGTGTGTACATGGTTTTGTAGATGATAATAAGACATAGAGGTCACTTTAGGCTTATTGCGTGTGTGTATGCTCAGTCTTTGTACTTGCCCGTGTGCATCTTTTAGCGATTTATTTTTCTATTCACGGCTCTGATCGCTCTTTGACCTTGATCTGACTTTCCAGAGTGCAAAACAGTCTTATAGTTCAGGCTCCAATGAAACTGTGTGTGAAGAAAGCCAGTCAGTTAAGGGAGAGGATCACTGCTTCACTGTGCAACCTCTGTCTAGTCATTGCCTTGTTGGGGGGATTATGTAACATGACATGTGGTGCTTTGTATGCAAAACAAGCATAATTAAATGTTTTGAATAAAAGAAAAAAGCCAGAATTCAAGGTAACATTTCCATCATTCACAGATCGATGTGCAGTGTGCGTGTCGTTGTCTAATCTTGTCCAGTTGTGCAAATGTCACAATATTCGTGTAAGTAAGCATGAGATTATAGCATTTTTGTAGATTTTGGTCCAAAATCTAATTTGCTGCTTCACTGTGTCTCTGCGTCAGTCACATTTTTGCACAGTTGCTAAATTTAGTTTCACAATTTATATATTTATTTTTCAGAAATGGTGATGGGAGGATGGGTGTTATTTTCCCATTGTCATTGGACAATAATACAGCAAATTGATAATGTGAATCTATCTCTAAACGTACAAACATTTAATAAAAAAAAACCCACAACCAATCACAAAGAGTTGAACTGTGCAACTCCCAATCTCTATGTAGTGGCCAGAAACAATAAGAGGTTCAAGTGTTTTGAGTAACATTTTGATCCAAAATGAAGTGGATGTGTGTTTGGCTCAAGTTTCTGCTCATGTCTTCTGCCACAGAGAGGTGTCTCCAAGTTTAGTCACAAGATGAGCAAGTGAGTTTAACGAGGAATGTTGTAAAAGTTTTAGATAAAGTCACTCCCTCTGACTTTTTCTGTCAGTGTCAAACTGTTTTTTTTTTTTTTTGCACCAAATTCTTGTGTGTGGCCTTTGGCTGTTAAAGCATTTGTTGCTCGTTTCAGTCCCTTTCCCCTTATTCTGCTGAATGAGAGACACTGGAAGGAAGTGAGCACTTGCTCTTATCTCGCCAGTGCAGAAATGCTGTGTGAGTGAGCATAATGTGCGGGCCAGGGTGCTGTATTCAATGAATAACTCACTGAGAAATCCAAAAGCAAGCAGTGTGTCAGTGTGTGCATGCATCCAGGGAACTCTGTGTTCACAACTGTTGTTAGTCACAGCAGCCTGAACCAAATAGTCAAGGCTACATTTGCAATTCAAATTTTAGATGAGGGGTAGAAAGTTAAAGACTGTCTATACCAACCTAAACAGAAAGAACTAGTAAGTTCCTGGTCCCTTTTTAAAAAAAAAAAAAAAAAAAAAAAAAAAAAAAAAAAAAAGATTGTCGTGCCTTGTGTATACCAATTAGAAACCAAGGAACAGTGTAACTCCACTTGAAAGTTATTAAATAGATAGCTATTGTAGTGCAGCTTAAATAAAATGTAATATTTAATACTCGTTTAGAGATAAAGGCAGAGTTAAAAGAGTCCGGTGACTCACAGAGAACCTGGAGAAGTCTGGTGATATCAGAGTGCAGGTATGTTGCCCAACATTTTTTCATGCCTTGACTTTGATCCAAGCAGACACCTGACTTTCTCCAGGAAAAGTCAAGTGTGCAGACTTCAGACTCTCAGTCACCCAGCACAAAGAGAGACACAGATGCCTACTGTAAACACATTTGTGTGTAAAATGCAGTAATTGCAAGTAATTGAAAGGGAGGGAACAAAGGGAGCTTATTGTCCCTTCTCACCAGTGTTCAAATTACAGGTGAGCCAGGAGGCCCTGAGCTCCCCTTAAAGAGACCGGAGCTCACCTGAAGGCAACAAAACTTTGAGTTTGCAGTGGTCTCAAATGAATAAACATTAGCATTTCGTATGCTGCAATGAATGATGTAAGAAGTGTATAAAATATAATGTCCTGTCGTCTGTAATTTTATGTGTGTGCAACTCCACCTCATGGTCAGTGCAGCTGACTTTATCTTCTGTCAACAGTGTGCATGATATGCTTAATCTGGACACGTGCAAAGTGCTTCATCCTGTATTATTTTGTATGTTTGTATGCATAATTATTGTGTCGATTGCTGATGATTCAGTCTCAGATCAGCGATTCTTAGTTCAGTCAGTGAAGTGTTTGCTGATGGACTCAACCTCCTGTCAGTGCTTGATCACACGTCAGCCACAAAAACAAGATTTGGGAGTAGAATGGATGTGGAAAACACGTCGTCCCATGGCGAATTTTCCACACAGTGATAAATTACTTATTTAGAAACAGACCCAAATTTACTACGCGGTGAGATTAATGTTTTTTATTTCTCCTTGTAACATGTGGTATTAGAGGTGGTGATAGCTTCAGTCTCTCTCACTCCCTCCCCTCCTGAAGCTGTCCATGGCTCAACAAGTTCTTCAAGTGGAATTATCACCTTTCTGACAATGTCAACAAAAACGTGTATAAGCTTTGTAAAAGTAGAATTTATGGCCGAGCTGTTGTATTAGATTGCATTAGAGTGCACAGGTGTTCCTAATAAAGTGCTCGGTGAGTGTATGTAATGCCACCAAGACACTGATCAGACCATGAAATAAGCACAATTTTCAACTGCCTTTGAACTTTAATGAAAAGCTGTATGTCAGCTATATGTTGTAGTTTCTGTAGGTTTTGCTATAAGCCACAGTGTAATTCAAACACTGCTTCTTACTCTTTTTGTCTCCACCTAACACCGTCACAGCGCGGCCTCATGATGTCTGTTTACACTGTACCTTAGCTGTGGTTTCTTAAAAGTCAGTTGAAAACAGGCTGAGTTCCTGGAGCCTGGCCCTAGTCCTTCACCATGTAAATATTCACCAGCAGTGTGGCCAACCCACTGCACTACCTTGTGTTTACTGACTGTCCCTTGTGACATATTTATGACGTCAACAGAGTGACAGTTTCTGATAAAATTTATAGGGTGTAGGCTGATCAGGGTCAGAGGAATATTTCTGGCTGGTGAATCATGCTCAGCTGCTAACCAGGAGGCAGTTTCATAAACATGGCATTCAGTGGTTGTTCATGGTTTAAATGCTGTTTAGCAGCGTTTCCACCCAGACATCAATCAAAAATATTGGCCTATAAAGACTTAGATTTGATTATAAGACAGTCATAACAAATTTGATCATTTTGAGGCTGGTTTTGTTTTTGAGATTTAGACTAAGGCTGCGTATTAAATCTCAATACTTTTGCGATTTACAAACTGAAATGTTTCCATAACAGAGTATGAAAAATTTTCATTGAATGTGTGGTGAGATTCTTAGTTTTATTTACTTACACTTTGATCAGATATTTCCTGGTTTAAATAATAGTTTTTCTATAATAATATAATATATTTTATATAAGCAAAGTTCCTGTACAGATGCTTTCTGTTGAGACATAATCAAACACTGATGTTTTTGATAATTTTGTCAAATTTTACAAAATCCCCAAGTAGTTTTTGTAGGGAAACATGTTTGTATTCCTCAAGTTATATAAAAAAAAAAGTATTGTTTTGGTATCAGTACTGAAACTCAGGTTTTATTAGCCAATTTCAAGTAGGAAGCGGAGCTGTAATAAAGCATCAAAAGATACAAAAACCATCAAGCACAAAACTGTCTGTCATGTTTTGGCTTGAGGTTAATTTATTCAACAGGATGTCTCTGTAACAACATATGTTATTCTGCTTATTTTTCTGGGTGAATAGCAGTGAATGGTGTACGCTACAACTGTTAGATTGTTATCTATTTTCTAAAGGTTAAGTTTGTTTGTAGAACACCTTTCAACAACAAGGCAGTTCAATGTGCTTTACATAATGAGTTAAAAACCTATAAAGCTATTAAAAGATACAAAAAAACATATAGCTTAAGAAGAGTAAAATGAAGTAGAAGATAAATTATAAATAGTGGACATAAATTGCTATACAGGAGCACAGAGGTGTTTGCTTTGTGCTTAAGAGAAACATCTATTACCCTTCAGACGTCAGCGCAGGCTAGCTGGAACCACGAGTACAAGTCTGACACAGTCTTTACTTTTATTCTGTTTAGACGTGTGATCAAGATGATGATGAAGTGGAGATCGCTGTGGACAATGCAGCCTTCATGGACGAGTTCTTCTGTCAGGTGAGAGGTGTACTTATTTTACTGCTTTGCTTGTATTTACGGTGGCATACATGTTCTTAATTTATGTCATTTGCTTACATTTGTGTCGTTGAACTTCTGCGTGCGTATGTTTCAGATTGAGGACATCAGGAACAGTATTGATAAAATTGATGAGAACGTGGCTGAAGTCAAAAAGCTTTACTCGGTCATCCTGTCTGCTCCCACATCAGATCAGAGTGAGATATCTTACTACTACCATTCAACTTTTCTTGTCGTCTTTCTCTCTTTCTGTACATGTTTGTACAATGTGTGTTCTCTCTTCTATAAATGTATTAAACTATTTAAATATTAAAGATGTTTTCCTCCTTAATAATGTTTCTTTTTCACCAGCTACATTCACTTGCATTTTTTGTTATATTAATTGAATTAAATCCAGGACCTGACAGTTTTCACAAAACAATGAATCAATATGCTACGTATTTCTTGTTCCCAGTTGTAAAAACCGAGTTTCCTTAAAGCAAGATTATAAAAATATGCCAATGAATGCAGGTTCACTAGTTTGAAAATTTCAGAAAAACAAGTGATAGTGGTTTGAAAGATAGCACGTCCTCCCTCTATAACAAAATGTTACTTAACTTGTAAACTTTCTAGCTGTTTATTGCCACATGTCTCTTCCTTCCCAGAAACACAGGATGACTTGGAGGCAATCACCAATGACATAAAGAAGATGGCCAACAATGCGAGAAACAAACTCAAGAGTGAGTGTGCCTCCCCCTACCCCACACACACACACACACACACACACACACACACACACACAGCATGCCATTCAGAATAATGGGGATGTAAAATGTGAAATGTAACTGAAGGATGACACAGTGATGTTTAAGTTGAATCAATCAATTATTTTGCTCCCCAGCCATCGAGAGGAATCTGGAATCAGAAGAGCAGGAGAGGGTGTCGGCTGACATGCGGATACGTAAATCACAGGTAAATGATGTCTATCTTTTGTAGGAAATGTCCTTCCTCATACACAACGTAAACACTTTTGATAACTTTTACATCGATTCATTTTTCAGAGATGTGCCTTGCACTTAATGTTTAGGCCTGAGACAAGTTGTCATTACATAAACGAGTGAGCACATTACTCCTCTGCTCATTAAAAATGTTCCTGTTGTCTCCCAGCATGCAGTGCTGTCCAGGAAGTTTGTGGAGGTAATGACAAAGTATAATGAAGCCCAAGTGGACTTCAGGGAGAGGAGTAAAGGACGGATTCAGAGACAGCTAGAGATCAGTGAGTGATGCCCACATACAAATCCACAAACGCATGTGATCATCTTACAGTACTTTTTTTTTTTTTTTCCATGAACTTACACATGAACTCTTTTCTTTCCTTTCCAGCTGGAAAAGCAACGACAGATGACGAACTGGAGGAGATGTTGGAGAGCGGCAATTCTGCTGTGTTCACTGCGGGAGTAAGTGTGTGTGTGTGTGTCTGCGTGTGTGTCTGCGTATGTCTGCGTGTGTCTGCGTGTGTGTGTGTCTGCAGCACCTTAGCATTGCCCTTTGCCTTGACACTGATCACCATGTGTTCAAAGTGAGAAAGCCAAGCTGTGAGTTGCTCAGTAAAACTCAAAATGCCTTGTATCATCTGGTTAAAGATTAGCTGTGCTTGTGCTTTTTGTCTGTGGGGAATGAAATGCTTAAAGTCTTAAAGTTGCACGAATGATAAATGAGGTAAATGAACGCCCGCGTGCCTCAATTGATTAGACAACCACATATGCACATTGGATTTAAGCTGGTGAGAAAAGTTCTCTGTAATCACTTATCTGAGAAGGGGGGTTATTTCCAGAACAGCTTCCCAAGAATTTCTTTCACAAGGACACATGACTTAACTTGACATTCTTAGATTTGATAATGACTTATTTTCTCCAATGCCTTTCAATCTTGTCTGACATGACCAAACCTTACCATAAGCTTTAACAGTTAAAGCAATTTGTACTAATTTCCTTGGGTTGTGAACAGGTTTGGCAGAGAGTTAGTTTTAATAATGACAGTATAAAAATATACATGCATCTTACCAGATTAGACACATATTGTAATGAGGTTGTGCCCTTTCAGATTGTCTGCAGTAGTGTGACTTTCCATTGGGGGGATTTTATATGTTTCTCTGTATCTCACTGAGATGCACTTAATTACAGCTTCTTCTGTTTGTATCTGTTTGTTAGCTAGCTGCCTTATCAGCCAAGATGCAAACTGAATCAGGCCATGACTAATCTCAGCCACCCGGATCAGAAGACAAAATGTTAGATAGGACCGAGTGACAAATAAGAAATCATCATTTAGACAACAAGACTCAGATGTGATGAGACGTTTGCGTGTGCATGTCTGTCAGCACTGAACAGTGAACCTCTCATTTCTGCAGATTGTGGACTCTGGGATTTCCAAACAAGCCCTGAGTGAGATTGAAGCTAGACACAAAGACATTGTGCGACTGGAAAGTAGCATCAAGGAGCTGCACGATATGTTTGTAGACATCGCCATGCTGGTGGAGAGCCAGGTACGCTCCTCTACATCCATCTGCTCATCATTTCATCCATCAATCAGTTAATGGAGCCTCGACTGCTTTAGAAACTTTTCATTTACTTTATCAATTTATTCTTTCCATTCCTCCTTAACTCTTTCCCTGACTGTATTCAACTCTTTTCTCCTGTTGATTTCACTTGCTGCCTTTGTGGTGTTCTGATTATCAATCTGCATCTGTCTTGTGTTTCCTCTTTTCCAGCTCCATGCCTTTTTCATATCTTTTACTCTCCTCTGCCTCTGCCACTTCATCTCATCACCCATCTTTGGTGGATCAACATGAATGCATTTAGTAAGATGTGCAAATAAAGCATCAGGGTAGACATCAGAGCAGACTTCACACTAGAGTCAGACACATGTTGATTAGTCACTGTATGTATACGCATACTTAAGTATAACCACATATTTCTTGCTGCTTGCACCATGCTTTCTGAGGGAAAACCTCGTTTGAGGTAAGGGCACATTCCTGCTGTTTGTGTTGTGTGATTTCCCAGGAAACTCTTTTTCTTGCTATTTTCAGTATTTTTTGAAGAGGTTTGTTCTAAAATGATATAATGTTCAGCATTAATATAAATGCTACTCTCATTAAAGTTAAGGGGATATAAAAGAAAAACATCTTTTGGAGTCATTGAAGATGAAGACCTTCAAATAAGATTTCTGTATCAGAATATATTGTGTATTTGAATGAAATCTGTCAAATATGACTTTGTATTGCTTGTTCTGTGTTGCACTGTATCTTACTGATTGTTGTGTGTTTTTCAGGGTGACATAGTAGACAACATTGAGCAGAATGTATCCAAGTCAGTGGACCACATAATAGCTGCTAAGGAACAGACCAAAAAAGCTGTAAGGTACCAGACCAAAGCACGCAAGGTAATGTACTTGCTTGTGACCGCTTCCTGTTTTTTTTCTGCTTATTTTCTAGAAATAGTTTTTTTTTCGTTTGACACATTGATACCACACAGTGTGCATACCCATCACACCCCCTTGCCCTATACACACAGTGACAATCATGCACAGCTGTTACATTCTGTGTGCTTCGTCTTTCTGTCTCTCCCTCTCCCTATTGTTTTATCTAT
Organism: Scomberomorus guttatus; assembly: GCA_038419695.1. NCBI lineage: Eukaryota > Metazoa > Chordata > Actinopteri > Scombriformes > Scombridae > Scomberomorus > Scomberomorus guttatus. The sequence goes on along the minus strand of CM076452.1, from coordinate 15,735,921 downwards.
TTACTTTTATTGCTTTCCGTCACCTGACAACACGCACCACGTTAGGGCGGAATGATTGACAGGATTGAGAGCAACATGGACCAATCGGTGGGCTTTGTGGAGCGGGCCGTAGCAGACACTAAGAAAGCTGCCAAGTTTCAGCAAGAGGCTCGACGTGTGAGTGACTACAGTCAAGAATAGCAGTTCGGTTTCCCAAAAGCATGGAAATAGTTTACAATAGAGCTGCGATGAACCTGAATTATGGATGTTTTATATGAACTGGATACTGGACTCAAAGATGGCGCCTATACAATTGCTGGCCTGGCACATGAGCCAAAATAAAGTTTCTAGCGTCTGCATTGTGCTGTCCACCGAATATGCGCAGTAGTGTTTCCCGCTTAGCCCATAGACTTTACAGTGGGTTTTACAAATGTAAAACTTTCATGGATTAAAAATTCATAATACAAAGAGTGGTAATAACCTTATTTGCAGTTTGAGGTGTATGGGCAAAATGCTTATTGGAATTGCAGTTTTTTTTTCTTCACTGCAATACCTTAGGAAATACCTCTAGGAAAAATTGGCAACCAGTTAGGAATTCCTCTTAAACACAGAGATGCTTTTGGGAAACCTGCCTGACAACATGAAGACCTTCCCCAGCATCAAGACCCTGATCTTCACTTGATCCTTATCTGTGGTGACCCTCGAGCCTTCTATCTCCTCTCCTCCTGAACCTCCACCCCGTGTGACCTGTGGATCCCTGTGCTTAGAAAAACCACTGTGACCCTCCCAGCACTAAGAACCAGAACACAGACGACCCCCCCCCCCCCCATTCCACCTGCTTACACAAACACACACACTCACTCACAGCTTCAACACTCTACTCTCTGTCTGTCTGTCTGTCTGTCTGTGCTATTCAGCTTTAACCTTAACTTTGTCTTTGTTTACAGTTGGCATATGACTGCTGCGTTATTCTTTGGTTTTAGCTGTGTTTGAAGATATTGCTCGTTAATTTAAGGCTATTACAGCATGTGTGCTAAACTAAAGTTTGTATTGACATTTTTACATAAAGTAAACACTCTTGTAAACACTGTCGTACTAAGAGGAAACTGGTTTATCTGACTTGAGCAAGATTGATGCAAGATAGTTTATGCGGTTACTAAGCTACAAAGAGAATTCTTGTTATTTGATATGTATGTTGTTGCCATATACTGTACATATTCCCTTCATATAAAACTAGTACACATAGTATATAACACACAGTAGTAGATACCATAATCGTTGTACATAAACATAAATTAAAACAGACACACAAGATACACTTATTGTTGTTTTCCACTGAGAATGGTCCTGATGGCACTGTTTGGTTGTTCCCAACAGAAAGTGGTGATAATAGTGGTGGTTGTGCTGGTCTTGCTGGCATTGCTAGCTCTCATAATTGGGTTGTCAGTGGGATTGAAGCGAAGCTGATGAGCTATTTGAGTAAGCGGCGAGCAAAGGGTGAGTAACTCCGGAGCAAATAACCTCTGTAGTGCCACAATGGGTGTGGGTATGAGGCCTGCTTTGGAAAAGGGTTTGCACGCTCTTCTATTAAGGCTCTGTGTGTGTGTGTGTGTGTATTCTCTCCCTCCAGAGGGCTTACATGAGGTGTGTTTGTGTGCATTTAAAGTCCTTGGGTGTGTATTTTTTCTCCTCTCCTGCAGCGCTTGCCTCTGGTTACTGCTGAGCAAACAAAGCAGCGCTAGTGGTGCATTAGTTTCACAGTTGGAGCTGGTGTTTGGTCTGTGGGCTCATTTCAATGCTCACGTCCCCCGTCATTAACACTGTTCTCCCTTTGTCTCTCTCTCTCTGTATCTCCCTCTCTGTAGAAGATGATCATTATTGGTGCAATCTGTGCTGTGGTTGTTGTCATCATCCTCATCATCATCCTCACCCACACACTATAGCAGGACCTCAGTCTTGTGAGCATCATGTTTATTCATCTTTACTCCGTCCTTCCCTCCATCAGCCTGCAAACCAAAGAAAAGACTGATATTGATCATTTCGTCAAATCATTTTTTTAACCTGTGTATACCAATCTGAACCATCCTTCCTGGTCCGCGAGGAGCTGTTTGACTCCATCAGGCGGCTTGGACAGTTTGAGGATGCTCTGCTGCAAATGAGGAAATGAGACTGAGGCTGACATGAGGGTACAATACCTATTGTATCTCTGAGGAGGGAAAAAGGGAATTGAAAAATACCAGATCATAAAATGTCACTCAACATTTCATTGTTCAACATTCCGTGCCAAAGAAACACCCTGTAAGTGTTTGTCATCTGAAATTTGTTTTAATGCCCAACCCTCACTAGAAGCACATCACCGCCCTTATCTTTATTTTGTCTTTATGAGCCGTGACACATTTTGTGAAAAGCTAGCTATGTTCACTGTACTGGGATTTTGTCGTTTTTTTGGGGAGCTCCAGCACTTTGACATTTAAATTATGTCTTCTTCCTTGGATTAAGCTCAGTTGATCATGTAAATAATATAACTATTATTTTGTGTGTTGTCAATATCTAAGCATGATTATGACTCGGTTCTTTAGCTGAAAAGAGGAGCTGTGTGTTCAGCTATGATTCTTTAGTGTAGAGAGTGATTTTAAATGTGAAAGATGGTGCTTATGGAAACACATTTCATGGACAGGTGGAGCTAAGATAATCAAACAAGCCAAAAAAAAAAAAAAAAGACAGGCTAGGGGGATAAACATGCATCCCTTGCTTGAAGACACTGCAACAACAGGAAAACATATCGAAAAAAATCTTCTTACAATGTTAGCCATGTTGATGCTTATGTTGTCTTTACTGTCAAAATGCTGTAACAATGTTTTAATGCCAAAGAGACACAGGTAGTAACACTAGTGACTTAATGTGTTCACCACAGGTGCCAGAATAGACTTTGTATTTATAATACTTTTTGATCACATGTTGCTAATAAAGGCGCACATACAGGATGCAGTAGACACTCCGACCTACAGTAGCTCTAACCAGGCTGCAATTCCTTATTTATATATTTTAGGTTCCATAATTTCTCTACTGTACACCCAGTTGCCTGTTTATTGGATACACCTAGCTAAAACTAATGCAGCCCCTGCTAATAATCCTACCTTAATGAATGGTATAATGTTTAGTTTTTGTTCAAACTGTCATTCAATTTATGGTCGATTTACAAGCTGCAGTTTGTGTTGCTGTTGAATTGTTATACTGAAAGGTGTTTCTAATACTTTGTTTAACCCATTTATATCAATAAAGCTAGACAAAATATTAGAAACACCTTTTAATGTAGCACTTGTACAGCCAAGTTAAATCAACACCTCTCTAGAACAAAATGAACATTATAACCTTAATGGCGGTTGGATTTATTGCAGCGCTGTTGCATTACACCGCATTAGTTTTAGCTAGATGCACCCAATGGGCTTAATTCTGAGTGGTCACCATCATTTCATTACTGTAGGTCTTTGTTTCTTGGTAGTGGGAATGTCTCAAGCTGGCAGTGTAATCACTGAAACCACACTGTACCGGTAGTCACTCAGGCTTTAATAAGGTAATTAAACCAGGTGATGATAACCCTTGAACAGTAGCTGAGATACCATTTCCACCAGTCATCATAAAGAGAGGAGCCTACATGATCCCTCATAAGTACTCATGAGTAGTGTCCAGAGCAAAGGCCTTTGTTTTTTGTTCGACTGGAGCCTGAACGGTGCCTTTAATTCTGATTGTGCAGGAAACACTTGAACTTGACCACGCAGTCTGCTCTTTTGGCTTCTGTCCACAACTGTTCGGTTCTAATGCTACTATTAATCCTTTTTCTTCACACCACTTTAGCCATCAGCACAGGCTGTAATGAGAGAGAGAGAGAAGAGAAAACTAAATTTGTTGTAGACTGTTTTTAAGTTGATGTGCACATGATTTTAATGGAAATTAAAGATTTTATGTTTTTTAATTTCTGGTTGTAGTGTTTCCTTGCAATCTTTTTTTTTTTTTTTTTAAATGTGTGACCTGCTGACCTTTGTTATTGCCAGAAGGTAAATATGTAACATCATTTTTTGATGAGTGCATGTTATGTTGGAGCTGTGTGAATGTTTTTTTTTTTTTTTTTTTTTTTAAATGGGACGATAGCTGTTGTCAGCAGATGATCTTTGCACTAACGAAGACTGTTGATACACCATGTTAACTGATGTGTTTACAATACTGACAAAGAGGAGGTAAGTTCAATGTTTTCACCTTTTCTTTCTCTTGACACACACAAACACACAAACACACCCCCTAACCTCTCCAACCCTTGGTTCCCCTTTTTGCTCAACCAGTTCCTCAAACCAGTGTGTCCATGAATGTAAATAATTATATTGTGTTTGGCTGCTTTGTGTTTACACTGCTCTCATTCTGTTTTATTCTTGATTAAATCCACAGAAAAAGATGATGATTACATTGTGCTGTGCCATCATCGGGATCGTTGGGTTCTCCTATCTCTACAGCTTCTTCTCATAAAAGCTTTTAGACAGGTAAAACGCCTCAATCGGCTTTCAACATTACGCATTTTGTTCTTGCACCCTAAATATTAAAATAATATATATTTTTTTGTCTTTGTGTGGTGTTTCCAGTAAAGAGGATTTCTCAAAGAAAAAGATATTCTTGAGGTGCTCCCCCTATTTCTACCCTGATTTTATTTGAATTTATTTTAAAACTCATGAAGTAAAAAAAAAAAAAAAAAAAGACTATCCATATCTGGTCCTGTACACTTCCCCTTCTATTTATCATCTGAATTAAATTAATTTTCTTGCTGTATGAAGTGTTTGAAAAAGTGTTATAAACGTGTAGATTTTTCTCAGTCTGCCAGTTCACAACCAGGTGGCTCAGCATGGACTTTCAATCATTTTCGGACCACCATACCGCCTCCTGGTGGTGCATTGAGGGGACAATCATATTTAGACATATTGTAAGAATCAGGAAATTATTAAACATTTAGAAAGATGTTGAAGATGTTTGTTTTTTTTGCTGTCTAGGCTTTAAAAGTCCATTTATGCACGTACAAACAGTTGTGCTCTGGTAATAAAAATCTCCATTTAAGTAGTATTTTCTGACTTGTTTGTTGTCACAAATGTAATAAACTGTGTGATTTTGTTGTGTGTGATCTGTCTGTATGCGTCTGTGCTGCTGAAATGCTTGTAATGGTGGTCTTTTCTGCAACAGAAGCTCACTGGCTGTGTGTCAACCCAGTAAAGCTTGTTATGTAATAAATGATTTCTGTGCGTTGTACCAAGTGTTGGTGTGTACTTCGTTTCTTGTTCATAGCTCAGCTTCTCACTGGATGTCCACAACCCTACAATTACCGCACCTTCTGACTTTCTGAGCATGAAGTGTCATTCGCCCCTCTTCCTTCCCCATTTGTGATAGCCACAGCTATAGTTCGGCGATATGCAATATTAACATCCGTGTATAAAGAGATTCCCTGACCTCATTTCATCCCCCATCTTCTTCCTATCCAGAGGCAGGCCAGCGACGAGGGCGGGGTCTACATCAGAGCACTGATGCGCTCGTTTTTCTGCTTCGTGTTTGGAGGATAAGCAGAATTTCCAGCTGTGCAGTAAAACGAAACGATAAAACTTTATCGATTCACAGGAGGGAAATTTACCGAAAATTATTTCGCAATAATGCAGTTTAATGTTATTCCAGATCAAGTGACCTGACATAGAAGATACAATATATTTGAAAGGTATTCATGTACAAGGTGTATTCATGCATAATAACTACACTAATATAATATGAACATAAATATCCTATGAACAAATAACACAGACATTTTAAAAGGTTCAAATTAGGGCTGCAACTAACACGTTTTTTTTATTGATTTATCTGTTGTTTATGTATTTGAATAATTATTTTGGTCTATGAAATGTGAAAAAAAAATCACAGTTTCCTAAGGCCCAAGTTGACATCTTCAGCTCTAAAACGTAAAGATATTCAGTTTAAAATGATTTAAAACAGAAAAGCAGCATATTCTCACAATTGAGAAGGTGGAGCTATGTTTGGCATTTTTGCCTGAAAAATTAAAATTGAAAACTTTAGCAGAAGTGTACATATTAAGACAAAGCATAGAGCCTTAGTATTATATATATCACAGTGGGCAATAACAATAATAACAATAATAACAATAATAAATGTGTAATAACAATAATATGTTGCCATAATGGTCATAAAATGAGAGAATATAAACGGATGCAGGGCAAACACTGTCTTGCTTTATTTTCATCCCTTCTCTAACTGGGAGTGTTGGTAAGTAATACTCAGGTATTTTCAGGTGATTATGCACTAATTAAAACATACTTATGAATATTATATTCCATTTCTGCAAAATCCGTTTTGCTAGATGCTGCTGAAATCTACACACTGGACCTTTAACTTGTGTTCAAGGTGGGACTTTTAATTCTAACAATTGTCTATAATGCTGGATAGTTTAATGAATGATAATGCATCATATTTTAATTGTTATATTTTGTGAGTAAAATCTGAATCTGCAACGTAACCAGCAAAATTTATCTTTCAGGTAAATATAGTGGTACAATGTTTTCCTCAGAAGTAGAAGTATACAGCTGTGTATTTTTTAAGTGCTTTGGGGGCACAAGTTATTTCAATGTGCGATGAGTTAGAATAGTAACATCATTCAATATTTTTTTTATATCTAAACATCATAATAAATCTATAGCTGTTGGGGGCCCCAGGCAGTTGCCTTCCTTACCTAATAGTAAAGTCCGCCCCTGTAAAAAACACGAAACGAACCCACCGGGTAAAACAAACCAAGCACACTTGTATATTAACATATTATAATCTGGTTTAAATAGCACATGCTGTGTCCAATCAGAACGTCTGTTTGCAAACCTTTCAGAACAGAGGCTAAATAGGGGGCGGTCTTTTTTTTTTTTTTTTTTTATGTGTGTGTGCGTGCGTGTGTGTGTGTTTTGACTAGCTGTAATGGCGGCTCGGAGCGTCGAGTCGCTCTAACTTTATCGCCTAATAATAATAATAAACATAACAATATTCACAGCCGCTATCACATAACATGGGGAGAAACTTAACGGAGAGGCCTCACACGCTGTAGTTGGGAAACGTTACCTTGACGACCGCGACTGAGTTACAACGAAGAGGTGACGATAAAGAAGCTTATAACTGCTAATGTCAGCTAGCGAGCTAGCGTCTGACTTATGAAAGGGCTTGTCAACTGAGCTAGTTTGCGTTAGCCGATAACGCCAGGTAAATAGCGTCAGTTAGTAGAAACATTTGTCCGGAATATTACTCTTTAAGTATACTCGCTGTGGTCTTTATATATTCATGCAAGTTCAACGTGAACGTTTGTCATTTTTGTACGTCTTGCTAATCTTAGCTCGTCGGTTGCAACGACGCGCTAGCAGGGCTAACTAACTAGCTAGATTCTCCACTGAGAGAGAGGTGTGTGTGTGTGTGTTTTATGTCCGATAAAACACAGTAAAACGTCGTGACACCTATGTGATGTATAACCAGTGTAATTTAACCCTGCTCATGAAACTTTGCCTCTCTTTTAGAGATTATGGAGGACCCTACACGGTATAGCAAACGCTTGGTGAGTAGCTTCCCGGAACACTAGTTTTATCTCTCCAGTGCAACTGCTTTTCACCCAAGTTGTGTGTGTGTGTGTGTGTGTGTGTGTAACGTTGGCCTTTAAAAAACACTAAGTATAGAAAGTGTTGTATTTGATTGAAATGATAGACAGTTTGTGTCATGTCAGTGGTCCTCTCCTGTTAAGTGTGGCATCCTAATAACAGTAATGAACCTGTCTAACGACGTCGGGTTCAAGAGAAGGTCAAGTTCAGTGTCTAACCACAGTATTTGTGCTGTGACCTTGCTTCCCCTCCTCACAATGCCTTTCCCTGCTTGTAAAGTAATTAACATCAGTGGGATGAAACTGCCTAATGTGTACACAGTGAAGGTTTGTAGATACTAGTGGTTAAAAGAATGATATTAAAAGATAGAGAATACATTGCTAAATGTTTGTGAGACAAGGCTTTTTGCTGCTATTGTTGATAGATTTTGGAAAGCATGTCTAGGCCTATTTGTTGAACACTCAAAAACCTTATAGAAGCACCCAAAAAAGTAACTTCATTGTAATTCATTAATTCCCTTTGTTGTTGTTTTTTTTATTGCTATACATTAAAACAGCAGTGTGGCCTTCTCTCATGATTTTAAATGATTTTCAAACAAAATTATACGCTTCTCTGCAGCTCTGTTATTGAAGTAAGGAGCATCAGAGTTAAGATAATACCACATTTGTGGTAAAGGGATGGGGGTGGGGAGATCTTAGAGCTGGGGTGTTGTGCTTGATCCATCTGTCTAGCCAAGCAGTGCTGCATAGGGTGAATGACGGGGGGGTAAAAGGAGGGGCAGTGTGTGGAAGATTAACCCCTGCTATTGTAATGCTGTATTGTTTGGTTCCCACATGAACTGATTTGGTAGCTGGCTGACTGATCGGTTTGGATTAATTTGTTGTGATTTTTATCCTCGTCTCGGGTAAACACGTTAGTTTAGTTGTGGTTGGCAGTTTTAGTTCTATTTTACCAAAGACATGAAAAGAAGAGCTCCCATGGGCGTTTTAACACCTCAGCACCTCACTGTAGCAATTACAGTGAAGTAAAAATATTTTAAAAATATGTCAATCAATGTTGCAAAGGGATTGTGGATATTTGCATCTATGCTCAATTCAAATGGGGGGGCGGGGGGGAGTTTTCCTTTATTTGACTCAAGGGTCTAAGAATAGAGGATGTTGTATTGCAGTACAGATTGTAAAGCCCCTGAGGCAAATGTGTGATTTGTGATGTTGGGCTATACAAATAAAATTGACCTGACTCGGCAGAAATGCACCATGGTAAACAAACCATGTTGCTTACCACAAGTTAATGCTGACTTTTGTTGTCCTCTTTCTGTGGCTCACTACAAATCATGTTAATGTCTGATTAAGAGGTTGATAGAAATCTTCTTTTGTCACCAGCGTACAGGTACGCGGCGCCGCTACCAGGACGATGGGATCTCAGATGATGAAATCGAAGGGAAACGAACATTCGACCTGGACGAAAAGTTGCAGTGCTGCAGGTTTGGCTCTGACTTGATCAAACACATGGAGGGCGAAGGTGAGACGTCAACTTGTAATGTGACAGATGTTTTTTTAATATACTTTCCTATATATATGATGTCACGTGAAGATCTTTAAGACTAACCCTTTGTTCTATGTGCTGTGTTGCTTGATATGTACTAATTTAATGAAAATATTGTTGTTGTAATTTTGTGTTATCTACCCAGTACAAGTTTGTGATTTATGATAACTGTGTCATTGTGTCTGTGTGTATCTTGTTTCTAGATTTCACACTTGAATACATCCAGAGGGGAGGGCTCAGGGACCCCATTGTCTTTCGGAAAGCTGATGGCCTCGGCATACAGTAAGTAGCTTACCTTGTTCAATCATAAATTACCGTATTGGCCTGAATATAAGACGACCTCGATTATAAGATGACCCCCCCCCCCCCCCCTTTTTTCCAATACCTCTTTGTAAAAAGACGTTTTGAAGATATAAGACAGTTTCAGACTTGTGATGTTGGGAATGTTTCCCTGAGATACTAATAATCATCCCTTGAAGCCTTTTAGAAGTGAAATGCTTCCATTAAAGCAGAACTAAATCCCACATTTATGTAGCTTGTCTATCAGTTACTTACTCACATGCTCTCCTATCAGGTCCTTGGAGGAAATTATTTTCTTCGGCAAGTAACATTTTCTGTTTGAGCTCCTCATTATCTTTGACAGCAGTAATTCTTGGCCACTTGAAAGATGATTCGGACCCTGGTCTGTTTCTGCAGTAAAGAGATAGGGAGACTCTTTTGACTCATTTTCACTCAACATGAATTTATTTCCTCTGCGGCAGAAAACACCTTACACAAGTCTTCAGAAACTCCTGCAGGTTAAAGTGAGCTAATGAAGCACTTTCAGGGCTGACTAATTACTGCAACTTTAGCACATGAAATGGCCAAATAAACAGTCCAGAACAGAGTGATTTGGACCAATTGTGGCATTTGGTGTTGTGGTAACTTACATCATCGCAGCGTATTCAGCAAGGATTCAGGTGGAAGATGCCAACAAAAATGACGCAAAACAATTCCCAAATGTTCCCAAATGAGGTTTGCATTCAGTTAGTCAGAAGAATACAAGTTGATGTTGTTCAGACAGCAAAGATGGACATAATCTACCTCAAACATAAAAATGGGTACTTTGGAAATGAAACTATATTTTTATGTTAATGGATTTATTTTAATGGCATTATTGACTGATTTTATTTGGTGCTAAAGTTGAGGTAGGGTTTATTTAATAAATGCTTATAGATGGAACTCAAGTACAGTATTTTCCTTTTTTTATATATATAACTTTGAGTCCATGGTTCTCATGTTCAGAAAATAAATTAAAGAATTAGCACTGAAATATACTTGTTTCTGTGACATGCAGTATGCTTTTTATCCAAGGAAGTGATTACATATGACTCTTCATTGGTGGAAGTTTTTTTAAAAATCGCATTATTTTCCTTTGCTTGCATATTTTCCCCATTCCTGCAGTTTTACTGCAATTAGAGCACATAAAGCATCACAAATTTTATCAAAATTTTTGAGAAAAGCCGCTGCAAAATCAAACATTTTTGGTCTCAATAATCACAAATCACTGAGTATTGAATACACTCACTAGCCTAGCAATGTTAAAGCAACGAACAACCCATAATGCAACACTCTCTGTAGGAGCTGGTGTTATAGCAGTGCTCTCTCCATTCAAAAAGGATCTCTGAACTTGTGAACATGTAATTGTCTCGTCTTTGAATATGAGACTTTTTCAAATGTAATTTTCAGAATAGAATATTGTCTAATATTCGGGCAGTACTTTTTTTCTTTAACACCTATATGTTGTTTTAGGCTATAAAGTTTGTTCTTAAAATTAATTCAAAACAGATGCCAATAAACCTCTTTGACTGTGATTCTTGAGGTAAAAAATGACACAAAATGATCTCTCTTGCAGAATGCCAGACCCTGATTTCAGTGTGAGTGATGTCAAGTTGTTTGTTGGTAAGTACAAAGCATCTGTTGCTGGGTATTTTAATAGGAAATGATGGCTATTGCATGTATTTTTAATTCCAGTTGGCTTTGAATCCCCAACACTTGCAATATAATGTCTGTTTATTTGGCCATGCAGCCAATCAAAATTTAATTACAGCTGGTGGCCTCAGTTATTGAACTCCTGTTAATCCTGTTACAGGTAGTCGACGCATTGTAGATGTGATGGACGTGAACACTCAGAAGGGAATCGAAATGTCAATGGCTCAGTGGCGGCGCTATTATGAGACGCCACCATCAGAAAGAGAGAAACTCTACAATGTCATCAGCCTGGAGTTCAGCCACACCAGACTGGAGAATCTAGTACAAAGACCAGCTTCGGTAAGAATACTCACAATCTCCCAAATCTGGATCCGTTTTACAATGGATCCAGATGTTCACATAGTTTAGTGTTTATAGTAGAATTCCTTGACAGATGCATGTAAACTAGATAAATGTAAGTTCACATTATTATGTGTTATGTGATTATGTGTCAGTGACATTATGTGGTCCCAGGATAACATCATTTCTCTACATACAGAGTATTGTCTGTAATAAGGCACAGTCTGATGGTTGGTTCACACCACTTGAATGTATGTGTTGTACCAATTATTTCTTCTGTTTATCCAGGTGGACCTTATTGACTGGGTGGACAACATGTGGCCCCGCCATCTCAAGGAGAGACAGAGAGACTCCACTAACGCAATCATAGACATGCATTATCCCAAAGTACAGAAGTGAGTACCTTAAAGATGTAGAAATGTGTTACATTTGATGTGCTTTAATTGAAGAGCGATACTGATCTTATCTCCTACATTAGTGATACTCTTGGTTCATAAATCTCTTAATGGCTTTGTTTTCTTATTTCTACCTTGTGTTTTCCCTCTTTCCTCCACTTCTCGCAGGTATTGTCTAATGAGTGTGCAGGGCTGCTTCACAGATTTCCATATTGACTTTGGTGGCACTTCAGTCTGGTACCACATACTGCGAGGTGGAAAGGTCAGTCTTGGTCTTAAATCCCTAAAGGTTTATCATTTGTTGGCTGCTTGTTGTGACAATCCTTGAAACTTATAGTTTCTAGTGAGTTCAGTCATGCTGACTTAATGAAAGTAAAATGTGGTCCTGGGGTAACACTCAGTCTTACTTTTCAACATCCTGTATGTGCATATTCAGTGCTATGGATATTACTTCATGTCTTCATTGACCTCAGACTGTATACATGACCTTTTACCTGTGACTCCTGCAGGTGTTCTGGTTGATTCCACCCACACCCCAGAACCTGGAGATGTATGAGAACTGGGTTTTATCAGGAAAACAGGGGGACATCTTCTTGGGAGACAAGTGTCATGACTGTCAAAGGATAGAGCTCAAGCAGGGCAACACCTTCATGATCCCGTCAGGTCTGTCACTGACACACTGGCTGTACACTTCCCTAAAAAACAAACAAACACACACACACTGAACCATCCTATTTCTTGTACATTGTAGGCTGGATTCATGCCGTGTACACTCCAGAGGACACATTGGTGTTTGGGGGAAATTTCCTCCACAGCTTTAACATTCCCATGCAGCTCAACATCTACAGCATTGAGGATCGCACGCGGGTAAGCAACACCTCACATTTACTGTACATGTCTCACTTCTGTTGGAGTATCTAAATGCCCTCTTGACATACTGTGGAAATACTAATAATAGAAAAACAGCAATGTCAGAATCATTTCATAATGTGACTTAAATTTCAAGAATTTTTAATACTCATTCTGTTGCATGCTTAAATCTGTGTATGTATTCATATAATAAAGTTAAAGTAAAATCCTATCACCTGTTAAAATAGATTGTCAATGGATGTCAGTGAAATCTGATCTTAAATCTGTCTAGATGCCTGAGTGAGTGGGTTGAGGAAAGTTGCATAATGCCAACTTTCCTCAGTGTAACGACTGGGAACTTGAGTCAGACTTATCCACTAGCACAATAACTAATCATCAACATACATCCTGACTCACTGAAGCCGCAACATATTTTCCCTTCCTCCTCTCAAGCAGAAGTACACTGCCCAGGAGAGTTGGGACAAATGCTTCAAATGATTAAGAGCATTTTGTTAAAGAAGGAAAAAACATGCCTTTTTATGTATTGATTATGGGTCTTGAAGATCTAAAAATAACTATATTATTATATTTTCCCTGACCTGTTTCTGTCCTTGTCCTCTAGGTGCCAGCAAAGTTCCGCTACCCATTCTACTATGAGATGTGCTGGTATGTCCTGGAGAGATACCTCTACTGTCTGACTAACATCTCCCACCTCACCCCTGAGTTCCAAAAATACTCCCTAGGCATAGGTGAGGACCGATGAACATAAACAAACATTGTTGCACTCTTTTCTTACATTCACACATAAATTGATTCGGTGACTGATATGAGCTTCTACTAATCATGTCCTCTCTCTTTTTTTCAGGACTGACTCAAGCTGACCTTGAAACCAATGATCACACCAGGAATGGCGCCTCCAATGGAGTCGACAGTGACGCTGAAAACCAGGAGATCAAGTTGAAGGAGGAAGAAGAAGTCAAAGAAGAGGCAGCCGAAGTTATCAAACCTCAGCACGCACTGACCCCTTTTGAGCTGGAGGGACTGTGGAACCTCTTAGGAAAGCTGGAGGAGCTGCCGGCACACAAAAAGTGTGTCCCTGCAGGGATCAGGAATGCTGCAGCCCTGCTAGAGGACATGAGGGTAGGTGTCAGCTAAGTTTCTCGTAGAGTGGCAGGTCACCTCACGATGAACAGATTTTACACAGCTTGTCATTAGTTCTTTTAGGCTGCTATGCCTTGGTGAAAGCCCTGATGTGATTCATCTTTTTTTTGTCCGTCTTCTCCTTTTTTCTCCTCCACTTACATTCAGGCTGTTCTGAAGGAGCATGCCAACGATAACCCCAAGCTGTCCTACACTGGAGAGCCAATTGTCAAGTGGCCCAAAAGGGTGAGTAAAGAACAAATCTTTGCACACTTTCAGCTACACAGTTCTCCAAAATGATGCCACGATTTCATTATGATTCAAATCCAGCCTTCTGCTTCTTCTGTAAATGCAGCATCAGCATGTTTTATAGACATGCACTGCTTCCTCTCCACCAAGAAACGCATAAACAGTGCTGTGAAATGCCTTGATGCACCAGAATTACAAAAGAGTTACTCTCACTCTTAATTATGCAATCTAGTTGTATTGTCTTAAAATATAACAGTATTATTTTTTATTATAAATCTTTATAAATAATGAAGACTGTCATTCCTTCAATCAAAACATGGCTGGACACACCTCTTAATTCCTTTTTTCTTTGCCTTTCCTGCTGCTGTCTTTCGTACAGCCGTCATGGTACCAGCCTCCCACACCTCCTGCCCCTGTGCTTTACCGTCCCCGCTTGGGCCCCACCCTCCACAAGCCTCTGGGTCAGAGATCCGCCAAACGCTCCTCCATCTCTGCCCTGAGGCGCAGACGGGTGAGGTGCAAGCGCTGTGCAGCCTGCTGCAGGAAGGAGTGCGGCACCTGCCAATACTGCCACGACATGAGGAAGTTTGGCGGGCCTGGACGCATGAAGAAGAGCTGCATCATGAGACAGTGTCTAGCAGTGAGTTGTAATACCCATCATTGCTTCTGTGTGTGTGGCACTTGGACCAGCTGGGCAGCAGCTAAGGCTGTCCATTTGTCTGTGTGTGCACTGTACATTGTAGGAGAAAGTAGTGACTCAAATCTGTGTTTTATGACTGATGTCATACTAATGTTGATGTTGCTTTTCTTTTACAACTCTAGAAATATTCATTCTAAAATGATTCTTACATACTTATCAAAATAACCAAATGGGATTGATGTCTTTTATTTTAATTCAACTTTGACATAAAAAAGCAACATTTGTACTGTATATAATGGTTTTCAGAAATACATCTCAAAATCCATATTTGTATCAGTTTGAAAAATTCCAGTTTACCTCTAGTTGAATTATTTATTCCTCTTGTTACTTGACAGAGTAAGTTCAGTGTCTGTTTAATTCTTCATTATCAGAAACCGCTAAGTAGAAAATATTACCCTCTCTTTCTCTAGCCTGCCTTGCCGAACACAGCACGATGTGCCATATGTGGAGAAGGAGAATCAGAGGAGTCAAACCCAAGCACTCACACACTCATGGAGTGCTCTGTCTGTTCCCAGATTGCCCATCGTCAGTGCATTAAGGTGCGTATGCCACATTATACACTGAATCTATTACACAATTACTGTGTGTTTGGTTTTTGCTGTTTACAATTCAGGTTTGCTGGTTGCTGTTTCAAACTCTCAACTGTTCTCTCTGTCAGGAACCTGGAGAGGGGAAGGTTAATAAGGATTTGCCGAGCTGCTGGGAATGTCCCAAATGTTACCAAGGCAAAGACTCAGCATCAGAGGTACCAGACACACATTCTCTCTCTAACTTGATCTCTGTCTCTCTCTCTGTCCTCGGTTTACTCAATCTATAGGACACTTTTTCCACTCAGAAAAGTTTCCTTTACCATTACCGTTTTACCATGTGGTTGATGTTGACATTACAATGACACCTACCATTTCTTCCTGTCTCTGCCACACCAGTCTTCCAGTGATGAGGAAAGTGGTGAGTCAGAGGGCTCAACCTCCTTACCACCATCCAAACTTGCATATCGGGAAGGCATTGGTGTTGGTGAAAGGGTGGGACGAGCGAGACGTGGCAGACCCCCAGCACGACCCACAGCACCACCACCCTCTCAGAGACTGCTACTGCAACATCAACAGAACCGCAAACGAGCAAATGCACTGGAGCTCAGACTCAAGAAGAGGGTAAGGGAGAGGGAAGGAGATGTCATGAACGTTTTCCTGCATTTTTTTCTGTTGAAGACTTTTAACTTTGGCAACATGTGGCCATTCAGTCAGCATAAAACATTAATAACACAGCTCTAATTTACCAAACAAGAACAGCAGAAACAGACAACCCAAAATTGGTTGTGATTGGCCAGAAACAATAACTGCTGCCAGCTTTACAAATTAGATTTTGAATTTTTTTTTTATTTGAATTTAGATGCTTTTCTGACTTTTCCGATCAACGGTCATCAACGATCAAAAGCAAGTAATGACAAATTTAGATACTTTTTGGGGATTTTGGTATCAAATTCCACATATCTACATGTCTTAATTTTTAGATGCTTATACATCTTCGAGATTTTAATGCACTGAAAATTCAACCTGGCTTAGAAGTGAGAAATCAGCCCAGTAATACAGGCTTTTAATCAGAGATTTTTCGGTTTTGTTTTGGTGATTAAAAAGACCTTGAAGAATCTCAGCTTTATCTTGGTGTAACTTGTTTGGCAGACGCCACATATATGATGTGTCAGGAAAAGCCATGACTATGTTGACTATGATTATTTTCTTTGTTTGATGTATACCTTATTCCCCAACCCCCTTTTCCTCTCATTGCAGATAAAACTGGAGCGCAGCAAGATCTTAGCGGTAAGCAAAGCACTTATTTTTGCAATGATTCTGTATTTGGGTACACAGTATCTACATTGGGTACGTAGTATTGTTCTAAGTGGTAGTTTTGTACAAGCAAATTGGTAAGTCAAAGATACATTATAGCCATTATGATTATTTTTGTAAATATAAGTGACAGATAATTAATAGTTGTGTGACAAAAAAGCTATAATACTGTTTAAATGATAAATGGACCATTTATAATACCATTTAGAGCCTGTTGTAAGACTCAATATTTGAATAATGCATTATTTTGCTCTCATTTGTCATCTTATTTGTCCTTTTCCTTCCAGAAACAGTCGTCGCTAGATCGTTCTCCCAGGCTGCTGGGTTCCAGACTACTGTCCCGGCTACGCTCTCCAACCAGCAGACTATCTCAGGGCAGAGGCCGGAGCACCACCTGGGCCAGTGGCTCCCCTTACCACAGCTCTCCAGGAGGGTCTGGGTCCTTCCAGCAGCAGCAGTCTTCCATTGGTCTGGTACTTGAGTCAACAGGCGAGCCCCGCAGAGGGAGGGGAAGAGGGGTGAGGCTGCGGGGGGGAGGAGCAGGAAGAGGAATCACAGGTGGTCGAAGCCATGAAGAGCTGGAGGAGGAGAGTGAGGACAGCAGCAGCAGCAGCACCAACAGCAGCAGCAGCGATGATGACGAAGAAGAGGAGAGGGGGCAGAACAACGGGAGGGGAGGCGATAAAGAGAACCAGCCACAGTCGAGGCAAGGAGGACGGAGAGCCAAAGAGAGAGAAGAAGAAGAGAGCGAGGCGGCCAACCAAAATGGTGCGGAGGAGGATGAGGAGGAGGAGATGGAGCAGGACAGTCAAATGGGGGACAAAGATGGCTCATATATTACAGTGACACTGCAAAGGCCAACCAGGGCCAAGCGGGACCCGTCAGCCATTGTCCCCAAATTAGAGGCTATCGCCCCTCAAACTGCCAGTTCCACAATGCACAACCAGACCAGACCCCTCGTCAGACCGCCCATCAGAAATCGCTGTTCCGATCAACACTCCAGTAGGCACACACCACCACTCACTCGCAGTAAACACACAGACACTCGCCCCTCCCACCCAGAGAGGCTGGAGGCCTCTAAAAGAACAAAGCTGAGCCGACCAGCTAAACTGAGCAATGGTGCCTCCTCTTCTTCATCCACTGAGCTTCCTCATCTCCGCATCCCACTGTCCGCCCTGCAGGAGGGCGGGAGCGAGGCAGATAGGGAGAGTGGTGGGAGTGGGCCGGGCTGTGAGAGGGAGGTGTGGGTTTCTGTCTTCCGCTACTTAAGTCGAGCAGATCTCTGCGTTTGCATGGCTGTCTGCAAGAACTGGTACAAATGGTAAGACCTCTTTTTTTTTATTTTTTTTTATTGCAAACTCATTAGTGAGATAATGTTAAAGCATGTAAAGTACTGCAAAGTGACATGCAACCCTGTGCTTTGTATTTATTTTTGCACACAGTATAACTACAAGCTCTGCGTTAGCATATCGCTCTGCAAATAGACAGTAGATCAAACGTTTCCTTCATGAGTATTTGTTTGTCTGTAGGTGCTTAGACAAACGGCTGTGGGCACGGATTGACCTGAGCATCAAGCGCACCATCAGTCCTCAGGCCCTAACAGGCATCATAAAGAGGCAGCCAGTCACACTCGATCTCTCCTGGACCAACATTTCCAAAAAACAGCTCAACTGGCTTGTTGGCCGCCTGCCTGGTAAACACGCAGACACACAACTCTCTCTCTCTCTGTCAAACAATCTCTATGATATTCCAAAATAGACTTGATGAAATAATCTTGCCAATAAATTCAGTAAAATATAGAAATCATGTATGTAAACATATGTATTTATATCTTCCCGTATTTATTTATTTAATTGTTTCTTTCATCATGTATTTTATTTATATTTGAGTTTTCCAGTGAATTCATGTTTCCAACAATGTGCTGTGCTCTCTGTAAAACCTTACTCAGACGATTAACACATACACTGATCACACTATATTTCAATCTTCGTTTTTGTTTCAGGGCTGAAGGATCTGATGCTGGCAGGTTGTTCCTGGTCATCTGTTTCAGCTCTCTGCTCCTCTGGTTGCCCTCTCCTCCGTTCTCTGGACCTGCGGTATGCAGACGGGGTCAAAGATTCTCAGATCAGGGACTTAGTCACCCCACCAGGTGAGAAAAGGGTAGCCTCAGTGGCTTCAGTTTGATCAAGTGGGTGCATGATATTAGCAGTAGTTAATTCATCCAGTAATTGTGTATCTCTACACATTTTGTCCTTTTTGTTTTTCCTTACGTTCTACCTTTCTTCTCAAACTCTATAACAAACTCCCTGCATTTTCCTCTTCCTTGCCTTTTTCCAAATGACCCCCGTGTTCCAGGCTGTGACAATCGCAGCCAGCTACGGACAATGCAGTGTCTGCGACTAGCTGGCCTGGACATCAGTGACTCCACTCTGCGCCTGGTGATTCGCCACATGCCCCACTTAACAAAACTGGACCTTTCCCACTGCAACAGCCTTACAGACCACTCCATCAACCTGCTGACTGCAGTGGGCTCGTCCACCCGAAACACACTCGCAGAGCTCAACCTGGGAGGTGAGAGATGGATGGCAATATGCACACACATACACACACGTTATTTGTTTGATTTCACTAGTATTGATGTGTCTTTGTACCTGTTTCTTTCCCAGGTTGCAGTAAACTGACAGACACGTGTCTCAAGTATTTACGCCGCCTGTCTTGCATATCACTGCTCGACCTGCGAGGCTGTAAAGGAGTCTCCCGGAAGGCCTGCGAGGCCTTCATCTCTGAGCTGTCAGTCAACACGCTCTACTGCCTATCAGATGAAAAACTGATCCAGAGGATATCTTAAGCACCACCACCTCTGATAGCAGAGGTGGTGGAGGCGGGGGAGTGGATCCTAATGTGAATCTCTGTGACACAAAAGGACACAGAAAGGCAGGGAAGTTCACATGCACCTGTATCATGTAAAAGCAGGGGTGGGGTCTTTAACTGGGGGCGCTTACTCACTTAACTGGTGTTGGTGAAAGGGGGTTGTCACGGCTGAAACAAAGTTTCTTTTCAATGTTACATACATTTCTTTTTTCCGCATACCTAAAGAGACTCAGGAGCTTTTTTTTTTTTTGTTCTTTCAATGTTGTGTGAAAGCAGAAAAAGTTGTTTTTTTTTTTTTTTAATTGCCAGAAATGGGAGAACATGGGCAATTAATTATCTATTAGACTACACATCCATTGGGTAACTGCTTTATGACAAAGCTGGCTTAAATCGTCCTTGGCCAAATGCCAATCTTGGCTCCCAACACAAACTCCTGCCTTGCGAATGCGACTGGTTAAGACTTTTGAGTTTCATATTTGGGGGAATAACTTGTCTTCTGTTTTGCTGATCCCCATAAACTCATATTTATCAAGTGACTCATTTGAACTTGTTTTAATTTCAGCTACATTTAGATGCTACTTTTTAAATGTTGGATTGTCTTTTGTCATTTGAGAGCAACCGTTGAATTGTTTTGTGGACTCACCGGCTGATATCTCCTTTTGAAGATTTATGCTTTATGCACAAAAACTATGCGTTGAGATTTTTTTTTTTTTATGATGACTAAAGGTGACCTGTAAAGTGAGAATCTGTAATGGCCTGTTTACCAGCTGTGTGTTGAAAAGGCATTTGGGTGCAACTTTCTAGTGGTATGCGTGATAAGAGTATACATGGACAAAAAAAAGGACAATGTGTGAAGTCAATCAACTGGCAACAAGACCTCACCCCAACAAGGGCAGGTTGCATTAAGTGTTGGGGGTAAGCCAAGGATTAGGTGTCAGATAAATGGTGCATTTTCAAACAACCGTTAGACTTCAGGTGCTATTATTTCCAAACTCCTTTTGCTTTGTTTTTGTACAGAGACAACATTTAGAGCAAAAATATTAATATTCTAGGCGAAACTGCTCCCCCGCCCCTCTTTGATACACTTTTTTTTCTTTTCATGGACGAAAATGTGAGCATCTACTTTTCACTGAATTTCATGACCTTGTCCAATTCAATGTAGAGATGTAAGATTTTTATTTTAGGGGGGAGGCGTTGCTTATTTCTCTGTTCCCTACAAGTATAGTGGTTCTGTATTAAAGGTCTCCTCCCAGACTGCTCTCCTGGCCATATCCCTTCAAATGAATATAAATATATAAATATATACTTTTGTGTAAATGTGTTTTCCTCTTTTAGATTATCAAAATGGGAATCCTGTAGCATTGTAATTATTTTCAGAAGTGTTTTTCACTTTATGTTATTTGTGTTATTTTTCAAGAAAAATAAAAAAAATGATAAACAATGGGCAACTTCTATTTTCACAGACAGTGGGAGGGATAGATTAGTATAATAATGTCAACCACTTCGACTAAAAATTATTTTTATTATTGAATTGGCTGATTATTTTCTAGGTTAAATGATAGGTTCACAATTTTTGAAGCGTGTCTTAAAACAGCAGTCAGGTGCCCATATGAACAGTGAAAGAGGTTTTCCTTGCTGTAATCATTCCTCCTGTTCATACTGGCCATTAGAAGATCCCCTTAAAATTTGCTTTCAATGTGAGTGATGGAGGCCAAAATCCACAGTGTGTCCACACAGTCATTTTGTGCAAAAATGCATTTAAAAGTTTATCTGAAGCTTATATGAGGCTTCAGCAGTCTGAGTTAGTCATATCAAGTGGATATCTGCCACATTTACAGTGTTTTTAGCATCAAATTCCCTCTTTGTGTTTCCTCGGACAGTGTTTCCCTGTTGAGCTGTGGTGGAAGTATAGTAACAAAAAGAGGGACTTTGGCACTAAAAAGACTGTAACGTTGAAAGATATCTACTTGATTTGACTCATTTATACAATGAAGCTTCATATCGGCTTCAGATAAACTCTTAAATACATTTTTACACAGAAGGAGGACTGTGGACTTTTGGATTTTGGCCCCATCAGTATAATATAATATGTCAACTGCATTACAACTTTGGGCTTCAACTAACATTTATTTTTATTACCGAATCGGCGGATTATTTACTCGATTAATTGATTCAATTGTTTTGTTTGAGCAACAGTTCAAAATTTCAAGACATTCAATCAGGCAAAGCAGCAAATCCTCATAATTAAGAACAAGCATATGGCAAATAGATAATTAGTTGATCGTCTAAATAGTAGCCAATTAAATTTCAGTCAGTCGACTAATTGATTGATCGACGAATCGGCTGTATCTGTAGTTATTATGGCTTATTATTCTGTTATGACTGCAGTTCATTTGTAGGACTGGAGGATCAGATGAAGCATCAGCTCCTCCCTGGCTCCACCCAGCTTCTCTCTATAACCTGGAAATGAAGCGACGCCTACATAAATAAATAAATAATAAACAATAATAACGCCGCAGCTGTAACATTTTCTTCATTTTAACAAAGCTGTTTTTTTGGTTTTTTTGTTTGTTTTTTTACACACACACACAGCAGACTTTGACATCAGATGTGATCTGGTTTTAATGCTCGTTAGCCGGGCAGGGCTGAGTGTCACCAACATCGGACTGACCTGGATGTGAAACTGGAATAATAAAGGCCGTATCTCTCTTTATTTTGAGCCCTGCGATATAAACAGGGGATGGTTGCAGCAGCAGCGGCGGCGGCGGGGTAGCTAAGCCAACTTTACCAGCCGGCAATTTCACTCATATTTTCTTTCGTCAACAACATTTCCATCGTGGGTGGGGAAAATGAAAGGATGTGCATTGTTAGCTGTGTAAAGTATTTCCCTGCGTTGTGCAGAATGGAGAGCAGGTGCCGAGAAGCGCAGGAAACAATGTTGTTATTAGCCAGTTAGCTAACGTTAGCCCAGCTAGCCGTTACTACATCAAATTAGTGGGCTGAGTTAGTCTGGCTAACTCAGCCCACTAATTTAAATAGGCACACACAACATACCAGTTTGTTGACAGCCTAACGTTAGCTTCTTGGATATATTTGCTTACTGACAGGTTTTGCCAGTGAAACACTTTCCCCTCCGGCGTTTAAGTTGTCCATTTTTCTGCTGTGTTAACTGAGCTAGCTGCCCAACCAGCTGTGCAGACCAGCGCTGAAGTCGCTGCTGCTGCTGCTGCTGTGGTGTCACTGCAATCTGTTGTCATTTTGCAAACATACTGTAGCTTTACTATTGTTTAAACTGTCAAGCGAACGACAGCCATGGCTCAAGAAGCGTTTCCTCTACATGTTCTGGTCTGGAACAATCAGTACCTGGAGCTTGACCGAGAGCTGCAGAAGAAAGAGGTGAGTAAGGGAGGATTATTTTGCAGCTGCTGGTTGGTGGTTTGTAATGTCGCACTGCATTGCGCTGACGCTGCTTGTGTGCCTGGTTCTGCAGCAGGATGTGGAGCGCCTGGATCCGAGGGGGCGCAGCCCACTGGAGCTAGCTGTGTGTCTGGGCCACCTAGAGTCAACCCGAGTGCTGCTCAGACACTCTGCAGACCCAACACACTGCAACGCACAGGGCTGGACCAGTGAGTGCTCTGCTCGGGCTTCCAGTTTCATGTCTTGAGGCTGCAGAGGGAATAACAAACACCTACTGTTAAACGTGAATGTACAGACAGGTGACAAATTAAAGGAAAAACCGGTACAGGTGTGAATGCTGTTATGCCGTGGGGGGCATTTTGCTGGCATGTCAGGGTCACTGCAAACCAATACAAAGTTGTTCTGAGTGATCACCTTTTATTCTATGATGAAACATTTCTATCCTGATGGGAGTGGTCTCTTCCAGGATGACAATGCCCCCATCCATAGGGCATGAGGGGTCACTGAATGGTTTGATGAGTATGAAAATGATGTGAATCATATGCTATGGCCTTCACAGTCACCAGATCTCAACCCAACTGAACACCTATGGGAGATTTTGGACCAACGTGTTAGACAGCGCCCCCCATCATCATCAAAACACCAAATGAGTGAATATCTTTTGGAAGAATGGTGTTCATCCCTCCAGTAGAGTTCAGAGACTCAATCAATGCCAAGGCGCATTGAAGCTGTTCTGGTGGCCTAACACCTTATTAAGACACTTTATGTTGTTTTTTTGCTTTAATTTTCACCCATCTGTATGTTCCAGTTTTGCAGGAGGCGGTGAGCACCGGGGATCCTGAGCTTGTTCAGCTGGTGCTTCAGTACAGAGATTTCAAGCGTGCCACTGAGAGACTGGCGGGCATCCCAGAACTGCTCAGCAAACTAAGACAGGTAACACAGCCTCACAGTGGGTCATTTGATTAAAAAATGTTTGGCTCTGGGTCTGACACTCTACCTGTTGCACAGAAAAACACATCAGATGCTCAGCAACTGCTCAAAGCTTTGTTAAAAGATTTCTGGAAAGTTTTTTTCAGTCACCTGATTTTCTCGGCCTCTTCCAGGCGCGGGACTTCTACGTGGAGATGAAGTGGGAGTTCACCAGTTGGGGTGAGTGTGTTTCATTAATGTTTGTTTTTTTTTCTTTGTTTTTTTTTTCTTTAACGGTGGCCCTGAGAGCTCAACGCACTGAAAATTAAGAAAACACATGCAAATAGACAAAAGTAAATTAAGAAAACATCTTCATCAATTTGACAACACATGCACAGCAGTTTCAGACAACACAACACAATACAGACAACACAATGGAAGTGTTTCCAGAGGACACTTAAAAGTGATGAACACGTCTGGATGTGTGATCACAATGTTAAAATAATCCAAAAACACTTACATTTTAGCTCATTTTCCAACACCACTGACGGATAGCTGACTTCACTAATGTCATGAGTAACAAACTGTGGCAACAACAAGCGTGTCCAGACGTGTTCATCACTTTTAGAGATACGTATCCCGATACCGATACCTGGGCTTTGGGTATCAGCCAGTGTTTAATTAATAAGCTCACTGTGTGGATGACATTGGGATCATTCTTTTATGTGTGAGGCAAAATCAGGCTTGACTTAAATGTTGCTTTCCTAACTTTGTAAGACAAAATGAAACAAATACATAGATATAAATTTACTGAAATAACTTATTAAAACATATTAAAATAACGGTATCTGATACCAGATTGGCCCATTGTCACTGATACCTGATCCAGCTATTTGAGTCAGTGTTGGACCGATATCCTATATCAGTATCGGTGCATCTCTACTTTTAAGTGTTCTCTGTAAACACTTCCGTTGTTGTTGGCTGTAATGTGTTGTGTTGTCTGAATTTGCAGCATGTTTTCTAAATGCAGCGCACATGTTGTCAAATTTATTGAAGATGTTTTCTTAATTTGCTTGTGCTTTCTTAAGTTGCAGTGCGTTGAGCCCCCAGGGCCACCATAGTTTTTCACCAAGGTCAGTTTCAGCACTACGGCAGTTGGACAGCTCCCGCCTCAGCAGCTGTCGCTCAGCAGGCTTTGAGGGACGAGACAGAAGGGAAAGTTTAACACAGGGGACAGGATGGTTTCAAAATGTGACCCTCTATAGAGTTATTGTCTGTCATGTATTTGACAGGACTACTCAGTTCAGCTGGTTTCTTGTGTTTGGATTACTTGGCCTTCTCTAATCTACAAGATCTGCTGACATGAACATTTAATTCCATTTTGCAACCTAAAATTTGGGTAACATTGTTAATATTATTTACAGTAATTATCAGCCAGTACTTAAAATTTATTATGTTTTTTTTTGTAATGATCAGCCACATCTTAGTCAATTTTTAAAATAATGTAACGTTGTGCTGAAATAATTTGTAACTTTTATATGTCAGGAGGAAATTACTCAATTCTAGTATTTGTGTAGTGTAGTGAGCACTACACAAATGTAGTGAGCGATATTTAGAAATTTTCCAGGAAAATATTTCATCTTCCCGTGTAAATCTGCGTTTCTCTGTTTGGTCCCCTCCCTTCTCTTTGCCTCTTTGTTTCCTGTTTCTAAAATACCTTTTCTTCGGTTCGCCTCTCAGTGCCCTTGGTGTCTAAAGTGTGTCCCAGTGACGTCTACCGGGTGTGGAAGAGTGGCTCGTGTCTTCGTGTGGACACCACCCTCCTGGGCTTTGAACACATGACCTGGCTGAAAGGACGACGCAGCTATATCTTCAAGGGCGGGGGTTTGTATGCTCCTAGAATCAGCATTCCTTGTTGTTCCCATACAGAGACTTTGCAGACGTGCACCTCGACCTGCACTTTTCTCATAAAGACTTGGAGCTGCCCTGAAAGACTTCTCCAGTTTTACAATAAATGCAGAAATCTCATGCTTCTTCTTCATTCTTAGTTCAGGTTGTTACATCCTCTGCCGTCCCAATCCGCCTGTGTGCTCCCTTTAGATGACGGGGCCGTGGTGATGGAGGTGGACCATGAGAAGCAGGTGGTGTACACAGAGCCGCTCGTGTTGTCCCCTCGCGACGCGCCCTCCCTGCTGGCAGCCATGCAGCCGTCACAGGAGAACACAGCGCAGAGACTCACGTCGCCCATCGTCTCCACACACCTCAACACGCGCAACATTGCATTCGAGCGGTAACAAGCGCACACAGCACACAAAGTCACAAAACAGAATCATTTCACCAGCATGCACACGTGATTTTGTTTGTGTTTCTGTAAGTAATGTGCAGAAATCTCATGAGTCAAATATGTTTGGATGAAACTATAAACTTTAGTCAAATGTTAACTGTTGTCAAATGTTAACTAAACTGTTTCCTTGTTATGTTTTCAGTTCAAACATGAGTCAAAAACTGAACACTTGTAATATTTTAGCATGGAAATTGTTATATTGAAATATCAAAAAACTACCATAAGCCTTACTTTATCCCTTTGCTTCCTTTTTTTCATTTTTAGGAACAAGTCTGGAATCTGGGGCTGGCGCTCTGAGAAGAGTGAGGTGGTCAGCGGATATGAAGCCAAGGTAACTGACTGCTGATCCAACCAGATTTTTCTTAAGTAATTCTTAATATAGGCTTTAATTTATTTGTAGTAACAAAGCATGCTGAACCACGAGGCCCAGAGTGTTTGACAGTCCCTGAACACTGACAGTACATTTTTCAGTGACCACAAATTGTGTAGACATATAGAGAGTGCGATTGTTTAAGTGTCTGGTGTCTAATAAAATCCTGATCACTAACTGTGTCGGACTCGACAATATAAATTTGGGCATGTCAGATTAGGTGATGAATGTGTGTATCTGTGCCGCTCTTGTGTTTTCAAAATGCAGCAAAGCAAGGAAAGTTTTCTCCTTTGACAATACTGCAAACTTCATTTATGTTTCACTTCCATCATTTTGGTTTGTGTGTTTTTTTTTGTCCCCCTAAACTAAACTTTTTAATGAAATGTCACTCCGGTTAGTGTATTCTGCGTTACTTCACGTCATATTCTGATTGGTTGGTTTGTAGATGTAAGTTGTAGCAGCAGTCACATTGTGAGAATTTGGTCCTAAAATTAGCTGTCTTTGGTCGCCAAAGCTCCAAATCAGCTGTCGGTGGACAGATTATTTGTGGTGTTTTCAGCATAAATATTACATTTATTGAGATTTTTCTATCTGAGATTGAAAATTAATCACAAAGAAGATGTGGTTTAGAAATGAATGTGATAAGTTACAAACAGAACAGTAACAATATACAGTATATTCTCTCTAAGATAAACCAGGAGGAATTTTGATCTTTACACTAAAGGCCAGTTTTGCCTCCTGCTGTTTACAATAAATTAATGTTTTCATGCTCCTTAAACTGTTTTGAATGAAGCTTGACTAAAACTAAGTGTAAAAACAGTGTGCTTTTCCTTTGTGTGTTGATGTGTGCAGGTTTACAGTGCTACCAATGTGGAGCTGGTGACTCGGTCAAGGACAGAGCATCTGTCAGACCAGGATAAGTCGAGGAGCAAAGGTGAACACACACACACATTTGTAGTGGTGGTAAAATAATATCATGTAGCACTTCACCTCAAAAAAACACTTTTTTTTTAGTGTTAGTGTTTTTTTGTGTTATGTGAAATTTTGTGAAATGCTTTGGATGAGACACAAGACTAAGTCAAAACCTAGTATACGGCTGAACTGTGTATGGTCAATGTGTGTAATTGTGGCCAGTTTGTTACAGGGAGAGTCAGTGGTAGTGTCTATAATGTGAATTCCTAGATATTAAATGTTCATCTGCAATTTTCTGTAGTGGTTCCAGTAATATTTGTTCTTAAATTGCACTGAAGTAGCATCACATGGTGTGGTTAAGTAACGTTTGAGTCAAAAAAAAAGGTTATAAATGCAGTTGCAAGAACAAAATTTTCCACTCATATCTTGGGATGTTTGATTTGAAAGAGAACTAATTTAAATTCTTAATCATAACTATTCTAATTATCTGTTAACCCCCCCCTGCTCTTTCATCTGTTTCACTCTGCGGATGTCTGTTGTTTTTCACTCTGAGTGTTTTGTCAGACCGATTGTTATTTGGGGCGTTTTAACTGTGCGCTCTCCCTCGTGCCTCTAGGCACCTTTTTTCTGCCTCTTTCCCGGTCGATGATCATGGAGGCTGTGGTGGAAACTGTAAATGAATGTTTTGACAGCATTTTGGGTGCAAATTCAGGAGGCTTATCTCCGCCCAGTTACTGCAGTTACAGTCATATCAAGCGCCCCTGCAAAGCAGCCGCCCCACACTAACCTGATATAACAGCTACATTAGTCTAATGTTTTAACTGCAAGACTCGTGTTTTAATGCTGTTGTTCATCGTTTGTGATGTGAAAATGTCAGAGAAATAAAAAGCTTGCATCCTGGTATTATTTCAGTTATAAAATCCAAGCGTGGAGTGTCTCTCCTGCTGGCTGCTGACAGCGCCATCAGCCGGAGAGTCGATTGCACTGGGCGGTAGAGGAGGAGACGGTAGAGACACTGGTACACGTCTGTTTAAACAGGAGCTTAGTCGACTTCACTGCATTTAACACTGGAGCTGAGAGCGTCAGAGCTCAGAGCAGGAAACACAGTCACTCTGCATCGCTTCCATCATCTCGCACTGATTCATTTTGAATGAACCACGGCCAAAGAGGAAACTCCAACACTCAGCCGGCCGACCAATGGTGAAAAGTCATCACTCACTCACGGACAACTGCGGTTATAGGGCTGGACTGTGGCCGGTCCAGCCAAAAATATAATGAATTTTCAGTGCAGGTTGATAATGATCTCTCTACTTTATTTCCACTCAGGCTCAAAGACTCCTCTGCAGTCCTTCCTGGGAATTGCTGAGCAGCATACAGCTCACAATGGGGTAAGA
This sequence comes from Scomberomorus guttatus, assembly GCA_038419695.1. NCBI lineage: Eukaryota > Metazoa > Chordata > Actinopteri > Scombriformes > Scombridae > Scomberomorus > Scomberomorus guttatus. The sequence goes on along the minus strand of CM076452.1, from coordinate 15,707,029 downwards.
ATCTCCGCAGTGACTTTGCATCACATCCACCCACATCACCCCTAGCCTCCTTTTGATGAACAGCGTCACATAATAAGTCTCTCTCTTTCTGTCAGAGTAATGTGTCCCAGTGTGCCAGTCCTCACAACCCCACAGCCATCACAGCAGAGGAATACTTCAACGCAGAGTTCAACCTGAACGGCCGGGACATCGGACGTCCCGTCGAGCTTACCAGCAAAGTCCAGAGGTATGACTGAGGCGTGGCAACAAAACACAACCACGCATAGAAAGCTGCAGCGCCTAATGGCTTTTTTAATGCGTCTTTGTCAGTGTTGGGCAAGCTACTTGGAAAGTGTAGTGAGCTGAGCTACCAGTTACTCTGCATTAAATGGAGCTCCACTACATTGAAGCGATCCCCCAGAGAAATGTAGCAAGCTAAGGTTTAATTTAGGCTACATAAAAGAGACTTAATACTATCTCTTTTTGAATTATTTCATTTCTAAGAATGGAAGATATTTCTCAAAATCTGTGTCTTCCTATCAACTGCGTCTTTCTTTCTGCTTCCCCCTCTGTCCGTCTCTCTGTGTCGTCTCCAGGTTTAAAGCAACCCTGTGGTTGAGTGAATCTCACCCTCTGTCCCTGGCCGAGCAGGTGACGCCTATCATCGACCTCATGGCCATCTCCAACGCCCACTTTGCCAAGCTGCGTGACTTCATCACCTTGCGCTTGCCGCCAGGCTTCCCGGTCAAGATAGGTGAGTGTGAGGAGTCACTTTTTAACAGGTTGAAGCCCCACCAGCTCCAGGCCTGTTAGTCTGTAGTTCTGTACAGCTGTAGCTTTTCATTTTGACATGTTATGACCAAAATAATGAGGACAGTCCTGGTTCCTGGTTCACGCTTTTTGCGTTTGCCATCACACCTTAGCATTCATGATCCTTCCTGTATGTTTTCATCCCCACTGCCCCTTGTTGCTACAGGGATAATCAGCCATCTGAATCTCCCAAAATGAAAAAAAACTCCACATGAAGGATGAAATGTTGTTACTTGACCCCATTACGCCTTCTGACTGAATCAACCTCTCTCTGTCCTCCAGAGATTCCTCTGTTTCATGTGTTGAACGCCAGAGTGACCTTCAGTAACCTGTGTGGCTGTGACGAGCCGGTGAGCTCAGTGACGGTTCACAAACCAGAGGGCTCCGAAGAAACTGGTAACAATCCATTCACACATACACCAGTTGTTAAAATAACATTAAATAATAACTAAAATATCTTTCAGTGACTGGTTACAGGGACCTGTAATGAGCAGAAATCTAAGGCTCACATTTGTACAGTACAGAATAATGCATTTTGCTTTGAAGATAAAAGAGTTGCTCAAAATTTAAGTCGTTTCCAAAATGAGTTTCTAAAAATAATTCATTTGCAGGTACAGTAATGTTGTAAATTGTCTTCACCCAGGTCAGTCTCCCTCTGCCCCCTTCCACTGTGAGGTGGACCCCTCAGTGTTTGAGCCCCCGCCAGACTACACCACCCTCGGTCCGGGCCGCAGTGAGCCAATGAGGGACGAGGACGACAACCTGCTGCAGTTCGCCATCCAGCAGAGCCTGCTGGACGCTGGCACAGAGAGTGACCAGGTCAGAGCACCGTTACCAGGCTCAGTCAAAGATTTAATATATAGGAAAAATGCTGATTGTGGCTCTTTCTTTTCTTTTTTTCTTTCTTTTTGATCCAAAATATGCCTCGATAAATCTTTTAAAAGTTAGTGATCGGTTGTGTTGAGGCAACAAAGTTTCCCATCAGGGTTTTCCTTTATATCTGAAGGCAGTTGTTAAACTCTACTTCCTCTCTCGCACGTTCATATGTGTGTTTTTTTTTTTGTTTTTTTTTTTAGGTGACCATCTGGGAGGCCCTGACCAACAGCCGTCCGGTGCCCCAGTCTCCGCTGTACGAGGAAGACTCTCAGTTGGAGAGGTGAGCTTACCTTCTGTCATATTACACTGACAGGCAGGAGGTCTTAGCTTCAAGGAAACTACTCATTTGACGGTATATCAATCATTTTTTGGCCTTGAACGCTAAAGTCAGTGTCAAGCATGGAAACCAGAGAGCCACGCTTATCATCTTTTATGTTAGACTGATGATGTTATGACTGTTGTCATCCAAGCACACACAACTTTTATGCAGTCCACCTCAACCAGATTTAGAGTTTATTCTAAATATGAGCATTTAATATGAGCATTTATGAGCTTCTTTTTTATTCAGGAAAACCTCTGACATGTGCAATAATTTAATTAAACATCTCTGAATAGAACTGAGTGATTAGCTCTTTCTTTCCACCTTCTCATGGGAACATTTCCTCCCAGTCATCCTGTAATGAAGCCCAGCAGTGAAACTTTCCTCTTTCCTCTTTAATTGTATCTCTAACAGGGCGATCCAGGAGTCCCTGTCTATCTCACTGGCCAGCAGAGAGGGAGACGACATGTCCGACCCCAGCCAGCCCTCCTCTGTCTCCCCGTTGGACCCCGCTGCCAATTCCCCGCTCTCCTTCAACACAGCCACAGATCCGCGGTTATCGGGACACTTCGGTGTGGCGAGCAGCTTCGACGAGCAGCTGCGTATCGCCATGGAGCTGTCGTGCCGGGAACAAGAGGAGATGGACAGGTGAGGCAGACAGATATGAGAGTGGTATTGATCTTCTCACTTAACTCTTGGCAAGAAAGCAAATAAGAGGACTTGCTGAAATGTGGAACTGTTCCTTTAATTGGAACTAAAGAAATCGTTCCACTTCTCAGCCACAGCTATTCTCTTCTCCAAATTTGTCATCTAGTCCTCTTCTTTTTTTCCTTTTCACTGAGTGAACTGAGTGAAGTGAGCGCACAGTTAGTGCCGCAGTGTGCTCTTGCATTTCACTCCACTTTGGTTCAGTAGGGTTTGTTTTTTGCAACACAGTAGGGTGTCAGAGTCTCACCCAGGGAGCTCCTCATCCGTTCCATGTTGTTAATTGTGTGCGTTAATACAGAGACGGCACAAGAACATCATATATTGTAATTTGCGACGTTTGACTGCCATGTAGTGAGCACCCTAAGGTGACTGCTCGTTGGCTGCTTGGATAAAGCGGTCAGATTCAATTGTGACATTTTGGAAACTTTTTTTTAAAAATGTAATTTTTCAAACAAGGTACTGTTTGAAAAATTCACACAAATCTTCCCCCCTCCCCACAACTTTCAAGGACAGTTTTGGACAGTTTTGCCACAGGCTCCTTTAATCTGTGACTAGAGTCGAATACCAGGATTTGAGATTACAGTATTTACAGGAAATTCTCTTTACTATCTACTCTCCTTAACCTTCTCCAGACCATATTAATGCTACTACTCCCCTATTGTAGCACTAACAAAACACAGACAAATTGAAACTGATCAAATGATTCTGTATACAGTTTCAAATCAAACTTAATTTATGCCAAGAAATCTCTGTTTTCTCTGTAAAAAAAAAAAAAAACAAACAAAAAACATGGGAAGTAATTTTAAAATCACAGTGTTCGCTGTGTTTTCTGCAGCTAAAAACAAACGCATGCGGATGAAAACAATAAAAATGGTAAATCACTGTCATTGCTCCTCTGATGAACTTTATCTCTTTTTGTTGTCACAGGAAGCAGAAGGAGGAAGAGGAGGAGCTGGAGAGGATCCTGCAGCTGTCACTCACAGAGAAGTAATGTCACGTCAACAGTGATGGAGGCGGGTCTTCAATGGGCGGCAGAAATCCTCTTAAATTATTCTGTTTTTATTTTTTAAATCCAGAGATGTTAAGTTATTACAGATGTTTTATTTATCTCTTTCTCACATGAAGGCTGCTAAAAGAGAGTGTACAGGACCAGAAGAAGCAATGTGAGTGTGAGTGAAACAGGTGGGAGGGGTAAGAAAAGGGGGAAACAGGTACTCTGAAACACACTACTGTGAAGGAGACAAAAGGGAGAGTCTTTGTTTTTCTTTTTTTATTGAATATTTTTCACAGTCTTGCTGTCTTTATTGAGTGATGAATGATCCTTAAACTTTAAACCTATAATATGATACTGATGAAAAATAAAAAAAAATACAATCTTAATGGAATAACTTACAGAAATATGATTATAACATTTGAAACATTTATGTTGGCTTACTCCTATGTGTGAAAAATAAAGAATAATGATCATCCTGGATCACAGTATGTTTTTCCTTTAATTCTTATGAACAAAGGAACAAACATAAGAGTCACGTGTGTCAGACGTTTTTTATTTTTACAGTTTGATCATTCTTTTATATCAAGAATGGACAATAATTGTGATCTGTACAACATTATGCTCATTCAGTGTTGGTGTAATGTCTATTATTCCACAGGAATTGAGCAAAAACAGAAAGCTTGATCTTCAAAGCTTTGAGACACAAAAAGTATGAATCATGTGTAGCTGAAACCATACTGTAATCTAATCTGAGTCATAAGGTACAAAGAGCTCTTCTCTGCAGCTGCCTTATCACGATTAAACACCAACTTACAGCTTAATGTAGTAATATGTGAACCAGCCCTCATCAAAACAACAATAACATATTCTTGTGTGTCCTAATTGTCCAAACCTTTAAAGCAGGGATGTCAAACTAATGGCCTGAGGTTCATATGTAACAATTTTATGCTCCCACATGTTTAAAATTCATTGTTAAATCTGTAAAAAAAAAAAAATTTCCCCACTTAGATTTTTTTAGATTAATCACTTAAATTTCTGGCAAGGATGCAAAATATGAACATAAAGCTATTTAGTAATCTTATAATATAATTAATATATAATAATAATAATAGTAATAATAACAATATATTACAGTTTAATATTTTCTAATTTTAGATCACATTTAGCATTTAGCTAGATGTTAATTTAGCAACCTGACCGGTAAACCCAGGTAATTTGGGTTTGAGACCCCTGCTTTAAGAAATAAAAAATAATTGCTTTCATTTTAATTTGACCACAGCACAAAGTGGGATTTTCTTGTGGTTTGATCCTCGTTCGTGGTGCCTTTGTCCTCGCCGGTTACAATGTAGACGTTTTCCCGTTGTAATTTTAAAACTTCCTGAAGCTCACCGTCCAAATGAACTGGTTTAGACAAAAACATACAAATGTCACTGGTTTAGATTGACTTTACTAACTCATACATACACCTTGATATAAATAATAATTTTATTTGTATGGTACTCAAACAGCACATAAGTACTAATGTTAAAATATTTTCTCATGTAACAACACTGACATACAATCATGCAAACGCGTGATTTTTGACACTAATCTACTTCCGTATCCTCCCGCTCATTCCCACCTAGCTTTAGGTTGTGGTCATCAGGGCTGTCATCGTCAGCAACCACATATTCACCCTCCACCGGCTTGGTTGGAAGGGGCAGAAGCTCCTCTTGGGTCTGCGAACGCATCATGGGTGCCACTTGTGCCTTGGGTACAGTTTTGGGTGATGGTGAGGCGATGCTGACACACTTTGGAGCAGGTGACGCCTCTGTTGAACACACACATGTTAGGAGTTGTGTACCTGTAGGTGTCAGTAAAGCTGAGACTGTTTGTAACAGCAGTGCTCTTCTCACCAATGTGAATGTCGTAGGGCTGAGACACCGTGTAAGGGTGGAGGCGGTATTCTGTCTTCTCAAGGAAGAATTTAAGTGCATCATTCAAGGAGGAGACTCTCACCTACAGAGAAACAGACACATGAAGAAAAGCAAAGAGGAAGAATAGGTTTTATGTTTATGACAATTTCTATTTGCATATAGTTTCCTTTACTGTGCCATTGAATATTGCTCTCCTTGGGTAAACTCAATGAAGTCTGTATAATCCTATTTTGTAACTATGAGTCATAACCCACTGAAAAATTATTTACTTTTCCATCTTGAGGCACTAATGCCACTGGAAATATAGACTGGACTGTTTGAAGATTTACTCCACACAGTTTCACAGTTACACTTTTATACAGTGTGGGTAAATTGTTAAGCCATTCAGTGGGAACTTGCTGTTAAAACTGATACACATGCACCTGTATTACCATGCAGAGTCGAAGTTAATGTATTTATGAAAGCACAAAGGAGCCTGATCAATGCTTTTCTTTGCAGGACATGAATCGTTTGTATTCCAGTTTTGATTTGCAAACAAATTGCTTCCAACATGGAAGTCTCATATGTATCAGGACATAAATGTGACATTAACATGTTCCTTCATTGAATGCTGTTGAATTTGGAAATAGTTGAATGTAATTCTGATTAGTTAAAAGCTGTGGGGAGGTGAGAGCTGTGGGACGTACTGCTGTGTGCAGTTCAATGACAAAGCCTGAGTTTGTGGAGGTCACCCTGTAGTTCTTCATGACAGGCCCACTGAAACACAAGGAAGAGGAGGATTATTTGCTACAGCTGACAGGGGCTTTTATAAACAACAACACATTGATTTTTTTGGTATTTTTATATGACGTGTATGGTTGTCAAATTGTTTATCCCTTTATCAAATGTAGCATCACATGGTTACTTTTTATTGGGACTAATAAAAGAAAGTTACAATGATAATGCCAATGAGGGACTATCAATAAGAAACTAATAAGTCTACAGTTATGCTTGTTACATTGTTATTTAGACTTATCACCCTTTACATTTAGATTTTACAAAACAAAGTTCAAATTAACTGCTGTGCAAAACTGAAATGAATTCCTGTCCTGGTTAATCAGGTGGTTCAAATAATAAAACCTGGATGTGACATTGGTTTGTCGGACAAAATGTTTCGATTGATTCGGAATTATTTCCAACGTGTCATGTGTGTCAGATGGCAAAACATAAAAAACACAGCACTGATCTGAAAAGGTTTAAAACCAAATATTCATTTTTATGTGATGAATGAACAGTAGCAAAAGCTTCCTGTGAGGCGAGGAAAGAAAACCTGATATTTACTCCTCTGACTTTGTTCCATCTGTTGTTGTTTATTTTATGTTGGACTAGGATGGTATACCCAGTGCAATATGGTTTAATGTGCAATGCTGAGGGTTAGTGAGTGCAATACTATTATGGTTATACTATAAACTCTTTTATTTAATTGGATATTGGATATCTTTTACCTTTTTATTGTTTTAGTTCTTTTAAAAAAGCTCTGCTGCTTAGTTTAATCTTGTGCGAATCAAAAGATGAATATAAACTCATCTCTGCATTATTCTTTAGTCAGTGATACAGTTCAGAGCATCGGACCTGGGTGTGAGTTGTCTGAGGGTCACGGCGTAGTTGTTGGCCAGGGTGGATGGACGGAGGATGATGCTCCCATACTCCGGGTTCGCCTCCAACATCTGCTCCGCCTCCTTCCGAGTCACATTGAAGAAACACCTGCAGGAATCAGAGAAAATACCAAGACTTCCTCATTGGCAGTGGCAGCAATAAAGGGACAGGTGTGTCGTTTCAAAGGGCAAAGGACAACACACACACACACAATTTGTGCATTGGTTTAGGATGACAGAAAGGGCTTAAATGCTCACAAAGCCTGTCTAATTTGTGTTTGTCATGTTTTGTTCTGCTGTTTTTACTGTATTTGTTGTCAGAAAGATAGAAATTGCAGAGAGGGGAAGAATGTGTTGCAGTCTGTCAGAAAGAGGACGAATCTGAAAAGAAACATTTCTGTAAACTGACTTACGAAGGCATCTCAGGGGCGCTGGGGTCAGGATTGTCTTTGAGCGGAGGAGGGGAGGGGGAGGAGGAGGCTTTGAGAAGGCAGGATGGACGGGGTGGGAGGGGTGGACGTGCAGCAGGGGGATTTCTCCTCCTCTCCTGAGCCAGAACATCTTTTAGCAGCAACATCTGGCCAGGCAGCAGCTGCAGCTTACTGGGAATCTCTTTCTACAGGGAAACAGAGCATTTTACACAGACTGTAAAACACATCTTGGTATAGTTTTGTAAAATTTATAGTAATCCTGGACTTCTTCAAAGAATTTGTCATTTTACATTCCTCCCTGACTGGAATATGTATATCAAAATACCCTAATGTAGAAATTCTGTGAACAAAAAGATACTGTTGTTAACATCCAGTTTGAGTTCAGGTGCTGGATACAAGAAATTAAAAACACACACACTGAAAATAAACACTGAAATATTCTGATACATACTGTAAATTATTTGCAGTCTTATTTTCAGTTTACGATAATTACTGTCATCACTATTTTCACTATCAGTCTCAAGGAGAGTTTGTTCCTAGAAGCAATTGTTAACCAGGAAGTACTTGTTTCCTGTTGTTTTTTATGGTTGACTTTGTGTTTTAAATAGGTGAAATATTACATACAGCAAATGATTATCTTTTGAAAAGGACTTGTAAGAAACTACAATGTGTGTCACAACACCGGCGTTACTTAGAGTTGAATATCTGTCCTTGGTGCAGGTTTGAGCTCAGACATTAAAAGGGTTTGTTGTTGTTGTTCATGGGAACTCAGCTGTATTCTCGACTATTGGCGCCAACAACTTGACAGTAGGTCTGTTCGTATCAGTGTGTCTGTAAGTGTGTGTTTGCTTACTTTGACAACAGTCAGGATGTGACCCCTCCACTCCTCTGCTGTGTCAGTGTTGTCCATCTGCACAGTCACACAAACAACAGACATTTTGGTTATGTGCTGCTCAGTCAATCAAAAAATGACAATGAAATGTGAAAAAGAGAGGCAGAAAAAATATATTCTCTATGTACAACATGCATAGCCCCCTCCTCTAAATCAAATCCTTCAAACTGGGGTTCAGGTAACACTGATAATTACTTTTTCCTTTGGATGTGCACCTTTTTATGATTGTTTCAATGACCAAAGAAGTGTCAGCTTTCACTACCACACACCTTCAGCTGCACCTCCTCTGTGTGCAGTATGAGGGTGAAGATGGTCGATGTCTTTCTCTGATACGGAGAATCTAACATCATGGACTTCAGCTGCTCCAGGTCCAGTTTCTCTGTGTACTGACAAAGTAAAACAAACAAACAAACAATGCGCTTCTGCAAATCATCACTTGGTACATGCTTGATTGATTACATTACATTGATTAATGTGAAATTGTAATTTCATTATAGGTAAAACTGATGTATGTTTTTGGTCTTCTCTGCATCTTTTTATTACCCACTTCCTTATACTCTCAGTTTCCCAGGTTCATAGATAAATAGCAGCACTTAAATTGTCAACACTGTACATCAATTCATGGAGAAACACATGCTACCTTCACTGTTTAATTAACCATACTTACATTTTAATATTTTGAATGTTTGTAATTACTTGTAAGGTTAAGTTAAAAGAGTGTTTGCTTACTGTATCCTGTGTGTCATCCTTGTACAGAAACAGTGTGGCTCCACGAAGCTCTCCGTAATACTTCTTGAAATCCTGAAAATCATAAATGTCATTTTGAGTTTCTGCTCTTAACACAACATCCACGTCAATTCATTAAAAAGAATGTACATTAACCTTTTTTTCATTTCATTCTTCACACATTTGGAGACGTAACTTTTTCTTTTCTAGCTTTGTACAGTCTGGAACTTTTCCATCTTTGTCCTCACCTTCTCTTTGTTTTGTTTCTTCAGCAGGTGTCCAGAGTAGTAGAGAGGCAGAGCCGTGATAGTGGCTCTCCTCTTGTGGACAACTCTGGGGTGCACAGACATCCTCCAGCTCTCGGCCAGATCTGCGTAGGTCTTCTAACCGGGTTTTGGTTTGCCTCAGGTCACTTCTGTTCAGTCCAGCAGTGTACAGTTCAGTGCAATTGGATCCTGAGAGTTTTGTTCCTTGTTGTTTCCTCATGCGGCTCTCAAAGCAGTGACGGATTCAAGCTGTGTCTTCAGTGTACCTGAGATGATTATTGGTCTATAAACCTGCACTGATAAGCTATTCTCCCCCTTTTCCTTCAGTCTTTGTGCTGTTACTCTGAGAATGAGGAAACGCTGCAGTGATTTATAAAAAAGGAAGTAGTATAAAATATCCCAAATTGTACTTTGAACCTGTGTATAACTCAAGGAAGACAGCTTTACACCACACAATAAGAGGCAATGAAGCATGCAGTTGTTGGAGAAATGTAGATGAAATTTGTTAAAATATCAAATAAATGTAGTAATTTGTTTTTATTAATACATATACAAGTAAAATATTCAACAACAGTCTTCACATACAGCACCAGTCAGTTGTTTGGACCTTCCCATTCACTTGAATGAGAAAATGTGTCCAAACTTTTGACTGGTGCTGAAAATGCATTGATGTTATCATTTATTGATTTGATCATAAATGATATAATAAACCTATAATCACATGACTCCATGCATACATTTCTGTAATACATCAGATAAGATGTTATGCCATAAAAACATTAAATTTGCAAGTGATTATGATCGTTTTAACATTCTAAACATTTGTAGAAACAGTATGTATGTGCAGAAAATGCTGTATTTTAAACACCTGATTAGTTCACTTGTTTTATTTTTTCCAATTCTGTTTTAAAGCCCACTGATTGATGTGAAATTATCTATTTAATATCTATATATCATTATTTTTCACCTGGTGAAAATGAGCAGTGAAAAGCCAACACTGAGAAGCGTGCCATAAATGTACACCGGGCTGGTGGTTGCAAAATACACAGCATCACACGTGTAATGTAGAAACAGCAGGACGCAGGACAGGATGAACGACAAACAGTGACACAGCGGGGACACAGAAATGGAGATAAACCACAGCAGGCCTTTGATCAACCAGAGGAACATCTGGAGGAGGTGCAGGAGCAACCAAATGGTCCAGATCAGCAGAGATCCCCACAACCACAAGGCTTTGGATGGAAGAACAACATCTGCATCCTGAGAGAGAGAGAGAGAGAATATCACTCTCTTTTTGTTTATTAGGAAGCAGTGAATGTGTCAACAGAGTGTTTGGGTTTGTGCGTGCTTACATAGTCTGGTGCATCATGCCCCTCCCTGCCAACAGTTCCCACTTTAGCAAGAAAAAGACAAAAACAATCATAAATCATATACATATGTGCATATTAAGGAAATTCAGCCGTGAACATATTTTTTTCATTCTGCATATCCATCATCAACATGTCAGCTCTGTCACTTACTGAAGAAAGTGAACGTCAGGAAGAAAAGTAGTCCGCAGGTCATCAGCAGCCATTTTGCTCTTGATGGTTTAACCTGTAGTGTATTTATACCAGAACCAATCTGAATGATTTGTATTTTTTTATAGTACAGACACAGACAGTAAACACATTTCCTACGAGTCCATGATGTCAAAGTGCATCAATACATATCTTGTGTCCATGTTCTTAAATATAGGAAACTATTCAATATGAATGATATGTGAATACATTATAAATGATCACACAAATATTAAATATGTAGTGTGTGTGTGTGCTTGTCTGTACAACAGGGGTATAGCCTAATAAATCATGATTTATTGATTTGTGGTTGGGAATCCAACATCAACATGAAAAGTCTGAGTTTATTAAAATTATTAAAATGTATCAAAACTATTCACTTAAAAACTAAAATAGCCTACTGTCCACTTACTTTAATGTGTTTGAAGTTTAAGTTGTTTGACTTAAGTCTGGTCTTGAAAAAGGAAAGTAGGCTACAATTGAAATTTGAATCGAAATAAATCCAAACATGGACAGAATCAGATTTTATGAAACATTGAAACTTTTAAAACTTCACTTAAAAACTTGAAATGAGCTTTCTGTGGATTTATTTATAGCCTAGTTTAAGTAATTTTTAAGTTTCAGAATCTGGAGTAGTTTACATTTAGTAACAGCAGCAGCAGGCTTAATGTTATTATGTAACAACTGTAAAATAGTTAATATTAGTAGTAGATACTGATGGTGTCATTAGAATCAATGTACATAAACCACTGGTAGCAATCGGCCTGTCATGATGACAGTAGTAATAGTGCTTGTTAGTGTTTCAACACCACCAGCATGAGTATAAAACTATATTTGGTCTACACAGAGTTGCATAAATCACTGCGAGCAGCAATAATAACAGAAGCAGCAGAAGGTTTTTTACTTCATCTTACCTGTGAAACAGGTTTCCTGCAGATGCTGATGATGTAAGACAGGCAGTGGTAGTGTTTGAACTCATCACAGCTGCTGGCTGATCGACACAGCGGGCAAAAATCATTATCATCATCCTCATCACCACCTCCAGTGTCCCTCAGGTTGTTGAGACAGCAGACTGGGCAGTGGCTGCACATTGTTACTGCTGTGACGGTCAAATGGTGACTGAGCAGGTTTATCCTGGGAAAGTGAAACTAACATGAGGCTGGAAGAGTGGAGGAATGCCTCCGAGCTGGTGCTGTTGCATTCACTATGTCTTTGTTAAAACATTTTTTCTTTTGAAGCCACTTTATATTTTTGAACTTCCAACAGGAATGAAACACAAAAAAAGTATTAATATGTGCAATAAAGTCAACATTGTACTTATGTCTTCTTTCTTTTATGTTTCTCATAATGTATTTTTAAAAATATCCAGCAAATTATATCTTTATGGAGGTAAAACAATGAGGAGGTGTGTTACTCTCCCAGCTTGATTTTGTGTCCAAAGCTGTTTAACTGATGTCTGAACCAACATGCCAACCTGCCAATTCCCAATGAAAAGAGTTTTAAGATGTAACTTTTTCAATGTTGTGAGCAAAGAACAAACTTATATGTGTCCTATTTCTGTATCAGTGTTCTGCAAAAGGAAACTGTTTGGAGGAATGACTCAGCGGGTGGAACATATGCTCAGTAATCAAAATGATGGTGAAAACCGGTCTGTTTGCATACCACACTGTGTGCGTTGCTGCCTTTCACATTATCATCCTCTAGGACACCCTTAAAGAAACATTTCACTAACAACACATTGAAAATGATTTTGACTGTCTATGCATACACACACAGAGTAATATAAGTAATTTAAGTGAAGGAGGCTCTGCTGAGGGAGCAGGTGAGAATAACTGATGATTAAAGCTTGACCAACACATCTCAGTGATTTGTTTTATGTTTACATTTTAGTTTCAGAGTTGGTTTAATCAGTTTTTACACACTGGTTTTTACGGTCAGGTCCCGGCTGGTTTTGTTGTCTAGACAAAAAATATGAGCTCCCCTCTGATTGTCTGGCTATGCATTTGTGTGTCGCTATTCTCCCAGCAAACGAAGCTTGTCTCACAATGTAAGTGCACTGGGGAATTGGCTGCATGAAACAAACGCCTAAAAACAAAGGATCGCTGGAGGCCGAGCACGCCCCTGTTGTTTGTAAAAGTGAATCTGGCTTGTCTTAACGAGTTGTCTTAATGAGCTGCTGCTTCAAAGTGACAGTTCTGAGCAAACTTTCTGGCCACTGAACCAGTTTACAAAGCACTTTGTGTTACTGATGCAAACTTCTACTAGATATAGTGGTGTTCACACAGTACAATTCTCAGTTTATAGTAAAACAACAAAAAACCATTGTGACCCTGCCAGTGCCAGGTTACAACTGGGATTTAAGGACCATAATCACAGAAGACATTTTGACTTCTAACAGTATGAAAAGCAAAGGTGCAGCTAATTATATGAATGATGACTCCTTCCAATTAGGTGTCAATGAGCTTTATTTAATCAGTAATCACCAATAATGATAACTTATTAATTTTATTCCACTTAACTGAGATTCTGTTTCTCCATGCTGTAATTCTACTCCTGCTCCTTCTATCTACTCTGTATATATAACACTGTTTGTCCGTCCTGGAAGAGGGATCTCTATGGAGGGTGTTTTACAATATACAGATTGTAAAGAGACATATTTTTGGAGAAAATTTGTGATTTGGGACTTTATAAGTAAAACTGATCTGACTTTATTTTTGTGAGATGTCAAAATAGTTCCGGCATGAAGGCTCATTACGCGAAAAGTTGTTTGAATCACTTTTGAATTTGAACCTGGTCTGCATGGCTTGTTTTACTCATGACTGTATACTGAGTCAATATTGAATGTGTATGTGTATATAGATATGCACACGTTAAATAAACACACATCCTGTCTCAAAAAGATGCAGAAAAAATAGTCCAAGCATTTGTTACTTCTAGGTTGGATTATTGCAATTCTTTATTATCAGGCTGCTCTAACAACTCTCTAAAGACTCTCCAGCTGGTCCCGAATGCAGCTGCATAAATAAAATTGACGTGACCTTCTTCTGTAGTTTGCACTTGGATGTCAGCATTTGGCAAAGTGCACAACTTCTATGACACAACAGTCTCCCACATAAGTAGTTTTAGAAGTACAACACATGTGTGCTTATACCTGATTGTGGGCGTGTGCATGTGCCTGTATGTACACTTTAAAAACATTTGGCACCATGTGTCCGTTTTCTACATGCAAACTGTAGGCTGATGCCCACTGCTGGCCACAGATTTTCCTTCTCAGCGGTGTTCTTTGACCCTGCTGGTCTCCCTGGCAGCTCCCATCCTCTCCTTTAATCCTTCATCCTGGAGGGGAGGCCAGGGAGATGCCCACTAAGGAGAGAAAACAGTCACCGTTCTCCATCATGGGGCCGTTAATGATGCTTCTCCTCAACCACTGACTGAGGAGAAAATGACCACAGGGGTGACAGGGACAGAAGATAATATGGTGGACTGATGAAGCTCTATTAAGCCTCTGAGCCAACAGCATGTGTATATTCTTTGACACCAAATTATGTAAATAAAACATGAAAAACAAGTGACGTCATTTCTATTTTATTTGAACATACTTGTAATTGTGATATACTGTAGGTTTCTATCTTGATGTCAGTTGTTTTGTAATAAATGCAATGTCAGTGAATCCATTTTTTGGCAACAAGAGGATGATATTTTTTCTTCTGAGGTCTTTTGCAGCCTTGTTCAGCTATAATGACACGAAGACCCTAAACGAGAGCACAGATGAGAGAAAACCCTCTGAGAAACACATCAAAGCTGAACTCATATTAGAAATAAGTGATCATATTTTGATGCAGACTGACCTAACAGGTCTGGATTGTGATTAGCTGGCAGGCCGGGGTAAAAGGTCAGGCTGGAGACAGAGGTCAGACAGGGGTCAGACCGTCTCCAGGCGTCATTACAGGAATATGGCTGTTCGTGGTAGATGTTGCAGGAGACGTCCCCGTCTGGAAAACAAAACATCTTCTGTCCAAGTTTGCTTTTTCAGATATAAAGTGCCCCTCCCTACTTCTATCCTCCCACCGCTATAGTCACTTGTTCTAATTAGTAGAATGACAAAATACATACATGTGCACACGCATGTGTCCCAGGTGTAACTGTGTGTATTTATCTCTGTGATCTCCTATTCTAATGGTTTCAGTGATGGAGGATTGGAGGTGTAAGTGGGCCTGTAATGAGAGGCTGAGGTGAAGAGGAGGAAGGGAGGAGCAGACAACCTGCTGGCTGAGAGGACAGAAGCCTGGGGCTGTGAGGTGGATCTCCTGCTGTGGAGGCTGTTTTAGCCAGACTAATATTAACACAGAGCCACCAGCTCTACACATCAGTCTGCTGTACTGCAGAGAATCCAGTGTCATCTTTGTGTCTGCTCTGCAAAACACCCATCTTCAAAACATGTTTAACCTGTGGAGTCTTACATTTTGTTTTTAAAACACAGGAATAGAAGGTGCTAATTTCTCTTTTTGCAATGAAAAACAACTTTCTTTTTTTTATATGAATGAATCTTGATATAAGTGGGGTGATTTGTCTTCTGCTTTACTTTCAGATATTAATTCCTAGAAATCTGCCAAAAGCCAAGAGTGTGAAACTGAATTACTTTTTGAAATCAAGGAACAAACAGCACAGCTAACCTCTGAAGTCACTGTGAAGTGTCTTTGAGTACATTTCCATTAGTCACTAGATGCTTGTTCCAAGAAACTTGTGTCCCAATTTGATACAACATATTACAAATTCAATTCACTAATTTGATGCATTCACACAGCACAAGTGAATACTCAAAGTGGTCAGTATGCAGATCAAATGCGTTTGATTTTTGAGTGGGATATTGATGGACATAATTGTTTCACTATATAGGAAACAATTAAACCAAATTGTGGATGATGTAGAAACAGCTTGGAAAATAAATAAATGAATAAATGAAAAACATTCTGATTTTTCTTTGTTAAGTTTCCACATTTATTACTGGCAGTATCTGTATAAGTGACATCTGCCAGTGTTTGTCTGCATCTTTTTTATATTACTAGAGCAATTTTTTGATTCCTGTATAACAGTATACTGTTGTTGGGACTGTTATTTAATGCTACTATTACTATTACTACTGCTAGTGCTACTACTACTACTACTACTACTAATAATAATAATAATATATTTTATTTAGGTTATAAAGCGCTTTTCAAGGTACACAAAGACGCTTTACACAGAAAAAGAGACAAATAATCTATATATAAAAACCACTAAAAGCAAGATAACTAAATTAATGGAAAGATTGATGGATCATTCAGCTTCATCCAAACCTCAAAATCCACAAAAGGTTGAGGTCTGATTATTAATTTTACATCTCTTAATGTACTGTATCTTGCACTGTAAAAAGATATAAAAGTTTAATATCTAGATGATTTTGGATGTCGTCAGTGTGAATGCCAGGTGTCACAGTCAACCGTGGTGGTTGTTGCTTGCTCTGACTCCACACCTCTTGGCAAAAATGTCCTCTCACTACTTACTTTGCGCTTCAAAAACCTGTGGGTGACATGACTGATGCTACATTCATGTTTTTTCTACAGTGTGTGGTTGAGATGGACAGTTGTATGTAGTGATTCTTTCTGTCTTACAAATACGCTCACACACACACACACACACACACACACACACACACACACACACACACACACACACACTTTGAAACTATTTTACCTTCCTTATGTCTGCTGCATTTTCTGATTCCCAGGATTCCACTGATGGAATAGGTGGACTCAGAAGAATAGGCTGTTCCCACGGCAACAGATGATGCTGATGACACTGCAAAGATCAGATGTCAGTGTCATGAAACATTGGAGAGCGAGACACTGAGAGATCAACAGAGAGAAAACAGGAAAAAGAAAGACTTACCGACTTCACAAGACTCTGACTGGATGTTGCTTCTGATGATCCTGTAAAAACAGACAAGTCACTCAACTCTCTTTTTAAGTTGAAACACACACACACACAAAACATAACGACACCTGTTACCTGTTGATGGAGCTGATGCTGGGCACGCTGTCGTCGTCACACACTCGCTCCAGCAGGAGTCTGTCCCGGATCTCCCAGGCGAACATGGTGGGGTTTGTGTGCTTCAGGTGCAGTATTGTTTGCACCACCCTGGGTGTAGCCACTTTGGGCTTAGAGCCTCCAATCACCCCTGGTCTGATGCTCCCCGTCTCATTGTACCTGAATAAACAATGTCGATATCTGTCAGGAGAGGTTTACATTTTACCCGCGAGAAGGAGGTCTGGTGAATATGGATGCTGATGTTCATGGTAAAAAAAACAAACACACAGAGCACCCCTAGACTGAAAGAGAAAAGTACATTTTACATATTACAATATTACTTAAAATTAAAAATACATTTCTGAATAATGCATCATGGGATGAGCACATGCATTTAACATATTAATGGCTAGCACATAGTCAGATACAGTAGTAGATAATATTTCCTGTGATCAGATACATGTAAACATTCTCAAATGAAAAATACTTTCTGTCCATGTGTGACATAAAAGTAGTCATTTTTTATAGTCATATACTGTACATTTCCACAGTATATAGGCCCATGTGTGAGTCTGGTTTTTTATTTGTGAACACATTATTTGTGCTATTTGTTGTTTAAACGTGTAGTCACATCAAACCTATCCACTATGTTCATAATTACAAACAATTCCGTCACTCTCAATATGAATTAAAGTATTTAACCCTCATTATACCAACATATTTAACAGACAAGGACTGGCGACTGGGGTCCCTGGGGACCCCAAGAATAAACTACTATAAAGAACAATCATCATAGCAAAATGTTAACTTATTTCTTCTTAAAACATGATTAGTTATGTAATTAATGTCATCTGAAAAAAACAGATTATTATTATTGTAGGAAAGTTATAGTTAATTTGCATATTGTGTAAAATTTAAATATATTATAATTAAATCAGAAACAGAAAACAATGATATGAAGTCATTAGGAACAAATTGATCTTCATGAAAAATTGGAATGATAGAATAAAACACCTGTGAGGTATGACAAAAGGTTACCTCTGGGTCAAATGACTGCAGTCTCTTTACCTGGCCAGTATTTTGCTGACACAGCCGTGACTGACGCGCAGGCGGCGGGAGATCTCACAGGGACGCACGCCCCGTTGCGCGAGCTCCACAATGCGCTGTCTCACCGCGTGCGGTAACGGGCGCCCGTTAACGAAGACTCCGCCGAGCTGGTTCACCCCGCCGTGCCCTGAGCACCGGAGCGGATCAAAGAAACATCACTACACACAAACGTTGAAGCCAATTCACTGTTAATAAGCGCCACTACGCGTACGGTGGTGGCACCTGAGATACATCACTGTTACTTACTGTGCGTAACGGTGAGCGGCACCTGTCCAAAGCGTATTTCCATATTTAAAAAAAAAGTCTGTATGGCTACTTACAGTGTAGTTTGGTACGAGGACGCAACATTTCTTACTCATTCAAACATAAAACTAAAACAAAAAGTTTTTTAAGAGAACACTGTTTGGATTTTGTTGTGTAGCCTCTGCTGTTGTTTGCGGTGCGGAGTGTCAGGACGCGCTGTCTCTCTGCTGCTTTCAGCACCTGAGAGCTGGACAACGACAGGAGCCTTTGATTGGACGCACGCGCACTGTGCACACACTTGCTCAGTTACCTTTTTGCTAAAGGTGAAGGAGCCAGCATTTTAGAGATACAGAAGTCATGAGTCCAAGTCCCCCTGACCACCCACCAGACACCAGTCTCTAAAATGATACATTATTATTATTATTATTATTTGGATTAATGTATTCAGTTAATTGTTTAATTAGACTATAGTTTTCCCAACATGAAGGTCTAAATGTTGTTCCAGTGTCTTCTCTCCACTACCAGGAACAACATTCTGCTGGAGAAATACTGAAATTCTAATTTCGTGTTGGCCAAAAAGTATGTCGAGTCTAGAAATGCTTGAATAATTTACCCACCATGTATACGCAGTGGGGGAAGAAATATCAGATCCTTTACTTAATTAACTAAAAGTACCAATACAGCAATATAAAAATACTCCATTACAAGTAAAACTCCGGCATGAAAAATGCTACTTTAGTTAAACTACATAAGTATTATGAGTTCGATGTAGTTAAAGTATTGCAGTAAAAGTACATAAGTATTATCAGCTTGATGTAGTTAAAGTATTGCAGTAAAAGTACATAAGTATTATGAGCTTGATGTAGTTAAAGTATTGCAGTAAAAGTAGTGGTTTGGTCCCTCTGACTGATATATTATTATATATGACATCATGATTATTAATACTGAAGCATCAGTGTGTAAGCAGCATGTTACTGTTGTAGCTGCTGGAGGTGGAGCTAGTTTCAACTACTTTATATACAGTTAGCTAGTTTAGTCCAGTGGTTCCCAACCTAGGGGTGGGGCCCCTCCAAAGGGTCAGCAGATAAATCTGAGGGGTCGTGAGATGATTAATGGGAGAGGAAAGAAGAAAAAACAAAGTTCTGATACACAAATCTGTTTTCAATCACTATTTGGTGGAGCTGTTAACAACTCATAGACATCTGAAATGTGACCCCGACTACACACTGCTTTTTGTAAGATGTCAAAAGCCAAAAAGGTTGAAAACCACTGGTTTCATCTTTAACAATGTGTTGTATTTTAAAAGCAATATTTATTTTAAAAGAAAGTACAGTATTTCCCTCTGGAAGTATAAAGTGGCATAAAATGGAAATATTCAAGTAAAGTACAAGTACCTCAAAATTGTACTTAAGTACAGTACTTGAGTAAATGTACTGAGTTACTTTCCACTACTGTGTCTACGTTTTTAATAGCAGAAAGTAAACTCCTCCCAGGTTGCTAAACTGCCCACAATTCCCAGAACAAATACAGAGGACACGACTTGATCCAGTAGGTTTTTAAACTTCATGAAAACTTCATATTGTCAGATTCAAAATTCAAGACTTTCTAAAACAAGACAAGAGTGAGATATAATTCCACTTGTTCCCACATAGATGGTAATGTCAGTATTTTGAAATAAGTAGACAAGCATTATTAAAATTACAAATGATTAAAACAAACTAGTTTGTATGCATTTAAGCTTCAAAATGGCCAAAGAAATCCTTTTAATTATGACATTTAGAGCTGCAACGCTTAGTCAACTAATCTTCTGTTGATTGACTAATGATCAGAACATTAATTTGCAACTATTTTGATCATCATTTTGAGTCATTTTCTGAGAAAAAAATACTAAAATTCTCTGCTTCCAGGTTTTTAAATGTGAATATTTTCTGGTTTCTTTAGGCGTCTATGATAGTAAACTGAATATTTCATTTTCTGACATTTTATTGACAAAACGACTAGACGTAATCAATTAATTGAGAAAATAATCTTTGTTTATTAGTGGTAGACTGTAACTAGGAACTGTAAGATGAATATATTGTATATGATCATTTTGTAGTAGAAGAACGTGTAATAGTTTATATTTGTCAATAAAGAAGAAAAAAATGTAACTAGCCTAAGAAGACATTACTCAAAGGCTACTGTACCAGACTTAGTAACAATTTTGAGGTGTTTAGTTCACACTGGGTACTTTAATTTACTTCTAGTCTAAATTTCTGCGTAAAATATCGCAACTTTTACTTCACTACAGTTGATTATTGGCAGTCGTTACTATGGGAACAGCTTGAAATACTTCAACAACAACAAATAAACTTAGAGCCATTTATGATGTTTAATGTTATAATGTTTAATAACAGCATTATACGATAGATTTAGTCTTTAGTGGGTTTTGATCTGAATCTGATGGAGAAATATCAGTGAAATCGCCCTTTTTTCAGTTTTCACAAATAGAATAAAGGTTTCACAAATGAAAGTGGGCTTAAACTGCGTTAATGCTTTTGCTACGATGTCTAACACTTTTTCATAAGTGTAAGTGGTGGAAAAACGGAGAATCAGCCCCTAAATATCATTATTTATGTTTCCCTTAACTTTCCCCTTTAACCCGAATCGGAAGTTGACTTCAGCGTCGTGGTTCAGTTTTGGTTGTCCAACATTTTACTCAAACATATAAACAAGCATGGAAGTAACTAACAGTTCTGGAGGGAATGTTTTTTTAATCGTTTTTTATTGTGCGAAGTCACAGCCGAGATATACTGAGCTAAAACGGTAAGCAACAGAAAAGTGTTCACAGACTTTATATCGGTTGTGTTTGCTAATTTGTCAACGCTACTACGGAGCTAGTTAGCGTTAGCATAGCGCCGGTTAGCCTAATGTTAACCCACGTGTCAAGATATGTAGACGTTTTCCACCCACCTCATACATTACATGTAAGAAAAAAATCTCACCACCAGCCAGGCAATTTGATATCTGCCACAATGCCAGTTGTTAAGAAAAAGTTGTGGTAAATGAGCAACATTAGCCACCGCCGTTTGCTAGCAGTGCCGCGAGTGCTCGTTGGGTGGCGCTGTTCAGCTGCAGTTTTCGCCAGGTAAAGGTTGTAGTATGGACTTCACGAAAGAAAACGAAGATGATGATAGCGAAGAAGCAGGTGGCGAAGATGGGCGCTTCTTTATTGAGGGCTCCAGCTGTTCAGAAAGTGAAGAAGAGATCAAGTTTGGTCACCAGAAGCATCTGTACAGCAGCTCTAAACAAGCTGCTCAGGGGGGCAGGGGAAGCTCTCCCCCGCTCCTCCTGGCCTTCTCCATCACCTCTGGACGGGTGCTGCAGGACAGCAGCCCCAGCTCCGACTTACAGGAGGAGGAGGACAGTGACCAGCACATCGAGGACTGGATGATCCTGGGAGGAGGAGAGCAGGAGGGAGACTCAAGCATCCAGCTCAATCTGAGCTACAGGAACAGCATCTCAGACGATGACTCTGGAGATGAAGGTTAGAGCTTTTGAGTGCCTCAGTCTATCATCCTAGTTCAAAAGCCTCTCTGCTAGTGAAAAAACAGGAAATAGTGTTTATAGGGGTCAAGGTTGTGGGATCCAAAAGTATGTCACTGAAGTACAAGCAGCATCTCCATTTGCCATGTAAGGTAGTAAGAAAAATAACAAAACAGGAATCAAACAGGAAACCATTTAGTCCCAAAGTAACGTGTTTGGGTTCAGCCACTGTATGTTAGTGTTACAGTATACAGGCTACAGCTGTGTGCCCTCACCTCACACTGCTGATCCACTGATATAGACTGAACATCTTTTGAATATATGATTTTAAAGCCCCTCCTCCACTCAAAAAATGTGTTTTGCTTCTTGTTCCTACAGTTGATGCAAAATGATGAATGAACGTAGAGTATTTTATGTAGCATACAGGGTACAATTTTTTTTGTCCACTGGCCAAATGGCTAGTGAATGTTCAAATTTTACCAGCCACTCAATAGATTACCATTGGGTTTTTTTTTTGGCTGGTGAGTGAAGCAAATCTACCAGCCACTTGCATATTTTACCAGCATTTGGCTGGTGGCTGATGCTAATTTTGAGCCCTGTGTACATAACATGTCTGGAGGGGATCTTTAAATAAAAATGTGATCGAACAAGGTGCTCTTGCCACTCTGCAAACTCATTGTCTTGTTTTCTTGTTAATTTCTCACAAACACACAATTGGTCAAGCATCGATTGTTCACATAACATCGGTGGGGAAGTGAATGACTACAATTTACAGCTGATAGTCAGTGGCATGGAGCAATACTAAGGGTAAAACAGTAAGAAAAAAATATTTGTTGATTGAAAAAGGCCTCAGAAATGCATGGGAAGTCACTTTTATTTACAATACAGTTTGGTTAAAATCAGGTGCAATATATTGTGATTTTAGCTGAAATTGTGAGTAAACACCTCTCAATTGTCTCCTAGTTTTCTGTCCCATTATCCTCAGTGTCTACATGCATATTTAAGGTGATACAACTCAAAACTGTTGC
Organism: Scomberomorus guttatus; assembly: GCA_038419695.1. Lineage (NCBI taxonomy): Eukaryota > Metazoa > Chordata > Actinopteri > Scombriformes > Scombridae > Scomberomorus > Scomberomorus guttatus. The sequence goes on along the minus strand of CM076452.1, from coordinate 15,683,953 downwards.
TATAAGGGACTCTCAGTCGGAAAAAAAGTTTTTATCAAAGACTCTGTACAACTATTCGTTTCTTTTTTGTTAAATATGACAAACAAATAACTCCATGAATAGTGATATTTCATAGACTGTGGAGTTTACTCTATGTGTAAATGTTCCAACAGGAGATATAGACAAAAATAAACAAAGATAAATTCAGATAGAAATTAATTTCTGTGGATACATTCATGCAAAATCAGTGCAGAGAGATTTCTTTAAATCTGTGGGAGTGCAATTTAATTTTAAACATATAGGGAAGGTTTGCTGAGCGTGTACTCTGGTTTTCACCTTCACGTTAATGAAGATACTCATATTCACACCAAGGAGCTGCCCTTCACACCCACTTCATCTTGTCTTGCCAGCCAGCAACTCCACTGAAGCGGAGCGAGTTTAAGTATTTCCTTACATCTCAGTGATAGTTTTTATAGGAAGGTAAAGTGTGTTTCATAAATTTTTCAAGCCCCGAGAGCGACAGCTTTTACAGGACAGAATACCTGGGAAAGACTACATTTATTAGGCTTGTGAAAACCCCTGTTTTTGTAAGGGCTTGCTTTGGAAGTGTGTGCTGCAGTTCAAGAAATATCTCTGCCTGAGAGCCACACAGTTAGATTTTTCATGGCGGAACACATTTATTCCTTTATGCCTTCATAACTTTTTCTTGGTTATTCTCTCCATCATAGATCAGAATATGAAATCACTTAAAGATACCTGGGCTGTATCGGAGAAAGACAAGGTAAATTTTAATATCCATCGATGTTCAGGAATACAAAGGGGAAGCAAATTTATTATAAAATATGTGTGTTCTTTGTCTTTTTTTCACCCTGTAATTTCATTTTGCTGTCTAATATTGCAGTGGGGAATTTCTAAATATTGCCTTTCATGTCTTTATCCTCTCATATTATCTAGTGTTTTGCTGATCAGTCTCTGCTCAGCCGCTACTTTGTGCGTAGTCGTTCCCTGATGTGTCACATCTGCAACAGGACGGGACACCTAGCCAAAAGCTGCTACATCCACAAGGTAAAGTAACACACTCGCATACATAACCTTGACATACTTGCACACTGTCATTAAGTCAATAGTAAACAGATTTTATGGTCCTGCAGGAAAAAATAATGTATTTTTTTGCTTTTTGAATTACCTGCCAAGCTGTTGAGATTTCTGGGTTACAAAGATCACTTTCAGGGATCCAGTACGCAACTTACACAAGTGTGATGTGGAAACTTGAAACCTACAGTGCACATACACTGAGAATGGACTTTTTGTGTCCAATAGTTAAACTTTTGAAATGGAAAAACATTTGCAAATCCATATTCTGGAATTTTTAATGAGGGAGATGGAGAAGATGTAATTTTAAGGATTTTAACAAGATAACTGAACTTTTTTTGTGGAAAAACCATAATTAGACACAATGTTTCTGTCCTTTACAGGCTGCCATAAACTGCACTAGCGATATCGGTGTTGTTGTAATCCTATGGCCACCTGTAGCTTTTTTTGTTAATGAAAAGATAATAACATCCATCTTAAAACTTAAAAATCTATTTTTCATCTCTGTGTGTGCAGAAATGTCCCACCTGTATCCTTTGTGGGATCCAAGGCCACATCCAGAGGGACTGTCCGGGCCGCCCCTGCCCCAGCTGTGGACTGCCCTCACATGGCCTCAGGCCCTGTGAAAATCCCCCAACATGGAACCAGCACTGCCAGCGCTGTGGGATGACAGGACACCTCTCTGATGTGAGTTTGTCTGTTAGCCCCCCAGGTCTGGCCCCTGTGAGTGTTTGTGTTGGAGTGTGTGTTGTCGCGTTGAAGCATTTGTCAGTTGTGTGTTGACAGATTCTTTAGCCTCAGGCGCGTGTGGGCCCTATTTATGAAGTGCTGTTTGAACTTGGCAGATACTTCCTCATCTTCAGTGCAGTTACAACGTTTTTTTCTCTGTATTCTTGCTCAGAAGACTAATTTTCTCCTCTGTTTCCTCTGTTTTCCTCAGGCCTGCCCCGATATATGGAGACAGTATCACATGACAGTGAGTTGAAGTTTTTACTTTAGTACACTTTCTCATCTCACCGTCTTTAATAAGCAAAACTCATAAAGCTTCTAATAAAATAAAAGCTCTTTCTGGCTCACTGTGTTAATGTCACTGATTTAAGTTTTTAGTGATTTTGCTGTAAATCAAGGAATTGAAATCGTCCAAACAGGTGTTAATCAGGTGTTTTTATTAACTTGGTGAAACTGTGATCCTGAAAGCATGGGTGTGTATTGATAAAACCTCCAAAAAATCAACTTTTTCCACATTTAAAAATGTTCCCTTGTTTGACCTTTTTTCCAGATCCGGTTAGAGATTCCCCCCAGGCCATGGAAAGTCCACTCCCTCAACCATAAGAAACGCCCTGCTCATTGTTACAACTGCTCTAAGAGGGGTCATTATGGCTATGTAAGTGGCCAATGAAAGGAATCCTTTCCTGTCAATCTTACTTACCATCTCTCTTTTTCTTCTTGACTTGATCTTCATCTGCCTACACTTACTTTCTAAGGCTAAATACTTCTTCTGTCTTTCTTTTTTAACACTGTCTTTCCCCTCTATATACCTCTGTCCGACATGCCCCCCCCCCCCCCCCCCCCCCCCAAATCTTCTTTTGGGTCGGACTTCACTCTACCTGCCCTACTTTGATCCTCTTGCTCCCTCACTTTTTCATTGCATTCTCTCTTCTCTCTCCCATCACTTTCTCTCGGATTATTCCTCTGTAACAGCACCATTCTCTACCATCCTGCATCCATCCCTCATCTTACCTCTTTGTTTGCCTCTCTCCCTTCTTCTGTGTCTGTGTCTCTGTTGGTATCAGGAGTGCACTAAAAGGAGGATGGTCAGTGGGACGTCTCCCTCCCTGCCTTATGTTTGCCACTACGACACCATAGAGGACATCCTCCAACGTCGCACCAGGATACAGAGGGCAGCCAAAGGTGATACTGCACATATACATAAATAGCAAATGAAGTCGTCAGCACTCGCAAATACGTATGTAACACTTTTAATAATGCACAGCAGCAGAAGGAAACAGACGTGTTACAGCCCTGGGCTTTCCTCAGCGTTTCTGAGACATATGTGGGCGTGACACCTATTAAACTGCAGCCAGGGATCTGCCGGTAATTAACCACCAGCTGATACAAAGAACATCTTCAAAAGACAAATAGTAGTAAGAAAAGTAGTAGTAGGAAAAATTAAGTCATTAGAAGAAATAAATCTCATTCTGTTATTGCAACAACCAGATAAGTGACCAATTAAATGACACACTAACAAAAATAAAATGCATGTATGTACATATATAAACTTCTGCAAAACCTCCATAGAAAATACATATACATCAATAATACCCATCTGTATTCATAAAGAACAAGACAAAACAATGAATTCACATAACTCACATAGCAAAACTCACATTTCAGTAGGTAGACTACATGTGTGGTCCTACATGTGATTCTACCCCTGACTTTAATTTTTCTGCCTGTGTGGGGATGTAACAAATTCAATGCAATTCAACCACCAGCAGCTTGGTCGGAGATTCTGGCGTCTTATGCTAGTAGAGGCTAATGTAGCTTTGAGCCGTTAGCCTTTAAGCAGAGATCAGGAGCGGGCTACAGAGGTCTGGTAACCTCACTTGTTCTTTCTAACTCCCCCAGATCGTTTTCATTTTCAGACTTGTAGTCTTTAGCTGCAACTGACGCTGACTCAAGTGCCCCTCTGACTCTTGTTCAGCTCCCTCAGAACCACATTCAGGCTTTATACAACTTTTTTCGCATGCAGTAGTATTCTCCAACACCCAGTCTTGTAATTTATAGTTCAACTATACAGGCTCATACTGATTATCAAGGACTCTATCAATGTGGTCTATTTTCAGAGCTTGTGAGTGCTGGATCCCTGTTGCTCTCAGAGCAGCAGCACTTGTCCGAGCCAACAGGGGAGAGCGGCGAGGAGAATCAGCCGGTACAGGGGAGGAGCAAGAGGAACCAGGAGGCACGGAGCCGGGCCAGCAGGAGGAAGACTTGGCCAGAAAGGCGCAGAGAGAGACAGGAGGTGAAGAGGCTGAGGAGGGAGGCTCAGGCCAGACGTGAAGGGGGTCTACTGGTAAGGTCCCGGGGTCACTCTGATGACGAAGCCTGCACCGCAGATCCCCTCAGGTCCCCCCTCCATGGTCATGGACAGTCCACACCCCCTCCACAGAAGAAGAGGAGGGATGAGGCAGGTGGCAGGAGGAGCAAGAAGAGCAGAGAGGCAGAGAGGTGGAAGAAGAGAGGAGGGATGAAACGTGGGGATTTATACCCCTATGTTGACCTTGACAGCGGTAGTAAAAACCTTCTTTCCCCAAAGCAGAGGGTACGCCACCGAAGAAGATAAAGTAATTCATTTTTTTTGTTGTAACTAATAACAACAAAAAAGATTTTGTGTTTTGTGGTCTTTTGAGTAATTAATTTATTTAATGTCAATACAAAGACCTGTAGAATAGGAGGATATGCAGTTGTAGGATGCTAAATCTTTGGTGTAACTGTAAGAATGTATTTTAGTACTTTAACCTTGGTCTATAAGTGCATCTACTGCTATGAAACTGGCTGGGCCAAATTTTAAGCATGTACAGTTTTCAGCATATTTTGGAATATGTTTTTACACACTGTGCCTGTTTTATTTGACTCATATGTATCGTGTTTATCTCCCTAAATACAATGATATTTTTACAGTGCTGTAGCCTTTTCTGTCATTAAAATACTTGAAACCAGGTGATAGACCTTTAAATGGCAATTGTAACGAGTAATATTTATATTGTAAAGAAACGAAAATAAACATGAATTTACAGATAACATCATGTAGCATTTGTGCTCAAAGATGGAGGATTATTGTGTGACGTTTGATACGTTAAAAACATATGAGGGTAATAATAAAACATGTGGGGTAAAGGTTCATTTAGTCATCCAGTTCAAGCGTGTGTAGAAAAGCTGTATGAAGCTGATCTCTTTCAAAGCTTATAGTATTTCTGGTATGAAGCTGCTGAATTATTAATGAGCTGAGCAGTTGCCCGCGGTTTGCCAGGCAGAAGTAGTCAAATCTGATGATAAGCTGCTACTTTAAAATCGACTGTGACAGCCGATGATCAAATAAATCTTTTTTGCGGCATGTTGTACGGGTTTTAGCGTTACTTAGCTTGTAGGTTTGTGTGATTTGCTTGCAAGTACAAAGCGGGTCTAGCCTGTGACGAGCTATATGTTTCTCTGTGATCGATTGGGAGTGACTCGGCAGAGAGGTGAAACTCCCATTGATTGATCTCCACTACACTCCCCGCTGACCGGAGAAAACACTCGACAGCGAATACGAGAGGGGATTTAAATTGGACAAATATTGTCCAGCTTACTTGACGGATAGGGTAGCTATCGTTTTCGCTCATGCGGTATGAGCTAATCCGGTAGTAGCACTAGTTAACTAGTAGTCTAACATCGATACAGTGCGACGTTTGCTAGCTGGTAATGTCGGCACTGTTGGACTTGTTTTCCCTGCCAGATCCTGCTTCCTGTTAGCCTTGGGCTAGCTGGAAAAATCAGAAATTATGCTAATGAACGAGCAGGTATAGTTAGCCAATGCAAAGGGGTGTAACTTTACTACTTAGAGTGGGCTACCTGTTGCAGTTTATTTGTATTTTTTTCACGAACTTATGCTAATAACTTTGTTTAACAGCCAGCTATCTGGGCAGCTGGTTTCCTTTAGTTTGCTAACGCTCGGTAGCTAGCCATCTTGCTAGTGTTGAGGGATTTAAGTATTTAACTTGGCCAGCTTTCTAGTGGCGATATTCACCTCAGTTAGTTGCAATTTCCTGTTAATATATGCGTCGGCAATGAGCTCACTTGTTTTGGACCTAATTGCTTTCTATTAATGCTTATAAAAATACTTTATTTCACTGTGTTAAACCCAGTCAGAGCTCCGCTGTGAAAAGACAAAAGAGAGCCGGAGACTGTTGTTGTGGTAACGACGTTAACCAGAGATAACGAGCTTAGAGAAAATAGTATTTCATCACAGTTTTGTTATCTTACTTGCTGATATAAGTATAATATTTTTGATTTACTTGTGGACGTTGAAAAGTGGTGAAATAAGAGTGGATGGTGCTTGTGTAACATAAGCTTCCCTGAGCTGCTTCCAGGTATCTCATCTCATATTAAAACACCAGCTTTAGATGCTTTAGATTCATTAGAAAACACTCATCCGGCCGTCATCAGAGGTAACTAGCTGGGTAGAGAGACGCGGACTGAAAAGGGAGGTTCCTGCCCGTTTCTGAGCGTCCATCTCTCCAGCCTGCCTTCATCACGTCCATCCAGCACCGCCCTCCTCCTCTCCAGCCATGGACCCCCCGAGGACTCGGTCGCGGTCTCGGTCTGGCTTCTATCATTTCGGCATGAACAGCAGCGTTGGAGGAAACAGCAGTGGTAACGCAGTCGGTAACGGGAGCATGATGAACGCCAGCGGAGGAGGGGTGAGCTACCCGCAGCAGAGCAACGCCGGCTGGGCGCCGCACCACGGTGGCCGCAGCTACCCGGAGAACCAGCAGCAGCAGCACACCCAGGGGAGCTACCTGTCCGCAGGGGCGCAGCGCCACTCTTCGCACGGAGCTCACAGACACCCCGGGGCCGGTAAGCAGGCTTCAGCAAACAGGGCCTGCAGCCCTGCTAGATGCATCATTACACACACACTCGCACAGGATACACCCCCTGAGGGAAGGAGGGAGACCACTAGCAGGCTTTGAGATATTTTAATAAAAGGCTTGGTGCTTCCACTGCCAGCTGTTGCATGAACGACCAGCTGTATGCTATGTCAGGTGTTTTAGAGGTTTGGATAGCATTTACTCAGGTAAATAAGGGCAACCGGGAACGTTGTCTTTGTATATCATTGCCTGGCTTCATGCTCCTATCTCAGTGCACCTTGCAAATTATCCTGGCCCTCAGTGGGAATTTAGCACTGCAGAATTTTCTTTTGGATTGTCCAGAAAATGTGGTGCTGAAGGCCCGCAGGTCATATTATGTTACTCCTGCTAAAGTAAGGAAGCAACCCTGTAGGTATTTAAATTAAAATTAAAGTTTGAGATGATTATATCCAGCAATATGTAGACATACATAGAATGAAAATGAAATAAATATATCTGCTGGTTGGTAAATGGAAATTTTGTAGACTGCAATTTGTGTCTTTTTAAACATGCCTTGAACATGTTTTAAATGTTGTGAAATGTAAGTTCTTCCTTGTAGCAATTTTATCTCTTTTGTTTGAGATTGCTCATTGCTGTGATGCAGGCACAACAATAGCACCATATTCCTCTAATTTCACCATCAGCCCTATCATATTTAAGCCTTAATGCTATTCAGGTTTTTAAAGTTACCCTTTTAGCCTTTGCAAAGCTGTGTACTGCCCCCACATCCTAAAAAAAAAAAAAAGCAGATCTCTCATCTAGCAGTTTAGTGTAGCGTTAGAAATGGTAAAGTGTAGTAGTTTTAAAACATTATCTGAACACAAACAAACAGATGAATGAACAATAGACCTGTGTTGGCATGCTGTTGGACTTTAAGTCCACAATAACACTGGTTCCTGACCCAACCCAAACTCAGCCCAACCCCCAAAACCCTCAGGGCATATGTGGGGAAAAAATGTATGAAACCTCTGGAGAGACTACATCCCAGCCTCCTTTTGAAAGCTATTTTTTCAGTGCTTTAAACATTGACACTAGTCAATGTTTAGTGTTCAGCAGGTTCCTATTACTGACCATTGGAAAGAGACTGGAGAAACCTTCTGTAATACCAGATTGGATTGCCTCAAAGGCAAAAAAAGTGCAGTGAATGAATGAAAGCATGCTTTTAATGGGTCTCTGTTTTAATAGCAACACAGTTGCCAAAGACCCAAAATAACCAACACACACACATATACACAAACAAAACACATGTTTCCCAAATCGAGACTACAGAGGGGTTTGTGTGAATGACTTAAACAGTGTATCTCCCAGCTGTGTGATCTCCTCTTAGCAGCTGCATATGCCTCTTCCTCGATGGTTGGGGTCTCTGTATGTGTGTTTTTGTGTGTGTATAACGTGCTGTGTGTGAGAGTATTTGTCTGTGCTTGCTTGTTTTGTATTACGCCTTTTGGCATCACAAAGAATATGTCAGGATTGGGATTGGGGGAGTTGTGAATGTGTTCCTCTGTCTTACCTCTGTTTTTTTTTTATCCTCTTTCTCTTCCTCCTCTTTCACTCCCCCACTTTCAACCATGTTATCATCCAGTATAGCTTTAATAGTGATTGTTTCAACCCACAACCTCCTGGCATAGCAACGTAATAGCAACCAGTTTTTTTTTTTTTTTTTTTTACAGATTTTCATTAATACTGTTGTTACGGGAAATCTGTACAGTTTATGGGGGGTAAAATAGATTGTTTCTCTATTTTTGGCGTGACTCTCCTAAATAATAGTTCAAGTCTTTGTATTTCAGTGAAAGCCCAGGAAGAAATTGCTATTAGGTGACAGCTGATACTCAAAGTTTACTACCCTGCTTGACTCAATTGTCAGTTGTAGGAAAAAAATGGTGTCACTCTTCCCTAGCAGCCATGCTCGGAGGAAACAAGGTCGTGTCTTCTCGCCAACAGAACCAGTCCGCCTCACCATCCCCTCTCCTATGGCCCCCGGGGTGAATCAGCATTAACAGACCTAGTTCTCCACAAAACACATGGGCGGCTAAGACCCAGGACCCCATGAGGTCTAAAGAAAAGGGACGGTAGATGAATAAAGATGCAAGCCAGCATGTTGCCCCTACTGTCGGCTAGTCAGTCAATCGCCTGTCCCTCTGTTCTCCACAGCCACTAGCAGGGCGTCTTTGAGCTGTCACTATCGGCAGACTTCACATGGCTCTGGAGAGGCGTCGCAAAGACGAAAAAAGGGGTTGGGGGGGTGCTCTCAGATCTGTTGTTTCTGAGGAGGCAGAAGAGGCTGTTTGGATGAGGGAGGCATAGAGGCAGAAGCAGGAAGATGAGAGTCCCCCCCCCCCCCCTCTTTTTGGTGATTAAAGGTTTTTGGGGCCCTGCTTAGAGGAAACTCTTGTCAGCTGAGTTCAAGGACATCCTTCTTAAGCTGCAGAAATGTCTGTTTGCACATGCTGCATCCAGATTGCACATGTGGACTGTCTGATAAACAGCTGGGAGTGCATTGTGGTTTTCTGAGATTATGTTTATGGCATTACTGCTTTATTTAGAGATGTGATTTCTCTTTTTTCAGCATTTAATTTTTTTTATTTTGGACATGCCAATCTCAGTCATAAAAATCAGGAGAGAAATCCAGCTGTTATGCAGATCTCTTTTTTTGTGATGACCATTTGGTCTTTGGAGAGAGAATTTTATCACAAGAAGATCAACAAATAGGGAGACACACTACTGAGCCGTGAGCTGATAATGGTTCACTGTCTTGTTCAACGACGCTTCTCAACACAGGGACTTGAACCCCGGCCTTCTGTCATGGTTAGGTCCCATCGTCACTGCTCTAGTGCCGATGAAGAGTCATTGACTGGATTCAAAAAACCGTGTGTTCCTTAACTTTGGAAAGCCGACAGCAGAATGCTTTTCTTGGTAGATCAGAAGGAATGATTTGTCTGTGAGAGCCAGAGAAGATGAGCCCAGTGTGACTTCTATGAAGATGGCTTCCTTTCTTGTGCTGGTTTTTTTTTTTTTTTTAAAGCAGGGATTTGAAAAGCCTCTTTGGACGACACCCTAGCTGAAGACAGGGGGCTGTAGCACTGTTTGGTTAGCAAGATGTTAGATGTGCGTTTCTGTTATCACTGTTGGATTTAGTGTCATTAAGGTGGTAGAACTGTTAAAGCAGATCAGCCAAAGCTGCACTGCATCACAATAATCACTTTGCTTTGGCATCCACTGTGTTCATAGAATGGAAAACAGAATCAAAGGCAACCAGCTGCCTGTGTGTTGTTGTATTTCTGTTGGCTTAGCAAGCGTATGGCCATGTGTCTTGTGATGTTGATGTTTTTCTCAGCTCTATCTTATCTGATTATGTTTTTTTTTCCTCTCTGGCCTGCAGGAGGAGTGCTACATTTTCATCCAGATAACGTGTGCAGCGAGGATCGGGACAAAGTAAGTATGAAACATGACTCCTGCCTGTTGCCTTGGTTTGCTCCTAGTTTGAATAGGATTTGTATGTCATTGTTTTCTCTCTTTTATTCATTCTTCCCTTCTTTTTTTTTTGTCTGTCCTCTTTTGTTTTTTGCCTGACCCACCATCCTCCTGCTTCCCCCCTCCTCTTTCACCTCTGTGTGCAGATGGAAGACAGCCCAAGCCCGAAAAGGCAGCGTCTTTCCCAGCAGTCCATGTTGGATCTAAACTCCGCCCCTCCTTCTACCCCTTCCTCTCCCATTCGCCCTTGGGAGCTTCCTCCCAGTCGCAGACCACACCCCCACTACATGCCAGAGAGATGCCACACGCCTGTTCGCAACCGTCGCAGGTAAGTGTGTGTATGTGACAAAAAAACACATTGTCTTCATTATTAATCTGGTAATTATTCAGCTATAAAATGTCAAAAATAATCTACCTATCATCTGAATTTTTATTATAATTTATGTCTCCTCAAAGTGCTAAATAGGTACTAGTGAAATTATTTAATTAACGATTTATTGAAACAATTAACGCATTGCATTTTGTATTAACAGAAAATTTTATTTGACATATAGTTGCAGATTAGAAAATTTATCTGCAACTATTCTGATCAAGTAAAGATGTGAAACATTCTCTGCTGCCAGACTCTCAAATGTGAAGATTTTCTGCTTTTCTCTAGTTTATATAATTGTAAATTGATCATTTTTGGACAAAACAAGACATTTGAAGTGACTGATTTAAATTATTAATCAGTGAATCAAGAAAATAATTGTAAGACTGATCGATAATGAAAATAATTATTAGTGGCAGCCCTACGTTGAATAAATTTAGATTTTGATTCAAGGTCTTACACCAGGTGAGCTTACACAGAAATAAACTGCTTGAATATATTGCAGTGCAATAATGTTTAGTGATGCCAATGACTAACGTGTGTGTTGATGTTGCACTTTTTAGGGCTCTTTGAATGAAATTTAAGTTGAATGTCAAAAATGTAAATGTGTTCACAGTCAAACCTAACTTTTTACAGTAGGTGATGGTTTTAGTATTTATGATAATGTAAATGACCATATAGCTCCTTTTGCCTCTTCTTTAGTTTTCCCCTCTTTCTTCCACCTCAGCCCTCCAATGAGACGTCAGCGTGGCCGGAGAGACCGCCTGGCCCGCCACCACCACCACGCACACAACAACCACCATCATTACAACGGCAACAACAACCACCATCACCACCCAAACGCCCACCATCACCACCACCACCACCTGCACTCCCATCACGGCCCGTCGCCAGGCCACCAGGATGAGAACTACCGTCACCCTGCTCCCCCTCAGGGCTACCCACCCTACAGCCAGCAGCCTCCCAGAGGGCCAGGGCCTGGGCCCGACGAGCGCCCAGGTTACCATCCCCCGAACCCCTCTCCAAGGCCCCTCCATCAGTCACCAAACTTGTCTCCCAGGCTGCTGCACCCTGCGGCACATCCACAGCATCCCCACCCCCACCCCCACCCATCCCAGCAGCAGAGCAGTGTGGTGCTGGACCTACACGAGCAGGTGAGTATAAAAGATGATGGTTTATGTGGGGGAAAAAAAATTTAACCACTGACTCAAACAAACAGTTTTACACTTGAGATAAGTTTTGGTAAAGAGTTTTAAAAATATATATATATGTTAAAATTGTTGTTGTGTGCTTAGAAAAAACAGTGTGATTCTCAAAAGTCATCCTCCTGTGCAGCTCATGTGTGTGGACCAGTTGGATGTACTTATAGGACTTAAAAAAAAAAAAAAAAAAAGCAATTTAAAATGTAAGCTAAGCTACTCATGGGAATATTCATTTGTTTGCAGTTGAAGATGTTGACTACAGAGAGTATGACTAATGTGTTTTTTTTATTCAATGTTTCAGTGTGGTCTGTTTTGATCTTGAAACAGTTTTCCTGTAATTTATCAAAGTAAACTCATCACCGTGTAGGAGAAAAATTCAGTTAAGTAATGTGAGCATGGCTATTAGCATGTCTGACTTGTCTGTTTTTTTTTTCCAGTGGAGGATGAGTCAGTTAAAATAAGTTTTTAAATAAGCTTGGGTGGTGGAGTTTATTGGCAAAATGGAAACTTCACCCTGGAGAAATTGCGGCTGGTATCATCAATCAGTTCATAAAGCCAGATACAAGCAGGACTTAATTTGAATTTTAAAGCTTCATATTCATTATTTAACAAATTGTTTCTGGCTATCACTAATTCTGGTGGTAATATGTACATTTAACTCGACTCTAGAAATAGAGTGAGACACATTATAGCACTAATTGGATTTGATAGGAGCGGTTCACATGAGTAGATAAACTCATGTTGCTCAGAATTGCTACAGGCAAATTTTTCATCCGGAGGCAGGTGAGTAAGTGGGCTGAGGTGTTTGACCTCAATCAGTTTCATTTGAATTCATTTACTGTTTGAATTGCTGGAGAAATTGGAGCTGTGGGCAGCGATTCAGTTGTCTGGAACCAGGCTACATCCTCTCATAAGCATCATTAAATTACAAATACAAAGAGGTCTGTCAGGTATAATAAAAATCTGAATAGGTGGTTAACACCAAAGACACATCTGTTGTGTCATCACTGATAGACAAGGTTCTGATATGCTTTATTTGCTACCTAGAGGATGTTCATAGGTCCTCTATGTCATAACACCAGCTCCAGCTTTAAATCACAGTCAGGCTGAATAAAGCTGAGGACCTTTGCTTTCCATATGTAGGGTTCAGCTCCAGTATCGTATCCTGTGTCTCCTCCGGGTGCTCCACCCGGCCTGCCGCCTCGCTCTGCCCCGCAACAGATCCCAGCATGCTCGGTGGTCTTCAGTGGACAACACTATCCCGTCTGCAGCGTACCTCCTCCTGTAAGTGTTTGTGTAAGAAAGGAAAAGTAATTTTTCCAGATTGTAGTCAGTTGCACTTTTTTTTTTTTTTTGAGTGTCTAACTTCATTTTCATTTGATCAGTCAGCATGATGTATTTGTTATTTCTGTGTATTTGTGCAGTTCTTTAATACTGTTTACTGTTTGTATACTGAAATCTCCTCTCTGTTTCTGGTCTCTCTTAGGTCCTTCAGACTTGTTCTGTGCAGCACTTACCGATGCCCTACCCATTCCCATCTCTGCTGTCCAGTGACCCGGCCTTCCTGCTTCCCCCGCCTCACCTCCCCCATCCTCCCACACACCTTTCCCACCACCCACCTCACCTGCCCCAGCCTGGACAGTTTGGACCCTACCCGACACAGCAGGCCCGATCAGTGAGTAGATAAGCATATGAATTAAAAAATAAATAAATAAATAAATTAAATATGCTTGTGCTTTAGACACCTCTAAATTAAATAAATAAAAAATATAATTATATATATTTTAAAAAGACATATCTTGTTTTTTTCACAAATATTTTTGTTTTAGTAATACATTTTTAAGATAATGATCAAACCACACAATTGTCTAATTCTCTTAAAGTACAGTATAATGTTATTTATTATTTGAATGATATCTATTGAATGTCAAATGTATGTAAAATGTCAAATGTCATCTTTTCCTTCTCCCTCATTGAAAAATCCAGAATCTACAAATATTCAAATTTAATTTGTTCTAAAAGTTTAAAGCCCCTCTCCACTCAAAAAAATGTTTTTCTTCTTGTTCCTGCAGTTGAATGTTTGAGCTTCTCTGTGCAGAATGATGTATGTGCAGAGTTTGTTTTCACATTCATCTGCTGAAAGTGGAAAGTTTCTCTGAACTCACTGAAAATCCAATTTTAAGGGGCGGGCCTATGAGCATGATTTGTGATATCACAAATAGTTTGGAAGCCAATTCTGGTCAAATATTCAACTTATACAAGTGTGATGTGGAAACTTGAAGCCTCCAGTGCACATACACTGAGAATGGACTTTACAGTGAAGTAGGAGACATCTTGTGTCCAGCTGGAAAACTTTAGAAATTAAATATATTTATATATTCATATATTCTGGAATTTTTAATGAGGGAGAAGGAGGAGATGTGATTTTAAGGATTTTAAATGTAGAATTTTTATGTAGAGATTTTTACAAGATTGATCTTTTTTTTTTTGTGGAAAAACCATATCAGACACAAATTATTATTCAAAGAAGATTATTCTATATATATCTTAAAACACGTCTGAAGGGGATCTTTAACTGCTGGACGCTCTACTTCACTGAAAAGTCTATTCTCAGTGTTTGTGCAAGGGGGGGTTTCAAGATTTCAAGATTACACTTCTGTAAGTTGTATACTGGACCACAATGTGCTCCAAACTAGTTGTGATGTCACAAATCATGCACAAAGGCACACAGATTTAAGGTGAGCACAGAGAAACTTTCCTTCTTCAGCAGATGAAGGTGAAAACAGTCTTCTCGTGTCAAACTCTGCACATACATCATTCTGCACAGCGAAGCTCAAACATCCAAGTGAAGTAAAACACATTTTTGACTGGAGGGCAACTTCTCCATCTCACACATGTATTCCTCATAAAAATGTGTCTGTTTTCTAGTGTTTCAATTCCTCCTTTTGCTGTGATCACATGAAACCACCTCGGATGGTAACGTAACGGATGGTTGCTTGTCTCCTCCATCAACCTTTGCTTTTCCACTCATCTCCTCCAGCCATTACAGAGGATAGAGAACGACGTGGAGCTGCTTGGAGAGCACCTGTCTTTGGGTGCGGGGCTCCACTATCCCCCTGCCACCCACCCGGCCCTCACCCCACACTCCACACAGCTTCACTTCCTCTCCCATGACCCCCTGCCACAGGAGTTTTTCGGAGTGGTGAGCAATAAGAATAAATTAATTAATTATTCATTCCTTCCTTTGGAGAAATTTATATTGATGCACTCAGTTTTGTTTTTTAAACGTTTGACTGCTGGTGAAAACAAAAATCCACGTGAATGATTTGACATGTATGTGTTGTGTGTCTTAGTCTTATCCAAACTTCATTCCTCGACGTCTCCCGGGGCGACGGTACCGCTCGCAACAGCCACTGCCACCTTCGCCTTACCACCCCAGCCTCCTGCCTTACTTCCTGTAAGTAGATCAGTAAAGGAACATACTGAGAAGACAGTTAAGAAGGAAAGGTTGTATTTTTAATTTGTAAAGGTAACTGATGACCTGATATTTATTTTTGGAAATTTGCAACCAATTGCGTGATGTTGAAAATTAGTAATCTGAAGGATTAAATTTGACCTGGTTCATATCTGGTGTTTTCAGGGAACTCATTTAATTAGTTATATCAGGAGAAGGTCAAAGAAGGCCGTCAGAATGGATTATTTTTTCTTATCATTTGTCATTTTCTAAACTGAGGGTAAAGTCATGTCATTTTATTTTGTTGAAACTTTCAATAATTAAAGTTTTACAGAGACAAGGATATCAAAAGTTTTCTGTAGGATAAGGAACTTTTTAGAAGTTTTACTAATTTAGACGTTAGTTACATCTGGAAAACAAACAGAATTTAGTGATTCAACAAAGGATTTGTTGCATTGTTGCTTTTTGACTACAAAAAGGCAGAATCATTGGATAAAGGGAAAAGGTGAAACATTTCCTGAGCCTTCAACATAGAAATCATTCAAAAAAATATGTTAGTTTTAAATAATGCTGAAATACTGAAAACATAGACGAATATAAGCAAGATTTAAATACTTTAAATTAGATGGAAAAATCATTTTGAGTCATCGCCTATTCGACATCAATATGAATATCGGAGCTTCTATTTGTAAACTTTTGAGAAAAAGTTAACAACTATACAACTACAGCTTAGTCGCTTAATTGCTTAATTAGCTTCTTTGAGAGGTTGAGCATCAGAAATTCTGTGTTAAATCTCTCCCTCTGTAGCTCAATGCTGCCAGTCCAGCCCACAGGTCCTGCGATCAGTCTAGAGCTGGATGTAGATGACGGAGAAGTGGAAAATTATGAGGTTTGTCCTTTGAAATGTTTTCATTCTTTTTGTCTATATGTTTGCTAGATGCAGACTCTGATCGTTGTGGTGTTGCTAATGTTTTGATTCACAGGCCCTCCTGAACCTCGCTGAGCGTCTGGGAGAGGCCAAACTCCGAGGACTGACCAAGGGAGACATCGAACAGCTTCCCTCCTATCGGTTCAATCCTAATAACCATCAGTCTGAACAAACGCTGTGAGTGCCGTCCTTTTACAGCCACCAGGTCATCACGTGTTAATAGCAGTGTTTCCCCTATAATTGTACAGGCCACCGTCAGACCCAAAAAAATTCATTTTTAATGCCAAAAATGATGCCAAATATCCATTCATTCGGAAATCATTTGCATTTGGGAGCCTCTATGCAGCGCTGTCCTGAAACGTGAGTCAGCCTCAGTGTCGTTGCCTGGGAAACTCTTGGTGGCGTGGCTCCTTTTAAGGAATAGGGCAGTGCGTAATGTGTGTGTGCAGCAAGTGAGTGAGTGAATGCAAGTAGCAGAAAAGTGACGGTGAATGCGAGCGGAGAGGAGCAAAAGGTTATCAGTAAATTGTCAGTCTGGCAGTAAGTGTACATTATAGTCTACAGTGTGTCAGTTAAAAAAATGCTGCAGCTTCTCAAGACAAAGAAAAGTCTCCATCTGTTGTTTCCCCAACTGCTGGAAAAGTGAAGGGGGTTAGCTCCAAACGTTAGCGACAAAGGGTTAGCCTAACCATGACGGACAGAGAACGGAGAAATGTGTCGCTGCTGAGTCTCCCCCAAGTTTTGCTCAGCACATCCCCAAAGCATCCTTCAATAGTGAAGGCTTTTATAATTAAATTTCCACTTTATTTGATCATGTAAATCTCATTCAGTAAACAGACATGGTCTCTTTTAAAATAATATCTTTCCCAAATTCTGTAGTCTAATCAGTAACAGTTCAACCTAAATCTGCCTTACTGCCCTGTGTGTCATTTTGGAAAGTGTGTTAAACAAGAGGTTTCTCGTGTTGCCATACTTGACATGCTAATACCTGTTGTGTTGCAGGTGTGTGGTGTGTATGAGTGATTTTGAGTCCCGCCAACTGCTGCGAGTTTTGCCCTGCAGCCATGAGTTCCACGGGAAGTGTGTCGACAAGTGGCTGAGGGTAAGTACCCCTCCCACAGACCCCGCTGACTCACACTGTGCTTCTAACACAGATATGCAACCCATGACTTGGTCTGAGGCTTATTACACATTTTTTGGAAGTAAATTTGAGTCTCAAAACAGAAGTATCACATAATAGTCCACTGATGACTGGTTACAATCTGATTTTGCTGCATTTGGAGACTCTTCAGTAACTTATTTATTGTCTCTAAAAGAGAGAAAACTTTGTTTTTGGTTAACATCACAAACACAGTCCATCCAAGTATGTATTAACTGAGTGACACAGACACCTCTTAATTATAGAAGTCTTGTTAGAATCAGACTTGTGTCTGACTACACAAACATCAGTAAAATGTGTAAACCACACTAAACTCCAGGACAGGAACATCTGAAAAAGCTGCACACAAACCTCGACATGTGATTTCCCACTGAAAGTGCTAAAAAAGACTCACTTGAAGTTCTTTCCCTAATCAGAACAAAGTCTTGTGATTTACAAGCATGAGATGTTGCCCAACGCCTCAGTGTGAATTGGGTTATAAGGATTACAAATCACTAATTTAAAATCTGTAGCCAAAACCTTTTTATTTTTATTTTTTTTATTTTTTTTACAGGGAAATATAGTATTAAGTTTAGTTAATGTTCAAATGTCCACTTTGTGATTTACAACCTGTTTGAAGATATGAACTGCTTCTAGAAAACCTAACTTTTTGTTTCCTTTCTCTGTCCACAGGCCAACAGGACGTGTCCCATTTGTCGGGCCGACGCCTCCGAGGTCCAGAGAGACTCAGAGTGATCACATGATGGAGCCAGACACTCCGAATTGTCTGTCGAACACCTTCAGCACTGCCTGCTCCTGATCTAAACATACACATGCGCGTGTTTGTACACACACACACACACTCTCACACACTGTTTACCTTTTTGTGTAGTACTTTCTGCTCCTTCATTCTTCCTGTTTTAAGTTGTCTATCCTGTTTCCCTTTTTGCTTCTTGAGTCGTTTTCCCTTCCTTTTTCACATGCATGCAGGCTCTCACCTCTTTCAGTGAACGACCTGCCTGACTCACCATTTTGAATTCTGTGTGCGTTTGTGTGTGTGTGTCTACACGTGCATGCACCACAACTGTGCAAGCGTTGTTTGGTCAGCCCTAAATAGGCTGACCAAACAATGTAAGCCCTTACATGATAGTGTGTGTTTTCAGTATGCGTGTGTGTGTGAGTGTGTGAGAGTGAGTGAGTGAGTGAGAGATTTTTAGACGTCCTGGAGCATGCCTGAGTGTCTGTTGTGTATCAGACAAGAGTAATGACATCTGAGAGTTTTTGCTCTCACGAGTGACTGACTTTACTTCCTGTTTGTACGTTTATGCACTGTCTGTCTGTATGCATACTATGTGTGTATGTATGTTATAGACTTTAAGCCTTTTCTCTAGTTTGACACTAAGGGTCCATGCTGCCACTATACTTCTCGGTTGCCTATTTGATCCGCTTGTTTCAGTAGATGATGATGATGATTATTATTATTATTGTTATTATTATTACTCGACCATTTTCAGTGATTGTTTTCCTGCCTGGCAGTTACCTCATCATTCCGGTTTTGGTCATCATTCATTACAAGCGCTTCACAGCACTACTTTGAAATTAAGCACATTATTATATATTTTCTTTTCCTTTCTTTTCTTGGCAAAAATAAGTTTGTCTGTGACTTTGCAGTGGCACATGTGAGATATATATATGTATGTGTATACATATATCTATATATCTATATATACTGTATAAATCTATGAATATCTGTATACCAAATAAAAGGCTTGATATGAACTTTTTAAACTTTGCAATTTGTATATATATATTTTTCTTAACAGCAGATTAAGAGCTAGTGCTGGGTTTCTATGTTAGATTTGAAGTGGTGGTGGGCTGCAGACTGGTGCTTCATTCAGATGCTTGCATCTTTTCAGATTTTGGTCTGGTGTTGTGATGGCTTCAAACAGTCACTAGGCGGTGTCACTGCTCTTCCTTACTACAGTCACTCCACATCTGCCCAAGTTGTGGTCCTATGTTATGTTTTATTTCTCCTCATATATAATTTATTGTTTTACAGGTAGACAGTATGTATTTAGCACTATTTCACTAAAGATGGTTATAGGATTTGTTAAACAAAAAATGCACATAACCTTGATGCATAAAAATACATTTTGAGCTGGTTTGTTGACCTTTGATGAAGTGAGACAGTTGTGACTCTAAATAGTTACCATCTTCCACAGGGATTCACTGATTGTCTTACCCATGTGTAGCATTTTCCCATCAACAGGGGCTGTGGGTCATAAAACAACCACAGGTAGGAAATAAATCAACCTGAATCAAGGGGGCATGAATAAGAAACTTATTCACACAAACAGTATTAACAGTTATAGCTCTAAGTGAAGAATATATTGGACCTAAAATATGAAACAGTCCAATATGTATAATTGAATTATTCAAAAATGTTTAATGTACTACAGTGCATTATACAGCTCAAATCCACAACATGAATGATTAAACTAGATAAGGTAAAATAAATCAATAAGTACAGTAGTAAAATGATTATATATGAATCTGAAAGTGAAAGAACAAAGGAGTTGGAGCGAGCAATCGATCAATTAAAGACCACTGTAGACAACTTAATGAGCTGAATGTATTATCAGTGAAATGCTGCTTTAACTTTGATATCAATATTAAATATTAAAACAATATTAAAATAAATGTCCACATACAGTTGGTTTACATACAGACACTCGCAGCTCGCGCCTGTGTCTCCTCCGTCACTGCACATTTGTTTCCCTGACCGCACACAGCTGTTTCCCTGGCAGCACACACCTGTTGTCTTGTGCCTTCTGTTGATTAACAGTTACAGGAGTCGTGTTATTGTACATACGAATACAGTATATTTAACAGGAAATCTGCAGATGAATTCTAAAAGGCAGATGTCACCTCTAGGCTCTGCAGCAGAAATGGCTGCAGTTTTGAAAGCAACTTGCTGGAGGCACAGAGAACACAAATGTCACTGTTTTTCACTGGAGACAATTTATAGAGCACATTTACAGAGAATGAGACAGAAGTTTAGGACAATTGTATTATTCATAGTGCCATTCTTCCTGATAGATATAAACACACCCTTTTCTTTTTGCTGCAGTTTTTGCTGTTTTTCGACTTGTGGAAGAACTTATGGTGACCTCTGGCTGAAGATGTTGGTTTTGTGGCGTCACCAGTAAGATTTTGTGTCAAATATGTATTCAATCAAAGTGTAGATATAACTATGATTTTTTTTACTTGGAGTGCAGCCTTGGATGTAAACTGCACAACAATAGTCAAAACATACAGAATACAGTGATGCAGCTTTATGCCATATAAAACTTGCAAAAGTCAGAAAATTTCAGACAGAGAGAAGAGTGTATATATTTCGAGTTCATGTTTAATTAAATGAGAAGCCTCCTGGCCTAATGACTCACTGTCTTCCCTTCCTTGTGCTTCAATCTGTGCAACTGCTTGCTTCCTGTCTCCCTCTATCTTTCAATTCTTCCTTATTCCCTCTAATCTGCCATTTCTCTGCTTCCATTCCTTTTAGCTGGTTTTACTCCTCATCCTCCTATCACCTCCCTTTTCTGATTTTGCTCATCTTTCCTCTACCACTTCTATCCTTTCCTCCAACGACTTTGATCTTCTTCTTTCTCCTGTCTCCTCCTGCACTGACCCCCTTCCACTCTGTTTTCTCCTTTCTCACCACTCTGTTCCTTCTCCTCTGCTGTCTTTTTACTTATGCATCCTCTCTTCTTGCCTCTGCTGTGATCACCACCCACTCTTTTAACTGCAGCTGCGCTGCAGTGCAGTGAAGTAGAGGCGATGGGGGATTTCTGCCTAAAACTGTCTGCCCTGTTACCCACCTCCGGGAGCAAACAATATTTGTCTTGTCTTGCTTTCTCTTTCCCACTCGCACATCTCTAATTTTCTGACCAGGGTTTTATGAGGCCATAACTTGCCTAAACTTTGATGGCAGATGATCCCACACTCAATTGTGTTGATGTACTGAAAAATGCAGAAATGACCAGATATTACTTTGTATACAGTTATACATCTTAACAGCATCATATTCACATTTACACCCTGACTGCAGTATAAAATCTGCATGGTAGAAACACTTAATTTTTGCATAAACTTACCCAAATAACTTTCCTTTTACAGTAACACTGTAGCTGCCAAGAGGGGTCCCACTGGTAAAAATGCTGGATAGCTGCACTGCAGTTACTTGTGTTTGACTGTCTATCCTCAGGCTGCGCCCGGCCTGTGAAAAGGAAGAACTTTCTTCAAGTCTGTCAGTCGCAGGTCAAACAGAGGGGAAGAAAGCGCAGGAGAACAAGAGCAAGAAAAAGAAGACCCACTTGAATTTCTCTATTTTTGCACATGCAGCTTATTGTTTCTATATATAAACTTTCAGGAGACCATTAGGGAGGTTGCTTTAACTGCCTCTGTAGCCTATTATGACTTCCTCAAGTCACCTTACTAAATGTAGAGCACTGCTCTGCTAATGTATGGCTGTTTTTGTGTGTTTATACACAACATGTGTGGTTGCATGTGTTGAAGGCTCAATGATTTTTTAAAGCAGGATAGTTTAAAGTAGAGGAGCTGCTGCTCTGGACTGGTTACAATGTGAAAATAAGAGCCATGACGTCATTGCTGACGACTGCTCAGGGCAAACCTCAGGCACTGTGTTTTATGTATATTCTAGTATTTGCCTTTTTATTTCTGCTTTAGTCTATCTATGCTTGTGAGAAGTGAGTTGTGACATTGTGTCTTAGAAGAACGTTATGATTTGTGAAGTAATTTTGGTCTGTTCTCACGATGAAGTGTTAGTTGTCAAGACTATAGGGAGGTAGAAAAAGGACAGATAAAGGGTTACAGCTAGGCTAAGACTCAAGAGAATTAATGTAAGTCAGTACAGTGTGTCTATTTCCTCTGTGTGCATACAGTCGCAAATCAAACTTCACCAGCAGCAGAAAACAGCTATTGGATGAAAGTATTGAGGCCCATGTTTAACTGTGCTGTGTCTCTATCATATACCAATATGTATACCAATACTATATACCAATATTGCAATGATTAGGACCTACATCATTTTTTCTACATTAAAAAAGTGCTTAATTTCTCATATTTTTGTTTTCCTTCATTCTCTTCTCCCTCTGATTCCTGAACCAACAGAGGAGAAGCTTTTACACCTCGGCTGTCTCTGCTCCTCTCCTCCAGACGGCCCACACTTTTAATGTGCAAATGCAAGACTGTGTGTTTAAGTGCGTGTGTGTGTGTGTGTGTGTGTGTTTCTGTGTTGTGCAGACTGTCCCAAGCTGACAGGCTACATGGATTCTCCATCCTGCTTGTATATAAAAAGAAAGTGAGGGCATCAAGCTCTTCCCGCTTCACTTCTATTCACACTCATGTACGGTACACACATGCTCACGCCCGCATGTGCACGCACTGTATCTCCTTTTTTTCCTTCTTTCTGGTATCTTTCACTCTCTACACACGAACGCACTCAGCAGTGTGAGGGTTAAATGCGGCAACGTCAGCAGGGCAGGTTGTTTCCTGCCTATCTGCCAGAGTGAAGTGTGTGTGTGTGTGTAATATTTATTTCATAGGGATTTCCCCCTCTGCATGCTGGGTGGCTGCTGGCCATGTCATCATGTTCTGAGCTGTCAAAAGCCATCACTGTCACTTGTGGGACATGAGGTGTGTGTGTGAGAGAGAGACAGAATGAGGGAGAGACAAGATGGAAACAGAGAGACAGACAGAACTGGGATGTGTGTGTGTGTGTGTGTGTGTGGATAGGTGGAGTGGAAACAGTGCAGTACTGCAGGCTCAGTGGGAGTGGCAGCGTCAGGCAAAGGCTTTCCATTTGACACATTTAGTCGGCGAGGAGAGGCGAGCTTGGAGGCAGAGTGCAGCACACGTGTTTGTGATATATAAACACTGTGTGATATACTGTATTCACTGTACATGGACAGCAGGACCCTGCAGTCTTCTTCCCAGTCTACTGGATAATTCCCACTCCAGGGAGCTGGTGTGAGCCATGTAGAGAGGAGCAAAGTTCATGAAGCCATCATTGTCAGCTTTTTCACTTTACAAAGAGTTTCAGTCTAAAACAGAAAAAACTATAAAATCATGCCCCTTACACAGAAATAAAATCTAACATGTGACATGATAATCAGTTGAAATTGAAGTAAAACTCACTGTATAAAACAATTACAGTGTAGGTTATCTTAAGACTGTATTTATGTATTTATCAAGTATTGAACTCGACGAGACCCTGAAAGACAGCTACATTTTCTCCAGTATTATACAGTAGCACACACATAACACACAAATCAACAAACACAGACAAATAAAATATGCAATTAATGTGACTGATGTTCTAATACAAAATCATCTTTGATGTAAGTGACATATATATATATATATATATATATACACCTTTCTCTGTCCCTTTGGTTATCATTTGAAAGCCTCCATGGTTATGGTGTTACATCAGTTTTCTCCAGTGATTTGATATTATTTAAGAGGCTGAAAAGCACATCTGATGCCAGCTGGCTTGATAATTTGTCTGGGGGTCATTTTTTGTTCAGGGGTTTATGTCAGCTCATGCCAGTATAGCAGATCAGGCCATAGAAACACAATTTATTGCACTGTGTAAGTGAAGGCTCCAAGGCAACTTTTTGAGACAATAAAAAAATGGAAAAGTATCACGCTCTGTCCCAAGGGGGATTAGTGAACAGGTCAAAGTTGAAAAATAGGCAAATATGAAACACATGTTTCCTCCTGACAGTTTGTGCCATAAAATCGAGTTAAATCAATTGTATTTATACAGCCCAATATCACAAATCACAAATTCGCCCCAAGGGGCTTTACAATCTGTACAGCATATGAAACCATCTATCCTTGAATAAACAGAGCGCTATGAGGTCCTGGTTGTTTTGATGGAAACCTCAGACAAACATCTACACACATTTAATGTACACAGAATTTCAAAATCAATTGGATAAGAAGGGAAAGGCAAATTTCACCAACTAATTTCTGAAATGGATCATCAGATTTTATAATTAACTTAAACTTACAACAATAGATTTTTTGATTTGTTTTTTTGGCCACTTGGGATTGGCACAACAAGCTGTAAAGACAACAATAACATATTGTCACCTTATAAAGGTGATAGCCTATGATGAACATAGAAAATATTATTTATTTGGAGCTGAGTTTCTGTCTGCCTGATGAACGTAAGTCCAATATTCACACTCATTTCAACCCTGTTTTCATTCTCAGATGTAACAAATATAATCTTAAAGACCTTCCCCCTTAATACGCAGCTCCATTTATTATTTGAAGACAAAAAGAACATGTGGCCCTTATGGTCTTAAATAATTGAATAAATAATGTAAAAGCTCACACTGCTTCATTGTCACAGTTATCCGGTAAACTTCTGTTTTCTAATACTCCAATAGTCACTCAAATTTTGCATTCAATCCTTTTTTGTCTTATGTGAAAGCTTTGCAGAATATCAGCCGGCTGCTTCTCATGGCTTTGTACTGTATGTTATAACTGAACAATGTTATCTTCAACAAGAGCCCAATAAGTTCTGAAGCGGCTCACGTAATCATATCAGCATTAATGAGACAGTAGATGATTATTATTGTTTGGGGCATGTTTTTCTTTATTGATAACTCAAAATGGGGACACTACAGTTAGGTCCATACGTCTTTTCCCCCTAGGCTACCAAGATGCCCCACAGTAAATGATTATAATAATACTCAAGATAATACATAAATATGTCATATAGGTTCTAAACAGATCAGTGCTCAGTATAAAGTGTGTCTATGTGCAACATGAGTGGAATATATCTCAAATGTAAATAAATACACTCATTTTACCCAGAGGATCAGAGGCAGAGCTGCTGTTTCTCTCTACAACTCACAACAGACCAAAAGTAGAGAGTATATTATATACCATATGTACTCCATATCCATATGCAGTGGGTGGATGAGAAAAGAAAAAGCTATGAAAAATGTGAACATAAAGAGAAACACGGTTATCATGATGCATGTTAAAAGACAGAAAAATGTGCCTTTGCTTAAAAGAATGGTGTGAAATTTTGTGAAATACACGTAGCTTTGCACAAAGACTGAGAGCAAGAGGAAACATCTAGTCTATGTCTGTCAAACACCTCTAAAGCTCACTAATTAACATGTTATATCTTGTTTGTTTAATCTGTAGAAAAAACTGTAAAAATGACACGTTGTTGGGTTTACAGGCAGTAATGAGCTGGACTATTTGTTGGCTGGGCGCTTTCTGGAAAGAAGTATCGATCTTTTCATCTAACTCTCCGCTACAGGTGGAAATTATGAATCACTTTCCCGATTTGAATTATTGTGTTCATTTCAGTTCAGAGATTCACTGACTATATAGTTCATTCACATCACTGTTGAATACGCACATCAGTACATCTGCTTTTTGATGTCTCCTTTGGCGTGTCTGTTTATGCATGTGCATGTGTGTAAGTGGTGCATCTGTTTGTGTGTTTGTAAACACGTCATTTCAGGATGTGGTGTTGGCTACAGGCCACATAGCAGCCTGAGTCAGGTGTGTGGAGGTCAGCCACAGACTGAGTCATTATGACATTACACTGTACAGGGTGCAAACATCTCAGTCAGAACTTAAATGGAATACACACACACACACACACACACACACACACAGTTCTGTATTTTCCAGTTGTCTTCCCCTGCAAGGCATTGATGTGCATGTGGGAGTATGTTGTCTCCTTGTTGTCTGTTCACTGACTTGTATTTGATTTGTTGGCAAATGGAGAACTAATTTGCCCTCACCTGCTGTTTCCTTCGAGGGTTAGAGCCCCATCTCGGCTTTTTTAAACATCTAAACGGCACAAAGTTTGTCAGTGTTTTCACTACATGCAATTAAACTGGTAGCTTAACTACAGAGAAAGTAGTTAATCTGCATTTACATTTAGTAATTTATTATTGTATATTAACTATATTCTACCATGCATGTAGAAACCTTTAATGTATCTGACCCTGAGCCATTTGAATCCACTCACCTTCTATTTAATTCAATTAGCCATGAGTGAGTAAGTCATGTAATAGACAGATCCACCCATCTAGTGTTGAGAGGAGAAGAGTCATTCCGGGGGAAAGAGCGACAGTATGGAACACTTTATTATTCATGAGTGTTCATGCTCATGTAAGTGCACCTGGATATATGAAATTCAAAGCCACACCTGCTTCTTAACCTATGAGAGTGGATGACCCAAATGTGTACATATAAACATTTAGAGTTTAGAGTTTAGATATTCAAATTTCATGCTAAGCGACAGCTGTATGGATGTACTGGATGACTTAGGAGAATTACATTACAGTCATCAGTTAAAGACATTCATAGTTTGTGTGAGTGAAAAAGTGGTAAAACAAAACAGATCCGATTTGAGGGTTAGAGCCCCATCTTGGCTTAAACATCTAAACGGCACAAAGTTTGTCAGTTTTTTCACTATGTGTAATTAAACTGGTAGCTTAACTATAGAGAAAGTAGTTACTCTGCATTCACATTTAGTAATTTATCATTGTATATTAACTATATTCTACTATGCATGTAGAAACCTTACATGTATCTGACCCTAAATACTGTTGTTATATCATGTTGTCAGTATTTCATTTACTGCCATGACAGTACGATGGAGAGAACAGCCAGTTGATATTGTATAAATGTGAACTAAATCATCAACATTCCTTGTATCATAAAAACACCCCAAAGCGAAGCACCGGAGGTCTGCTAGGCTGTTTTTTGGCAGTGACTTGGACTACGGCAGCAACCTTTTCATGCTCCAACTCTGACCTATTCCATGGGGCTCATGTGTTCCACGGCACACTGTATGTTCTGCCCCAGATAATTACTTCACATCTTGTTTTTTACGCTGTGGTGCAAGCTAGGTTCAATCTATGGGATCTGTGCTGATCTGTTTACATGGAGAACAGGAGGTCTGAGGTTATAACTAGGCCACTTCTGTGCTTCTAGACTTGTGCTTCGTTCACCTTCTGGTCCATCAATTTGGGAAGACTGACGAATGAACAAAATGTGCAATATCAAATTCAAACTGATGAGGGTGATTAGTTTACAACCATTTGAGTTACTTACTCTGCAAAAGCAAACACCAGAAACAACATTTTGAATATTAAAAAAAAGACAAAAGATTTTATACCAGCAATTAATTCTGCATACAGTGAGTGCTGTTTATCCAGTTTCCATTCTTTTGCATTGGAGGCCGTTACCATCAACAAGGCTCTCCACTCATCTGAGGATCCCTTTCCTTACCTGAGGCAAGTGTTGACCAGCTGTTTCTGTTTTACAACCCAAGCATTGAAAATAGAAGGTGAAGACGCTGCTTTGAGCCATTTGAATCCACTCACCTTTTATTTAATTCAATTAACCATGAGTGAGTAAGTCATGTAATAGACAGATCCACCCATAAGTCTAGTGTTGAGAGGAGAAGAGTCATTCCGGGGAAAGAGCGACAGTATGGAACACTTTATTATTCATGAGTGTTCATGCTCATGTAAGTGCACCTGGATATATGAAATTTAAAGCCACACCTGCTTCTCAAACTATGAGAGTGGATGACCCAAATGTGTACATACAAACATGCATGCAGATATTCAAATTTCATGCTAAGTGACAGCTGTATGGATGCACTGGATGACTTAGGATAATTACATAATTACAGTCATCAGTTAAACACATTCATAGTTTGTGTGAGTGAAAAAGTGGCAAAACAAAACAGATCCCTTAAAAAAGCCCTACATTGCTGTCAGAAATAAGTTAAATTTAAATGAGAACTTTTACTTATATGTCCCTTCATCTTATTTTGTGGCTCTTGAATCAGCAATGGCTGATTATTTTAAGTAGATTTTTTAGCCTGTATTGTGTGTTTTCAGCCATGCTAGTGTCGTAGTTGTATGGATGGAAATGTGGGTCGGTCCACCACTTTGATCCCGGCTGAAATGCTCAATGACATGAACATGGTGAACATGGGAGGCTGCTCTCGACAGACAACTACAATTTGCACGGGTTGGTGCTAGATTGAATGGGCCGGAGGGATGATTTGCGAAACTCACAATATTTGTACGCTAACCCTAACCTAAACCTTAACCCTAATCTTAAGCCTAACCCTAACCTTAACCTTAACCCCTAATCCTAACCCTAACCCTGACCCTAACCCTAACCCTAACCTTAACCTTAACCTTAACCTTTGCCTAAACCTAACGCTAACCCTAACCCTAACCCCTAACCCTAACCCCAACCCTAACCTTGACCTTAACCTTTACCTAAACCTAACCCTAACCCTAACCCTAACCCTAACCCTAACGCTAACCCTTAACCCTAACCTTAACCCCTAACCCTTAACCTTAACCTTAATATTGGCCTATCCCTAACCCTAACCCAAACCCTAATCCTAACCCCTAACCCCTAACCCTAACCTTAACCCCTACCTAACCCTAACCCCAACTCTAACCCTAGCCCTAACCCTATCCCTAACCCTAACCCTAACCCTAACCCATTACCTAACCCCAACCCTAACCCTAACCCTAACCCTAACCCTAAACCCAACCCCAACCCCAACCCTAACCCTAACCCTAACCTTGACCTTAACCTTTACCTAAACCTAACCCTAACCCTAACGCTAACCCTTAACCCTAACCTTAACCCCTAACCCTTAACCTTAATATTGGCCTAACCCTAACCCTAACCCTAACCCAAACCCTAATCCTAACCCCTAACCCCTAACCCTAAAATTAACCCTTACCTAACCCTAACCCCAACTGTAACCCTAGCCCTAACCCTATCCCTAACCCTAACCCTAACCCATTACCTAACCCCAACCCTAACCCTAACCCTAACCCTAACCCTAAACCCAATCCCCAACCCCAACCCTAACCCTAACCCTAACCCTAACCTTGACCTTAACCTTTACCTAAACCTAACCCTAACCCTAACCCTAACGCTAACCCTTAACCCTAACCTTAACCCCTAACCCTTAACCTTCACCTTAATATTGGCCTAACCCTAACCCTAACCCTAACCCTAACCCTAACCCAAACCCTAATCCTAACCCCTAACCCCTAACCCTAACCCTAACCATTACCTAAGCTTAACCGTAACCCTAACCCTAACCCTAACCCTAACCATTACCTAAGCTTAACCGTAACCCTAACCCTAACCTTAACCCTAACCATTACCTAAGCTTAACCGTAACCCTAACCCTAACCCTAACCCTAACCCTAACCATTACCTAAGCTTAACCCTAACCCTAACCCTAACCCTAACGCTAACCCTAACCCTAACCCCAACTCTAACCCTAACCCTAACCCCAACCATAACCATTACCTAACCCCAACTCTAACCCTAACCCTAACCCTAACCCTAACCCTAACCCTAACCCTAACCCTAACCCTAACCATTACCTAACCCCAACCCTAACCCTAACCCTAATGCTAGCCCCAACCCCCAACTCTAACCCTAACCTTAACCATTACCTAACCCCAACCCCAACCCTAACCCTAACCCTAACCCTAACCCTAACCCCAACTCTAACCCTAACCCTAACCCTAACCCCAACCCCTAACTGTAACCCTAACCTTAACCGTTACCTAAGCTTAACCCTAACCCTAACCCTAACCCTAACCCTAAACCTAACCCTAACCCTAACCATAGCCCCAACCCCCAACTCTAACCCTAACGCTAACCATTACCTAACCCCAACCAGAACCCTAACCCTAACCCTAACCCTAATCCTAACCCTAACCCTAACCCCAACCCCTAACTGTAACCATAACCTTAACCATTACCTAACCCCAACCCTAACCCTAACCCTAACCCTAATGCTAGCCCCAACCCCTAACTCTAACCCTAACCTTAACCATTACCTAACCCCAACTCTAACCCTAACCGTAACCCCAACCCTAACCCTAACCCTAGCCCCAACCCCCCACTCTAACCCTAACCCTAACCATAACCATTACCTAACCCCAACCCGAACCCTAACCCTAACCCTAACCCTAACCCTAACCCTAACCCTAACCCTAATCCTAACCATTACCTAACCTTAACCGTAACCCTAACCCTACCCCTAACTTCAACCGTAACCCCAAACCCCAACTCTAACCCTTATCCTAAAAATAACCATAACCTAACCCCAACCCTAACCCTAACCCTAACCCTAATCCTAACCATTACCTAACCTTAACCGTAACCCTAACCCTAACCCTAACCCTAACCCTAACCCCAACCCCTAACTGTAACCATAACCTTAACCATTACCTAACCCCAACCCTAACCCTAACCCTAACCCTAATGCTAGCCCCAACCCCCAACTCTAACCCTAACCTTAACCATAACCATTACCTAACCCCAACCCTAACCCTAACCCTAACCCTAACCCTAACCCTAACCCTAACCCTAACCCTAACCTTAACCCTAACCCTAACCCTAACCCTAACCCTAATGCTAGCCCCAACCCCCAACTCTAACCCTAACCCTAACCCTAACCCTAACCCTAACCCTAATGCTAGCCCCAACCCCCAACTCTAACCCTAACCCTAACCCTAACCCTAACCCCAACTCTAACCCTAACCCTAACCCTAACCCTAACCCTAACCCTAACCCTAACCCTAACCCTAATCCTAACCATTACCTAACCTTAACCGTAACCCTAACCCTACCCGTAACTTTAACCCTAACCCCAACCCCCAACTCTAACCCTTATCCTAAAAATAACCATAACCTAACCCCAACCCTAACCCTAACCCTAACCCTAACCCTAACCCTAACCCTAACCCTAACCCTAACCCCAACCCCTAACTGTAACCCTAACCTTAACCATTATCTAACCCCAACTCTAACCCTAACCCTAACCTTAACCCTAGCCCCAACCCCCCACTCTAACCCTAACCCTAACCATAACCATTACCTAAGCTTAACCGTAACCCTAACCCTAACCCTAACCCTAACCCTAACTCTAACCCTAACCCTATCCCTAACCATAACCATTACCTAACCCCAACTCTAACCCTAACCGTAACCCCAACCCTAACCCTAACCCTAGCCCCAACCCCCCACTCTAACCCTAACCCTAACCATAACCATTACCTAACCCCAACCCGAACCCTAACCCTAACCCTAACCCTAACCCTAACCCTAACCCTAACCCTAACCCTAACCCTAACCCTAACCATTACCTAACCTTAACCGTAACCCTAACCCTACCCCTAACTTCAACCCTAACCCCAAACCCCAACTCTAACCCTTATCCTAAAAATAACCATAACCTAACCCCAACCCTAACCCTAACCCTAACCCTAATCCTAACCATTACCTAACCTTAACCGTAACCCTAACCCTAACCCTAACCCTAACCCTAACCCCAACCCCTAACTGTAACCATAACCTTAACCATTACCTAACCCCAACCCTAACCCTAACCCTAATGCTAGCCCCAACCCCCAACTCTAACCCTAACCTTAACCATAACCATTACCTAACCCCAACCCTAACCCTAACCCTAACCCTAACCCTAACCCTAACCCTAACCCTAACCCTAACCTTAACCCTAACCCTAACCCTAACCCTAACCCTAATGCTAGCCCCAACCCCCAACTCTAACCCTAACCCTAACCCTAACCCTAACCCTAACCCTAATGCTAGCCCCAACCCCCAACTCTAACCCTAACCCTAACCCTAACCCTAACCCCAACTCTAACCCTAACCCTAACCCTAACCCTAACCCTAACCCTAACCCTAACCCTAATCCTAACCATTACCTAACCTTAACCGTAACCCTAACCCTACCCGTAACTTTAACCCTAACCCCAACCCCCAACTCTAACCCTTATCCTAAAAATAACCATAACCTAACCCCAACCCTAACCCTAACCCTAACCCTAACCCTAACCCTAACCCTAACCCTAACCCCAACCCCTAACTGTAACCCTAACCTTAACCATTACCTAACCCCAACTCTAACCCTAGCCCTAACCGTAACCCTAGCCCCAACCCCCCACTCTAACCCTAACCATAACCATTACCTAACCCCAACCCGAACCCAAACCATAACCCTAACCCTAACCCTAACCCTAACCCTAACCCTAACCCTAACCATTACCTAACCTTAACCGTAACCATAACCCTACCCCTAACGATAACCCTAACCCCAACCCCCAACTCTAACCCTTATCCTAACAATTACCATAACCTAACCCCAACCCGAACCTTAACCCTAACCCTAACCCTAACCCTAACCCTAACCCTAACCCTAATCCTAACCATTACCTAACCTTAACCGTAACCCTAACCCTAACCCTAACCCTAACGTTAACCCTAACCCCAACCCCCAACTCTAACCCTTATCCCAACAATAACCATAACCTAACCCCAACCCCAACCCGAACCCTAACCCTAACCCTAACCCTAACCCTAACCCTAACCCTAACCCCAACCCCTAACTGTAACCCTAACCTTAACCATTATCTAACCCCAACTCTAACCCTAACCCTAACCTTAACCCTAGCCCCAACCCCCCACTCTAACCCTAACCCTTACCATAACCATTACCTAAGCTTAACCGTAACCCTAACCCTAACCCTAACCCTAACCCCAACTCTAACCCTAACCCTATCCCTAACCATAACCATTACCTAACCCCAACTCTAACCCTAACCCTAACCATAACCATTACCTAACCCCAACTCTAACCCTAACCCTAACCGTAACCCTAGCCCCAACCCCCCACTCTAACCCTAACCATAACCATTACCTAACCCCAACCCCAACCCCAACCCTAACCCTAACCCTAGCCCTAACCCTAACCCTAACCCAAATCCTAACCATTACCTAACCTTAACCGTAACCATAACCCTAACCCTAACCCTAACCCTAACCCTAACCCTTATCCTAACAATAACCATAACCTAACCCCAACCCGAACCTTAACCCTAACCCTAACCCTAACCCTAACCCTAACCCTAACCCTAACCCTAACCCTAACCCTAACCCTAATCCTAACCATTACCTAACCTTAACCGTAACCCTAACCCTAACCCTAACCCTAACCCTAACCCTAACCCCAACCCCTAACTGTAACCATAACCTTAACCATTACCTAATCCCAACCCTAACCCTAACCCTAACCCTAATGCTAGCCCCAACCCCCAACTCTAACCCCAACCTTAACCATAACCATTACCTAACCCCAACCCTAACCCTAACCCTAACCCTAACCCTAACCTTAACCCCAACTCTAACCCTAACCCTAACCCTAACCCTAACCCTAACCCCAACTCTAACCCTAACCCTAACCCTATCCCTAACCATAAACATTACCTAACCCCAACTCTAACCCTAACCCTAACCCTAACCCTAACCCTAACCCTAACCCTAACCCTAACCCTAACCCTAACCCTAATGCTAGCCCCAACCCCCAACTCTAACCCTAACCCTAACCCTAACCCTAATCCTAACCACTACCTAACCTTAACCGTAACCCTAACCCTACCCCTAACTTTAACCCTAACCCCAACCCCCAACTCTAACCCTTATCCTAAAAATAACCATAACCTAACCCCAACCCTAACCCTAACCCTAACCCTAACCCTAACCCTAACCCTAACCCTAACCCTAACCCTAACCCCAACCCCTAACTGTAACCCTAACCTTAACCATTACCTAACCCCAACTCTAACCCTAACCGTAACCCTAGCCCCAACCCCCCACTCTAACCCTAACCATAACCATTACCTAACCCGAACCCGAACCCTAACCCTAACCCTAACCCTAACCCTAACCCTAACCCTAACCCTAATCCTAACCATTACCTAACCTTAACCGTAACCATAACCCTACCCCTAACGTTAACCCTAACCCCAACCCCCAACTCTAACCCTTATCCTAACAATAACCATAACCTAACCCCAACCCGAACCTTAACCCTAACCCTAACCCTAACCCTAACCCTAACCCTAACCCTAACCCTAACCCTAACCCTAACCATTACCTAACCTTAACCGTAACCCTAACCCTACCCCTAACTTTAACCCTAACCCCAACCCCCAACTCTAACCCTTATCCTAAAAATAACCATAACCTAACCCCAACCCGAACCCTAACCCTAACCCTAACCCTAACCCTAACCCTAACCCTAACCCTAACCCTAACCCTAATCCTAACCATTACCTAACCTTAACCGTAACCATAACCCTTCCCCTAACGTTAACCCTAACCCCAACCCCCAACTCTAACCCTTATCCTAACAATAACCATAACCTAACCCCAACCCGAACCTTAACCCTAACCCTAACCCTAACCCCTAACTGTAACCCTAACCTTAACCATTATCTAACCCCAACCCGAACCCTAACCCTAACCCTAACCCTAACCCTAACCCTAACCCTAACCTTAACCATTACCTAACCTTAACCGTAACCCTAACCCTACCCCTAACTTTAACCCTAACCCCAACCCCCAACTCTAACCTTTATCCTAAAAATAACCATAACCTAACCCCAACCCTATCCCTAACCCTAACCCTAACCCTAACCCTAACCCTAACCCTAACCCTAACCCCAACCCCTAACTGTAACCCTAACCTTAACCATTACCTAACCCCAACTCTAACCCTAACCCTAACCGTAACCCTAGCCCCAACCCCCCACTCTAACCCTAACCATAACCATTACCTAACCCCAACCCCAACCCGAACCCTAACCCTAACCCTAACCCTAACCCTAACCCTAACCCTAACCCTAACCCTAACCCTAATCCTAACCATTACCTAACCTTAACCGTAACCCTAACCCTAACCCTAACGTTAACCCTAACCCCAACCCCCAACTCTAACCCTTATCCCAACAATAACCATAACCTAACCCTAACCCGAACCCAAACCCTAACCCTAACCCTAACCCTAACCCTAACCCTAACCCTAACCCTAACCCCAACCCCTAACTGTAACCATAATCTTAACCATTACCTAACCCCAACCCTAACCCTAACCCTAACCCTAATGCTAGCCCCAACCCCTAACTCTAACCCTAACCATAACCATTACCTAACCCCAACCCGAACCCTAACCCTAACCCTAACCCTAACCCTAACCCTAACCATTACCTAACCTTAACCGTAACCCTAACCCTACCCCTAACTTTAACCCTAACCCCAACCCCCAACTCTAACCCTTATCCTAAAAATAACCATAACCTAACCCCAACCCTATCCCTAACCCTAACCCTAACCCTAACCCTAACCCTAACCCTAACCCCAACCCCTAACTGTAACCCTAACCTTAACCATTACCTAACCCCAACTCTAACCCTAACCCTAACCGTAACCCTAGCCCCAACCCCCCACTCTAACCCTAACCATAACCATTACCTAACCCCAACCCCAACCCGAACCCTAACCCTAACCCTAACCCTAACCCTAACCCTAACCCTAACCCTAATCCTAACCATTACCTAACCTTAACCGTAACCCTAACCCTAACCCTAACGTTAACCCTAACCCCAACCCCCAACTCTAACCCTTATCCCAACAATAACCATAACCTAACCCCAACCCCAACCCAAACCCTAACCCTAACCCTAACTATAACCCTAACCCTAACCCTAACCCCAACCCCTAACTGTAACCATAATCTTAACCATTACCTAACCCCAACCCTAACCCTAACCCTAATGCTAGCCCCAACCCCTAACTCTAACCCTTACCTTAACCATTACCTAACCCCAACCCTAACCCTAACCCTAACCCTAATGCTAGCCCCAACCCCCAACTCTAACCCTAACCTTAACCATAACCATTACCTAACCCCAACCCTAACCCTAACCCTAACTCTAACCCTAACCCCAACTCTAACCCTAACCCTATCCCTAACCATAAACATTACCTAACCCCAACTCTAACCCTAACCCTAACCCTAACCCTAACCCTAACCCTAACCCTAACCCTAACCCTAACCCTAACCCTAATGCTAGCCCCAACCCCCAACTCTAACCCTAACCCTAACCCTAACCCTAATCCTAACCATTACCTAACCTTAACCGTAACCCTAACCCTACCCCTAACTTTAACCCTAACCCCAACCCCCAACTCTAACCCTTATCCTAAAAATAACCATAACCTAACCCCAACCCTAACCCTAACCCTAACCCTAACCCTAACCCTAATCCTAACCCTAACCCTAACCCCAACCCCTAACTGTAACCATAACCTTAACCATTACCTAACCCCAACCCTAACCCTAACCCTAACCCTAATGCTAGCCCCAACCCCTAACTCTAACCCTAACCTTAACCATTACCTAACCCCAACTCTAACCCTAACCGTAACCCCAACCCTAACCCTAACCCTAGCCCCAACCCCCCACTCTAACCCTAACCCTAACCATAACCTTTACCTAACCCCAACCCGAACCCTAACCCTAACCCTAACCCTAACCCTAACCCTAACCCTAACCCTAACCCTAATCCTAACCATTACCTAACCTTAACCGTAACCCTAACCCTACCCCTAACTTCAACCCTAACCCCAAACCCCAACTCTAACCCTTATCCTAAAAATAACCATAACCTAACCCCAACCCTAACCCTAACCCTAACCCTAATCCTAACCATTACCTAACCTTAACCGTAACCCTAACCCTAACCCTAACCCTAACCCTAACCCCAACCCCTAACTGTAACCATAACCTTAACCATTACCTAACCCCAACCCTAACCCTAACCCTAACCCTAATGCTAGCCCCAACCCCCAACTCTAACCCTAACCTTAACCATAACCATTACCTAACCCCAACCCTAACCCTAACCCTAACCCTAACCCTAACCCTAACCCTAACCCTAACCCTAACCTTAACCCTAACCCTAACCCTAACCCTAACCCTAATGCTAGCCCCAACCCCCAACTCTAACCCTAACCCTAACCCTAACCCTAACCCTAACCCTAATGCTAGCCCCAACCCCCAACTCTAACCCTAACCCTAACCCTAACCCTAACCCCAACTCTAACCCTAACCCTAACCCTAACCCTAACCCTAATCCTAACCATTACCTAACCTTAACCGTAACCCTAACCCTACCCGTAACTTTAACCCTAACCCCAACCCCCAACTCTAACCCTTATCCTAAAAATAACCATAACCTAACCCCAACCCTAACCCTAACCCTAACCCTAACCCTAACCCTAACCCTAACCCTAACCCTAACCCTAACCCCAACCCCTAACTGTAACCCTAACCTTAACCATTATCTAACCCCAACTCTAACCCTAACCCTAACCTTAACCCTAGCCCCAACCCCCCACTCTAACCCTAACCCTAACCATAACCATTACCTAAGCTTAACCGTAACCCTAACCCTAACCCTAACCCTAACCCTAACTCTAACCCTAACCCTATCCCTAACCATAACCATTACCTAACCCCAACTCTAACCCTAACCGTAACCCCAACCCTAACCCTAACCCTAGCCCCAACCCCCCACTCTAACCCTAACCCTAACCATAACCATTACCTAACCCCAACCCGAACCCTAACCCTAACCCTAACCCTAACCCTAACCCTAACCCTAACCCTAACCCTAATCCTAACCATTACCTAACCTTAACCGTAACCCTAACCCTACCCCTAACTTCAACCCTAACCCCAAACCCCAACTCTAACCCTTATCCTAAAAATAACCATAACCTAACCCCAACCCTAACCCTAACCCTAACCCTAATCCTAACCATTACCTAACCTTAACCGTAACCCTAACCCTAACCCTAACCCTAACCCTAACCCCAACCCCTAACTGTAACCATAACCTTAACCATTACCTAACCCCAACCCTAACCCTAACCCTAATGCTAGCCCCAACCCCCAACTCTAACCCTAACCTTAACCATAACCATTACCTAACCCCAACCCTAACCCTAACCCTAACCCTAACCCTAACCCTAACCCTAACCCTAACCCTAACCTTAACCCTAACCCTAACCCTAACCCTAACCCTAATGCTAGCCCCAACCCCCAACTCTAACCCTAACCCTAACCCTAACCCTAACCCTAACCCTAATGCTAGCCCCAACCCCCAACTCTAACCCTAACCCTAACCCTAACCCTAACCCCAACTCTAACCCTAACCCTAACCCTAACCCTAACCCTAACCCTAACCCTAACCCTAATCCTAACCATTACCTAACCTTAACCGTAACCCTAACCCTACCCGTAACTTTAACCCTAACCCCAACCCCCAACTCTAACCCTTATCCTAAAAATAACCATAACCTAACCCCAACCCTAACCCTAACCCTAACCCTAACCCCAACCCCTAACTGTAACCCTAACCTTAACCATTACCTAACCCCAACTCTAACCCTAGCCCTAACCGTAACCCTAGCCCCAACCCCCCACTCTAACCCTAACCATAACCATTACCTAACCCCAACCCGAACCCAAACCATAACCCTAACCCTAACCCTAACCCTAACCCTAACCCTAACCCTAACCCTAACCCTAACCATTACCTAACCTTAACCGTAACCATAACCCTACCCCTAACGATAACCCTAACCCCAACCCCCAACTCTAACCCTTATCCTAACAATTACCATAACCTAACCCCAACCCGAACCTTAACCCTAACCCTAACCCTAACCCTAACCCTAACCCTAACCCTAACCCTAATCCTAACCATTACCTAACCTTAACCGTAACCCTAACCCTAACCCTAACCCTAACGTTAACCCTAACCCCAACCCCCAACTCTAACCCTTATCCCAACAATAACCATAACCTAACCCCAACCCCAACCCGAACCCTAACCCTAACCCTAACCCTAACCCTAACCCTAACCCTAACCCCAACCCCTAACTGTAACCCTAACCTTAACCATTATCTAACCCCAACTCTAACCCTAACCCTAACCTTAACCCTAGCCCCAACCCCCCACTCTAACCCTAACCCTTACCATAACCATTACCTAAGCTTAACCGTAACCCTAACCCTAACCCTAACCCTAACCCCAACTCTAACCCTAACCCTATCCCTAACCATAACCATTACCTAACCCCAACTCTAACCCTAACCCTAACCATAACCATTACCTAACCCCAACTCTAACCCTA
Organism: Scomberomorus guttatus; assembly: GCA_038419695.1. Classification (NCBI taxonomy): domain Eukaryota; kingdom Metazoa; phylum Chordata; class Actinopteri; order Scombriformes; family Scombridae; genus Scomberomorus; species Scomberomorus guttatus. The sequence goes on along the minus strand of CM076452.1, from coordinate 15,644,456 downwards.
ACCCTAACCGTAACCCTAGCCCCAACCCCCCACTCTAACCCTAACCATAACCATTACCTAACCCCAACCCCAACCCCAACCCTAACCCTAACCCTAGCCCTAACCCTAACCCTAACCCAAATCCTAACCATTACCTAACCTTAACCGTAACCATAACCCTAACCCTAACCCTAACCCTAACCCTAACCCTTATCCTAACAATAACCATAACCTAACCCCAACCCGAACCTTAACCCTAACCCTAACCCTAACCCTAACCCTAACCCTAACCCTAACCCTAACCCTAACCCTAACCCTAATCCTAACCATTACCTAACCTTAACCGTAACCCTAACCCTAACCCTAACCCTAACCCTAACCCTAACCCCAACCCCTAACTGTAACCATAACCTTAACCATTACCTAATCCCAACCCTAACCCTAACCCTAACCCTAATGCTAGCCCCAACCCCCAACTCTAACCCCAACCTTAACCATAACCATTACCTAACCCCAACCCTAACCCTAACCCTAACCCTAACCCTAACCTTAACCCCAACTCTAACCCTAACCCTAACCCTAACCCTAACCCTAACCCCAACTCTAACCCTAACCCTATCCCTAACCATAAACATTACCTAACCCCAACTCTAACCCTAACCCTAACCCTAACCCTAACCCTAACCCTAACCCTAACCCTAACCCTAACCCTAACCCTAATGCTAGCCCCAACCCCCAACTCTAACCCTAACCCTAACCCTAACCCTAATCCTAACCACTACCTAACCTTAACCGTAACCCTAACCCTACCCCTAACTTTAACCCTAACCCCAACCCCCAACTCTAACCCTTATCCTAAAAATAACCATAACCTAACCCCAACCCTAACCCTAACCCTAACCCTAACCCTAACCCTAACCCTAACCCTAACCCTAACCCTAACCCTAACCCCAACCCCTAACTGTAACCCTAACCTTAACCATTACCTAACCCCAACTCTAACCCTAACCGTAACCCTAGCCCCAACCCCCCACTCTAACCCTAACCATAACCATTACCTAACCCCAACCCGAACCCTAACCCTAACCCTAACCCTAACCCTAACCCTAACCCTAACCCTAATCCTAACCATTACCTAACCTTAACCGTAACCATAACCCTACCCCTAACGTTAACCCTAACCCCAACCCCCAACTCTAACCCTTATCCTAACAATAACCATAACCTAACCCCAACCCGAACCTTAACCCTAACCCTAACCCTAACCCTAACCCTAACCCTAACCCTAACCCTAACTCTAACCCTAACCCTAACCCTAACCATTACCTAACCTTAACCGTAACCCTAACCCTACCCCTAACTTTAACCCTAACCCCAACCCCCAACTCTAACCCTTATCCTAAAAATAACCATAACCTAACCCCAACCCGAACCCTAACCCTAACCCTAACCCTAACCCTAACCCTAACCCTAACCCTAACCCTAATCCTAACCATTACCTAACCTTAACCGTAACCATAACCCTTCCCCTAACGTTAACCCTAACCCCAACCCCCAACTCTAACCCTTATCCTAACAATAACCATAACCTAACCCCAACCCGAACCTTAACCCTAACCCTAACCCTAACCCCTAACTGTAACCCTAACCTTAACCATTATCTAACCCCAACCCGAACCCTAACCCTAACCCTAACCCTAACCCTAACCCTAACCCTAACCTTAACCATTACCTAACCTTAACCGTAACCCTAACCCTACCCCTAACTTTAACCCTAACCCCAACCCCCAACTCTAACCTTTATCCTAAAAATAACCATAACCTAACCCCAACCCTATCCCTAACCCTAACCCTAACCCTAACCCTAACCCTAACCCTAACCCTAACCCTAACCCTAACCCCAACCCCTAACTGTAACCCTAACCTTAACCATTACCTAACCCCAACTCTAACCCTAACCCTAACCGTAACCCTAGCCCCAACCCCCCACTCTAACCCTAACCATAACCATTACCTAACCCCAACCCCAACCCGAACCCTAACCCTAACCCTAACCCTAACCCTAACCCTAACCCTAACCCTAACCCTAACCCTAACCCTAATCCTAACCATTACCTAACCTTAACCGTAACCCTAACCCTAACCCTAACGTTAACCCTAACCCCAACCCCCAACTCTAACCCTTATCCCAACAATAACCATAACCTAACCCTAACCCGAACCCAAACCCTAACCCTAACCCTAACCCTAACCCTAACCCTAACCCTAACCCTAACCCTAACCCCAACCCCTAACTGTAACCATAATCTTAACCATTACCTAACCCCAACCCTAACCCTAACCCTAACCCTAATGCTAGCCCCAACCCCTAACTCTAACCCTAACCATAACCATTACCTAACCCCAACCCGAACCCTAACCCTAACCCTAACCCTAACCCTAACCCTAACCATTACCTAACCTTAACCGTAACCCTAACCCTACCCCTAACTTTAACCCTAACCCCAACCCCCAACTCTAACCCTTATCCTAAAAATAACCATAACCTAACCCCAACCCTATCCCTAACCCTAACCCTAACCCTAACCCTAACCCTAACCCTAACCCTAACCCTAACCCCAACCCCTAACTGTAACCCTAACCTTAACCATTACCTAACCCCAACTCTAACCCTAACCCTAACCGTAACCCTAGCCCCAACCCCCCACTCTAACCCTAACCATAACCATTACCTAACCCCAACCCCAACCCGAACCCTAACCCTAACCCTAACCCTAACCCTAACCCTAACCCTAATCCTAACCATTACCTAACCTTAACCGTAACCCTAACCCTAACCCTAACGTTAACCCTAACCCCAACCCCCAACTCTAACCCTTATCCCAACAATAACCATAACCTAACCCCAACCCGAACCCAAACCCTAACCCTAACCCTAACTATAACCCTAACCCTAACCCTAACCCCAACCCCTAACTGTAACCATAATCTTAACCATTACCTAACCCCAACCCTAACCCTAACCCTAATGCTAGCCCCAACCCCTAACTCTAACCCTTACCTTAACCATTACCTAACCCCAACCCTAACCCTAACCCTAACCCTAATGCTAGCCCCAACCCCCAACTCTAACCCTAACCTTAACCATAACCATTACCTAACCCCAACCCTAACCCTAACCCTAACCCTAACCCTAACCCTAACCCTAACCCTAACCCTAACCCCAACCTTAACCCCAACTCTAACCCTAACCCTAACCCTAACCCTAACCCTAACCCTAACCCTAACCCCAACTCTAACCCTAACCCTATCCCTAACCATAACCATTACCTAACCCCAACTCTAACCCTAACCGTAACCCCAACCCTAACCCTAACCCTAACCCTAACCCTAACCCTAACCCCAACCCCTAACTGTAACCCTAACCTTAACCATTATCTAACCCCAACTCTAACCCTAACCTTAACCCTAGCCCCAACCCCCAACTCTAACCTTAACACTTACCATAACCATTACCTAAGCTTAACCGTAACCCTAACCCTAACCCTAACCCTAACCCTAACCCTAACCCCAACTCTAACCCTAACCCTATCCCTAAGCATAACCATTACCTAACCCCAACTCTAACCCTAACCGTAACCCCAACCCTAACCCTAACCCTAGCCCCAACCCCCCACTCTAACCCTAACCCTAACCATAACCATTACCTAACCCCAACCCGAACCCTAACCCTAACCCTAACCCTAACCCTAACCCTAACCCTAACCATTACCTAACCTTAACCGTAACCCTAACCCTACCCCTAACTTTAACCCTAACCCCAACCCCCAACTCTAACCCTTATCCTAAAAATAACCATAACCTAACCCCAACCCTATCCCTAACCCTAACCCTAACCCTAACCCTAACCCTAACCCTAACCCTAACCCTAACCCTAACCCCAACTCTAACCCTAACCCTATCCCTAACCATAACCATTACCTAACCCCAACTCTAACCCTAACCGTAACCCCAACCCTAACCCTAACCCTAACCCTAACCCTAACCCTAACCCCAACCCCTAACTGTAACCCTAACCTTAACCATTATCTAACCCCAACTCTAACCCTAACCTTAACCCTAGCCCCAACCCCCAACTCTAACCTTAACACTTACCATAACCATTACCTAAGCTTAACCGTAACCCTAACCCTAACCCTAACCCTAACCCTAACCCTAACCCTAACCCCAACTCTAACCCTAACCCTATCCCTAACCATAACCATTACCTAACCCCAACTCTAACCCTAACCGTAACCATTACCTAACCCCAACCCGAACCCTAACCCTAACCCTAACCCTAACCCTAACCCTAACCATTACCTAACCTTAACCGTAACCCTAACCCTACCCCTAACTTTAACCCTAACCCCAACCCCAACTCTAACCCTTATCCTAAAAATAACCATAACCTAACCCCAACCCTATCCCTAACCCTAACCCTAACCCTAACCCTAACCCTAACCCTAACCCTAACCCCAACTCTAACCCTAACCCTATCCCTAACCATAACCATTACCTAACCCCAACTCTAACCCTAACCGTAACCCCAACCCTAACCCTAACCCTAACCCTAACCCTAACCCTAACCCGAACCCCTAACTGTAACCCTAACCTTAACCATTATCTAACCCCAACTCTAACCCTAACCTTAACCCTAGCCCCAACCCCCAACTCTAACCTTAACACTTACCATAACCATTACCTAAGCTTAACCGTAACCCTAACCCTAACCCTAACCCTAACCCTAACCCCAACTCTAACCCTAACCCTATCGCTAACCATAACCATTACCTAACCCCAACTCTAACCCTAACCGTAACCCCAACCCTAACCCTAACCCTAGCCCCAACCCCCCACTCTAACCCTAACCCTAACCATAACCATTACCTAACCCCAACCCTAACCCTAACCCTAACCCTAACCCTAACCCTAACCCTAACCATTACCTAACCTTAACCCTAACCCTAACCCTAACCCTAACCCTAACCCTAACCCTAACCATTACCTAACCTTAACCGTAACCCTAACCCTACCCCTAACCTTAACCCTAGCCCCAACCCCCAACTCTAACCTTAACACTTACCATAACCATTACCTAAGCTTAACCGTAACCCTAACCCTAACCCTAACCCTAACCCTAACCCCAACTCTAACCCTAACCCTATCCCTAACCATAACCATTACCTAACCCCAACTCTAACCCTAACCGTAACCATTACCTAACCCCAACCCGAACCCTAACCCTAACCCTAACCCTAACCCTAACCCTAACCCTAACCCTAACCCTAACCATTACCTAACCTTAACCGTAACCCTAACCCTACCCCTAACTTTAACCCTAACCCCAACCCCAACTCTAACCCTTATCCTAAAAATAACCATAACCTAACCCCAACCCTATCCCTAACCCTAACCGTAACCCTAACCCTAACCCTAACCCCAACTCTAACCCTAACCCTATCCCTAACCATAACCATTACCTAACCCCAACTCTAACCCTAACCGTAACCCCAACCCTAACCCTAACCCTAACCCTAACCCTAACCCTAACCCTAACCCTAACCCCAACCCCTAACTGTAACCCTAACCTTAACCATTACCTAACCCCAACTCTAACCCTAACCCTAACCGTAACCCTAGCCCCAACCCCCCACTCTAACCCTAACCATAACCATTACCTAACCCCAACCCCAACCCGAACCCTAACCCTAACCCCAACCCTAACCCTAACCCTAACCCTAACCCTAACCCTAACCCTAATCCTAACCATTACCTAACCTTAACCGTAACCCTAACCCTAACCCTAACGTTAACCCTAACCCCAACCCCCAACTCTAACCCTTATCCCAACAATAACCATAACCTAACCCTAACCCGAACCCAAACCCTAACCCTAACCCTAACCCTAACCCTAACCCTAACCCTAACCCTAACCCTAACCCCAACCCCTAACTGTAACCATAATCTTAACCATTACCTAACCCCAACCCTAACCCTAACCCTAATGCTAGCCCCAACCCCTAACTCTAACCCTTACCTTAACCATTACCTAACCCCAACCCGAACCCTAACCCTAACCCTAACCCTAACCCTAACCCTAACCCTAACCCTAACCCTAACCCTAACCCCAACTCTAACCCTAACCCTATCCCTAACCATAACCATTACCTAACCCCAACTCTAACCCTAACCGTAACCCCAACCCTAACCCTAACCCTAACCCTAACCCTAACCCTAACCCTAACCCCAACCCCTAACTGTAACCGTAACCTTAACCATTATCTAACCCCAACTCTAACCCTAACCCTAACCTTAACCCTAGCCCCAACCCCCACTCTAACCTTAACCCTTACCATAACCATTACCTAAGCTTAACCGTAACCCTAACCCTAACCCTAACCCTAACCCTAACCCTAACCCCAACTCTAACCCTAACCCTATCCCTAACCATAACCATTACCTAACCCCAACTCTAACCCTAACCGTAACCCCAACCCTAACCCTAGCCCCAACCCCCCACTCTAACCCTAACCCTAACCATAACCATTACCTAACCCCAACCCGAACCCTAACCCTAACCCTAACCATTACCTAACCTTAACCGTAACCCTAACCCTACCCCTAACTTTAACCCTAACCCCAACCCCCAACTCTAACCCTTATCCTAAAAATAACCATAACCTAACCCCAACCCTATCCCTAACCCTAACCCTAACCCTAACCCTAACCCTAACCCTAACCCTAACCCCAACCCCTAACTGTAACCCTAACCTTAACCATTACCTAACCCCAACTCTAACCCTAACCCTAACCGTAACCCTAGCCCCAACCCCCCACTCTAACCCTAACCATAACCATTACCTAACCCCAACCCCAACCCGAACCCTAACCCTAACCCTAACCCTAACCCTAACCCTAACCCTAACCCTAATCCTAACCATTACCTAACCTTAACCGTAACCCTAACCCTAACGTTAACCCTAACCCCAACCCCCAACTCTAACCCTTATCCCAACAATAACCATAACCTAACCCCAACCCGAACCCGAACCCAAACCCTAACCCTAACCCTAACTCTAACCCTAACCCTAACCCTAACCCCAACCCCTAACTGTAACCATAATCTTAACCATTACCTAACCCCAACCCTAACCCCAACCCTAATGCTAGCCCCAACCCCTAACTCTAACCCTTACCTTAACCATTACCTAACCCCAACCCGAACCCTAACCCTAACCCTAACCCTAACCCTAACCCTAACCCTAACCCTAACCTTAACCCTAACCCCAACCCCTAACTGTAACCATAACCTTAACCATTACCTAACCCCAACCCTAACCCTAACCCTAACCCTAATGCTAGCCCCTACCCCCAACTCTAACCCTAACGCTAACCATTACCTAACCCCAACCCGAACCCTAACCCTAACCCTAACCCTAACCCTAACCCTAACCCCAACCCCTAACTGTAACCCTAACCTTAACCATTATCTAACCCCAACTCTAACCCTAACCCTAACCTTAACCCTAGCCCCAACCCCCCACTCTAACCCTAACCCTTACCATAACCATTACCTAACCCTAACCCTAACCCTAACTCTAACCCTAACCCTACCCCTAACTTTAACCCTAACCCCAACCCCCTACTTTAACCCTTATCCTAAAAATAACCATAACCTAACCCCAACCCTAACCCTAACCCTAACCCTAACCCTAACCCTAACCCTAACCCTAACCCTAACCCTAACCCTAACCCTAACCCTAACCCCAACCCCCAACTCTAACCCTTATCCCAACAATAACCATAACCTAACCCCAACCCGAACCCAAACCCTAACCCTAACCCTAACCCTAACCCTAACCCTAACCCTAACCCTAACCCCTAACTGTAACCATAATCTTAACCATTACCTAACCCCATCCCTAACCCTAACCCTAACCCCAACCCCCCACTCTAACCCTAACCCTTACCATAACCATTACCTAAGCTTAACCGTAACCCTAACCCTAACCCTAACCCTAACCCTAACCCCAACTCTAACCCTAACCCTATCCCTAACCATAACCATTACCTAACCCCAACTCTAACCCTAACCGTAACCCCAACCCTAACCCTAACCCTAGCCCCAACCCCCCACTCTATCCCTAACCCTAACCATAACCATTACCTAACCCCAACCCGAACCCTAACCCTAACCCTAACCCTAACCCTAACCCTAACCCTAACCCTAACCCTAACCATTACCTAACCTTAACCGTAACCCTAACCCTACCCCTAACTTTAACCCTAACCCCAACCCCCAACTCTAACCCTTATCCTAAAAATAACCATAACCTAACCCCAACCCTATCCCTAACCCTAACCCTAACCCTAACCCTAACCCTAACCCTAACCCTAACCCTAACCCCAACCCCTAACTGTAACCATAATCTTAACCATTACCTAACCCCAACCCTAACCCTAACCCTAACCCTAATGCTAGCCCCAACCCCTAACTCTAACCCTAACCTTAACCATTACCTAACCCCAACCCGAACCCTAACCCTAACCCTAACCCTAACCCTAACCCTAACCCTAACCCTAACCCTAACCCCAACCCCTAACTGTAACCATAACCTTAACCATTACCTAACCCCAACCCTAACCCTAACCCTAACCCTAATGCTAGCCCCTACCCCCAACTCTAACCCTAACGCTAACCATTACCTAACCCCAACCCGAACCCTAACCCTAACCCTAACCCTAACCCTAACCCTAACCCTAACCCTAACCCTAACCCCAACCCCTAACTGTAACCCTAACCTTAACCCTTACCTAACCCCAACTCTAACCCTAACCCTAACCGTAACCCTAGCCCCAACCCCCCACTATAACCCTAACCATAACCATTACCTAACCCCAACCCGAACCCTAACCCTAACCCTAACCCTAACCCTAACCCTAACCCTAACCCTAACCCTAACCCTAATCCTAACCATTACCTAACCTTAACCATAACCATAACCCTACCCCTAACGTTAACCCTAACCCCAACCCCCAACTCTAACCCTTATCCTAAAAATAACCATAACCTAACCCCAACCCTAACCCTAACCCTAACCCTAACCCTAACCCTAACCCCAACCCTAACCCTAACCCTAACCCTAACCCTAACCCTAACCCTAATCCTAACCATTACCTAACCTTAACCGTAACCATAACCCTACCCCTAACGTTAACCCTAACCCCAACCCCCAACTCTAACCCTTATCCCAACAATAACCATAACCTAACCCCAACCCGAACCCAAACCCTAACCCTAACCCTAACCCTAACCCTAACCCTAACCCTAACCCTAATCCTAACCATTACCTAACCTTAACTGTAACCCTAACCCTAACCCTAACCCTAACCCTAACCCTAACCCTAACCCTAACCCCAACCCCTAACTCTAACCCTAACCTTAACCATTACCTAACCCCAACCCGAACCCTAACCCTAACCCTAACCCTAACCCTAACCCTAACCCTAACCTAACCCCAACCCTATCCCTAACCCTAACCCTAACCCTAACCCTAACCCTAACCCCAACCCCTAACTGTAACCATAATCTTAACCATTACCTAACCCTAACCCTAACCCTAACCCTAACCCTAATGCTAGCCCCAACCCCTAACTCTAACCCTAACCTTAACCATTACCTAACCCCAACCCGAACCCTAACCCTAACCCTAACCCTAACCCTAACCCTAAC